>CM046965.1:4455960-5123896 GCA_025698475.1 Gossypium anomalum | reverse complement strand
TGACATTCCATAGTTGGGTGAAAACAAATGCCTAACTAAAATTTTTAAATTGGGTGAAAATTATAAATTATATTTATTAATTACGTAGAAAATTAGAAAAAAAAATTGGAATGCCAACTTGGATTTTTCATTACTCCTTATACCCATAGTGACCAAAATGAAAGCAGATCTTAACTTTGGTGCCTAAAATGCAAACTTTTTATTTAGGTGCTTGAGATGAATATTTGTGAAAGTTGAGTGTATTTATTTGTGTAATTTACACTTTTTACGGAGTAAATCCTAAATACTTCAATAAAAATCTATAAAAGCAATTAGGATTTGTTTTTTTATATTTTTCTTTCTAACCATTTAAAGTGTTGATAGTAATTAATATTTAATGAGTTTTCCCTAAACTAAGGTAGTTATAAATTTTTATTCCCAAAATAATTTATTTCTTAATCTAAGATACTTGTTTACTATGTAATCATCACGTGCTTCACAAAGGAAGCACAAATCGTAATAAGGAACAGATCTCATATGTGCCAGAAGTAGTCTACAGCAACATTTCTCTCCTTGTAAGCATACTCGATGCTGAAGTCCCATTGATGATGCGTTCTTGAGCAATGCTATTATCATCTTCATCACTACTATTAAGCATATGAGCTGCTTGCATATTATCAGTTTTGAGTAGTACTTTGCGATACCCTCGTTCCAAGCTAATGAGCTTGCAAATATGATCAACAACTCAGCTTGCAGTGGAGAAAGTGACATCCAAACTCAAGCTGTGATTTTAAAAGCAATGATACCGTCTTGATGATTCTGCAAAACTTTTCTTTAATAGACTTACTGTACTCTCTATGTTAGTGATAGTCACCATCTCACCAACTGGAATATGTATGCAAAAGAATGGATATCTTGCTATATATTTTCTGATGCATTTAATTTTAACCATAAAAATATACAATTATGTGAATCTTTAAAGATGAGAAGGAGCTAACAGGGATTGTGGTTCCCTTAAGTAACGCTATCATTCTCTTCTTGAAAGCATTCAAAATAGTTTTATTGACTAGTCAAATTCAAAGTCGTTAGCTCTTAATTACTTTCCCATCTCCTAAAGCTCACTATAGCATGAGTTAGAACTTGGGTCTATAGTTATTTCATACGTTCAAACTATTCTTTTAAATCAAAATTATTTTTGTGTCTTGTGATGATGGATTATGAGTGGTTCAATAGAGACAAATGAAAGGAATAAACATTTTTTCACTTTATAAATTTTCAAGACAATTTTATAACGATAGTAGTAAAGATTCAATAGTCATCTTAATCCCTCTTTATTTCCTCATATTGAGGTTTTTTCTCTTTTAATCTCTTTCTGTTAGAAAAAATGGATAGTAATTGTTAATGCACAAGTTTTGGAAAGAAAAATTTACGTACACATAAGCGGAACCACGAATAACAATTTAAACAAAAAAACAAAGAAATAAGGCGAGACTCCAAAGGGTGTATCAAGCCACTATCTTTAGAGTTCTATTCGCCTCCACCTATACTTGGTGTACAAATGAGTTTCAAGCAAGTTAACATTGAGGATACAATGAAGCCCAATGACTATTTGCAAATGAGTTTCAATTGTAAAACCCGTGTGTTGTGGTTTTACAAGCTAAGTTCTCAAGGGAGAATTTAGTGGTGAAATTCTAATATTCAAAGGTATTAGAGTGAGAAAATATCATTGGGGTGTGATAGATTTAGATTCATCAGTTGTAAGTGTTTGAATCACGGTGGATACTTCTCACTAAGCTGGATTCACGGATGTAGGGGAAAGCTGCTGCGCAAACAAACTTTGGCGTCCAGCGTTTTACTTTGTGCTTTCAACGTTGCTGAAAAAGTGCCAACCATAGGCATATACTTATTTAGCTACTACTTTTGGGTCAACATATATTAATATATATATATTGTTACAAGCCCAATTTGCTTGACCTAATAAAACCCAACCAACTAAGCAGACCCCAACCCAAATTTTAGACCCAAATCAAACCTAACTACCCAAGCCCAACTAGACTAAAAAACCTAACACAAAAATCGAATTTTCAAACCCTAACTACCCAAGCCCAACTAGACCTAAAAACCTAACACAAAAATCAAATTTTCAAACCCTAGGTGCTTGCACCTAGGGCCTTCTCTACATCTGCAACCACCACACGCCACGCCACCTCTGCACCACCTGCTCCACCACCCTTGTCCGTCACCCACTTACTTGCGAGTAGATGAAGAAAAGACAATAAAAGTAATAAAAAAATCATGTAAAATGGCTTTAAAAAGCTAAGCCAAATCAATTTGTAACATTCAACAATTTTTTCTTGGCAATACAAACATTCGACAATCTCTTGAGAAATACAAAAATCAAACTCAAATATCAAATCGGAGGCAGAAAGTACCAAAACCTAAGGTGATTTTAATTTTATTTCGTTTTGTTTTGGGTCCATTTTCTCTCATATATATATATTAAAAACATATAAAAAATATAAAAAATAGAATAAAAGATGTACCTTTAGGGATTCATGCGGTGGTAGCGGCGGCGATCGGTAGCGATATCCGCAGTGCCTCCTCGCGGTCGGCATTGGCGAGTGAAAAGAAGAGAGCCCCACTTTTGTTTTCTAAGAAGCACGATGAAAAATGATTTTTGGGTAAAAGTGAGGCACATACGGTGATAAAGCGACGCCGTTTTCTTGGGCTCTCGAGACGCCAAAATGGCGTCGTTTTGGGAGGCCGGCTGATCAACCATACTGATTGAAGATCAGCGTGTTTTTGTGGAAGGGCTAATTACACTTTTAGCCCTTCCACTTTTATTAATTTGCAATTAAGCTTTTTCTTTTTTAATCTTGCCTAAACTTGTGCTTGGAGTTCAATTGGGTCCCTCTTGGTGCTATGTGTTTTTGAGAGGATGGGATATTGCCCATTTGGTCCTCCTTGTTATCGTGCGCCCAAATTGATCCTTTTCTTTGTACTTTTTTCCAAATTAGCCCTTGAACTCCTATTTTAAGTTCAATTTAGTCCTTTTAGTTATTTTTACTATTTTCTTTATTATTATTATCATTATTATTATCATTATTATTATCATTATTATTATTATTTGTACCCTTATTAATATATTATTATTATTCCCTCTATTATTATTAACCTATTATTATTCTTATTAGTATATTATTATTTCCTATTCTTTATATTATTATTATTATTCATGTATATATTATTATTGTTATTATTGTTATTATTAATATTCTTCTCGTTACTATTATTTTTATTCCTTTTATTAGTTATTATCAATATATTATTATTATTACCACCTTATTTTATCATTATTAACATTTTTTTATTACTGTCACCATTATATTTTTATTTTATTATTATTACTAATTTTTATTACCATTATTACTATAGTATTATTATTACTACTATATTTTCATCTACATAGATTTTTGTTACTTACCTATTTATATTTCTATATATTTATATTTTTGATATTATTGTATTTTAAGCATTATACCTATATTATCATATTTTTCATATTATTATTATCACTACTATTACTATCATTTTCTAAATAGTTTTACATAATATTTATTTACCACTAGTTCTTTTAATTTCAAATATTTTTCTAGCTTATTTATTATGTCTTTTATTTTGACTTATTCATTTTACCCATTTGTTTTATCTTTTCTCTTATCATTATTATCGTTCACATTCGTGTTTATGTTTTATTATGTTATATACATCAATACCAAATTTTTATTATTATTTGTTTATGCATTCTCTATTATCTCGTTTTATTACAATTTATGTTTTATCCGACCCAAAATTAATTCTTTTATAAGGCAATGATCCGTATTTGGAATTTCGAGAAAATCGTGCCTAACTTACTTGGTTTGATTTTCTCATTTAATCTAAATAATAGAATATTCTTTTAAAATCATAACACAAATTTTGAATAAAATGCTTATTCTCGAGAAGATACGAGGTGTTGTGTGTCTAACTTACTGGATATGACATCTTGTTACCTCGAGATAAGATTTTTCAAACAAAGGCAATATTCGATATTTGAAAGTTTGAGATATCGTGCCTAACTTACTTGGGTTTTGATTTTTTTCGTTTACTCTAAATAATCAGAATACCCTTTTAAAAAAGTTAAAATACTTGATTTTTAAATAAAAAGGCAAGCTTCGTTCTCGAAAGCTCGAGATATCAGTGTCTAACTTACTAGATGTGACATTTTATCACTTGAGATGAGAAGGTCTTTAACATTGAGTTTTTACAAAAGAGGATTGTATTTCAAAGTCTTTTAAGTTTTCAATTGTGAGACCATTTTTAAATCGAGTTTTGAAAAGGGAATCGACTTTAAGAAAAACAAAAGCGGGAGTCGCCACTAATCTTTTTAGGTGTGATTGGATCACCTTATAAAATGTTTTGTTTTAAAACATTAATTTTGGTCTCGAAAGTTGAGAAAGCAGTTAGGAGTCGATTACGTCGTGCGAGGAAGGGTTAGCACCCTCATGCGCCCAAAAATTGGTACCTAATTGATTATCAAGTGTTTTTAATGTGAAAATTTGAAAATTTTAAGATGCAAACTCTTTTAATTAGAATGTCTCAATTTTGAAAATTAAGGCTCACTTATTTCAAAAAGAGTCAAAACATCACATCCGAGTAAGTTAGGGGCGCAACCTTTTAAAACCTTGAAACTAAGCTCGTCTTTCGAAAATTTCTATCTCGGAACAACAAAAGCGCCATATCCAGTAAGTTAGGACACTATGTTTTGAAATCTAGAAATAATTATTTAAGTTTTGAAAACTCAAAATCACTTAGAAGGGTGCTTTGACTACTCGAATTCAACGAGAAAAGTCGCAACCCAGTAAGTTAGGGCACTATCTTTCTCGAAGTTGCCAAACATCAAGCATTGCCTTTTATTTTTTTTTTAAAACCTTAGAATATTATTTCAAATGACGTTTTAGGATGACATATTAATGTATCATGAAGCATAAATGTATAAAACATTCTAACATTTCCATACAAACATAAATAATATCATTAAGACAAAACTAAATAACATGAACATCGTTTAATAAAAAAATCATACTTAGGTAAATATAAGATAATAAACAAATAAAAACATGAGTAAACTAAAATAAAAACATAATAAATGCAAAAATTATTCAAAAATATATATCATAAAATAGCACATAATAGAAATAATTAAACATAGCATATAAAAAAATGAAACTATGCACAAATAAGATAAATGACATACACTAAAAAATGAATAAATAAAACATTTACAAATTATAAAAATATAATGTAATAGTTCAAAATACATGAAATGATAATATAATATATATACATGCATAGAAAATATATATTTGAAAATAAACTATATAAAAAGGTTAAATATTATAATATATAAAACACATAATCAAATGTATAAAAGATAGGAATAAATATACATATTTGAAAAATGAAGAAATTAAAATAAAAAAAGGTTGAAAAACTAAGATAGGCAGAAGAATAAAATAAGAACAAACCACAGAGAGTAAGAGCATGAGAGGAGAGAAATTTGAGTGAATGCTCTCAAGAATTTTTATTGCTTCCCAAAACTCAAGTCTGTTTTTACTGGTGAAGGAGAGGCCTCTATTTATAGTTGACCCTCCCCAAATCCATGATGCAGATCAATTACATCAGCGGTTAAGATTAAAGGATATCTACAAATTAAATCTCCAAGATTACAAAATCATATCTTCAAGATTGCATATCATATCATATCATATCATATCTCTGATTGTATCATATCTAAGATTCCATATCACATCTAAGATTGCATATCATATCTAAGATTGCATATCCTTAAAGATTATCTTTTCATGTAATGGGCCATTCAGATTAGGCTAAATTATATGCTTGTAATTTTATCTTGGACTTGGACTTTGTTTTATTTTTATTTTTTGAGGTTTATTATTTTAAATCTTTGAAATGGGCGGGCAAAATTGGGCTATTACATCAATTTCCGACACTAAGACACTAATTAATCAACTAGGTACCAATTTTTGAAGCGCGACAAGGGTGCTAATCCTTCCTCGTAAATGTGACTCCCAAACTGTTTTTACGAATTTCCACGAGCGAAAATCGTTGTTTAAATAAATCAAAACATTTATTAAAAACAAACATTTTCTGAGGTGACCCGATCACACCTCATCAAAAGGATTGGTAGCGACTCCTCTGTTACGTTTTCATTCTCAAAATAACAAGTCGACCCATTTTTTCAAACTTTAAAATGGTTTCGACATATATATAACAATAGATTTTTAAATAAAAAATAATTAAAAATATTATCTTATTGTCGAAACTAAAGACTACAAACTTTCAAAATAACAATTTTTTTATTTTTAATAAGTTTTATGATTTTTAAATAATTTTTAGAATTTCTATCGTTCTAACAATTTTTATATAATTTTCTATAACCTTTTTAAATAGTTTTTAAATAATTTTTATAATATATATTAAATATTTTCTTATTTTTCATAATATTTTAATAGTTTTAATATTTTGAAAAATTTTCCTATATTTTTATAATTTTTTTATAATATTGTAATAGTCTTTAAGCTTTAATCCTAAAATTTTTATAAAACTACTAAAAAATCAGTTAAACCTTTAGAAAATAATTTTAAAACCAGTTAAGTTACCATTTAAGTTACCACGTTACCACTCAATGGCAGTGAGAAATTTTAACTAAAAACTATATTTTAGGCTGAAATAAAATTTTAATTCAATACAATTTTTAGTAAAAATTAATTGATTTTTAAAATTATTTTACTATCATTCACCTTACTTTTTCTCTTCTTTTTTTTTCTTTTGTATCTGTAAGATAAATAGATAAGGATAAGCATAAATAATTACTTAGTTTTGCTACCCCTTTTGTTCGTTGGAAAAGTTTGGTCAACACGTCAGAATCTGAGTGATTTCTCTGAAATTAACTTTGTACATTTCTTGGCAGGTTTATTGATATGTCATGTTGATTCTTGTTATGCGGAAGCATGTAAAAAGTAAAATTATTGTACTAAAAAATCACACTAAGTTCAATTCGAGGAAGAGAGGTAGATCACAAGGATCAGCTTAAGTACCAAGTATTTCTTAGCAGGATATTCCTCTATAGTAATTTAATAGCACAATAAATCACTACAATCACACTCACAAAATGTGCAAAATAATACAATAAAGAACACTAGAATTTTTGAGATTCAACAAATTTTACCTACGTCCTCGAGCACTACCAAATATATCTCTCTCAAAATATAAGTGAAGATTTACAAAGATGAAACGATTGCCTTAAGTAGAGAATGGCAAATGTGGGTTGATTAAAATGAGAAATGGTTAGACCTATTTATAGTTGAGGTTAGGGGATCAACTTGCAAAGCCACTATACAATTAGGGACAAAAAATTACAATTATGTCATGTCAAATCTCAATCCCACTTTTGGTGCCTTAAATCTCGATTTCTAGTGCTAACATTTTGATACCCATATCTTTGACTTTCCAAAGTATGGATGATTGCCAATAATCTCCACCTTGAAGATTTGATTAGGATAATCTTATCTTCACACAATTCTTTCTACCTTTGTCAACAATACTTGATAGTGCCTTATTCAAGCACATTAAACTTGCGGGATATTGATCAAGTTTAAACAATGTTCGAACTTGGTTTTATTTACCACCTTGGTCATCATATATGCGGAATTATCTCTGATATTAATCTTCTAAAGATGAATTTTCCCTGCGTCAATAATTTCCCGCACAAAATGGAATCATACGTCGATATTCTTTGTACATGCATGATATACTTGATTCTTTGCTAAATGAATAGCACTTTGACTATCACAATGCGTTAATATGCTCCAGAACCAATCCCAAGGTTTTAACCATACCTTGTAACCAAATAGCTTCCTTCTGACCTCTATTACAGCCATGCATTAAACTTACGTGATTGACAAGCGCATAGCTTGTGAAGCTGCGGTGTAGACTTCCAACTTATTGGTCCACCAGCAAGTGTAAAAACATAGCCGGTGGTTGATCTTCATTTGTCCAAATCACCGCGCATAGTCGAATCAGCGTACCCAATAACACCTTTACCAAGTGTAGTATCACCAGCGAGCGGTAATCCAACATCCATGGTCTTACGAATATATTGTAGAATCCATTTCACGACTTGCCAATGTCCTTTTCGAGGATTAAGCATATGCACTGCTCACTATACTAGCTGCCTATGAAATGTCGGGTCTTGTATACACTATTGTATACATCAAGCTACCTCTTTGCATTAGAATATGTAACTTTTAACATGTATTTTTGTTTAGTATTAGTTGAAGGAGATAGTTGTCTTGAAAAGCTTGAAATGAGAAGCCAGCGAGGTACTTACAAGTTTTATCTGCTCGTTCATGCCAAAGCTTGCTATAGTACCTTCTTCAAATATTATACGAGACAAGCTAACTCTACCATGAGCTCTATGTCTATATATTTCCATGCCAAGAATCTTCTTAGCTTCACCTAGATCTTTCATCTCTAACTCAAGGTTGAGTTGAGTCTTCAATCTCTCAATTTCAACTTTACTCTTAGATGCTATTAACATATCATCAACATATAAGAGCAAGTATATGAAAATTCCTTCTTGTAGCTTACGAAAATACATAATGATTAAATTTACTTCTTATGTACCTTTGCTCTTTCATGGCCTGATCAAATCGCTTGTACCTTTGCCTCAGAGATTGTTTCAATCCATAAATTGACTTTGTCAGTTTACAAACCAATTTTCTTTATTAGCAACCTTGAATCCATCTGGCTAAGTCATATAGATTTCCTATTCCAAATCACTGTGTAAAAATACGGTTTTCACATCAAGCTCAACTAGTTCAAGATCATATTGCGCAACCAAGGTTAGCAAAATCTGAATAAACAGATGCTTCACAACTAGAAAACATTTCATTGTAGTCTATTCCTTCTTTCTAAGCGTTACCCTTTGCTATCAATCTAGCCTTGTATCGAATTTCATTTTAACCAGGAGATCCTTCCTTCTTTGCATATACCCATTTGCATCCAATTGCCTTCTTTCCTTTGGGCAGTGTCACCAACTCCCAAGTCTTATTTTTATGAAGAGATTACATTTCTTCATTCATAGATTACTTCTACTTACACCATCGGGGTTACTTCTTACTTTTATGTAAGTAGAAGGAACATCATCATCTGCAATTGGAAGTGCATAGGCCACCATATCATCAAAGTGAGTAGGCATCTGAATCTCTCTTCTTGGTCTCCTATATGCAATTGAATCTTATTCTTGTAAAAGTTCTTGGGTGAAACTTCTTCATCATTTGTTCCTTCAATATTATTTGGATCATAATTAACCTTTTCAAGCTCCCTGCTTTGCAAAAGTACTACTAGTTTTGTCATTCTTTTGTGAATCCTTGTTCTTCATCATGGTTGATTCATCAAAAGTCATATCTCTCTGAAAACAATCTTCCTTGTATCAAGACAGGAGATGGTATCCTTTTACTCTACAGTTATACCTACGAATAATGCTTTCTTTACTCTTGGGTCTAACTTAGATTCTTTTACATAATAATATGTAGTGGAACCAAAAAACATGTAAATAATCATAATCGTGTAGATGAGTTTGCAGTCCACATCTCCATAGGAGTTTTCCATTTATTGCGGTGATGAAACCAGTTAATTTGATGGCACACATATGCTTGCCTCGGCCCAAAATTCCTTACCTAATCAACATTGGACAACATACATCGAACTTTCTCGGTATAGTCTAATTTCTCGTTCTACCACCCCATTACTGCTGTGGTGTATCCCAAGCGATGAAGTGTCGCACAATGCCCTCATCTTGACATACTTGTAGAAATGGATCATTCTTGTACTCGTTACCATTATCGATCGAAGTCGTTTGACCTTTCAACCAGTCTAAGCCTCCACTATCTTCTTCCATTTCATAAATGCATCCAAAACTTCACTTTTTCTTTTCATTTGATACACCCATACTTTTCTTGAATAATCATTAACAAAAGTAACAAAATAGTGCATACCTCCCAAAGAAGCCACTTTGGTAGGTCCCTACACATCACTGTGAACGTAGTCAGAATTCCTTTCGTATTGTGAATTCTTGAACCAAATTTTACCCTAAATGCCTTGCCCAAAACACAATGTTCACAGAATTCCAATTTGTAAATTTTCACCTTTCAACAAGCTTTGCTTCGCCAAATTCTGCAAAGCTTTTTCACTAGCATGTCCTAATCACATATGCCATAACCCAGTAGCCTCTGAATCTACATCTTTCACAAAGCTATTGATGTTGATCCAATAACTATACTTCTATTTAAATAGTACATGTTTTCCTTCTTGTGCCTTTCATCAAGTCAATACACAGCTACTACTTTTAGTAATCCATCTCTCAAAATGATTGTGAGCCCTTTAGATTCTAGGACCCCTAATGAGATGAGATTTTTCTTCAAGCTAGGTACGTAGCGAATATCTATCAAGAATTGGATTGAGCCATCATGATTTTTCAATTGGATTGTACCAACTCCCATTGTCTTACAAGCGCTGTCATTGCCCATAAAAAGAACTCCACCTTCTAGTTCTTTAAGACTAGAAAACCAGTCCTTATTAGGACACATATGGTAAGTACATCCCAAATCCAAAATCCACTCGTATGTATGACATGCCATTGCCATGCCAACCAAGCTAAAGTTTGATTCCTCGTTATGATCCACTACACATACATCAGAAATAGCCTTTCCCTTTTGTAACTTAGGACAATTCTTTTTCTAATACCCTTTCTCATGACAAAAAGCACATTTATCTTTGGCAAGTCTCCCTTTGGACTTACTCCTTCTACCAGATTTGTTGCTGTGCGAACGGCCTCTTACTGTTAAGACTTCGACAGTTGTATCTCTGTGATCTATTTTATCTTTCTTTCAAGTCTCAAGTTTATACAACACACTACAGACTGCATCAAATGTGATCGTATCCTTCCCATGAAGTAATGTGGTGGTAAGATGATCATATTCATCGGGAAGAAGAATTTCGACAACAATAATTCCTTGTCTTCATCTTCAAATTTCTCATCCAAATTTAGCAAATCTGCTAAAATTTTATTGAATTAGTTCACATGGTCATTCATTGACATACTCAGGTGCATCGTGAATCGATAAAGTTTTTTTCATATAAAGCCTATTTTAAGACTTTTTTGTTAGAAACTTTTCTTCTGTGTATTCCATAATTTCTTGATGATGTCTCCCTCATGTGCCAGTACTTCTACTCTTTGGCCAAACTTAGGCGGATTGTACCCTGCGCTTTGTCTATTGATCTTGGCCCCTCCTTGCCATCCATCTTGTCAAGTTTTTCTTCAAGGGCTATATCCGAGCTCTTGTGACATAAGACATCCGAGGATCTCACATTGCCACATACCAAAATTATTGGTACCATTAAATTTCTCTACTTTAAATTTTGCATTGGTCACGGTAGTCTTTCTTTGATAACTTGATGCATTTGTCATTTTCTCCTCAATCCCAACTACTATATATATGACCCGATCACAGTCAACATGAATAGTGTTGTGGATGAACAATCTTATATATCATAAATAGTATCATAAATGATCCTATTCCCCAAATGCGAATCTAGCTCAATACCAATTGTTATGCGGAAGCGTGTAAAAGAGTAAAATTATTCTCTTTGAAAAATCACACTAAGTTTAATTCTTAGGAAAGAGGTGGATCACAAAGGGTCGCTTAAGTACCGGTCTTTTCTAGCGAGAATATTCCTCTATCGTAATTTAATAGCAAAATAAATCACTACAATCACACTCACAAAATGTGCAAAATAATACAATAAAGAACACTAGAATTTTAACGAGGTTGATAAATTTTTCCTACGTTGTGAAACCATTTTAAAATCGAGTTTTGAAAAATGGGAATCGACTTTAAGAAAAATGAAAAGCAGAGTCGCCATCAATCTTTTAGGTGTAATTGGATCACCAATAAAACATTTTGTTTTAAAATCATTAGTTTTGGTTTACAAAATCAGAAAGCAGGTTGAAGTCGGTTATGAGCGAGGAAGGGTTAGCACCCTCATGCTTGTAAAAAAATTGAGTACCTAATTGATTATCAAATGTCTTTAATGTCGGAAGTTTAAAATTTTTAAGATGCAATCCTTTTAGAACATTTTAATTTTGGAAATTAGGGTTCACTTGTATCAAATGAATCGCAATATTATATCAATAAGTTAGGAGGCAATATTTTTAAGACATTGAAACTAAGCTAGCCCTTTTGAAAATCCCTATCTTAAAATGATAAAATGCCATATCCGATAAGTTAGGACACAGCGCTTTGAAATTCCAAGACAATTGCTCGTATTTTGAAAACCTTAAAAACTTAGAAGGGTGCTTAACTATTCGAACTCAACAAGAAAGGTCGCAACCCAATAAGTTAGGGTACCACCTTTCTCGAAGTTTACAAATACCAAGCATTGCCTTTTTATTTTTGAAAACATTTGAATCTCGCTTTTAATTAATGCATGAAGAATCATATATATACCTTATAACATATAATATAGCATATTACAATAATAGGTAGCTAAAACATGCATTTAAATAATATGATAGCAATAATATAAAGGTCCTATACTAGACACATACATAAATATAGCAAACCTTAGTTACATAACAACATATATATTAGGATATACATAGCATATATTGAAGATGAATAAGAAAAGTATATGAACATACAAAATAATAATTAATTTAAAAAACGATACATGATATACAATTAGACATATAAATATATATACAAAACAAATGCGATATAAAAAATAATAATGTAGTAACACATATATATATCAAACAAACAACACTTAATAATATTATGAAACTTGCATTTAGTATATAAATGATATAAAATATAACAATATATAAAAGATTTAATCGTATTAAAATATAAAATAAGTGAGTAATTATTGAAAATATACATAAAATATAAATTAAAGATCAATATTTAATAATAATATTCAAAATAAGTCATGTATAATAATATAATATAAATAGCATATGTAATAAAAGGTAAATTTTTATAGCATGTAATATAAAAGTATACAAGTCAAAGATATTTAATAATAATTTGCCAATTTGAAAAATTATATAATAAGTAATTTAAAATAAATAATAATAATATATAAATATGAAATGATATATAAAAATAACATTTATATTAAAATAAAAGTAATATATAATTTTTTTAAAATAAATAAATTTTAAAAATTTTAAAAAGAAATAAATGGACTAAAATTAAATTTAAATAAAAATCGAGTTTAATTTAAAAAACAATTTGGGCCTAATCGAGATGCCTATCAAAATCTTAGGGACTCATTGGGAAATTTTCCTTTATCCCCAAAGCGACACCGTTTCTCTGGGCTGATTTTAAAAAAGAGCACTAGGATTAAATTGAAATAAATATAAAATATTAGGGCTAAATTAAAATAAAAATGAAATGAAATTAAAAATTTAAAAACATGGGAGGGTTAATTGGGCAATTTACCCATTTACAAAAAGCTCTGCGGATCTTCCCGGGTAATCAGGTCAACACGCGGATCGAGAGGCCTAAAACATCATCGTTTTAAGCTTATTGGATTAAGCTAAAGCAGCGTCGTTCTATTAAGGATATATAAGCCAAATTTTAGTTTTAAAAATCATTTTGAAACAGTTTTAAAAAAACTAAAAAATCTCACGAGAGAGGAGAGGAAAGGCCCTCGGGACTCAGGCCTCTGTCGAGAGCCAAGCATCGAGTCATCGGGCATGCACGCGCCCATGCGCCTCTGGCGCATACTGCCAACGCCGCCATATCTGGCGAATTGAAAACGTCTCGATTTCACGAAGAGATCTCAATGGTAAACTCTATCTTGATCTATTTTAATAATGTTTGCATGTTATTTAGAAGAAAACAAAGTAAAAGGTATGTCACCTCCGTTCTTGATAAATCGGTGTGTTTTTATTATATATGTGTACTTTTTGTACCAAAAACCGTAACATTTATAGATTATAAAAAGAGTTTTATAGCCATACGCATATTATTGTGTTTTGGGAAAGAAATCTTTGATTTCTTTTTCACATTTATTCCCTTTTTTCTTTGTGATTCTTTTCCTTTTTGCGGTGCTGCTTAAGAAATCCGGTGGTGACAAAGGCTTGGCGATAGTCTACGGTGGCGTTGATCACGGCGTGACTCGGAGCACGGAATCACGGTCTTGATGGGAGCTATTGGGCGCACGCGAGTTGAAAGGTCAAAAGCGCTTGGATGGCACGGAACCTTACTGTTTGCGGCACCTAGGGTTCTGAAACTCTAGGGTTTCCTAATCGATTAACCATTTGGGCCCCTTGGGCTTTGAGAGTTAGGTCAAAAAGGGTAGGCTTAGGTGAGGTGCTTGGGTTTCTTTGGGGTTTTGGGTATTGGGTTATAACCGATCTGTTTGGTTTAGGCTAAATGAATCAATTAATTAGGGCTTTTGTACATGGACTATAATAAATAAGTATTTATTTATTTTTTTGGGTTTTAAAGCCCGGGTAGATTTGGGCTATTACATACGTCATCGGGCACTACCAACTATATTTCACTCCAAAATACAAGTGAAGATTTACAAAGAGAGAACAATGCCTTAAGTTGAGAATGGCAAATGTGGGTTGATTAAAATGAGAAATGGTTAGGCCAATTTATAGTTGAGGTTTAAGGATCAACTTGCAAAGTCACTATACAATTAGGGACCAAAAATTGAAATTATCTCATGCCAAATCTCAATCCCACTTTTGGTGCCTTAAATCTCAAATTTCTAGTGCCAACATTTTGATACTCATATCTTGACTTTCCAAAGTATGGATGATTGCCAATAATTACCCAATTCCACTTTAGATTGATGATTGTTTTCATAATCCGATGGAATTGATTGAATGGATCGGTTAAATCAAAAATCAATTAAGGAATCGATTGAAATAGAAAATTGGACAGATTGTTTTGCTAAATGGTTGAATCATTAAGCAGTGCAGCTAGACCATTAGAACTAATTTTCTCTATTTTTAATATTTTAATATTCTTTTTATAATTTTTCAATTGAATCGACAACTAGTTAGATTGGTGAAAAAATGAGACTAAAAATCAATAATTTAATCGATTCAATCACCATCGAGTTTTAAAACTTTGACCATAATTCTGGAAATTTCTCTGCTAACTAATTATTTCCATTGTCATTCTGACAATATATACCGATCAAATATCGTTAATTTAGAAAAAAAATTATATGTAAGTTCACGTATGATAGTAATTTCATCAAAATTCAATTTTAATGTGACACCAAATGATAAGTTGATGATAAGACTAAATTGATACAAATATAGAAAGAGAAATAGAAAAAGAAAAGGGAGGCTCTTATACTTTTTTTCAAGTCGATTTTCCTTATAAATATCTTTAAAAGTTTGTTAATTTGCTCATGCATTTCCCTAGAAAATTCCCTTCATTCAATTTGGTACATCTATTGGTTTGGCCCCCCTGCTACGCCTCTGATGGGGGGCTCCATAGTTGTAACCCTACTAGAAATATCTAGCGTTTACTTTGAAGTCAACCTTTATCATTTTATTATAGGGAATAAATTATATAAAAATGATTCTAAAATATATAATTTTTAGACATTAATAATAAAATGTCACATTATCAATTTTTAAAATGTAAAAGTTTTGCCGATGGAGATGCAAAATTTCGGTAATGGTGCTGATAGAAATCCTTGCGTTGTTGGTGACCGGTGGAAACATGAAAATTTACACATTTTTACATGCCCTTTTTAACTTAAAATCATACCGTTTCGATAAAATTCTTGTTGAAAAATAATTAATTTTTATAAAATAATTAAAGTGCACTTCAAATATGAACATGTTGAATTTTAGTTAATTTTATAATTAATTTTTATGAATTTTGGTTATTAAATTATTATTAATTAATTAATTATGAAAAAGTGGTTCAGTTGAGCCGAACCGGCCAAGAAGTGGGCAGCCCAAAACCGTCCATATGCCGACCCAAATCAGCTTATTAGCTGATTATTTAAGCTTGCAAAGAGGCCCTTGAAAACTTGTTCAAGTTGCATTCAAGCCCCTCCACAATTGGTGGCTTTGTAGATATGCCCCAAGCCATATTTAGCAAAGTCGAAGCCATCAACTTTGCCACATCGGTGGCGGCCAAGGGTGGTTCTTTGGCTGCTATTTTTAACAAATTTCAGCTGCCACATTCAGCTATAAAACCCCCCTTGGCTGATCATTCAAGAGATCCCTCATTCACCTCTCTTCTCTCACAACTCTTCTCTCCTCTTCCACTTTTTCTCTCATTTTCTCATTCAAATTTCCTTGCTCTTATGCGATTTCTCCTCTTGGGAAAGGGCTTTCTTTAACCATTTGGAGCAGTAAATAGGTGTTCACAGCAACCTTGATTGGCGAGGACAACAAAGAAGGAAGAAAAAGCAACTTAGTCAAGCCACGAGAAAACCACCATGGTTTGATTCTTGTTCCCTATCTCTTTAAATTTTTGTTGTTATGATGAACATGTTTATGAATATTTATGTTGTTGGAATGGTTAATTTAATCAACTTAGCTTGAATTTAATTCGTGTTGGGTTGATTGCATTTCGTCCTCTTAAATTATTAAAATTGTGTTTATGCTATTATAGGCCTCGGTAAAATGCTTGATTAAGTAAAATCATGCCTAAGTTATTCTTACATTTTAATTGTGAGGAACTAATGAATTAATTATTTAAGCAGTTGAAATTGTAATTAATTGACACAATACTTAATCAGTGCATGTTTATTCTTCTAAGGTAGCTGAAGGTTAAATTAGCATTGTATCTGGAAATACATTTGCCTTGCATAACTTGCAAGATTATTGTGATTAAACTGTTTTAAGGTAAGGATACCTTGTTACCTCACATAGTCTTTTATGTTCTTATTAGATTCAATTAATCATTTGAATTGACATAGGAATATGAAAGAGATTAGTTCAATTTAATGAGTATGTATGTGCAATAGCATGTTTGCTTATTAGAATCTGTTTAATCGATTGAATTGACATAGGGATATGTTAAGAGATGAATGAATTTGTGTAGGTGAGTATGTTCATAAGTTAGCAATTTACCGAGTTGCTGTGAATTTATTCGTAACAAAGTAAACATGAGTTTAATAATTCTAAGTTAAAGAAATGTAATTAATCCAACACAATTATGTCATCTAGATTAAAACATATTTTGAAATCGTGTATTAGAACCTTTACTTCATTTTTATTTTTATTAATTAATTTCTTAGTTTTTTTAATCACCCTTTTTAAAATAAAATATTTTTCTTCACCAAAGTGTTTTAAATTGCAATCATAAATAATTCTTTTGACAGTCTCTATGGGTACGATAACTCAATATTTACTTGACACTTTATTACTTGTTGCGATTGTGTACACTTGCACATTTCCGTCGTTCCAAGTTTTTGGCACCGTTGCTGAGGACTGTTTTAAAAAGTCAGTATTTATGAATTTGTTAGTTTTGCATTTGGTTTAATTTTCTGTTTAAATTTTAACTTAATTAATTTTTACGTGATTATTTTGGTGTTTAGTATTGGCCGAATCATCGATTTACTCACTGTAGATCCTAAGATTGAGCGAACTTTTAGACTTGAAGAAGACAAGCAAGTTAGAGAAGAATTTGAAGAGATGAACTTCAAAAGTTGGAATCAAGGAAACATAGTAAACCCTGCTCAAAATCCTATCCTTATTGCTGATGATAGTGATAGAGCTTTAAGGTAGTATGCCATGCCAGTGTTTAATGATACTAATCCAGGTATTAGGAGACCCAAAATTGAGAGCTGTGATTTGGTGAAGCCAGTCATGTTCCAAATGCTTCAAACAGTAGGCCAATTCAGTGGAATGCATATTGAAAATCCTCACCTGCACTTAAGATTGTTTATGGAGGTGAGCGATTCTTTCAAGTTAGCCGGAGTACCCGAAGATGTATTACGATTGAAGCTGTTCCCATATTCACTAAGGGATGAGGCTCGAGCCTAGTTGAACTCATTGCCACCAAACTCAATTTCCACATGGCAAGAGTTAGCGAGAAAGATTCCTTATGAAGTATTTCCTACTTGGCAAGAATGCTAAGTTGAGAGCAGGATCTTTGCTTTCCAACAAATGGATGATGAGTCATTGTATAAGGAATTGGAAAGGTACAAAGAATTATTACGAAAATGCCCTCATCATAGAATCCCACATTGCATCAACTTGAGACATTTTATAATGGTCTCAATGCTCACATAAGGGTGGTAGTGGGCGCTTACGCTAATGGTGTTCTCCTTTCTAAGTCTTATAATGAGGCTTATGAAATCATCGAGAGGATTGTCAGTAATAATTATCAATGGCCAACCAATCGAGTAATGTCAGGAAGACGAGTTGCTAGAATACATGAATTAGACACTCTTACTTCACTCACATCTCAGGTATCATCAATATTTTCAATGTTAAAAAATCTTACTACTAATGGGTCTAATAGTTTCTGACCTGACCACCAAACCAATTTGAAAGTATAGCTGTGTCTTTTGTGGGAAGGAATTTGTTGAAGAATGTCCATCGAATCTAGAATCAAGTATATTACATGGGTAACTAGAACCAAAATCGAGGAAGGCAAGGCTGCAATCCAATTTCTATAACCCATCATGGCGGAACCCGCCAAATTTTCCTATAATAACCAAGGGGCTAGAGCCGAGTAACATTTCTGTGACTTAGATCAACTTGACCACCTAGTTTTCCCAACAAGTTCAGAGAGAAACCAACCCACATTTGAGTCATCCAATTGTTTAGAAAATCATTTGAAGGCATATATGGCAAAGAATGATACCTTACTTCAAAGCCAAGCAGCTACGTTGAAAAATCTGGAAAACCAAATAGAAAAGCTTGCTACTGAACTCAGGAACCATCCACAAGGTGCTCTACCTAGTGATACGAAGAATCCGAGGAACCCAGGGAAGGATATTGTAAAGCATTGACATTGAGGAGTGGAAAGATTTTAGAGCCCAATTTCGTCAAAGTTGAGAAGGAGCCACCTGATGCTAAAGACTCGGAGGAAGTTCAGCGAGTGTTGAAATTCCAGTTTCATAAGAACCAGAATCTGCAAAACCCGACAAGGTAATTTTAGAACTAGCTAATTCTGATTAACTAACAACTCTGTTAGATGCAGAATTACCATAGAAGATGAACCAACCAGTTCCAGTGAAGAAACCACCAGCACCCTACCCTCAAAGACTTCAAAAGCAGAAGCAGGAGATTTAATTTAAGAAGTTCCTAGACGTACTCAAGCAACTTCATATCAACATCCCGTTGGTTGAAGCACTCTACGTCAAATCCATGAAGGATATCCTTTCCAAAAAATGAAGACTTAGAGAATTTGATACTGTAGCTCTAACGAAGGAATGCAATACATATCTTAAAGACAAACTACCCTCAAAGTTGAAGGATCAGCTTGCAACATTGGAGCAATATATTGTGGTAAGGCACTATGTGACTTGGGTGCGAGTATCAACTTAATACCCATGTCAATATTTAGGAAGTTAGGGATAGGCGAAGTTAGACCTACTTCGGTTACACTTCAATTAGTGGATCGATCCTTAGCACATCCAGAAGGAAAAATCGAAGATGTATTGGTACGTGTAGATAAATTTATCTTCTCTGCTGATTTTGTTATTCTAGACTTTGAAGCAGATAAATAAGTGCCAATTATCTTAGGAAGACCGTTCTTAGCAACGGAAGGACCCTTATTAATGTGCAGAAGGGCGAGCTTCTATGCGTGTTCAAGATGATCAGGTAACATTTAATGTCTTTAAGTCTATGCAATTTCCTGATACAATTGATGATTGTTTTGCAGTATCCGATTTAGAGGATTTAATAATGGAGAAGGAGCTCAACTATGTTAAGGATCTATTGGAACAAATTTTGACATCAAATCCTCCGAATGATGAAGAGGAGGATAAATACTCAGAGTTTTTAGAAGCTAATCAAAGGTGATTTAATCCACAATCCCGTTTCGAATCTTTGGAGTTAGAAAAAATAAATTATGCCCAACCAAAAGCGTCAATCGAGGAGCAACCTAAATTAGAACTGAAGGTACTTCCCTCACATTTGAAATATATATATTTAGGTTATAATGTTATTTATTAATAAGTTAAATATGAAATTAAATACTAGACGCTTCGTTATAGTCTTATAGTGTTATTTATTAATAAGTTAAATAATTTATCGTTGCATCTATAATCAAACCCATTAATCAAAAGTAGGATATTGTCTTTTACTTTGTTATTTTGTTTTCTCTTCAAGTTTTATTTAATATAAATAGAAATTATTAAATATTTTATTAATCAAAATTTATATTATTTTAATATAAATCTAATTTTAATATATTTTATACAACTTACACCTAATTTAATTTTTATTCTATCATTTAATATTAATATTAATTTAAATTTATTTTATTGTTTAATATACTTATGAATAAATAATTTTTTTATTTTTTATTATATAAACATGTTTTAATAAAAATACACTTAATGATCGTTTTATACTTTCACCTCATTGTCACTGTTAGGATTTCGACCCGATTAAGCAACGAACAAGAAAATAGCGGAATAAATTGAGAAATTGAAATTGAACACACAAATTTAACGTGGAAAAACTCCTCTAAAGAGGATAAAAAACACGGGCAAAGATAATTTTACTATAATGGCAAAAGAAGCAGAAGAGTACAAAAGATGGAGATAAAAACTAAACCAGAAAACACAGAAAACAAAGAACCCACAAAGCGTAAACACAAAATTCTCTAAATGTGTTATGAGTTCTAATCTCTAATGGGTATTTTTCTAAGGTTATAAAAGAGCCTATTTATAGGCTAAATTCATAAGTCAAATAATAATAAAATAATCTAAACTAATCGGTGTTTGATTGAAACAAGTATGTGAGTTAAGCTGAAAAATTATTTTTCAAATTTGTTGAAAATAGAAGTCATATTTAACAAATCTCACCTTGACTCATATTTCCCACACGCCATCTTTGCCAAAGTCCGTCACGAGCCTATCTTGAACTATGCAGGGAATTAAGCGAGTCGAATTTGTGCTTAGAAGCGGAAGACTTCTAGCTTTAGACTTGTACACTTTGCCAAATCAAAACTAACGAGGTGCGATTTTCACGAACACGGTGCCTAACTTTTCAAAACTGCATCAAAGAGAACCTCTCTTCAGCGAAAGCAGATCATACCTTTTTCCCTCCTATGACCAAGTTGCCTCGGCTCCAAACTAGTTGACTTCAACTCGTAGCAGACGAGGGGCGTCGATTTCACCGGTCTTTGTTGAACCTTCGAATATAAAGACTACTGATTCTTTTACCTTTTAACAAAACGAGAGCTCCACGAGATACTTTAATGCCGCTCGACTCGATGTTGATTTTGCATCCTTTCAAGTCTAAAATACTTAAAGAGATGAGATTCTTTCGTAAATCGGTATATACGACATCAAGAGTGTCTTAATCATCCCATCGTGCATCTTAATTTTTATGATTACCAATACCAATTACCTTACTAGATGAATCGTTTCCCATGCGCACAACTCCACCTTCAACTGAACTGTATGTGGAGAACCATTCTCTATTGGGACACATGTGGAAAGAACATCCCGAATCTAGGATCCACTCGGACGTGAGCTTGGTGTTATCGCTTGTTGACACTAACAAGAAATCATCACCATTTTCATCAGCCAAATTAGCTTTGACTACATCTTCCTCATTACTCTCGTGACTTTTTATTTGTGGTTTATAACAATCTGCTTTGGCGTGACCTAACTTTTACAATAGCGACACCTTTTATCTCATTTCTTTGATGCTACCAAAGCGAAGCTTGCCTATCTGTCTTGCTATCAAATGAAGCTCATTGTCAAGTTTGTCTCTACTCAACAAATGACCCTTCACATCTTGAATGAGAGTTTGTCTACGCCATAAATCGGGGTCTCCTTGAAAGACTTGTATGAAGAGGGTAAATAGCACAATAATAGCAAAGCACTGATATTCATCGTCAATATGAACCTCAATATTATTTAAATCATTTAAAAAGTAATAAATTGGTGATGTGATCTCTAAGAAGCTCACCTTCGTTCATGCGAAGCGTAAATGAGCGTTGTTTCAACACTAAGCGATTAGCCGAGAGACTTAGTCGCATAAAGAGTTTCTAACCTTTTCCATAAAGAGGATGAGGTCTTCTCCATCAATACCTCCTGCAATATCGTATTCGCGAGGCACAATTGGATTGCGAGACAAAGCCTTTTCATCAAGCTCTTCCCATTCTGTTTTATTTAGATTATTAGGCTTTTTCCCGGTAACAACCTTTTTCAAACCGGATTGAACTAGAATTGCCATCATCCGAACTTGCCACAGATTGAAATTTGTCTCACCATCGAACTTCTCAATTTCAAACCTTGTTGTTGCCATCTCTGAGCAGGCTGATCTATGAAAATTGAGCTAGCTCGATACCACTTGTTAGGATTTCGACCGATTAAACAACGAACAAGAAAATAGCGGAATAAATTGAGAAATTGAACACATAAATTTAACGTGGAAAAACTCCTCTAAAGAGGATAAAAACTACGGGCAAAGATAATTTTACTATAATGGCAAAAGAGCAGAAGAGTACAAAAGATAGAGATAAAAACTAAAGCCCAAAAACAGAAAACAAAGAACCCACAAAGCGTAAACACAAAATTCTCTAAATGTGTTATGAGTTCTAATCTCTAATGGGTATTTTTCTAAGGTTATAAAAGAGCCTATTTATAGGCTAAATTCATAAGTCAAATAATAATAAAATAATCTAAAATAATCGGTGTTTGATTTAAACAAATGTGAGTTTAATTGAAAGATTATTTTCAAATTTATTTGAAAATAGAGTCATATTTATGATCACCTTTGTTTGAATCCAAATACATCCATCACTAATTTTAATCTCACCCTATACTAATTAATTTCATTGTTATTGCTATTTTTAATCATGTTAGAATCAATCTGAAGGCTTGCCTAGGAGCCTTAAATGAATATTTCAATGCTTTTCAATACACTTTGACTTAGTAAAATGTAATCAAATATGAAAAAAAAAAGTGATTTAGATGGGATTTATTTAGGGGAAAAGCAGGTATTTGTTTAGGCTAAGTCGATGACCAAATATCTAACAAAAAAAAAGAAAAAAAGTGGAGCTCCACTCATAAAGAAGACGAAGGAGACAAAAATGATGGAAGATTGTAAAAATTTTAAGCTGAAAATCTTTAAACCAATTGTGAGATGCGAGTTACCACCTCCTGGTATCATTACTAGGGAGGGTGTTCTTAAGATTGCGTATGTAGTAATTTAACAATGGTTTTTTTTTTTTTTTAAAAAAGAAAGGAGTAATTTAAGAAAGCAATTTTATTAATTTTTTTTTTATTATTTTGACCTTTAAAACATGAAGAGGAATAATAGTTTAAAGTTTAATGCTTTTACTAAATGAAAATCTGACACCGTGTCACGTGGCAGCTCGTGATTGAATTACATATCAAGTGATATTAGAAATTAAAACTGTTTAAAAACACATACGGAATTAAAAGATCAAGTATTACATTAAACATTTTAAAACATAAATTTACCACAATAAAATTCGTTAAATTCCATATATAAAACCTACCATTATCTTAAAAAGAAAAAAAGTTTATAGAGGTACATCATACCTAAAAAATTCATAAAAGATGTGATATTAACGTTAAAGAAAACCAAATTTCTGTGTCTAAACATTCAATTAATTGTTACATCAGTTTAATTTTGTTGTCAGGCCTTGATTGAGCCATAGAGGCAGTGAGTTATGCCATGAATTTGAACACCTAAACATGAGAAGAATTTGGTATGGGATCCTTTTAAATGTAGTCTAATATGGTTGATGTTGACATTGACAATGACTCTTTATTTTCTATATTGGTATGGCCACTAAATATCTTTAGAGGTAGTTAAGAGACATTCTGCATTCACATTAGAGATTAATAAAATCGGACTCTAAAAGAATTGTGTTGAGGTAAAATTAACAGGGTCTTCATTTCAAACTGTTGAAAGAAGCACAGAACCACTTAATCTAATACATAGTAATGTTTGTGACTTAAAGTTTGTTCAAACAAGAGAAAAGAATAAATATTTTATTACCCTCATTGATGATAGCACAAATTATTGCTATGTGTATTTGCTTAAGAGTAAAGATGAAGCTATAGAAATTTATTCTCTATAAGCAAGAAGTTGAAACCAAACTTAATAAAAGATTAAGATGGTAAGAAGTGATCATGATGGTGACTATGTTGAACCATTTGGTGAATCTTGTGCACAACATAGTATTATTCATGAAGTGACACCACCATACTCTCCTCAATCAAATGGAGTACAGAAAAATCAGACTCTAAAGGAAATGATGAATGCATTGTTAGGAAGCTCTGGGTTATCACAAAACATGTAAGGGGAAGTTATTCTATCAGCTAATTACTTTTTAGATAAGTTTCCCTGTAAGAAAAGGGACAAGACACCATATGAGTTATGGAAAGGTAGAAAACCTTCCTACAACTACTTGAAAGTGTGGGTGTGTCTTGCAAAGATAATGGCTCCATTTCCAAAGCAAATGAAAATAGGTCCTAAAACAGTGGATTGTATTTTCATTGGCTATCTGAATCATAGCAATGCATATAGGTTTCTTGTATGTGAATCAAAGAATCTTGACATTCACAAGAATACTATATTGGAATCAAAGAATGCTTTATTCTTTGAAAATATCTTCCCTTGTAAAGCTAGGGAAGTTGATTCAAGTTCAACAAAATAAAATTCAGAGACTATAGATAAAAATAGTCAAAATGAGGTTGAAACTGATATAGAGCCAAGAAGGAGTAAATGAGCAAGAGTGGAAAAATCTTTTGGGTGAAGTAGAAATAACCACATCTCCCTTTCATACGCCTTAATAAAGTGGCCATTGCCAACTTTAACTTTTGTTTCTGACTTACATCTAAGGACTTGAAAATAGGCTGCATCACGGTGACATATGGTTGGTGCGACCAGCATGTCTAGAAGCCAACCATTTGAAACTTTCTTACGGCGGTGGCGGGAGGCTGCAAGACACTGCTCCTCATTATCACTGCCTTCTTCAGCTACCCAAGCTTCAGCCCTTAGCTATTGTTGACTCTGCTTTGGTCTTCCTTTCTCTTTGCAAACTTTTTTAACATGGCCAATCTTTTTGCAGTGTTGGCACTGCACATCTGGCCTAAACCAGCATTTGGCTTTTGGACGACCAGGCCTCTTGTAATGCCTGCAAGGTCTTTCCCATTTTCTTGGAGCATCTGACTTAGGTTTATCCTTCCAAGTCTTCTTCCTTTATAGGCAGTGGTGCTTAAGCCAGTATTTGTTTTAGCTTGAAAGGCACCCTCCTGGTGCTCCTCCTGTCTGCTGGCCCTTCTTTGTTCTTGTGCATAGAGAGCATTGATCAGCTCAGTTAAAGTGATGTTGGTCAAGTCTCTTGAGTCCTCTAAAGAGGATATCTTTGCCTCATACCTCTCTGGTAAGGTTGAGAGCACTTTCTCCACTATTCTTGCCTCATTAAATTGCTCTCCAAGGGCCTTATCTTTGTTAACCCAGCCATAGTGCAATACGAATCTTTGTTTGATTGTTTCTTCCTCCTTCATCTTCAAGTTCTCAAAGTCCCTTCTCAAGTTCAGAAGTTGTTGTTGCCTTGTTCTTTCAGTCCCTTGGAACTCCTCCTTCAATTTGTCCTAGGCTTGTTTTGGTGTCTCACAGTCCATGATCCTTGTGAAGATTACATCTGAGACACAGTTCTGAATGCAAGACATGGCTTTATGCCTTTTAGTCCTTTCATCAGCATGTTGCCTGATCTGAGCCACTATTGGGTTGGCTCACGAGTGGTCTTTAGTTCAATATCACGAGTTGACCACCTCCCATAGATCGAATGCACGGAGGTAGGTCCTCATCTTGACCACCCAAATATGATATCTTTCTCCATTGAAAGCTGGAGGTGCGGTGAGGAGAAGCTTTGATGAAACCATCGTTTTGTGGTTCAACTATCTTGAGTCCACTAAGACAAAGGCTCTAGATACCAATTGTTGGGGATTTGGGACACTTTATCCGTATGAAGTATGAAGCTTAATCTGAAACTTAAACAACAACGTAATAAATCTGGATAAAGAATAAAGAAAAACTTGAAGTTAAAGTCTGGTGAATTTTGAGCTTAAAAGAACAGAACAAAATTGAAAGCAAGAAATGTGTTGGAGCATATGGAAGAAAATCTGATGATTTTATTCAAAAAGAAACTTTGGCTTAAAGGCATTACATATACCAGACATTGGTTGGTCAAAATCAAAAAATTCATCACCTAAACACTACCTAACTCTACTTAATACATTGGAACTAGGTGATACTAACTTGTACACTTGAACAAAGCTGGTAACCAGCTCTATTACCATCAAGTTACATCAATTGTCATCCAAAACATAATTCAAAAAGAACTAAATTACAAGACATTATTAAAAAGTAACTAAATGAAACTAAGATCAAACAGTAGCATTAACATCTTCAGTTGCACGTATTTCATCCGGAAAACTTATGTGCATGAATTTGCATGAGCTGCATGGAAGCCAACTTCAACAAAGACTTGACATACAAGAAGGGATCACTCCCCACTGCATATATGTATTGACAGAAATTTCAAAAGGGTTACTCCCCACATTTTTACTTCAATTTTGCTTCTTCTTTTTTTCTAAATAAAAAAATAAAAATATTGTTATGAACTAAATTCAATGACTATTTCATAGTTGAATGAAAAAGATTAAAAACCATTGATTTTAATCACTAGAAATAGGAATGAGCTTCATTATGTCATCCCTCCATTTTTTTGCTCGACTTATAATAAAGGAAATTGAACAAAATTAAATATGACATGGAAATCATTTTAATCCTTTTAATTTAAGTTGAAAAAAGTTGTTGATGTGGCATAAAATATTTTGGTAGGACCATATATGAGGTGGTGGTGAGAGTTCATGGAATAATTTCTCAAAAATATGGGTTTAAATTAATGATGTGATCTTCAATATTTATCTAAAAACATAAAAGTTTAGGGATAAAATGCAACTTTTAAACCATAATATTGGTGCATATTGAAATTTTCAGTGTACTTTATTTTTATTAATATTTACCATTATACTTTAATAATACGATTAAATTTGTCACACAATTTTTATGTAATTGAATTTTACCATTAATTTTGAATTTTACTAAAATTTGCCGCTAACCTTTATTTTTTATTCATTTTACCAATTAACACTGATTTTGATGATTTGAAAATAAAATTTAACAAGAAAATATTATTTCAAATATTAAATAAAAATTCTAAATTAATTTATTATTAACTATTAAAATAAAATATTTGAAATAATATTAACTTATTAAAATATAATATTAAAAGAAACACTTGAAAAATAAAAAAAAATTAAAAGATTAAGTTTACTATATTTATTAATAATTGTTTTTATGAATTATTGACACTATATTAATTTATTGCTTTTAAGTATTAAATTATAATATATTTTTAAAAAAATTTGTCTTCAAAATATTTTGAAATTAAAATTGAATAGTAAAATTCAATAAAAATTCAAACTTTAGTGGCAAAATGCAATCTGACAAAATTTAAGATAGAGATAAATTATAGTGGTGAATTTATATTTAGTTTCAAAGTACAATGGCAAATATTAATTAAATAAAGTATAGTGGCCTATCAATTTGAGTTGAATAATTTTTGTACAAACAAAAAGTATATTGGCAAATTTCAATTTTAACACAACAATAGTCACCAAATTATTCATTTCGTTCTATTTTGGTTACTCAATTTGCGAAATTAATTATTATAGTCACTCTTGCCATCAACTTAGTAATAGATGTCTAATATGGATTTTTTATTGGCCTAATAACAATTTTAGTCCTGCAATGTTAACATATTTTATCAATTTGTTCCTAAATCTAAAAAATTTAATAAATTTAGCTCTCAATGTTTACAAATATTATCATTTTAGTTCCAAGTATAAAAATTACAAAATATATTTAAAAATATATTTATATTTACTTTTAAAACTTTTAATTTATATTTAACTTTTTATAATTTATGTTTACTTTTTCTCATCAATCAAACATGTGAAAAACCCAAAAATCAAAATTATTTTTTTATTCAATATCTTTTAATTTAATTCTCTTTTTCTTTTGCTACATTAGCTCATCTCAAATTCATCATTAAACCTAAAAGAAACTCAAAATTAACAAATTTATAAATCAGAAAAATGGTTGGGTTGTGACACGACTACCACGACCTTACTCTTTGCTCTGAGAGATAGTATCAAATTTAGGCTCTAGTGTTCTTCTGTTTTTACCATTTCTAGCTCAAGCATTGAGAGATATTGTAGGTCAAGGTCATGGCATTTGCTATTTCCAACTTCATCAATTGAATGAAAAAAAGAAGAAAAATTAAGGAAGATACTATTGAAAGTCATTTTGGGTACAAATTTTTAATATTTTTATACTTTTTATGCTTTTATAATCTATATTTACTTTTAAAATTTTAAAATTTTTAACATTTTATAATATTATATAATTAGGACTCAAATGGCAAATCTTGTAAACATTGATGGCTAAATTGGTTGAATTTTTAGATTTAAACTCAAATTGATAGAATATGTAAACATTCAAGAACTAAATTTATTATTAGACCAATAAAACAAAGCTTACGTTAAGCAACTAAGGGAAGAGTAATAAACATCAAAATTAGTAGCATCATATCTAAAAATAATTAAAATTAACAATCAGAAATATGTTAATTAAGTATCAAGTAATTTATGTTCTATTTCGATTAAAATTTCAATAGATTTCGATTCTTCCGATGTGTTCCGATATATTTCGATCAATACCAGTTTGTACCAATATGTACCAATCCATACTACTTTATACGATTATATATTTACATATAAATATATTCTTTTGAATGCAATTGAGATATATTTGCTTGTATATATAATATATAGTTATTATTTTAACGAAAACAATATATAATTTATTAACAAACTAAAATTAGAGTATAAATATATAGGTTTGTATTTGGGACATTGAAAGTGTATATATATATATATTATTTCACAAATAATCTTAAAAAATTGACAGGTTTCTCTTTATTTTTAAATCTTTTTTTTTAATATTTTACTATACTCTCGTAGCATACTTGCATTTGTAGAGTCTAAAAACTCCACTAACAATTTACTAAATAATTTCATATAAATATATAAAACATGTAAAATGTATATATAATTAATAAAAAAATTAAAAATTAAGCTATAAATATATATTTACTTAAAAATATCGATAAACTCAAAACTATAGAGAAGATATTATATGAAACTGTGATTCCACGTTATCCCTATCTCTTTTCAATAGGAGAATGACAAATCAAATTTTTCTTCCTGATTTTCATTTTTTTAGAATCACAGTTTCATACAATACTTTCTCCTAGAAAGGATAATAAAACCAATACGCTTACTATACAATATTGACCACCATCATTAAAATGAAAAAAGAAAAGATGGATAATAAAATTGAATGTATAAAATCATCTCACGACTTGAGCTTTGTGGAAGCTGTAATTAGTCATTGGGGCAATCCTAAACATTGATTGATTTCAGTTGTCAAGCATTTGAGAAAAAGAAGACAGAAAAAGAAAACATACACAGTATAGCAAGTATGGAAAAAGTAACATGAACCATAAAAAGCAACACCAAGTGCATGCTTCTAACTAAAGCAGCCCCACCAGAGTAGTAGCTACATGACTTTCAGACTTGAACCAATTCACATAGGAGTAGGGGTGAGCAAAACTCGATTCGACTCGAAAAAATCGAAAAAAAATTCGAATTTCGAGTTAAACGAATCGAGTTATTAGAGTTATTCGAGTCAACTCGAATTTTTTTAAATTCGAGTTCGAATCGAGTTGAGTTTTCAAATTGAATAACTCGAATAATTCGAATAATTCGAATATCAAACTATAATATTTTACATTTTACCCCAAACTCCCAAACCTTTTACTTTTCCCTCAAAACTTTTACTCCTTCTCACTTCCCCAAAAACTTTTACTCCTTCCATCCCAACCCCCAATCTACCCAAAATCCATTTCCCACCAAAATTTTACTCTCCCATTTACTTTTTTCAAAATTTTACTCCTAAAACCCTCAAAACTTTTTATTTTCCCCTAAAATTTTTACTCCTCCACTTTCCCCTAAAATTTTACTTCCTTCCCATCCCACCTCCCATCTACCCCAAATTCACCCCCCAATTTTTTTTTTTATATTTTCCCTCCAAAATTTTACTCCACCTATTTACTTCCCCTCAAACTTTTATTCCCCAAAACTTTTTATTTTCTCTCTAAACTTTTACTTCTCACCTTTCACTCTCAAATAAAAAATCAAAATTATCCAAAAAAAATCACTAAACATAAATAGTAATAATTTTATTTATATCTATTATTTATATTATTAAATTAAATTTCACATTTTATATTATTTATATGATTGAATTGTTTAGTCGTATTGAATATTTATATTAAAATTGAATTATTAATTATGCCATTAAATATTCATGTTAAAATTTTATATTAGTATCAATTTCACATTTTATCTTTAAAATAACTTTTATTAAAAAATCACATTTTTACATTTAATATATTTTTTAATTCCAAAATACATAGTGACAAGAATTTGAAGATAATTGAAACAACTAAGCAAACAAAGAAGCTAACCCGTATATAAAAGATTAATAAATAAATTATGAGGTGATGAAAGTTAATAAAAATTTTGATTAAGGTGGAAAATTTTTATTACGATGGGTGGCGATGGTTACAAGGACCCAAAATTATTTTATAAAATTTAACTCGAACAAATATATTCGATTCGATTCGATTCGAATTCCATCTCACTCGACTCGATTCGAGAAAATTTCAAATAAAGTTAGGATGATAAAATAAGATTCGAAAACTCGATTAACTCGAAAATTTTTTATTCGATTCGATTCGATTCGATCGAATGCTCACCCCTACATAGGAGAACATCATACTTCCTAAACTACTTATATATTGCACTCTAATTCTTGTTGACAGACCAAGCACTCAAATACAAATCATTTTCATCGATTAAGAAATTGTTTCATGTTGATGGAGCTACCCAAAAAGTATTTTTAAATGAAAGACCAAAAGTGTAAAGCATATTTCATTTACTTTCAAAGTTTCTAAATCACGCATCTGCTTTTCACATGAAGTCTTTGGGGGTTCCTACTGAAACTATCCAGCGTTTTCTTTGAAGTCACTCATTATCATTTTATTATTTATGAAATCAATGTTTAATTATGTACATGCAATAAGTTAAGGAGCAGTGGCCTATGCAAATGGTACCCACATTTTGACGGTATATATGAAATCAATGTTTAATTAAGGGTTTTCACCCAAATAATATAAAAAAACAATTAATTATGAAAAACGTATAGGAAACAGAATAGTTACGAAAATAGACATTGATTACACTATTCTGACGGTGCCGCTTGACATATTGGCGGCACCAGACTAAAATGTGATAATATAAGAACTCCAGGGACCTTATATGCGAATTTTCTGTTTTAATTAGGTGCTGAAAAAACCCTTCAAAGGGTGCCACCAACTTTAAAAAGATAAATTACACCCTAAACCCTCCTTATTTATTATTATTTTTATCCTCTTTTAACACCAAAAATAAATTGGCCTATTATCAATTAGTCTAAAAAGTTTTTCTACCAAAAAGTATATTTATAAGTAAGCCGATTTCAACTGGAAATAAATTTTATTTATTTTTCAAAAATATTTATAAATTTATGAAAAATTTTATTTATGGACACGGCATAAAATTATAATTATAAAAGATTTAGAAAAATCTTATTATGTGTAAATTATAATTACTAGTTAAATTTATAGTTTTCAAATATAATGAGAGCAAAAGAAAACTAATATAAATATCGTTAACTGTTATGTTAAATATAATTTGAACAATAAAAATATTTTTTGAAAATAAATAAAATTTATTTTGAGTTGGAATCAGCTTACTTACAAAAATACTTTTTGGTAGAAAAACATTTTAGACTAATTGATAAGAGGTTAATCTATTTTTAGTGTTAAAGGAGAATAAAAATTAATAATAAACAAGGGGTTTAGCGTGCAATTTGCCATTTTAAAATTTGGTGCCGCCATACTGTCAGGCGGCACTCTTCAAGGGTTTTTTCAGCTGCCAATTAAAAAAGAAAATTTTCATATTAGGTCCCTAGAGTTTTTAGATCATCACATTTTAGTCTGGTGCTGCCAATATGTCAAGCGGCACCGTCAGACCATTATAACAAATGCCTATTTTCGTAATTATTCTGCTTTCTATACCTTTTTCATAATTAGTTATTTTTTTTATATTATTTGGTTAGAAAAACCCTTTAATTAAGTAATCTTGTGGGCAACCACATCTACAACCAGATTCCTCAAGAAATTGGTCGTCTACGAGGACTGGAAACATTATATCTCACAAAATATTTTCAACAATTTATCCAATTTATTAATAATTTGTGTATTATTTTAGTTTTTATATCCTTTTCACTTTAATCCTTAATTATTTTACCCTAATCAATACTTAAAAAAACAGTTTTTTGGGTGATAAATATGAAAGCGCCTTAAAAGTTAAGTGACCAATAAGGTAGTTTACCCAATTTTAAATTAGTATATGGTAAATTTACACTTTGGTCCTCTCATAAATAAAAAAATTGATTTAGTCTCCTAAAATTATAAAAATATACGCTATTAAAATGATAAAATTATTTTTTTACTACTATAAAAATAAACAACCTAATTCTGACCCCTTCAAAAAAAAATTTTAGCTTCACCACTAGATGTCGTTACCTTCAAATTTGGACATTCATTGTAAAAAAGAAAATTATAGTTTATGGCTATGAAAAGTAAACAAAGTTGATTAGAAATATGGTGTTGGACCATTCCTGATTAATTGTGACCCTACTGAAACTATCCAGAGTTTACTTTGAAGTCATCCATTATCATTTTATTATATATGAAATCAATGTTTAATTAAACATCATATATGCCATAAGTTAAGGAGAGGAGACCCATGCAAATGGCACCCACATCACTTTTATAAGTCTGAACCAATTGACCCATACTTTCAGGTAAATATCATACTTTTTTTTTTTCTACGAGTAGAAAATATATTGACCATAAAGACCAACCCCAAGTAGACGCATTTAACTAAAGCAGCCCATGACATTGATAGTGTTGCGTCGTTGAGAGCATCAAAAATATCATATCCCTATAAAATAATAAAAAAATAATATAATGGAAGTAGAGTCAAATCCTTAGGGACCGGATTTGCACAAGTTCCTGTTTCTCGAGATCCCGGACAGAGTCGTGCCCAAGAAAACTTGCGTACCTAGAAAAAAAAAATAGAATTAAAAGTTTGATTGAATTGAAATTGTGTAAATTGAAATTAAAATTGTAAAGATAAATAGTGTTGAGAAAAAAGAGTTTTTTTTATGGAGAGATTTCAGCCTCCGGTTATCTCAATCCTCCTTGGGTTCAATCCTCAGCTTTTAGGTGATCCTTCTCGAACAGAATAAGCTAGTTGTAGTGGAAGAGGACGCCTACGACCACCAGCTCCACTTAGATTTTAGACTTACGATTTAGAGGAACCTAACTCTAGCCAACCGTCGCTTTTGTGAGATCGTCTTTGATAATACTCTAGAACGACATATTTTATGTGCTAATTGCATAATTATTTTGAGTATGATTCTACTAATTTGGATTATTTTGTGGTCTTTTATCTTTTAGGGACTAAATTGGAGGCAAGAGGAAATTTAAAAGCAAAAAGTACAAATTTGAAGATATAATGGGCCAACATGCAAAGAAAGAGGGAAGTAGTGCCAAAAATGCAAACATGGAAGACTCAAGGACTAAAATGCAAAAGAAGAGATTTTATAGCACAAGACTCTATTTTAATATTAATTATATTAGGATAATTATTAAGGATTTTTATTTAGATTTAATTTTAGGATTTATTTTCATTTATTTAATTTTAGGATTTATTTTCATTTATCTTTATTTATCTTTAGTTATCTTTGTTTATTTATTATTTATCTTTTAGAATTTCATTAGGAATAGACTAGGTTTTCTAGTACTATAAATAGGGGATGGAGTGGCACATATTGAACATATCTTTTTCTGTAAACGCTCACTCTCCCAAAAACTCTGTCTTTTGTTCTCCCCATATTTTCTTCAATAAAAATCTCATATCTATTTTATTTATTTCTTTCCCAAAAATCATGAGCCACTAAACCAATCTAGCTGAAGGTTGTCAAAATTCTCCAAAAGGTTAATGAGGCTTAGAATCGCACTTAGCCTTCTCCACACAGGTATTATGAAGGTGACACTTTAGTCCATGTCCCTTAATAAGTGATCTTTTCAACTTGCGCAATGAGCAGCGACTTTGTACATTTTGGGAATCTTTGCACGGTCGGTTTGTTAGCTTTCTGCGTCAGAGATTGGCAAATCCAAGAGACAAAACGACATGGTATTCGCTGTTGGGAAGTGATGATCTAGTAGAAGATAGTCCTACAAAAGCGATTATTGGCTAGAGTCAGGCTCTGCCAAATTTTAAGTCCAAATCCTTGGAGTTGGTGGTTGTAGGCGTCTTCTTCCACTATAAGCGGCTTATCTGCTCAAGAAGGGTTACTTAAAAGCCAAAGATTGAACCCCAAGCGGAACAAGACAATCGGAGGCTGGAATCTCGCCACATAAGAAACTTTCTCTTTTCCCGAACTCTGTTTATTTTTATTCTTCATTTTAATTTTTGAATTTATTTAATTTCGTAATTTCAATTCACTTTAAATTCTGTTTTTATTTTTCCAGAACAAAATTTTTAATTCTGTTTTTTATTTTTTAGGAACGCAGTTTTCTTGGCCAAGAAATTGTCCAGGATTTCAAGAAACGAGTATTCGTACAATCCGAGTCGATCCTACTTCCCTTTTACTATTATTTTTACTATTTTACAGGGAATAGGATATTTTTGGTGCTTTCAACGACGCATCAAACCAAGATTTGAAAAAACGAGCATTCGTATAATTCGGTCCCTAAGGATTCGACCCTACTTCTCATTTACTGTTATTTTTACTATTTTATAGGGAATAGGATATTTTTGGTGCTTTCAACGACACATCAGTCTTACACTAGATCATCACTTCTCAATGTCGAATGCCACAACCTTTTGTCTCTTGGGCTCGATAGCCACTGATGCGGTAAGCTAACGAACCGACTGTGCAACCTTCCCAAAACATTCAAAGCGGTCGTCTTTGCAGAAGTTGGAAAAATAACTTTTGAAGGGACATGAACGGAAGCATTAATCTTGTAGTGTGGGGAAACGATGAATATTGGTTTAGAAGGTTAAGCGCGTATTCTAAGCCTCATGAACCCTTTTTGAGCGGGAATTTCAACAACCTTTGGCTAAATGAATTTAGTGGCTCATAAACGAAATGGAGCAAAAGCTAAGCTTTTTGGGAAAGGGAGTGTTATAGAAAAAGATGAGTGAAATTTGTGTCACTCCATCCCCTATTTATAGTACTTAGAAAGCCTAGTTTATTCTTAATTAAATTCTAAAAGATAAATAAAGATAAAAGCTAAAATTAAATCTAAATAATAACCTTTTGATGCAAAAAGAGATGACAGCCAAGCACCGCACCCCGGTTACTCAGCCTAATAAACTCCTAATTTATTATATTTATATATATATATATATTTTTCTTAAGAATATATTGAATCTTTTGACGTGAAGAGAGATGACAGCTAAGCATCCCACCCCAATTACTTAGCCCAACATATTCTTAAAAATTTTGTTTAATTCCGGTTAGCGGAGTTTTACCTAACACGTCACACAATCTTTTGACGCGAAGTAGGATGACAACCCAAACACTATATCCCGCTAAGTGCACTCATAACAACGGAAACATCAAAATTTATTATAATGAAACAAATTTTTAATTTTACAGGACTAAAAAAAATAATTAAGTGTCAAAAATGAGTTTTAGCAACCACCTAACAGTCTTCAACATCATATATGCAATAAGTTAAGGAGCGGAGGCCCATGCAGATGGTACCCACATCACTTTTATAAGTACGAACCAATTGACGTTTACTTTTAAAGTAAACATCATACTTTTTTTTTCTACGAGTAGAAAATATATTGACAATAAAAACCAACCCCAAGTAGACGCATTTAACTAAAGCAAGCCCATGACAGTGATAGAATACGATAATATCATTATTCTAAAAACTATATATTGCACTCTGCTTCTTCATGATGAACCACCACTCTCATTTACAAATCAACCTTTTCATTTAACAATTTGTTTCAAGTTGATGGAGCCATCAAAAAAACATTTTCAACTGTCCAGCTCTTTTTTCCTTGTGATTCTTCTCTCATTCTTCAACTTGCAGGGTTTTAACTTGCTTAGTTTAGCAGCAGCAAGCCCTGTAGTTAGAGGAAATGACACTGATCAACAAGCTTTACTCCAGTTCAAAGCCAAGATAACTGGTGATCCACTCAAGATTATGGAGTCCTGGAATAGCTCCATTCACTTCTGTCAATGGATCGGCGTTGCATGCGGTCGCAAGCATCGAAGAGTCACCAAGCTGAAACTTCGAATCCTCAAACTCTGTGGATCATTGTCACCCTATATTGGAAATTTGAGCTTCCTCAGGGAGTTGGATCTTGTGGGCAACAGCTTCTACAACCAAATTCCTCGAGAGATCCGTGGTTTAAGAAGACTAGAAGCATTAAACCTGGCCAATAACTCCATCAGTGGTGAAATTCCTTCCAATTTATCTGCTTGTTCTAAACTTACATTAGTTGATATGTCGGACAACCGGCTAACGGGAGAAATACCTGCTTTGCTGGGTCTCTTGTCAAACCTAAAAGTATTGGGTTTTTTCAACAATAGTTTGAGAGGAATATCCCACCTTCACTGGGAACTTGTCATCGCTGGAGAGACTTGGTTTAACGTACAATGCATTAAGTGGGATTATACCTGAATCTTTTGGACGACTGAGAAACCTTTCATTTTTCACCATATTCGGAAATGCGATTTCTGGTATTGTTCCTGTCCCAATGTTCAATCTCTCCAATATTAGAATTTTTGATATTGGTGCAAACAAGATTGAAGGTACTCTTCATTCTGATTTAGAAATCAATATGCCTCATGTTGAGTTCTTTTCTGTAGGGGACAACCAAATCTCTGGGCAAATTCCACTTTCAATATTCAATGCCCCGAATTTGGAGGTTCTTGAATTTTATGATAACATGCTCGATGGAAATGTACCTTCATTAGAAAAGCTGGATAAATTGTTTAGGCTTGAACTAGGAGGAAACCATTTGGGACATGGGAGAGAAGGTGACTTGAACTTTCTTTGCACTTTAGTCAACAATACAAAACTAGGATTTCTATCTATAACCGAAAATAATTTTGGAGGGGAATTTCCAAAATGCATTAGCAATTTTTCTAGCACATTTCAGGGTTTATCGATGAGTGAGAACAACATTTTGGGAAAAATCCCGGATGAGATTGGAAATCTCATCAATTTGGAGGTGCTAGACTTAGCACAAAATCACTTATCAGGTCCCATTCCCTTTGATATTGGGAAGCTTCAAAAGCTAAAAATATTTTACGCTCACAGTAATTTTCTCTTTGGGACCATTCCCCACTGCATTGGAAATTTAATAGAGTTAACCGAACTCGTTTTACATTTTAACAATCTTCAGGGCAGCATTTCTTCAGGTCTAGGTAATTGCAAAAAATTGCTTTTAATGGATCTTTCTAGTAACAATCTTAGTGGACCAATACCCCCTGAAGTACTTGGACTTCCATCCTTGTCCATTGTACTAAATTTATCGTCAAACTATTTGACTGGTGAACTTTCTGTTGAAGTAGAAAAGCTGAAAAATCTAGGTACATTGGATGTTTCTCAAAATAGGTTATCTGGTTTGCTTCCAAACAACCTTGGTAGTTGTGCAAGTCTGGTGGAGCTGTATTTGGACGGCAATTTGTTTGAAGGACCCATTCCATCATATTTGAGTTCATTGAGAGGTCTTGAGGCATTGGACTTATCTGACAATAATCTTTCCGGTGGGATTCCAGAATTTCTTGTGCGATTTGGGGCATTAAAGTATCTAAATCTCTCTTTCAATGATTTTGAGGGAGTAATACCACGTGAAGGAGTGTTCAAGAATACAAGTGCTACATTTGTTGAGGGAAATAATAAGCTTTGCGGAGGCATCCCTGAGTTACACTTGTCAAGATGCAACTCCAAAACACCAGCAAACACTTCCCTTAAATTGAAGATCACAATAATTGTTGTGATTTCAGGAGTGACTTTAGTATTCTGTATTTTCCTCATCATCTGGTATAGAAAGAAAAAAGAGCAGAAGCCAACGACAACTCTTGTAGAAAATTCTCTTTTACAGTTATCATACCAAAGCATTCTAAGGGCGACTAGCGGATTCTCCCCTCAGAATTTGATTGGTTCGGGAAGTTTCGGATATGTATACAAAGGAATTCTTGAATCTAATGGAGCAGTTATTGCAGTAAAGGTGCTCAATCTTCTGAATCATAGAGCTTCCAGGAGTTTCTTGGTTGAATGCGAGGCTTTGAAGAACATTCGACATCGTAATCTTGTCAAGTTATTAACAGCCATTTCAGGTATTGATTATAATGGAAATGATTTTAAAGCCTTGGTTTATGAGTTCATGGAAAATGGAAGCTTGGAGGATTGGCTGCATCCATCTGTTGGCATGAATAAACCGGAGACGATGACAAACCTAAACTTCTTTGAAAGACTTAATGTGGCCATAGATGTTGCTCATGCACTCGAATATCTGCACCATCGTTGTGAGACGCCGATCATTCATTGTGACCTTAAGCCAAGCAATGTTTTACTCGATGGGGAAATGGTTGGTCATATAAGTGACTTCGGCTTAGCAAAAATCCTTTCTGGAGATAAGCTTAACTATTCTACTAATGAATCAAGCTCCCTTGGATTAAGAGGAACTATCGGCTATGCTCCACCTGGTATGTTCACTGTTTTCATTTCTTTCATTATTTAAAAGAAAAAAAATGGATCTAAAAGCAGTCTTGTTGTATATTTAGAGGTTTTCCACTACAATTATTTATATATGTATTTTATGACGAATTAATTATAGAATATGGCATGGGAAGCGAGTTGTCAACAAATGGCGATGCGTATAGCTACGGCATCCTCTTGTTAGAGATGTTAACAGGGAAAAGGCCAACGAGTGAAAGGTTCAAAGAAGGTTTAAGCCTTCGCAACTTTGTTAAAGCAGCTTTTCCCAATCGAGTGGTTGAGATTATAGATCCCATTCTTCTTCAAGAAAGTGTCAGACGAGGATCAGCCGCTGACATACATCTTCAGTGCTTGAATTCAATATTTGAAATAGGACTCACTTGTTCGACCGAATCACCAAGGGAGAGGATGGACATGAGTAATGTTGTTACCCAGCTTTGTTCGGTTAGAGACCAGCTTCTTCGTCCAACTCGGTTACGTCGTGGTATTTGAACTTTGTATGCTACTCAATCAACAGGTAATGTTGTCTTCGTATATTAGTAAAATACTCATCATTTGTTTCACCACATAAGCTTTGTTAGATAAAGTGGGAAGAAAATTGGAAAGATGAAAAATATAAATTTTCTTTTCATAAAGTGTGTTTAGTGTAAAACATTTAAAAACACATATAATTTTGAAAGTTTAATTTTTGTGCATTAAGATGTAAAATGAATCTCTTTTATTTTCTTTTTTTTCCCTCTATTTTTTTACTCAACTAAGCTCACCCTTAAAGTAAATTTCTACTTTTATGATGATATGATGTGCTTAAATAAATTCAGTTGCAGGTATCTAAGGTGTGGTATGGAAACTTCAAAGAGGCTTAAGTTCGATAAAGTGCTTGATGTTCTCCAAGAAAATAGAATAAATATGGAGTTTTTTTTTTTTTTCCTGTTTTCTACCAATAATTTTCAGTGTAATTTGTATAATTCTTGGTTTTTGTCTTTGCATCTTAACTCATAAGCTAGTAGATTGTGATGAAGTCAGACTTTAAATAACAATGTTGGATTTTGACTTTGCATCTTATTGTATCAGTCATGGTATTGAACATGTTAGTCAATGGCTGTTCATGCGAACTTCATATTTTTGAATTTGATAATCATCTCTATATTAGACATGTTAGTCAATGAGGGAAAGGTTTACATAGAGATCGAATCCTAAACCTCATGCTAATCAACTTGAAATTTATAAAGTTTGCCACTGAACCAGTGATGTGATTAGGAATTATTAAACAATAATAAAGCTACGATGGACTGGTTCTCTTAATCATATTATCATTTTATCAGATGATTTGAAATAGCCAGTCTCCACATTTAAGGAATCCCAAACTATTGGCCACTGAAATTCCTAGTTGGAAAACTACTTATAAATTGCACTCTGCTTCTTGATGATGAGCCTCGCACTCTTAAATACAAGTCAATCATATCAATTAACAATTGTTTTAAAGTTGATGGAGCTATCAAAAACACATTTTCAAGCATCCAGCTCTTTTTTCCTTATTTACATTGAAGTTGTAATTGTTCTCTTATTCTTCAACTTGCAGAGTCTTAACTTGCTTAGTCTAGCAGCAGCAAGCGCTGTAGTTAGAGGAAATGACACTGATCAACAAGCTTTACTCCAGTTCAATGCCAAGATAACTGGTGATCAACTCAAGATTATGGAGTCCTGAATAGTTCCATTCACTTCTGTCAATGGGTGGGCATTACATGCGGTCGCAAGCATCCAGGAGTTACCAAGTTGAAACTTCAAGTCCTCAAACTCTCTTTTGTTTGGAATATGTTACATTCCGCTTAAAGAAAAGAGAATAAATATGGAGTTTTCCCAGTACTTGATCGTCGTCAAATCAGACTTAAGTAACAATGTTGTAATTGGATCTTATTGTATCAATAATGTTATTGAATATGTCAGTCAATGGCTATTGAATATGTCCAAAATGTCTTGGAATGATCATGGTTACGTACTCCTTGCTCTGTCTTTGCATAACTCAAGGCGATTAAAATGGCTCTCGAGGCGTATGATAAGCTGTGTTAATTGTTGAATTTGACTCGGTTATTGCTGTGTCAAGGGTGATGAAACATCCTCAGGACTGTAAACATGATAATTTGCGAAGGAGAACCAACGAACACAGAGAAGTACATCAGCTAAGCGATTGAAGCAAAGAAGAGAATGAAAAACCTCAAGAGAAAACAGGGCTACTCTTCTTATTCCTATGACTCTGAAAATAGAAGTCAAGCATTTTCTGAACAAGTACTAAAAAAATTAAAAATAATTCTAAAAAGTGTAATGAGTGACCAAAATTAAAAGTTTGTGACTAAAACAAGTGTACAGTTAACATAGCTGTCGAAACCATTTCTTGAAAAAACGGGGTTGACTTAGATTTTGAAAATGAAAAAACGAACAGAGGAGTCGCCACCAATCTTTTTTGATGAGGTGTGATCGGGTCACCTCGTAAAAGTGGTTGTTTTTAATAAACGGTTTGATTTATTTAAACAACGATTTTGGTCCACGCAAATCAAGAAAACAGGTTTGGGAGTCTGTTACGCACGAGGAAGGACTAGCACCCTCGATACGCCCAAAATTGGTACCTAATTGATTAATTAGTGTATTAGTGTCGAAGATTTGAAAACTTGAAAGAATTTAAAATACGATCCCTCTTTCTATTAATGCTAATTTAAAAATGATAGAATAAATTGAAACGGATGTTAAAGACCTTTTCATCTCGAAGTAATAAAATGTCACACCCAGTAAGTTAGGACACGACATCTCGAACTTTGAGAATGAGCTTGCCTTTATTTAAAATTCATGTATTTTAACTTTTTAAAAGAATGTTCGGTTATTTAGGGTAAACGAGAAAAGCCGAAACCCAGTAAGTTAGGGCACGTTTTCTCAAATTTCTAAATACCGAATATTGCCTTTATTTGCAAAAATTCTTATCTCGAGGTAACAAGATGTCATATTCAGTAAGTTAGGACACAACACCTTATATCTCCGATAGTAAGCATTTATTTCAAAACTCGTATTGTGATTTAAAAAAATATTTCGTTATTTAGGTTAAATGAGAAAAATCGAAACCCAGTAAGTTAGGGCACGATTGTCTCGAATTTCTAAATACGGAATATTGCTTTTATGAAAGAATTATTTTAATGTATCGAGTAAAAATATGACGTGATTTATAGTGAAACATAAAAGCAAATTATGGTACTAATACGTATAATAAAATAATAATAGGTGCGACAATGCCGACAATAATATGAGCTATATGAAAATGAAATATATATAAGGCTATAATATAAAAATTGAAACAAATAAACAAGTAACAGGAATTACTTAAAAAAGAATTTAAACAAATAAATAAGAAAAGTGAAATAAGCAAATAAATAGGTAAATAAATAAAAATATAAAATATGACAAAATAATAATGACAATAATAATGAAAACAGTAATAATAATAATAGTAATAGTAGTAATAGTAATAGTAAAAAGTAATAATAATAATAATAATAATAATAGTAATAATATGCTAAATAATAATAAGAAAAAACAATAGTAATAGTAATTACAAAAGTGATAATAATAAAATAGGATGATAATAATAATACTAATGAAACTAAAAATAGTAGTAATAGTAATAATAATAAGACCGTAATAAAAAGAAAAAGAAATAATAACATATAAATGGTGATAATAATATATTAATAAGAAAATAATAATCTAATAATAATAATAATATAAATGGAATAAAACATATAATGGTAATAGTGGTGGTAATAAAAGTAATAATACTAATAATAACAGCAAATATAATAGTAATAATAACAATTTTGATGATAAAATAGCAAAAATGACTAAAAGGGATTAAATCAAACTTGAAACAAAAGTTTTGGGGCAAATCTGAAGTAAATAAGAGAGAAAATGACTAAATTGCACGCGAAAACAACCAGGAGGGACTAAAATGGGCAATAACCCCTCCCCTCAAAACGCGCAGCATCAAGATGGGCCCAATTGAAAACAAAACAACATTTTGGGGAAAAATTAAAAGAGTGAAAACATGATTGCAAAACACAAAAACAAAGGAAGGGCTAAATGCACAAATATCTCTTTTGTAGAAAACACGTGGATCCTGGAAGCGGGTCGGGTTAGTGCACGGGTCATGAGGCAAAACGACATCGTTTTGGATGTTTAAGGCCAGTCCCAAAACGACGTCGTTTTAAGGGCCTATAAAAGATAGATTTTTTTTTTAAAATTTTCATTTTTCATTTGTTAACAAAAAACTTCCCTCCCCTCCCTTTTTTTTTCTCTGCAGGGGTTGAGTATCCGGCGAGGTCTCCGACTAGTCTCCACCGTGGCCCGCTGTCGGTGCCATCGTCGGCCACCGTGCGCAGTGGCCGAAAATTCAAAAAGGTATATTTTTTATTTTTTTATTTTCTTTTATATTAATATATGTATATAGACTATTTTTAAAAGGAAAATAACGAAAATATAGGCATGTGCATATATAATCGAAAGAGGAAAATAAAGTGAGAAGAAAAACGAAAATAAAGACCTTAGCACGTTTTTGACTTTTCTTTTCTCTTTGATCTGCTTGCCATTTATTATTTTGGTATGCTTGAATCCTTTGTATTTTAGTGAGAAAAAAAATCCCCTTTTACAAATGATTTTTAGGCTTTTATATAGCCAATTTTACAATATTATTTCTATTTTTTTCACTGTTCTTGCATCTGATTCTGTCTTTTCTTTGCACGAGCAGTTGGGCGGTGGAGTAGGTGGCTGCCAGTGGGCTGGTCAGAGGCGGCAGCACTACGGCGGCAGCCACTTGGATTAGGGGGCTAGGGTTAGGTTTTCTTTTTTCTTTTTCTGAAAATTTTGTGGTGTTAGGCTTATGGTTTGTTAGGTTTTTTTTTTGGGCCTGATTTTGGGTTTAGTGTTTGGGTTTATAATGGGTTGTATTGGGTATTGGGGTAGTGGGCAAAATTTGGGCTGCACAATAGCCATTTGTCAAGTTAACGGTAAGTGATCAAAATGAAATATTATTAAAATTAGGTGACTAAAAAATAAAATTATCTAAAGACATTGTTAAATTAATTTTTTTTTATTTTGATAATCAAACATTTTTCCTAAATAAAATAAGGATAAAAGATAAAAGCTAAAGGTAGCTAAATTCCTAATAAAAATATCTTTATAAATAATATTTAAATAAAAATATTAAAATAAAATAATCATAAATTTTAAAAAATCTTGTATGTCAAAATACTACTTTTATGACCATTTTTTTTAATGTAATTCCGTATTTTCAGTTGTTCTCCACGTTTTAGGTTTGCATTATACTTATAAAAATCAAACAATAAATATCAAATTTAATAACATCATGTCCAAAAACTGATTAAAATTAACCGCAAAAAAATATTAATTAAGCACATTATCAAATTAATTACACATAGATTTAATTTTATGTCCTTTAAATTTGATTAAACAAATTTCATGAATATATCTATACAATCATAGTCAATATATTGATGAAATTTTGAGTTGTGTTCTTTCAATCTATATGCCTTTTTTTCTTTTGTTCCCACCAATATGTCTTCTTATTATTGGAAGACCATATTCCTATTCAAAAATTAAACACCCATTGTCAATAGGGGTTCCATTATTTTCAATGTGGGGCTCCATGCTTTCGACCCTGCTGTGAGTATCCTCAACCATTTTCTTATACAAGAAATTAATGATTTCTGAATACATAGATTTATAGATGTGAAATGAAGAAGGTGATTCAGTTATTGAATGGTAAAAGTCAGCATATATCCATGTTTATTCAAGTAACTATGAAATAAGTTGAGCAAGGAAGGGCCCATGCAAATGTCATCAGCCACCAAAGTCAGAAAACTTGAACCAATTCACAAAGCAATCTCAATTACAAATCAATCTCATCAAACGAGTCTAATCATCAATTGCTATCAAGTAATTTATGTTCTATTTTCATTAAAATTTTAATGGGTTTCAATTTCTTAATGTATTCCGACACGTTTTGATCAATACTTACATAGCAATTTATGCGATTTTTTTTATTTTAATCCAACTTTCAATTTCTTTATCTCAACCAATTTAGTTTTTCTATAATTACATTTAAATTTAATAGTTATTAAATTAAATTATTGAACTTAATTAATAATTTTAAAACTATATATTTACAAATAAATATATTCACATATATAGATGTAATTGAGATATATTTGCTTGTATATATAATATGTAATTTATTGTTTTGACCAAAACAATATATAATTTATTATCAAACTAAAGTTAGAGTATAAATATAAGGGTTTGTATTTGGTATAGAGGTGCTCATGGGTTGGGCCGAACCGAGTTCAGGTTAGGCCTAAGCATGATATTAACATATTTTATGTTTGTCTAAGTCTGACCCAGCCCGAAATATGGGCCTAAAATTTTACAGAAACCCACCCATATTTGCAAAAGACTAACCCATTTAAGCCCGCTGGTATTATTTTTAATTTTTTTAGAAAAATATTTATTTCAATTTATTTTAATATTTAATATTTAATAATTTTATACATTTTTATTTATTAAATTTTTTTTATATAATCACGTTAACGTTATTTTAATATTTACTAGTATAGTTTTTTTTTTTTTTTTTTGTGTTCTAAATTACATAATATATAAAAACAACATAATATAAATTATTTTAAACTTAAAAATGGGTCGGGCCTAGCCGAGCTTGAAGGCTCATGCATTGAAGGTTTGGTCCAAGCCCAAGCTCAACCCATATTTTAAACAGGCCTAATATTTTTGCCCAAGCTCATTTTTCGAGCTTAATTTTTTTGCCCAAACCCTCTCAAATTTTGAGTGAGCCTTCGGGCTTGGTCGAGTAGCCTGACCCATAATCAGGTCTAATTTGGTATATGATAGTGTATTTACATATAAATATATTTATATGGATGTAATTGAGATATATTTGCTTGTATATATAATATAAAATTTATTATTTTCACCAAAATAATATATAATTCATTATCAAAATACAATTAGAGTATAAATATATGAGTTTGTATTTGGTATACTAATATTGTATTTCTTTTTTATTTTACAAGCGCCCTTGACAAATCAATATATGTCTCTTTATTTTTATAGAGTATAAATATATGGGTTTGTATAGGACACTTGTCAACCTCTTAACACTACTTGTAGAGTCTAAAAATTCTACTACCAATGTACCAATAATTTCTTATAAATATATAAGTTAAAACATTTAAACCTGTATATAATTAATAAAAAGACTAAAAATTAGACTATAAACATATATGTTTATGCAAAAATATTTAAAAATATTAATAAATTCAAAATTATACACCAAAACATATTGATAAAATCATCTCAGGACTCAAGCTTTTCGGAAGCTGAAATTAGTGACTGGGGCAATATGAGACGTTTCCATTAGGTTGGCAATCCTAAACATTGATTAATTGCAGTTGTCAAGCATTTGAGAAATAAAAACATACTTAGTATAGCAAGTACGGAAAAGAAAAACATGGACCATAAAAAGCAACACCAGGTTCATGCTTCTAACTAAAGCAGCCCTATCAGAATAGTAGCTACATGACTTTCAAACTTGAACCAATTCACATAGGAGAATATCATACTTCCTAAACTACTTATATATTGCACTCTCAAATACGAATCATGTTCATAAATTAAGAAATTGTTTCATGTTGATGGAGCTATCCAAAAAGTATTTTGAAGCTTCCACCTCTTTTTTCCTTGTTTACCTTCCAGTTATAATTCTTCTCTCATACTGCAACTTGCAAGGTCTTAACATGCTTTGTTTAGCAACAAAAAGCCCTTTAATTAGAGGAAACGTGACTGATCAACTTGCTTTACTCCAGTTCAAAGCCAAGATAACTGGTGATCAGCTCAAGATTATGAAGTCCTGGAATAGTTCCATTCACTTCTGTCAGTGGCATGGTGTTACATGCGATCGCAAGCATCAAAGAGTCACCAAGTTGGAACTGCAATTCCTCAAACTTTCAGGATCTTTATCACCGTATATTGGAAATTTGAGCTTTCTCAAGGGATTGAATCTTACAAACAACAACTTCTACAACCAGATCCCTCAAGAATTTGGTCGTTTGAGAAGGTTGGAAACATTAGAACTGTCCAATAACTCCCTCAGTGGTGAAATTCCTTCCAATTTATCCTCTTGTTCTATGCTTACTTTCGTTCATATGAGAAGCAACCAACTAAAGGGAGAAATACCGGCTTCGTTGGGTCTCTTGTCAAACCTGATAAACTTGAGATTTTACAACAACAGTTTGAGAGGGAGTATCCCTCCTTCCTTAGGGAACTTGTCATCTTTGAAGGAACTTCATTTGGCGTCAAATGGATTAACTGGGAATATACCTGAAACTCTTGTACGACTGACAAATCTTTCATTTTTCTCCATAGGCGGAAATGAAATCTCCGGTATTGTCCCTGTCGGAATTTTCAATCTGTCTAGTATTAGAGTCTTTGATATCGGTGACAACAAGATTCAAGGTACTCTTCATTCTGACTTACCAATCACTATGCCATATGTTGAGTTCTTTTCCGTAAGGGAAAACCAAATTTCTGGACAAATCCCGATCTCAATATCGAATGCCTCAAATCTGAATGTTCTTGATTTTTCTGTTAATAGACTCAGTGGAAACATGCCTTCGTTAGGGAAGTTGGATAAACTGTACAAACTTTTCATAAGCGAAAACCGTTTGGGACATGGGAAAGAAGGTGACTTGAACTTTCTCTGCACTCTAGTTAATAATACCAAACTAGAATATCTATATATAAGAAAAAATAATTTTGGAGGGGTATTTCCTGATTGCGTTTGCAACTTTTCTAGCACCATTATGTTTTTAGCAATAGGATGGAACAAAATATTGGGAAGAATCCCGGATGAGATTGAAAATTTAATCAATTTGGAGGTGCTAGGGGCATCAGGGAACCAATTATCAGGTCACGTTCCCTTTGGTGTTGGGAGGCTTCACAAGCTAAAGAAATTTTATGCTGATAGTAATTTTCTCTCTGGAATTATTCCCCATTCTATTGGAAATTTAACAATGCTAATGGAACTTGCTTTAGATATTAACAATCTTCAGGGTAACATTCCTTCAAGTCTAGGTAAGTGTCAAAATTTGCTTCTAATGGGTCTTTCTAATAACATACTTAGTTGACCAATACCCCGTGAAGTAATTGGACTCCAATCCTTGTCCATTTGGCTAGATTTATCATCAAACTATCTGACTGGTGAGCTTTATGTTGAAGTAGGAAAACTTAAAAATCTAGGTAAATTCTTTGTCTCTCAAAATAGGTTATCAGGTTTGCTTCCAGACAACCTTGGTAGATGTGTAAGTCTGGAATACCTGTTCTTAGATGCCAATTTGTTTGAAGGGTCCATACCTTCATCTTTGAGTTTATTGAGAGGTCTCGAGGCACTGGATGTATCTGATAATAATCTTTCGGGTGGGGTTCCAGAATTTCTTGTGAGTTTTGGGGTATTAGATTATTTAAATCTCTCGTTCAACAAATTTAACGGAGTGATACCGAGTGAAGGAGTCTTTAACAATGCAAGTGCTACATTTGTTGAGGGAAACAATAAGCTTTGTGGAGGCGTCCCTGAGTTACACTTTGTTGAAGCTGACCTCCATACAGCTAGTATGAAGCAAATGCAGCTGGAAGCTGGCCTTACAAGCTCGTGACAAGGTTGCAGCAGCTATGGTTACTTGTTGCTGTTAGTTTTCAACTAATGTTTTGTTATTTTGTAATCTAGTTTGTCTCTTAAACTTAGTTGGTAATTTTTTGATGTAACCCATTGATTGATTAACTGAAATTTCAGCAATACAACTTGGACACTTAACTTAGCTATTTTCAATGTAATAGAGTGGGGTTAGGTGTGATTTGGTAGTCATTTTGACTTGTTTACTACAACTTTCTTTTTGATATATGTAATGGCAATCTGCCTATGTTTTCTTATGAATGAAATACACTTCATTTTTAATTAATACTCTCAACATTTTCTCCATTGCTTCTTCTTCTTTTCCTTTTTCTTCATTCTTCTTTGCTCGTTTCCCTCTTGTTTGTTCAGCAAGTATCGTGACTTGCTGCAAAAGCCACAGTCATACAAGCTGCTTGCTTGCTCGATAACACCAACAATTGGTATCTAGAGCCTTTGTCTTTGAGGACCTGTTCCACCTGACTCAAAACTTGAATAGCTTCTGCTAGCTTCTCTCCAGCAGCACCACCAGTCTTCACTTTGGTGAAGGCTTCATATTTGGTTGGTCAAGATGAGAACATACCTTTGAGCGTTTGATCTGTGGGAAGTGGTGAACTCAGATGCTGAGCCAGCTCTATTGAGGGCCAATCCTACGGTGGCTCAGATGAGGCAACATGCAGATGAGAGGACCAAGAAGCACAAGGCCATGTCCTGTATTTAGAACTGTGTTTCTGATGTGATCTTCACCAGGATCATGACCTGTGAGACCCCGAAGCAAGCTTGGGACAAGCAGGAGGAGTTTCCAGGTACCGAGAGGACCGAGCAAAAGCAGCAGACTTCTAAATCTGAGAAGGGATTTTGAGAACTTGAAAATGAAAGAAGAGGAAACTGTCAAACAATATTCTGACAGGATAATGGCTGTTGTAAACAGCATAAGGCTCCTTGGTGAGCAGTTTGAGGAAGTAAGGATAGTTGAGAAGGTTCTCTCTACTTTACCAGAGAGATATGAGGCAAAGATATCCTCCTTAGAGGACTCGAGAGACTTGACAAGGATCTCCCTGACTGAGCTTATCAATGCCCTTTATGCTCAGGAGCAGAGAAGAGCCAGCAGGATCGATGAGCACCAGGAGGGTGCATTTCAGGCCAAGAGCAAGCCTAGCTCGAGTAATGCTGCCTATAAAGGCAAGAAAAACTGGAGGGATAAATCCAAAACTGATGCCTCGAGAAAATGGGATAGACCATGCAGGCACCGCAAAAGGGCCGGTCATCCAGAGGCCAGATGCTGGTTCAGACCAGATGCCATATGTCAACATTGCAAGAAAAGAGGCCATGTTGAAAGGGTCTGTAAAGAAAAAGACAAACCTGACCAGAATCAACCACAACACAAGGCTGCTGAGGCTCGAGTAGCTGAACAAGGTAGTGACAGTGAAGAACAAGTGTTTGCAGTCTCATGTTTAGCTGCAAAAGGCAAGGTTAAAAAGGGATGGCTCCTCGACAGTGGCTGCACCAACCACATGTCACCAGATGCAACCATCTTCAAAACTCTAGATAGAAGCTGCAAAACTAGAGTAAAAATTGGTGATGGACACTGTATTCAGGCAGAAGGCATAGGTGATGTGATAATATACACTCCATCAGGTAACAAACTCATCCCAAATGTACTGTTTGTACCTGAAATAGATAGAAATTTGTTGAGCATAGCTCAGTTGCTGGAAAAAGGATATACTGTGGTCTTTAAAGGAAAAGAGTGCCAAATCAGTGACCAAAAAGGGTTAATACTCATGACAGTGCCCATGTCTGACAAGAGTTTTGTTGTGGACTGGAATAAGGACCTAGAAAGTGCCTATGCTGCTTCCATAGAAGAATCCAAGCTTTGGCATCAAAGGCTTGGTCATGCTAACTATAGATCAATGGCTCGAATGATCAACAAGGATATGGCTGAAAACTTCATCAAATCTGTTCAAAATGAAGATGTGTGTGAAGTTTATCAATTAGGAAAACAGGCCAGGCTTCCATTTCCTACAAACACAGCCTGGAGAGCCTCAGAGAAACTTCAATTAGTGCACACAGATGTGTGTGGCCCTATGAAGACCGAGTCACTCAATGGCAGCAGGTACTTCATTCTCTTCATTGATGATAGTACTAGATACTACTGGATTTACTTCTTAAAGAGTAAGACTGAAGTTGTTCAAGCTTTCCTGAAGTTTAAAACAGCAGCTGAGACAGAGACTGGCTGTAAATTAAGGTCTATAAGATCAGACAATGGGACAGAAAATATTTCAGCTCAGTTCCAAGACATTTGTGCAAGAGCTGGCATCAAACATCAACTAACAAATGTGTACACACCTCAACAAAATGGGGTAAGTGAAAGAAAAAATAGAAGTCTACTTGATATGGCCAGATGTATGATATTTGAGAAGAACTTGCCCAAAAATTTATGGGCTGAGGCAGTGAATACTGCTGTTTATGTTCAAAACAGACTTCCAACCAAAGCTTTAGAGCAAATGACTCCATTTGAGGCCTGGTTTGGATTCAAGCCATCACTGGCTCACTTAAGAATCTTTGGTTGCTTATGCTATTCACAAGTTCCAGCTGTTAAAAGAAGTAAGCTTGACAAAAGAGCACAAGCAGGCATTCTGGTAGGCTATAGCTCAGAGAAAAAGGGCTATAGGATCTTGGATCCTTCAACAAACAAAGTATTTGCAAGTAGAGATGTTGTGTTCAATGAGAGAGCAAGCTGGAATTGGGACACGAATGAACCTGAAATTGTCTCTGAAGATCTTGTGGTTGATCAAACAGAGCCAGAAGAGAATGGTCCAGAGATGGACTTTGATGATGTGCCAATCAGAGGTACCAGATCCTTGGCTGAAATTTATGAGAGGGCACACATAGCCTTAGTAGAGCCAACCTGTTTTGAAGAGGCTGTGAAGGATGAAGGCTGGAAACAGGCAATGGCAGATGAAATTTCCATGATCGAGAAGAATCAGACTTGGAAACTGGTTGAGAAGCCTACTAACAGGAAGATTATTGGAGTAAAATGGGTCTACAAGGCCAAGCAGAATGCTGATGGAAGTCTGAATTGTAACGGCCCAAATTTCAGTGATACCGGAATAGTGATTTGAAATCACTAAGTCTGACATGTGAGCTTAGATATTAGTAAGTAAATGTTAAGTGTGGTTTTAGAAATAATTTTGAATTAGTGAAATTATGGAGTGTAAATAAGTTAGTATTAAAGTTTCGTTAAGAAATTTTAAGGTTTCGGTAGTTAATTAGGTGAAAAGGACTAAATTGAACTAAGTGCAAAATTGTGAGATGTGATTAAATAGCTCTAGTAATAATTAAAAGAGGACTAAATAGGAAATTAGACACCTATTATTGGGCTGGACGGCATGTGTGTGCAGGAAAATTAAAAATCAAGTGTGAACAAGGGGCAAAATTGGAAATAATGTAATAATTTAATTGTAAAATATGATATATTAGGTAAAATCTAGAGTTTCTTCATTTTTTCTTCATCTTCATCAGATAAAAACACCATTAGAGAGTTTTTAAGAAGCTGGTTTTATATCCTACAGCATGTAAGTTCAACTCTTGATTATTTCTTGCAATTTTTGTATTTTTGGGACTTTTACAACTAGGTCCATATGTTTAATTCATTAGTTTTTGATAATTTTGAAAGTTGCCATGAATAAGTGCTGAAATTATATGATGATTTATTATGGAATTGAGGTTTTAATTTTATTATATGATGATTTTGTGAAGAGATTTTTATAGAAATCATTATTTAGGACCTAATTGTGAAAGTTGTGAGATTAGGGTTTTGTGATGAAACTTTGAGTGTCAAAGGCTGTGAAATAGTTTATAATGTTTAAATAAAGTGTTATTTGAGAAGAACTAATTCAATTGATGGGTGAATTGATCGAGGACTAAATTGTAAAACTATAAATTTTGGGGTAAAAGTGCAATTTGAAATTTGAACAGCATAAATTGTGAAGTGAAATAGAATTGAAATGGATGCTAATGAAGGAATGATTTTATAATTATAGATCAAGAAAGCGAATGAATCGTGGAAAGGAGAAAATTCAAGAATAGTCCCTAAATTTCTACGACTTTTGCAAATTAGTCGGAGTAAGTTCATATGGCAAATTCAATGTTTTAGTATGAAGATATTATGATTTTTAAGTATATTATTGTAGATGAATACCATCAATTTGTAATAAGTATGAAATAATAGTTAAATAAAAGTACACATTAGTTGGAACAATGGATTTGAGTGCTTTCATTACGTGACCATGATGAATTGACTGGAAAAGATATGATAAGTGCGCCCGTTTAAGACAATAGCTGGGCTATGGCATCGGTGCAATGTGATATGTGTTCCGTATAAGACCATAGTGGGCTATGGCATCGGTGAGATGTGATAATGTGATTAAGTATAAGACCATATGCAGGATATGGCTTCGGTATGATATGTGAACGTGTAAGACCATGGCAAGGCTATGGCTTCGGTGTGTGATGCGTAACAATGTGAAAGTCCATAGTTTACTATGGCAATGTGATAATGAAGCACTCAATTCCCTTATTGTTCCCTAATTTGACAATGAAGTAAATGAGAAATAGGCCTAAGGGAGTTAAATTGTGAACGACCATATGGAAATTATTCCAATGAGTTATTAATGAAGTTGTGATTTGGAGGATGAAGTAGTTAAACTAATAGATATATGATTGAGTACAATATTTGATATGATTTGTGTTTATATGTCTATGAGCTTACTAAGCTTCAACAAGCTTACTTGTGTGTGTTTAATATTTCTATGTAGATTGACTTGAAAGAAAGTGGGTAGATCGGATCAACACAACAGAGGCACACTATTCAGATCAATTTGGTAGTTTTTGTTTTATGTTTAAAGATTTATATGGCATGTATAGAGTTTGAATGAATTGAAGTAAAGATGATATAAACTAGTTAACAATGTTTGTACTAAAACAGTTTTTGGTTAGTAGCAATAGTTTGACTTTGAAAATTTACCATAAATTGTGGAAATTGAGTTAAGGGCTGAAAAAAAAATGAGATTAAAGCCTAATGAGTCTAGTTTCATATAGAGGAAACGATGCATGCAATTGGATTTTATATTATGAGATATTTAAATTGTGGTGAGACAGAGTCTGAATGACTTCGAGCTCCCCTGTTCTGATTTTTAAAAATCATTAAAAATTGTAAAAAAATAATTAGGAGTCATACTTTATATGTATGGATTCCTTATTGAGTATATTTTTAAGAGAAGCAAACGGAATGGTTATCTGAATTCTATACAGGGAGAAATTTGGTTTGTAGTGCACAGGGGTCAGAGTAGCCGAACCCTGAAACAGTAGAGAATTTAACTAATAAACTGTACTAATTGGCCCAACCAAAAATTCTAGAAAAAAATTAGTAAGTAGATATACGAGTCTAGATTCATGGAAAATTTACAGATTTGGATTTCGAGTTTCGTAACTCGAGATATGATTTTTTTAGTGACTGTGATGCAGTTGGACAGCTTATCTGGAAAAGGTAAAATAAATTGCCTGAATTTGTTTATGTGCTCAAATAAGTTTAGTAATGCCTCGTGCTCGACTCCGGCGACAGTCTCGGGTAAGGGGGCGTTACATTTATTGGTATCAGAGCTTCGGTTTAGCCGATTCTCGGAATATGTATAATGTGAAAAGTGTCTAGAATTACATGCCATATAAATCTGTGATAGTGTGATGTGTATGATCCGATCTAATCCTTGCTTTTATTATAGATTATCTTGATTTGAAAAGATGTCAAATAGACCAGAACAAAGTGAGCAAGAAGAAGTTAACAACAGAGTACAAACCTCTGAACAAGGAACAAGTAGTGAAGTTCCAATTTCATTGATGCGAGAACAAGAACTCAAAAATATGATTTATGGCTTCATGAATCGGTGGTATAATGAGAATGTATGCGAAAGAAATCGGACTCGCAACCTCCTCCCCTATTTCAACATCGGTAGTACCCCGGTTGCTCCTCCACCTCCTTTGATAAGCTGAATCAGTAGCGTTCTCCATTTGAAAAGCTTAGAAAACATGGGGTGAAGAATTTTGGGAAGAAGCAGATGATGATCTGTGAAAAAGTGAATATTGGTTACAAAGTATAATGAGGGTTTTTAAGCAAATGGCGTGCTCACCAAATGATTACTTAATATGTGCCGTGTCGTTATTGAAAGAAGAAGCTTATAATGGTGGGAAACAGATGAGAAAGTTGTTTTATGCATGTGAGAAGATCACTTGGGAATTTTTCAAAATGAATTTAAGAAGAAATATGTCGGTAGAAGATATCTGGATAAGAAGAAAAGAGAATTTCTCGACTTGCGGCAGGGAAACAAGTCAGTGGCTGAATATGAACGAGAATTTGTTTATCTGAGCAAATATGCTCGAGATATAGTACCCACTGAAGAAGAAATGTGTATCAGATTTGAATAAGGGCTTAATGATGAGATTAAAATGATGATAGGGGCATTGAGATACGAGAATTTGTTGTTCTATCGGATCGTGTGCTGTTGGAAGAAGTATATAATAAAAAGAAGCAACGAGATAGAAGAAGTAAAGAATCTTTCAAAAGAAGTGCATCTAAGTCATTTTCGGCTTTACCAGTGAAGAAATCTAAAGAGGAATTCAGTCGAGCCACTTGATCTGGAAAGATCGGAAAAAGTAGGCCAAGACAATCGATTACAAAGCATCGACAGACCTCTTGTTAGTGTGGGTAGTGTACAAAATACCCAAAGGCCTAAATGTCAACATTGTGGAAGAAGTCACCCGGTGAATGTAGAAGTAAGTTAGGGGCTTGTTATAAATGTGGGGCCTTGATCATTTTATTCGTGATTGTCCCCAATTACAAGTAGAAGAAGTGGAGCAGAAGGAGAAGCAGAAAACTCCTCCTCAAAAGGAAGGCGCTGCAGTCGGAGAGCGATTGCTACTGAGGGCTACTCGTTCGGGTATGAAAGAAAGCGCTAGTCGATCGGAAGTTAAGGCCCCGGCTCGTGCTTATGCCATTCGAGCAGAGAAAAAGCAACGACTCGGATGTAATTGCTGGTACTTTCTATCTTTATGATGTTCTGTGTATGCTTTAATAGACCACAGGTCTACTCATTCATATATTTGTCTTGTGCTAGCATCTCGAAAAGAATTTATTTGTTGAGCCTCACGATTATGATGTACAAGTTACAAATCAGTTAGGTCAAAGTGTGGTAGTTAATTTAATATGTCATAAGCATGTCACTTTGAAAGTTAAATTTGTGATTTCCATTGATTTGATCTTTGCTACACTTTCGGGAATTTGATATTATCTTGGGCATGGATTGGTTAATGAAACATGACGCGGTAGTGAATTGTCGAGAAAAACGAATTAGTTTGAAATGTCAAATAGGAGATATTATTGTGGTTGAGTCTGGAAATTTGGATGATACGGTTAGAATGATTTCCTCTATGTCCTTTCGAGAAATTGTTGCGTAAAGGAAATGAGGCATATTTAGCCTATATTCTTGATACTCGAAGTTCGAATCAAAGTTAGAGCAACTATCTCATTGTGTGAATGAATTCATGGATGTATTTCTGAAGAATTACAGGTTTACCACCCGATAGAGAAGTTGAGTTCGTGATAGATGTGCTTAGGAGCAGCTCCATATCGAAGTGCACCGTATAGAATGGCTCCAGCAGAATTAAGAGAGTTAAAAACACGATTGCAGAGAGTCATTAGACAAAGGGTTTATTAGACCGAGTATGTCGCCATGGGGTGCACTGTCTTATTTGTGAAAAAGAAGGATGGTTCATTGAGGTGTGCATAGATTACTGAGCTGACTAAATAAGGTAACGGTTAAAAATAAATATCCTTTTGCCTCGTATTGATGATTTATTTGATCAACTTAAGGGTGCTGCAGTGTTTTCAAAAATAGATCTCGAGATCACAGGTATTATCGATTAAAGGTAAAGGAATGTGATGTGCCAAAAGCGACTTTTAGAACTTCGGTATGGTCATTATGAGTTCTTAGTTATGCCATTCGGTTTGACAAATGCTCCTGCTTTGCTTTTATGGATTTAATGAATCGAATTTTTCAGTCTTACTGGATAGATTTGTGGTTGTGTTTATTAAAGATATCTTGATCTATTCAAAGACAGAATCCGAGCATGCTCGAAGACTTGAGAATTGTGCTCACTGATTTTGAGGAAAAACGATTATATGCAAAATTTAGTAAATGTGAATTTTGGCTTCATGAAGTAGGATTCTTGGGTCACATTGTGTCGAGTTGATGGTATACGGGTAGATCCGAGTAAGGTGTCGCGGTGATTAATTGGAAAATTCTAAAGAATGTTACGGAAGTCACGAAGTTTTCTTGGATTAGTGGGTACTATCGTCGATTTGTGAAAGACTTTTCAGCGATTGCTTCACCGATAACCCGATTATTACAGAAAAATGTTGAATTTATATGGTCTGATGATTGCCAACGAAGTTTTGATCAATTAAAGAAAATGTTGACAGAGGCTCAGTGTTAACTAAGCTGAATCGGGTATGCCATATGTAGTGTATAGTGATGCATCTTTGAATGGTTTAGGTTGTGTCTTGATGCGATCGGGAAAAGTTGTAGCATATGCTTCTCGTGATTGAAACCACATGAGAGGAACTACCCTACACATGATCTTGAATTAGCCGCCATAGTATTTGCTTTAAAAATTTGGAGACACTACCTATATGGAGAGAAATGTTATGTGTATCTGAGATCATAAAAGTTTGAAATATTTAATGTCGCAGAAAGAGTGAACTTGAGACAGAGGCGATGGTTAGAAATTTGTTGAAAGATTACGATCTTGTCATTGATTATCATCCGGGTAAGGCAAATGTAGTGGCGGATGCACTTAGTCGGAAATCGTCGTTATTTGCTCTTGGGCGTTAAATGCTCACTTGTCTATTAATGAAGATGGTTCTGTGTTAGTTAAATTAAAGACAAAACCGGTATTCTTTCAACAAATTTAGGGAATTGCAAGATGAAGATCCGAAGTTGGTGTTGAAACGACAAATGGTTGGGATAATTTGAACTTAGATTACTCTATTGATAATAGTGGTATGCTATACCATCGTAATAGAATTTGTGTCCCGAATAATCTAGAATTGAAGAAGGATATCTTATCGAGGCTCATAGTAGTATGTACTCGATTCATCAGGGTAATACGAAGATGTATTGTGATTTGAAAAAATGTATTGGTGGCTGGTATGAAACGGGAAATTTGTGAATTTGTGGCCAAATGTTTAATCATCAATGGTAAAAGTGAACATCAAGTGCCTCAGGTTTGTTACAACTGTAATGATTCAGAATGGAAGTGGGAACATGTGACGATGGATTTTGTATATCGGGTTGCGGTGACTCAGAAGAAGAAAGATTCGATTTGGGTGATAGTAGATGATTAACTAAATCGGCGCATTTTATTCTGTCGAGCAGATTTTTCGCTTGATAAGTTAGCGGAATTATATGTATCGAAATTGTGAGATTACATGGGGTGCCGACATCAATTATTTCGATCGAGATCCGAGGTTTACTTTGAGATTTTGGAATAAACTACTGAGGAAGCTTTAGGTACTAAGTTAAAATTTAGTCTGACTTTTCACCCTCGAGACGGATGGACAATCGAGCGAGTGATTGATTTTGGAAGATATGTTAAGGTGTTTGTATACTCGAGTTCGATGCAGCATACTGGAAAGGTACTTACCTTTATTTGAATTTGCTTATAATAATAGTTATCAAGCTAGTATCAAAATGGCACCGTTTGAAGCTGCATGCGGAAGGAAGTGCGAGAACCCGTTGTATTGGTGAATTAAGTGAATCGAAATTAGTCGGAGTGGATTTAATTCGGGAAATCAAGAGAAAGTTCGGATTATTCGAGAAAGTTTGAAAAGCGCTTCCGATCGTCAAAAGTCGTATGCTTGATTTGAAAAGAAGGGATATAGAGTTCAATGTGGGTGATCATGTGTTCTTGAAAGTTTCTCCGTGGAAGAAAGTTTTACGGTTTAGTAGAAAAGGAAAGCTTAGTCCACGATTTATCGGACCATCTGAAATCATTGAGAGGATCGGTCCAGGTAGCTTATAGATTGGCCTTGCCTCCGAACTTGAGAAAATCCATATTGTATTTCATGTATCTATGTTGAGACGATATAGATCGGACCCTTCACATGTGATTCCTCATCTTTGAGATAGAGCTACAATCGAGATATGACTTATTCGGAGGAACCAGTGAAAATATTAGCTCGGGAAGTTAAAGAACTACGGAATAAGCGAGTACCATTAGTAAAAATGTTATGGCATCGACATGGATTGGAGGAGGCAACTTGGGAAACGGAAGAATCTATGAGATCAAAGATATCGCATTTGTTTTCAGCACTGAAATTTCGAGGACGAAATTTCCTAAGGGGAGAGTTGTAACGCCCAAATTTTGATGTGGGATGGAATAATGATTTGAAATCACTAAGTTCGACATGTGAGCTTAGATATTAGTAAGTAAATGTTAAGTGTGGTTTTAGAAATAATTTTGAATTAGTGAAATTATGGAGTGTAAATAAGTTAGTATTAAAGTTTCGTTAAGAAATTTTAAGGTTTCGGTAGTTAATTAGGTGAAAAGGACTAAATTGAACTAAGTGTAAAATTGTGAGATGTGATTAAATAGCTCTAGTAATAATTAAAAGAGGACTAAATAGGCAATTAGACACCTATTATTGGGCTGGACGGCATGTGTGTGCAGGAAAATTAAAAATCAAGTGTGAACAAGGGGCAAAATTGGAAATAATGTAATAATTTAATTGTAAAATATGATATATTAGGTAAAATCTAGAGTTTCTTCATTTTTCTTCATCTTCATCAGATAAAAACACCATTAGAGAGTTTTTAAGAAGCTGGTTTTTATATCCTACAGCATGTAAGTTCAACTCTTGATTATTTCTTGCAATTTTTGTATTTTTGGGACTTTTACAACTAGGTCCATATGTTTAATTCATTAGTTTTGATAATTTTGAAAGTTGCCATGAATAAGTGCTGAAATTATATGATGATTTATTATGGAATTGAGGTTTTAATTTTATTATATGATGATTTTGTGAAGAGATTTTTTTATAGAAATCATTATTTAGGACCTAATTGTGAAAGTTGTGAGATTAGGGTTTTGTGATGAAACTTTGAGTGTCAAAGGCTGTGAAATAGTTTATAATGTTTAAATAAAGTGTTATTTGAGAAGAATTAATTCAATTGATGGGTGAATTGATCGGGGACTAAATTGTAAAAACTATAAATTTTGGGGTAAAAGTGCAATTTTTGAAATTTGAACAGCATAAATTGTGAAGTGAAATAGAATTGAAATGGATGCTAATGAAAGAATGATTTTATAATTATAGATCAAGAAAAGCGAATCAATCGTGGAAAGGAGAAAATTCAAGAATAGTCCACGAATTTCTACGACTTTTGCAAATTAGTCGAGTAAGTTCATATGGCAAATTCAATGTTTTAGTATGAAGATATTATGATTTTTAAGTATATTATTGTAGATGAATACCATCAATTTGTAATAAGTATGAAATAATAGTTAAATAAAAGTACACATTAGTTGGAACAATGGATTTGAGTGCTTTCATTACGTGACCATGATGAATTGACGGAAAAGATATGATAAGTGCGCCGTTTAAGACCATAGCTGGGCTATGGCATCGGTGCAATGTGATATGTGTTCCGTATAAGACCATAGTTGGGCTATGGCATCGGTGAGATGTGATAATGTGATTCCGTATAAGACCATGTGCGGGATATGGCTTGGTATGATATGTGAACAGTGTAAGACCATGGCAAGGCTATGGCTTCGGTGTGTGATGCGTAACAATGTGAAAGTCCATAGTTTACTATGGCAATGTGATAATGAAGCACTCAATTCCCTTATTGTTCCCTAATTTGACAATGAAGTAAATGAGAAATAGGCCTAAGGGAGTTAAATTGTGAACACCATATGGAAATTATTCCAATGAGTTATTAATGAAGTTGTGATTTGGAGGATGAAGTAGTTAAACTAATAGATATATGATTGAGTACAATATTTGATATGATTTGTGTTTATATGTCTATGAGCTTACTAAGCTTCAACAAGCTTACTTGTGTGTGTTTAATATTTCTATGTAGATTGACTTGAAAGAAAGTGGGTAGATCGGATCAACACACAGGAGGCACACTATTCAGATCAATTCCGGTAGTTTTTGTTTTATGTTTAAAGATTTATATGGCATGTATAGAGTTTGAATGAATTGAAGTAAAGATGATATAAACTAGTTAACAATGTTTGTACTAAAACAGTTTTTGGTTAGTAGCAATAGTTTGACTTTGAAAATTTACCATAAATTGTGGAAATTGAGTTAAGGGCTGAAAAAAAATGAGATTAAAGCCTAATGAGTCTAGTTTCATATAGAGGAAACGATGCATGCAATTGGATTTTATATTATGAGATATTTAAATTGGGGTGAGACAGAGTCTGAATGACTTCGAGCTCCCCTATTCTGATTTTTAAAAATCATTAAAAATTGTACAAAAATAATTAGGAGTCATACTTTATATGTATGGATTCATTATTGAGTCTATTTTTAAGAGAAACAAACGGAATGGTTATCTGATTCTATACAGGAGAAATTTGGTTTGTAGTGCACAGGGTCAGAGTAGCTTGAACCCTGAAACAGGGGAGATTTTAACTAATAAACTGTACTAATTGGCCCAACCAAAAATTCTAGAAAAAAATTAGTAAGTAGATATACGAGTCTAGATTCAGGGAAAATTTACAGATTTGGATTTCGAGTTTCGTAACTCGAGATATGATTTTTTTAGTGACTGTGATGCAGTTGGACAGCTTATCTGGAAAAGGTAAAATAAATTGCCTGAATTTGTTTATGTGCTCAAATAAGTTTAGTAATGCCTCGTGCTCGACTCCGGCGACAGTCTCGGGTAAAGGGGCTTTACATGAATAAACTGAAGGCTAGACTTGTGGTAAAAGGATTCAGTCAAAAATATGGATTGGATTACTTTGAAACATATGCTCCTGTTGCCAGATTAGATACAATCAGACTGATTGTTGGATTAGCTGCTCATATGCAGTGGAATGTCTATCAACTAGATGTGAAATCGGCCTTTCTAAATGGAATCCTTGAAGAGGAAATTTATGTCGAATAACCAGAGGGATTTGAAGTACCAGGCAAGGAAGATATGGTTTACAGACTAAGAAAGGCTTTATATGGCCTAAAACAAGCCCCCAGAGCATGGTATGCCAGAATTGACTCCTACCTGCTCAGTTTGAAGTTTGAAAGAAGTGCTAGTGAACCAACCTTGTATATCAAGAAGAATAAAACCGAAACTCAGCTTGTGGTGTCATTGTATGTTGATGACTTATTGGTGACAGGAGGAGATGAAGTTGACTTGGCAGAATTCAAGACAAAGATGAAGCAAATGTTTGAAATGACTGATCTGGGGCTGATGACATACTTCCTAGGAATGGAAGTAAACCAGACACAAGGAGGGATTTTCTTGAAACAGGAATCATTTGCCTTGAAGGTGTTGACAAAGTTTTCAATGCTGAATTGCAAGCCAACTCCTACACCTGTTGTAGCTGGGGCAAAACTATCAAGCCATGAGGGTCATGAAGAAGTCTGTGAAACTACCTACAGAAGCCTGATTGGTTGTCTTCTATACTTAACTGCAACGAGACCAGACATCATGTTTGCAGTAAGTTTACTTTCTAGATTCATGCATTGCTGCAATGTACAACATTTTCAAGCTGCAAAACGAGTACTGAGATATATTAAAGGTACTCTAAGCCATGGTCTCTTATTTAGCAAGGCTGCAGAACTGAGATTAAAAGGTTACACAGATAGTGATTGGGCTGGTTCTAAAGATGATATGAAGAGCACATCAGGGTATGCTTTCACATTGGGATCAGCAATGGTATGTTGGAGTTCCAAAAAACAGTCTCTGGTGGCTCAATCGACTGCTGAGGCCGAGTATGTAGCTGTTACTAGTGCAGTAAATCAAGCCATCTGGCTGAGGAAAATCTTAGCTGATTTAAACTTAATTCAAGAAGAAGCAACAGAGATACTTTGTGACAACAAGTCTGCTGTTGCAATTGCAAAGAATCCTGTCTTCCATGGTAGAACTAATCACTTTGACATAAAGTTGCATGTGATAAAGGAGATGGAGCAAGCTTGTGAAATAAAGCTGGTTCATTGCAATTCGGAGGACCAAATTGCTGACATCTTGACCAAGGGTCTTGGTGTGTCAAGATTTAACAAGTTAAGGAAGCTCATGGGAGTTTGCAGCATGGAGCTCAATGAGGAGTGTTGAAGCTGACCTCCATACAGCTGGTATGAAGCAAATACAGCTGGAAGCTGGCCTTGCAAGCTCGTGACAAGGTTGCAGCAGCTATGGTTACTTGTTGCTGTTAGTTTTCAACTAATGTTTTGTTATTTTGTAATCTAGTTTGTCTCTTAAACTTAGTTGGTAATTTTTTGATGTAACCCATTGATTGATTGACTGAAATTTCAACAATACAACTTGGACACTTAACTTAGCTATTTTCAATGTAGTAGAGTGGGGTTAGGTGTGATTTGGTAATCAGTTTGACTTGTTTACTACAACTTTCTTTTTGATATATGTAATGGCAATCTGCCTATGTTTTCTTATGAATGAAATACACTTCATTTTTAATTAATACTCTCAACATTTTCTCCATTGCTTCTTCTTCTTTTCCTTTTTCTTCATTCTTATTTGCTCGTTTCCCTCTTGTTTGTTCAGCAAGTATCGTGACTTGCTGCAAAAGCCATAGTCATACAAGCTGCTTGCTTGCTCGATAACACCAACACACTTGTCAAGGTGTAACACGAAAACATCATCAAACACTTACGTTAAATTAAAAATTGCAATTGTTGTTGTGATTTTAGGAGTGACTTTGGTTTTCACTTGTCTTCTCATACTGTGGTTTAGAAAGAACCAAAAAAACCAACAACTTGTGCAGAGAACTCGCTTTTACAGTTATCATACCAGAGCATCCTAAGGGCTACCATTGAATTCTCCACACAAAATTTGATCGGTTCAGGAAGTTTCAGTTCTGTATACAAAAGAATTCTTGAAGTGAATCGAGAAGCTATTGCAGTAAAGGTGTTTAATCTTTTGAATCGTGGAGCTTCCAGGAGTTTCTTGGCTAAATGCGAGGCCTTGAGGAACATCCGGCATCGAAATCTTGTGAAGGTATTAACAGCAATTTCAGGTGTCGATTATCAAGGCAATGATTTTAAAGCCTTGGTTTATAAGTTCATGGAAAATGGAAGCTTGGAGGAGTGGTTGCATCCATCTGTTAGCATGGATGAACCAGAGACGGTAAGAAACTTGACCTTCTTCCAAAGAGTTAATATGGCCATAGATGTTGCTCATGCACTAGAATATCTGCACCATTGTTGTGAAACATCAATAATTCATTGCGACCTCAAGCCAAGCAATATTCTACTCGACGAGGAAATGGTTGGCCACTTAAGTGACTTTGGCTTAGCAAAAATCCTTTCTACAGACAGGCTTAACTATTCTTCCAGTCAGTTAAGCTCCCTTGGTTTAAGAGGAACTATTGGTTATGCTCCACCAGGTAAATTACATTATATTAGTTTCTTCTATTATTTGAAAGTGAAACATACAATCTAAACGAAACTTATATATATTGAGGGTTTCCCTCTAGAACTATTTCTATATGTAATTTATGTTGAATCAATTGTAGAATATGCCATGGGAAGCGAGTTGTCAACAAAAGGCGATGTGTATAGCTATGGCATCCTCTTGCTAGAGATGTTCACAGGGAAAAGACCAACCGATGAAAGGTTCAAAGAAGGTTCAAATCTTTACAAATTTGTTAAGGCAGCTTTACCCGATCGGGTGATTGAGATTACAGATCCCATTCTTCTTCAAGAGAGGGTCAGAATAGGAATAGTCATAGACATCTCTCTAAATGAGATCAACTTGGAAAATGACAGATGTCTTTATTACTTGAATTTGATATTCAAAATAGGGCTTACTTGTTCTGTTGAATCGCCGAGTGAACGGATGGACATGAGCGATGTTGTTATTCAACTTTGTTCTATTAGGGATAAACTTTTCCGTCCAATTCGATTACATCGTGGGATTCGAACTTCGTACACTACTTAATCAAATAATGTCTTCTTGTCTAGCACCTGAAATTGGTTTATATTTCGTTGAAATAATTATTTATACTAAACTGGTTCATTTTTCACATTTTAGTTTATTATTTTAGTTATTGTTTAAACCCCTTTATTTTTCTGGTAGCACTGTAAAAGCCTTGGGTGTGGCATAGTTTTTCTATGATGTTGATATGCAAAGATGTGCATCTTTTCCTAATGTAATTTACACCAATCTATGATTACTATGTTCTATGACAATCTAAAACAGTATGATGTTTCATGAACAATATACCTTCTGTTACGCGTTAATATGTTGCTTAATGTTGTCTTTGATTTAGATGATTATTATAATCTTGTCTACCATTTCTTTCTTCATGAATGTCTTCTAGCTTTGCAAAACTAATACTTTTCAATACGTTTTGTGTCGGTAAATATGAAGGTTTGTTGGGTTTTTGAGCAAAGGAAAATAGCAAAAACAGAGAAAATTAGCAATCAACTTTGACTTGCAATATTTCATCATCATTTTCAATTACATATTGTATAATATATAAGAGTTTTTCTCACAAAAAACTCAATTAATCCCACTAAAACAGTCTTCAAACTTGAAAGACATTACTTGTACACTAAATAAATTAACTAAATATGTCATTCAGCACCTAAACACATCAAGCCATTACCAACTTAGTTTATTCCTAACTAAGTGTCATAACATAAAAATTGAATAAAAGATTAAACCAAAACATCAGTTTCTGCTCTTAGGAAGACAACTTGCACTTAGTCAATCCTCCAGGCTTAAACAGTGTGTCGGGCTTAGTCGTGCATTAGGCATAGACAATACATCAGACTTAGTCAATACGTCGAGCTTAATCAATACAACACATTAGGCGTAGTCAATTACGTCGGGCTTAGTCATTACGCTAGGCTTAGTCAATACACCGAGCGTAGTCAGTTAGCCACTTTGGCTTGTACTTTTGGCTTATACTTTTGGCATGTTAAGTGATAGAGTTGCTGCATGGGTAGCCAATTTCTAACACTCCTTATTGGCTTCCATGCTGCAAACACCAATTTTGTTTCTTGTGTAGCTTTTTCAAAATTTGCAGGCTTTAACACTGCTAAGTCACAACTATAATAATGTTCAACAATGAGTCTCGTGCTTTTAACAAGAAGGTCATCAAAGCCTTCATTTTCAACTTCATCTTCAACTTTAATTATATTCTCAACCAAATCTGTCTGACTAATATATGATTTATCCACTGAACTAGTATAAGCTCTCGAAGCGACAAAGTTCCAATTTAGCATAAAACTTTTATTATTCATTGAGGCTGTCACAACTTTTTTGTCCCAATGAATCAAATATAGTGCAACATTTATCTTTAAAAACAACAGTGTATTTCTTCTCAATCAATTTTACCAATGCTTAGGAGATCATGGTCTAACTCGGGAACTAAAAACACATGTAATTACTTTAGTACCTGTTAGAGTGCTGATTAGCACATCTCTTTTTCCTTTAGCCTCAATAACTTGACCATTTCCAATTTTGACTTTTGAAATACAGCTTCTATCAATTCACTTGAAGATGCTTTCATCTAAAGTCATGTGATTTGTGCAACCACTGTCAATCAACCAACTCTTATTAACTTTGCTGCTTGAAACAAACAAGAGGCGGTGAACACATGTTCCTCTAGAGCTTGGTTTCCATCAGCAACCTGAGCTTGAATATGGTTCTGTTGATACTATTGTTGTTGTTGCTTCTGCCATTGGTTTTCACACTTCATATGACCAAATTGTTTACAACTTTTACAATGAATATTTTGTATGAACCAACAATACCTCTCTGGGTGGTTTGCCATCTTGCAATGAGAGCATGGTGGATTTTTCTCCCTGCCAACATCTCTCTAGCTCTTCTCTGTTTTGTCTATCTAGGATTTCTTTCCTTTTTTATTTGAGGAGCTTGAGCCTTTATTGCTTCTCACTTGAAAGGCTCTCTTAGCTTACCACTCTTTTTTGCTTGCTCTTCTTTGCTCTTAAGCATATAACGCATTGATCAACTTTTGTAGTAAGATTGTTGGTAGGTCCCTCGAGTCTTTAAGAGAGGATATTTTTTACTTGTACCTCTCAGGAAGTATAGCTATAACCTTCTCAACTACCCTGTTGTCACTAAACTAGCCTCCTAGCAATCTGATGCTATTGACCACTGTCATTATCCTATTTGCATATTGCTTCACTGTATCAGCCTCCATCATCTTCAAATTATCAAAATCTCTTCTGAGATTAATGAGTTGTTACTGCTTGGTCTTATCCAAACCTTGAAACTCCTCCTTTATCTTATCCCAAGCTTATTTGAGGGTCTTACAGGCCATAATCTTGGTGAAAATCACATCTAAAACACCATTTTATAAGCACGACATTGCCTTGTACTTCTTAGCACAATCATCACTATGTTGCATGATCTATGCTGTGGTGGAATTCACCCTCAATGGTAGTGGCTCAACATCGACATTCATTACCTCACACAAGTCAAAAGCTTAAAGGTAGGTTTTCATCTTTACTACCCAGATATGATAGTTTTTACCATTGAAAATAAGTGGTGGTGGAGGTAAGTGTTGAAAATTGGCCTACCATGCTACTGTGATATTTTTGGTTAAAGTGCATGCAGCACATGAAGCTGCTGTAATATCTCCAGATGAAGTGTATACAGCTTGTAAACATGTTGCAGCACGAATGTTACAAAGCTGTTTAGCTGTAATATTTTCGGATGAAGTAGTGCTAATAATTGGGCATGCTGCAGCACATATGCTTGCTGTAATAGCAATGTTTTTGTTTAGTTACTTTGTTAAGTTACTTAGTTCAAAATGAACTAAGTAGGTATTATTTTAATATTTGTAGATGCTGGTTGACATAATCAGCTTGTGTACAAGTTAAGTTTTACTTGTCCCAATGTATCATTAATGGTAGTAAGTAATATTGGGTGATGTATTTTACTATAAATGTATTGTTTTCATAATGAAAAAGTAAGCATATCAATTATTGCTTCCTTGCTGCACGTTTGTGAGCAAGTAATTTTTTTCTTGCATCTTGCTTCTTTATTCTGTTCTTTCTATTTCTTCTTCTGCTTAGTTTTCTTTTTGTTGTTGCTGCCAAAAATCCCAACATGGTATCGAGAGGCTTTATAATCTTGGAGGGCCTTTGGAATTTTTATTTTTGCTGCTTGTTAAGTAAGATAAGAAGTTGCAAGCCTGTTATCTTTGAGGGCCGCTTGTAGAGAAGACAACAATAGCTCACCCTTGTGAGACTTCCAAACAAGCTTGTATAAGCTGAAGGAGGAGTTTCAAGGAAGATAGTATGCGAAGTACAAGTCTGTCAAAGGTGAAGCTTAATGCAAGTTGTAAAGTTGCGAGCCTGTTGAAGACAGTAAGCAAAGTGCGAGCCTGTCAAAGTGAGAGCCTGTCGAATTACAAGTTAAAGAGGCGCACAGTCTAAATGCAAGCCTGAGTGGGTGCAAGCCGAAGAGGCGAACAGTCTAAATGCAAGCTCGAGAGGGTGCAAGCCAAAAATGGTAGACTGAAGGCAAGCAAACTATACTTGCAAGTTGTTTATGGAAGAAGAAGCAGGACTGTAATGAACAAGGGAACAAGGCAAGATGTGTTGTTAACCAAGGCTGTGAAAGAGAAGAAGACTCCATTTGCCAAGGTTAAAAATGAAGTGCTTGTGCAGGGTCAGCTTGAAACAAAGCATTTTGGGACTGCCAAGCTTAAATTTTTTTGAATGATTTGTATTTGCAGCATGGAGTCCAAAGAGGAGTGCTGAAAATTGGCCTACCATACTGCTGTGATATTTTTAATTAAAGTGCATGCAGCACATGAAACTGCTGTAATGTATCCGAATGAAGTGCATGTAGCTCGTAAACATGCTGCAGCACAAATGTTACAAGGCTATTTAACTGTAATATTTTTGGATGAAGTACGTGCTAGCAATTGTGCATGCTGCAGCACATATGCTTGCTGTAACAGTGAGGTTTTTTGTTTAGTTTCATTGTAATCAACCTAGTTGAAAATGAACAAGCTGATGCAGCTTGATATGTTTAGGTGTTGAATGACTAGGTTAGGTGGCTTGTTTGTGTGTGTAACCAATATTTATCAAGTTACTAGGCTACTTAATGTTGTTAGGTAGTGTTAGGTGATGTAGTTGGCTATAAATGTATTGTTTTTCTTATTGAAAAATCAAGCATATCAGTTAAAATAACAGATTGCTTCCTTGCTGCACGTTTGTGAGCAAGTAAATTTTTCTTGCTTCCTTGTTCTGTATCTTGTATTTCTTCCTCTGCTTTGTTTACTTTTTTGCTGCTGTCAAAAATCCTAACAGTAAGAAGCTTGTTGAAGGCATTTTATTGAAACACAAAGAAGAAAATGGTCCTCAAAGATCAATGGCTCTGGATACCAATTGTTGGGTTTTTAGCAAAGGAAGAGAGCAAAAACAAAGAATATTAGCAATCAAATTTGACTTGCTCTATTTTATCATCATTTTTAAATACAGATTATACAATATATGAGTTTTTCTCACCAAAAACTCAACTAATCACACTAAAATAGTTTTGAAACTTGAAAAACATTTCTTGTACACAAAATAAATTAACTAAACATGTTATTCAGTCCCTAAACATATCAAGTCATTACCAACTTAGTTTGTTCTTAATTAAGTGTCATAAAATAAAAATTAAACAAAAGATTAAACCAAAACATCAGTTTCCTACTCTTAGGAAGACAACTTGCACTTAGCCAATCCTCTAGGCTTAAACAGTACACCGAACTTAGTCAATGCACTAGGCTTAGACAATACGTCAGACTTAGTAAATACAATATGCCAGGTGTAGTCAATTACATCAGGTGTAGTTAATTGCACTAGCCTTAGTTAATATGCCGGGCTTAGACAGTATGTCGGGCTTAATGAATTCGCCACTTTGGCCTATACTTTTGGCATGTTAAGTGAGAGAGTTGTTGCATGCATGGCCAATTTCTAACAAGGTATAGCGATTTACTTGTAATAGTTTTCATATGGATCCAGGAACCTAATAGTAATAAAGGTGTTTGTAATCTATATTAAACATGAATTCTTTGCCTTTCTATATCATCAAATTAGAAAAACAATTAGAATCATTTGAAATTAGGACCTCAATTTGGCTTTAGCTATGTTGTAGACATTCTATCCTTAAGGATCTTGTAATTTTTTTGCACACCAAAATATAAGTGGGGTTAAATAGAACCTTAAAACATTTGGTTAATTTATTATAAGTTTATTTTTATACCACATAGATGTTAGCTAGCTTTAAAATGATTAAATCTTGTCAATTGAAAAGAGTAGATTCTTGACATTTCCCCATGTATATAATATGGGATATGAGGTTTGTTCTGGCTTAATCTCCTTGATGTTAGTAAGGGTGAAGACTTTTCTTATATCTGTTTGGTGTTACAGAATGTTATTTTCAAAATATTAATCTTGAAAAAAAACATTGTGTTTATTTTTTGTTATAAATGGCTTCTACCTGTTGTTGGTGAAAATCACATTTGAAACACCACTTTGTTAGCATGACATCACTTTGTACTTCTTAACACAATCGTCACTATACTGCCTGATTTGTGCTATGGCAGATTTGCCCTCAACGGTAGTGGCTCAACATCGACATTTACTATCTCCCACAAGTCAAAATTTTAAAAGTAGGTTTTCATCTTTACTATCCAGATATGATAGTTTTCACCATTGAAAATAGTTGGTGGTGGAGGTAAGAAGCTTGCTGAAGACATTTTACTGAAGCACAAAAAAGAAAATGATCCTCAAAGATAAATGACTCTCGATACCAATTGTTGAGTTTATAGCAAAGGAAGAGAGCAAACACAGAGAAAATTAGCAATCAAATTTGACTTGCTATGTTTCATCATCATTTTCAAATACAAATTATACAATATATGAGTTTTTCTCACCAAAAACTTAACTAATCCCACTAAAACAGTCTTGAAACTTGAAAAACATTGCTTGTACACAAAATAAATTAACTAAACATGTCATTCAACACCTAAACACATCAAGTCATTACCAACTTAGTTTTTCTTAACTAAGTATCATAACATAAAAACTGAACAAAAGATTAAACCAAAACATCAGTTTGCTACTCTTAGGAAGACAATTTGCACTTAGTCAATCCTTCAAGCTTAAACAATACCCCGAGCTTAGTTAGTGCACTAGGCTTAGTAAATACAATACGCCAAGTATAGTCAATTACGCTGGGTGTAGTTAATTACGCCGGGCTTAGTCAGTACGCCGGGCTTAATCAATTCGCCACTTTGGCTTATACTTTTGGCATGTTAAGTGAGAGAGTTGTTGCATGGATGGCCAATTTCTAACAAGGTATAGCGATCTACTTGTAATAGTTTTCATATGGATCCAGGAACCTAATAGTAATAAAGGTGTTTGTATAATATGTATTAAACATGAATTCTTTGCCTTTCTATATCATCAAATTAGAAAAACAATTAGAATCATTTGAAATTAGGACCTCAATTTGGCTTTAGCTATGTTGTAGACATTCTATCCTTAAGGATCTTGTAATTTTTTTGCACACCAAAATATAAGTGGGGTTAAATAGAACCTTAAAACATTTGGTTAATTTATTATAAGTTTATTTTTATACCACATAGATGTTAACTAGCTTTAAAATGATTAAATCTTGTCAATTGAAAAGAGTAGATTCTTGACATTTCCCCATGTATATAATATGGGATATGAGGTTTGTTCTGGCTTAATCTCCTTGATGTTAGTAAGGGTGAAGAATTTTTTTATATCTGTTTGGTGTTACAGAATTTTATTTTTGAAATATTAATCGTGAAACAAAAAACATTGTGTTAATTTTTTGTTATAAATGGCTTCTACTTGTTGTTTAGTATTAGCAGTTCACAATGAAAGAACAAGTCCTTACGACACTTCAACATGATGATTACAATGTTATATTGTATCATAAAAAGCTGGAATAACTTTTAGCATGTGAGTAATTAATCCCTTCAGATTTCACAATGTCGAAGCCATACTGTTGTTTTATTATTGTTTGGAGGACTAATTAGCTATCGTTATAATCAACGTCAATAATGGTAATAGGAATGATCGCAAAGTAATAAAAAAAGAAAATAAGAACACATATTGTGAAAAACCCTTATTAGAAAAAAATCACAGGTAAATGATGAGAAATTCACTATGTTAAAAAACACATCATACAAAAGAATTAAACAATCATGTTATAATAAATATCTAATAGAAGAAGTATACTTTTATATGGATTCAACTTCTGCAGTATAGTCTGTACAAATCCTCCTATTTTGTTTCTCTATTTTATTTTTTAATAAGTGAAAAGATTCGAATCGCATAATTATAACAACTATGAAGCAAGTAAAACGCAGTTTCCCACTCATATCGGATATGTACGGGGCATGCCCGGACATGCTAAAATAAAAGGAAATCGATCCAATGTCGTCGAGTGTCCGACGATTTCGAAGGTCTAATTATGTCTTTCAGCTACAGGTACTGGTTGATCATTGGCTTGTAATTGCTTAACATTGTTTGATTTAGTTGAGGAGTTTTCTTGTCTAAGCTTTCTTTGGTACCCAGTCCCAGGCGCAAAACGCAAAACGTTTTAAAATCAACGTTTTAAAATTTTATAGAAACAAGAAAATCAACTTCGGTTAAGTTCATATAAATCAACTACCTCATTGCCAAGAATTAGCAACAAACCATTATAAGAAATTACTTTCAAGCCTAACCATGAAAATTAATGTAATTTAATTATCACTTTCTAATTATGACATGAAAAATATACAAATCTGATATAGATATATATCATATATAATATTGTTGAATATTGAGGTAAAAATATCATGTACGTCTTTGTAAAAATATCCAACTTGGGGTTTACATATATTATAAATAGGGGATGGAATGACATGAATAATCACTTATCACTTCTGTAAAAAACTCTTTCCCCCTAAGGCTCTTAGCTTTTTGTTTCTTTTCCTTTCTAATAAAATTTTATTTTATTAAACTTGTGTTTTTATTTCCAAAAAGCACGAGTAACTAAGTTCGTCTAGTCAAAGGTTGTCAAGATTCTTCAAAAAGAGTTCATGAGGTGTAGAACCCGCACTTAACCCTTCTTAATAAGTATTTATCATTTCTTCGTATTATGGGACTGACACTTTCATCCATATCCTTCCAAAAGTAATCTTTTCATCTTGTGCAAAGGCGGTCGCTTTGTATGTTTTGGGAAGGTTGCACAATCGGTTTGCTAACTTACTGCGTTAGAGGTTGCCGAGCCCAAGAGACGAAATGGCGTGGCATTCACCATCCACGCCATTGAGAAACGATGATCTAGTATAAGATGGTCTCACAAAAGTGACGGTTGACTAGAGTCAAGGTTCTTTTAAATCATAATTAAGGCTATAACCTAAGTGGAGTTGGTGATTGTAAACGTTTTTTTTCACTATAACTAACTTATTTGGTCATGTGATGGATAGAATATATTTAGTGCTTTCAACGACATACCAAATATATTGTTATCTACAATAATCTAAACACAAGAAAATCATGGAGCACTAATAAGTTTAGATGTTACATTTAAGTTTTTATTTTTTTCACTTGAACCAGTAAATCATTGATCAAGTCGCATCAATTATAAAAGAAGGAAAAATGATTTACAAATACGGACCGAATCTTAAACCTCATGCTAATAAATTGAGCTACTGATATAAATAGCAATTATTTAACAATATTAATGAGTAAAAAAATATAAAAATCAAACATTGACCAGCATTCAATTATTTGCAATGCAGAGAAAGTCTAAATACCAAGCAAAGAAGCAACAGCACCCCCTAAAACAGATTGGAGTATGAGACCCAAAGCGTACTCCATCAATGATCCTTCATTTTCCTTTCTCCCATTTGAACTTTCCCCATTTTCTTCTTTGATAAACACTAACCCATTTGTCACACCACCACTTTGTGATTGATTGAAATAACCCGTTTTCCAGTTCTCGAAGTTCATATTATTCACACACCCAACATGGTAACAGTGTTTCCCACAACTCGAAATATAAGCCCACCCTTTCAATTTCCCTTTAGAAATTTCCTTGTTTTGACATATCAAACACTCGGCCAAGGCCTTCATTTCAAGATTAAGTCTTAACTACCCACGGTTGAAATTGCCATTCAAGGTGCTTGGGAGCTTCAAACAAGGATGCAAATATGTTTCCTTGAATTTATACATGAAACCTTGAACATCTTTGCCACATGCTTTACAAGTTTTGCCTCTATTCCCTTTCTTTTTGAACTTGAAGTTGCTGTTTTTGAAGAACGAATGGGTGGCGATAAGCTTGGCCAACCCGCAATTTTCATGAAGATGAAAGTCACACATCTTGTTATTGCATTGATAACATGAACCGAAGCCTCCGTCGCACTGATATGGCGATTCGGAATAGCTTAGCTCGAACTTGTGGCAATGGCTGAACTGGTTTGTCTCCGTGATTTTCTTATCTTTTGCGTTTGCCCTTCTGCAGCTCTTCTTTTTCCCTGTTTCTAAAAAGTTAAAACATGCTTTAAGGGTGTAATGCAAAGTTCAAGACGTAAGAAGCTTTAGCTTCACTCAAAATTCAGCTCGAGTTGAATTAGAATTAATTTCTAAAATTCAAGCTCGATTCAACATAAAAATTGAACCATAATAAATTACTCAAGCATTAAGACACAAAAAATCGATTCACTCAATAACACAAATTGCTCGAGTTTAAGTTTGACTTGATAATAATTATGTAAAATCTGTATTCTTTTAACCAAAATTCAAATAATTTATAAGTACAAATATCTCATTTACACCCTAAACATACTCATATTAAACATAAATTCGTTTCTAACAATCACCCAAAACACACATTCATGCAATCAAATATCATATGTCAGTAACTTTTCTACAAAATTAAAGTATCATATGTTTTAAAGATGATGATTGGAATTGGATTTCGACAAAGCAACAAAGATGAAAGATCATAGTAAATTCATTGATGTGAGTCCGAGCTTGGTAATTCACCAGCAGGCTTTATGGGAAAAATTTTAAAGCTTTATAAGAAAACCTGAGGATTAATTTTATTAATTAACTAGTTGAAGTCTGATCTCCTTGGTTTACCCTTCTTCCAATTTTCGCATTATTTTACATATGAAAAATTAGAAAAAATTTATTTCTAAAAATAAGGTTTAAAAGGAGATGTATGTTTTTAGGGTGTGTTTGGATGAGAAATTTATAAGAAGAATTTCATTTGTATTAAAGTTTTCAAAGTTTTAATATTGAATTAAAATTTAATTTTCAAATCCCATCTAAATACGTAATTTTTCAAAATTATTATTAATTGTATTTTATTATTTTTATCAAGGATTGACTGGGTATTTATTGAACTAAACTTAAAGAAAAACAAAGGACTCAGACCTGCTAAGACCAGCCCAAAAAATCAAATCGGGCTTCCATAGTCTGATGTGGAGACCTTCAAAATATTAAAGAATTAACAAAAGAAACAGAAATAAAAAATGAATCGACAGAAACTAAATGCACCTTGAAAAAAGGAAACCTAATCTACCCTTAGTCAATCTTCCAACGGCTGGAAACCATTAATCCTTCTCGTCATTTCATTTCATCTTTGCTATCTGCTTTTAGACCAAATCCTCTCCCTGTCTGGATTCCTTGCCCATTGCTCTGCTGCACCCATATTGTGATGAATCGTCTCTTCATTCTCCAGGTATTCCCTCTCGCTTCTCTTTAATGTCTCCTTCGCGATATTATGGGCTCTCATATTCTTTGTTTTCGGGATATGCTTGAACTCAATCTTCTGAAAACATAATTTCTTGCTCTGGATATATCTGATAATCGCTCCAATAACAGAGTAATCGGTTGCAGTTGACTGGCAGTTCTTGACTACTCTTAATGAATCACCCAATATCTGTATTTCCTGAAAACCCATTTCAATTCCTAACCTAACTGCGTGATTTCACTATTATATTTAGTAAATATAATTCTATAATTATATTTTCCATATCTCCGTGATTTTCATATCTTTTGCGTTTGCCCTTTTGCAGCTCTTGTTTTCACTATTTCTAAAAAATTAAAACATGTAGCTTGGCTCAAAACTCGGCTCGAGCTAAATTGGAATTAATTTCTAAAATTCAAGCTTGATTTAACGTAATGATTGAACCATAATAAACTCGTTTGATTAGGCTTGTTTTAAAATTTTAAACTACTAAAATATTAAGTCACAAAAAATCAAGTCACTCGATAGCCCAAGTTGTTGAAGTTTAAGATGGGACTTAATAATAATTGTGTCAAATGTGTTCTTTTAACCCAAACCCGAATAGTTTACCAGAACAAAAATTTCATTTACATCTAAACATACTTATTCCGAACATAAATTCGTATCTAACAGTCACCCTAAACACACATAAATACAATCAAGTATAATATTACTAACTTTTCTACAAAATTAGAGCACCATAGGTCTGATGCCCAGTCCCAGAGGAACGGGATTTCATAAGCTTATGCTTTACTCATTGCTCCAGAAATGGCAGTTCTTCAAGGGTATTGACCCAACAACTAGAAAGAAGCAACAAATCTGATTATCCATCAGCTATCAGTAATGACTTTGGAAATAGAAAAATATCCATCAGCTATTTTTGTTCCAGAAAGAAATTAAAGGGAACTTAACTTTGTTTAGACGTTGGAAATTTAAAAACCGACAGTGAACGGTGGCTCCACAATTGGGAAGTATCCTTCATTTTTTTTTCTACATGAATTTAATGTGAAGTGTAGAAAAGTGGTGGCAAATTGCATCAATTAGTTGATTAATACACGTTCAGCATTGAATTACCATAATTTCCTAGAGGGAAAGTGGAAAAAGATCATAGATCCATTTCTAATGTTTCATGTATATCGTCTAGCTGATTCATTGGGCAATATAGCTTTCTTCATGAGGGATTCATCCAAAAATCACGTCAAACAATCCTTCTAGCTTATTCATTGCGGCAATATAACTTTCTTCATGGGTGATTCATCCTAAAATCACGCCAAAGAATCCTTTCTTACTTACGTCGGTGTAAAAATATTATTTCTTATATTTTTATATAATTTTAAAAATCCAATTGTTAGGGGTAAATTCAAAAAAAAAATTATAATAAGAAAATTGAATTATAAATTTTTGAAAAATTAAAGTATAATTTTATCATATATTAATTTGTTAATTTGTAATTTAAAAGTTGCATAGCTAAGTTGTACTTCTTAGACTTTGGGGGCAATATGAGTCTGTTTACAACGCTTCCATTACGTTCTCAATCCTGATGTTGATTGACGTTAGTTGTCGAGCATTGAGAAAAAAAAAATATAGTATGGTAGAATGACTCAGTTGTGAAAAAAAAAAATATTGACCATAAAAACCAACCCCAAGTAGACGCCTTTAACTAAAGCAGGCCTATGGAAATCATAGCCACATGAGTTTTAAAGTCGGAAAATATCGAATACATATTGACAGTAGATAGAATACGATAATATCATAATTCTAAAACTATATGTTGCACTCTGGTTCTTGATGATGAGCCACGCACTCTCATTTACAAATCAATCTTCTCAATTAACATTTTTACGAAATAATCATTCATGCAGTGATGAACTCAACCTAAAAAGTCACGAGCTCACTTGAAGTTGCAAGCTCAAACAAATTTATGAACTCTACATGTACGAGCTTAATTAAAGCTGCAAGCTCAACCACAAATGCGAATTCATCAAAAGATGCAACATCAACCCAAATTGCTAGCTGAATTAAGAGCGAGCTGTTATGGGACTTTGGCGAACACCTAGTTGAAGTGCAAGCAGGTTCACATATTCTGCTATTGATGTTTTCTTTAAATCTGCTTGTTAAGGTTAACGTGTTGAAACAAGCAGAGTTAGTATTGATTTAATGTTTTTAGGTACTGATTTGCCTATAGTTTGTGTATAAGCTTTATCTTATCATTTCCAAGGTTATTTAGTGGGATTTGTTGATTTTTTGTAACCACTACACCTAGATATGTTGTAATACTTCTGGATTGAAAATGATGAGAATTTGATAGCCGTTCAAAAAATCTGGTAAGTATTTTTCCTATTTCTGTTCTCTCAACTCCAAAAACACCAACGTAACAATTTGTTTAAGTTGATGGTGCCATCAAAAAAACATTTTGAAGCGTCCAGCTCTTTACTCCATCATTATTTACATTGAAGTTATAATTCTTCTCTCATTCTTCAACTTGCAGGGTTTTAACTTGCTTAATTTAGCAAAAGCAAGCACTGTAGTTAGACGATAAGACGAATGACACTGATCGACAAGCTTTACTCAAGTTCAAAGCCAACATAACTGATGATCAACTCAAGATTATGGAGTCCTGGAATAGTTCCATTCACTTCTGTCAATTGCCTCGTGTTAAATGCGGTCGCAAGCATCAGAGAGTCACCAAGTTGGAATTGAAATTCCTCAAACTCTCCGGCTCTTTATCACCCTACATTGGGAACTTGAGCTTTCTGAGGGAGTTGTGTGTTGTGGGTAACAACATCTACAACAAGAAAAAAATAATACTACTATAAAAATAAACAACCTTATTCCGACCTTTGAAAAAAAAAATTTCCGACTTCAGTACTAATATCCTTACCTTCAAATTTGGACCTTCTTTGTAAAAAAGAAGAATATAGTAGTTACTAAGCGTATTGGGTCAGTTTCTGCATATTTACATATATGGAAAGTATCCAAAGTTGATTAGAAATATCGTGTCAATGGGGGGCTCCACAGTTGTGATCTTACTGGAACAATCCAGCTTTTATTTGAAGTCTCCCATTGTCATTTTATTATATCGAATAAATTATATTAAGATGTTTTTAAAATATATAATTTTTAGACATTAATAATAAAACACCACATCATCAATTTTTAAAATGTAAAAGTCTTAATATTCATTCATCTATATTTAATATATTTTCTTAATTTAAATTAAATTAATTACTTGACAAATTAAAATTTTTAATAAATAAACTAACTTTTTTTTTTGTTTTATAATTTTTAAATTATTTTAATTTTTTAAATTTAATGGTCTTTTATTTCTTTGCTTTCGAATCGTATTTTTATTTTTATGCATTTAGTTTTGTTACTTATTTTAATTTTTAGATAGGTAATTTTTTTCTTTTTTCATTTTAATCGAAACTCAAACTTTTATAAAACCACTAGCTGTGGTTATAATTTTTTCAAAATTTGATTTTTTTACTAGTGCTTTTTCTAGATTTTTAATGGTTGATTTTATTCTTTTTCTATTTGTGATTATGATTTTTATTAGTTCTATTATTTTTAATTAGATTTAAGTATTTTTCAAATTTTGGTTGCCACTTCAAGTCTGCTACCCTAGCACGTTTCTGTCTGTCTTCTCTGACAGGGTTTAGGTTTATTTGTTTTTTTGTGGCGGCGCCTTGGTTATTGGCAATTGAAATCTCTTCAATTATTCATTCTCATTGCTTGTAATTGAATCAGTATTCATGGAGATTGAATTTGCTGGCTTATCTATTAATGAAGAAGAGGACGAGGTTTAACAAATTTCATCTTTTCCAAGTTTAGAGAAAGAATAAGGGGGTTATCGTCTGGTGGGCTACTTTTTAACTGCTACTGTTATTAATTTTGCTGCTATGAAAAGTACCATGGCAAATTTGTGGCATCCGGTCAGAGGTGTTCGAATTCTAGATCTAAGGGAAATAAGATTTTTGTTTCAGTTCTTTCACAGTATGGATATAAAGAGGGTCCTCAAGGGTTCTCCATGGACTTTTAATAACCATTTATTATTACTGTAACACTTCTAATCCCGTACCCATCGCTGGAGGGATTAAGAAGTATTACAGAACAAGCAAGAAATCTCCTTTAACACTATAGAATAATTTCCTAAGTTCAATCATAACAAAAACATTTACAACATTAATTGAATATCAACCACACATACATATTAATTATATGAATTACGTGTAATATCTTAACAAGCCACATCAGCATAACTATACAAATATACAATACAAAAAAAAAGATACTTAATTAACAACAAAAGTCGGTCCTATACATGCCATTAACATAGTTCGGCTACAAAAGTCTGAAAGGGTTTTGGTAGTGTGGATGACTTCGACTTGGAATCCCGAGAACGACGACTAACGATCAATATCTATAACACAGGAAACAAGGTAATGAGTGAGCAAAATGATGCTTAGTAAGTCTTAAGTAATTTAAGCAGATAGAATTTGACATATAAGTCAACATCTCATAATATTGAACTCGAATTCAGCTATATACCTTTTTGCCCGAAATTACTTATATATATATATATACTAACATACAAAGAGATCACAACCTGAACCTCGATCGTAAACATGAATAATAGAGATAATTTAATCGTATACCTTCGTATAAATAATGACATTGTCCGAAATAGTTATTCTCATAATCATAGATGCGATATTTATCCATACGTATATCTATACACACATATGCATATTCCATTCATTATTAATGAAACTTCAATCTAAAGGTGGGTTCGCTTAGGTGTACGAAATGCATACCTGATTTTTATACTGTATAGTACAATCAATTCACAACCTTACTCGAATTATCGACATTAAGCTTGCTAGGTTAAAACCCGAATCCAGTTACTAGCATACAGCCTTCGAGATTTTAAATCTAAATATATATATCCAGCACGTAGCCTGCGGACCTAAAGTCCGGATATCATTCTCGCATATAGCCTGCGGACATGAAGTCCGGATATAATTTTCGCATATAGCCTACGGACATGAAGTCCGGATATTATTCTTGCATATAGCCTGCGGACATGAGGTCCGGATATTATTCTTGCATATAGCTTGCGGACATGAGGTCCGGATATCATTCTCGCATATAGATATTCACATGCCAACGCATTTCACACAATCTATCACATTGTTAATTCAATTTCTCTATTTGTATATAAGGGCAAAATATACCCCATCATTTTTATTTCATTTTAAGATCAAACAAACAATTTAATCTAACCCAAACTAACCATTCAACTATAGGTCATATAACCAAATTAGTTATCACACATCTTAGTTCAAATAGAACTAAAAGACAAAGTTCATCTAGCATATACATATCAAAGCATCATAATTTTTTTTATACTAAAGGCGATTACTTAAAACTTACCTTATATCCTTCTGAACAAATCTGTGTTTGGCTATTCCGTGATTTTAGCTTTTCCTCTATCCGACATCGTCCCTTTTTGCTCTTGAGCTTAGTATTCACTTAAGATGACCGAATGCTTCCCTCTCTTCTTCCTCTTTACATTCAGCCAAGAAGAACCAATTTCTCACTTTGTTTTCATCACCCTTTTCTTTTCTATTATTATTATTTATTTATTCTATTTACTTCATTTCTTTTATATAAAATACTAACCAATTAACTAATTATTTAATACATATTTTAATATATGCCATCATCATGGCCGGCCACTATGTATAAAAAGAGTTATTTGACATGCAAAACCATTGTTTCCAATACATACTTTAATAGATCCTTATAGATTAACCTATCACATTTCAAAAGTGTCACACATAAGTCCTATTAACTAATTTCACATGCAATCGACTAAATCGAAACTTAAAACTTTCACACATTCGTATTCACATATAATAAACATAAAATATGACGGCTAAATATTTTTATGACTCGATTTTGTGGTCCCGAGACCGCTTCCCGACTAGGGTCAAATTAGGGTTGTCACAATTACTACATTTATTACAGTGGGGGGAAGATCTATTACTAGTCCTTTAATTTTTTCGCCTTTTTGGGTTCAGATACGTGATGTTCCTGTAGGATTCTATTCTGAGGCTTTGGCAAAGCAACTTGGTGATTTCATAGGCTTATTCTTGGAGTATTATGGTGTTAATATGGGAAAGGGATATCAAAATTTTTTACGAGTCAGAATCCAATTGGATGTAAGGTATCCTTTAAAAAGGAAAAAGCTGATTATGTTCTATGGGAATAAATCTTATGTCAAATTCAAATATGAAAGATTAACACTTTTTTGCTTTTATTGTGGTCGTTTGGGACATAGTTGTTCTTTTTGTGAGGTAAAAATAACATTAGGAGTGGATATTACTAAAATTGGGTGGGATCTTTCTTTAAGAGCGCAATCTGGAAAAGCATGTGCACAAAACAGTATCTGGTTATGCAAGGAAGAAGGGGGAAAAATGGGTGGATATTTTGATGAAAACTAGATAGCTAAAGGGAGAATATGGGGTGTGGTGAATAATTCTGGAAAAAAGGTGTATATTGACCCCGTTTTGGGATTTTGCTTGGAAGGAAACACATCTACTTCTTCTAAAAGGGATGGAAAGTAACCATTAGAAGAAAATCAATTTACAATGGATCATGATACTGAAGAAGGGATTCTTATAGGTGAAGAGGGGAAAAAGCGACAAAGAGGAGAAACCAAAACCTATATCATCAGTGCTGATTCTAATAATCTAATGATAAAGGACAGAAAAATGGTGAACAACAAATTTTTATTATTAGCGAATACTAAAAGGCAAGCCCATCGGGAATGATGAAAATCTTAAGTTGGAATGTCCGTGGCTTGGGGAATCCACGGATGGTACGTCGATTTTGAAATTGATAAGGATAAACGATATTAGAAATAAAGGGCCCGAGTTAATTGGCTACAATTTGGGGATAAGAATACTATCTTTTTTCATAAACAAGTGACTCAACGATGAAGAAGGAACTTCATTCAGAAATTGCAATTTGAAGATGGTAGAGAAATAGAAGAGATTCATGAAATGGAAGGAATTACTAGATCTTATTTTCAGAATCTGTTTTCAGCTGGGAGGAGGGGAAATTATGAACATCTATTGACAAGAATTGGTCGTTGTATTTTTGAAGAGGATAATTCTCGATTGACAGTGAGATACACAAATGAGGAAATTCGAGTGGCCTTATCAGAATTGGGGCCAACAAAAGCACCAGGAAAAGATGGATTCCCAGTTTTATTCTATCAGAAGTGCTGGTTAATTGTTGGGGAGGATGTCTTCATTTTGTCTCCAACATCTAAATGGAGGTATGTATATTAGTTTAATTAATAAAACTAATATAGTGTTGATCCCAAAAATTCAAAATCCTTTAGATATTACTCATTTTTGCCCTATAAGCCTATGTAATGTGATTTATAAGTTGATAGCTAAGGTTATTGCAAATCATTTTCGTGTAGTCGTTGATAAATGTATTGACCTAGTACAAAGCTCTTTTATACCAGGGAGGTTAATTTCTGATAATGTGTTGCTGGCTTATGAAATCCTACATACTTTAAAACAAAAGAAGACAACGAAAAAAGGCTACATGGCAGTAAAGTTGGATATTAGTAAAGCTTATGATAGAGTTGAATAGAATTTTATCGCAAAAATTATGAAGCGCATGGGTTTTGATTCAGGGTGGGTTGAGTCTCTAATGAAATGTGTTTCCACAATTTCGTATTCGGTGGTTTTCAATGGTCATATTGGATAGAATTTTCAGCCTACAAAGGGATTAAGATAGAGTGACCCTTTGAGTCTGTTCCTATTTTTAATTTGTGGGGAAGGTCTTTCCAGTCTTATGAGACTCGCTATGCAAGGGAACATACTTAGAGGGGTTAAGGCAAGTAGAAGTGGCCCACATGTTTCCCACTTGTTATTTGCAGATGACTGTATTTTATTTTGGGAAGCTACAGAAAGAGGAGCTCATTCACTTAAATAAGTTTTGATTGAATACGAGAATTGTTCTAGATAGTGTGTCAACTATGACAAATCTATAATATTCTTTAACACTAATACACAGAAAAGGGATAAAGCAGTTATATCTAGGGTTCTTAGAGTGCGCAGTTCTAATAACCTGAAAAGGTATCTTGGTCTGCCTAATATGGTGGGTAGAAAGAAGAAAATGTCTTTTCAAATCCTGAAGGATAGAATGAAACAACGGATTGATAGCTAGAGTGTAAGACATCTATCTCAATGGGAGAAATAAGTGTTCATGAAAGCTGTTCTTCAAGCTATTCCAACCTATATGATGGCATGTTTCCTAATCCCTAAGTCGTTATGTGTTGAATTAGAATGTTGATAAACCATAATATATAAATATTTTTACCCCATGCTTGGGATACTTATGGATGATTTTTCTTAAATTTCATTGAATTTAATGCTCCTAATCCTTTAAATTCATGTTTTACACTTAAGTGAGCATAGGAAGGCGAAAAGAGCAAGAAACGGGCCAAAAACGAAGAAAATGGGCCTAATTCAGTGTTTCACACGGCCTAGACATTTCCACACGGGTAAACTACAAGCCTGTATGATGCACACGGGCAGGCCACATGCACGTATGGCATGTCCGTGTCGACATTAATGCAAGTCAGAATTGCACATGGCCTGCGGACCTTCACACGGGCGTGGCACACGGCCGTGTCCCTGTCGAGCCCAAGTCTAGTTCTACTCGGAAAAGGCCACTTTTAAGGGTTTTGAAGTATTCTAAAGTCTATATAAACACCTTAGAAGATGATTAGAGGGACACGCAGAGTAGAAGGCAGAAAGTACTTAAGAATAGCAGTTGGATTCACCTCAGAGGCAGGATATACATCAATATTGAAGATTTCCATCTAATTTCCTAGAAGTTCTTTGGGTTTCTTTATGTTTTGTTGTTTTCTAAACTTTGAGATATTTTCCATTATTATTATGTACTAAACTCCCAAACCTAGGACGAATCTTATTGCTCTTTGATTTATATGTTAAATATTTGTTCTTATTCTTAATTGTAAGTTTTAATCATTGCTTTAATATTCCAGGATATTAATTCAGGTTTTTAAAGTGCTTATTCAGTGGAGGAAAAGTCCCTGTTTAAGAGTAGATCATTCATAATTAAGCGGAGTTGCATGTAATCCTAGAGATAGGACGACATAAATCTGCCGGATTAGAGTCAAATCTAATAAGAAAATCCATAGATCGAATTAATGCAACTATAGGGGTTTTAATTAGAAAGAGATTTCAATTAATTAACCTAGAGTCAGTTAGTGATTCAATTAATTAATTAACCTGTTGCCACTTAGTGATTCAGTCCTCATGGGGCCACGAACATCAGTGTGCACCAATTCCAGCTTGCTTGATGCTCTCCAATGCTGTTTGTAGGAAATGGAAGCCTGACTTGCTTTCCCATCTGACAAACCTCACAAACATCTTCAATCTAAACTGTCTTGGTGAAGTTTTCAACCATTTCCTTGCTGACCATTCGAACCATAGATTTGAAGTTGACATGACCAAGTCTTTGATGCCAAAGCTTGGTGTCTTCTGTTGAAGCAGCATGAGCTGAGTGTGAGTCACCTGACCAGTTGACTTCAAAGCATTTGTCACTCATGGTTACTGTCATGAGGCTCGATCCATTTGGATCAGTGATTTGGCACTCCTGGCCTTTAAACACAACAAAGTACCCTTTTTCTGGCAGTTGAGAAATGCTAAGTAGGTTCCTGTCAATTTCAGGTACCAGCAGCACATTTTTGATAATTTTGTCACCTGTGGCAGTGCATATTTGCACATCTCCCTTGCCTTCAGCCTTGATGAGCTGACCATTACCAATTTTCACCCTGGTTTTGCAACTTCTATCCAAGGTTTTGAAAATTGTTTCATCTGGTGACATGTGGTTGGTGCAGCCACTGTCCAGTAACTAGCCTTTTGTACCTTTCTTCTGGCCAACTGAGCATGAAACAGCAAAGACTTGTTCTTCATTGTCACTACTCTCTTCAGCCACCCGAGCTTCTTCATTCTTGTGTTGAGGTTGGTTTTGGCCAGGTCTGCCTTTTTCTTTGTAGACTTTTTCAACATGGCCCTTCTTCTTGCAGTGTTGACATACAGCATCTGGCCTGAACCAGCATCTGGCCTCTAGATGACCAGGTCTTTTACAAAATCTGCAGAGTTGATCTCCTCCTCTTGTAGCATCAGGCTTAGGCCTGTTTTTCCAATTTTTCTTGCCTTTGTAGGCTGAGGTGCTCGAGGCTGCTTTGGCCTTAGCTTGGAAAGCACCCTCCTGGTGCTCCTCCATTCTACTGGCTCTCCTTTGTTCCTGAGCATAGAGGGTATTAATAAGCTCAGTAAGGGATATTGTTGCCAAGTCTCTCGAATCCTCTAAGGATGAGATTTTAGCCTCATATCTTTCAGGCAATGTTGAGAGCACCTTTTCCACAATCCTTGCCTCATCAAATTGCTCACCAAGGAGCCTTATGCTGTTTACTACAGCCATAATTCTGTCTGAATACTTCTTGGCAGTTTCTTCTTCCTTCATCTTCAAGTTCTTGAACTCCCTTCTCAGGTTCAACAGCTTCTGCTGCCTTGTCCTCTTAGTGCCTTGGAACTCCTCTTTGAGCTTGTCCCAAGCCTGCTTGGGAGTCTCACAATCCATGATCCTGGTGAAAATAACATCAGAAACACAGTTCTAAATGCATGACATGGCTTTGTGCCTTTTGGTCCTTTCATCAGCATGCTACCTCATTTGAGCCACTGTTGGGTTGGCTCTGAGTGGTGCTGGTTCAACATCTGAGTTGACCATCTCCCATAGGTCGAATTCTTGTAGGTAGGTCTTCATTTTAACCACCCATATGTGATAGCCTTCTCCACTGAAGACCGGTGGGTGGTGCGGTGGTGAAGCTTTGATGAAGCCATCGTTTTGAAAGTATGCAAGAACAGGTCCACTAAGAAATGAGCTCTTGATACCAATTGTTGGGTTTTAAACACACTTTAACTGGGTAAAGTAAGATTTTTAAAGAAAACACCAGCAGCAACGTATTATACCCGGGTAAAATATGAAGGAAAAATGCTTGAAGTTCAAGCTTTTAGCTACTGTCAAAAAAAAATGAAGAACAGAATTTTGAAACTTTGGAAGGCAAAGAAAGATGGAGCATATGGAAGAAAATCTAATGATTTCATTTATTTGAAACATTGGCTTAAAGCCATTACATATACCAGTCATTTGGATGGTCAAAATAAATCAATTACATCACCTAATGCATACCTAATACCACTAATTACATTGGAACTTACCAAACTAAACTTGTACACTTAAGTAAAGTTAGTCATCAGATCCCACATCAGCAAATTACATTAAATGTAAGCTAAACTAGGTTCAAAATGAACTAGAACACATTACATGAACTTGGTTACAAAAGAAACAAAATAACCAGCTTCAGTTACACGTACTTTACCCGGGTAACTTATGTGTATTAGTTCTTACGTGCATGAATCTGCATGTGTTGCATGGGAACTAACTTCAACACTCCTCCTTAGTTTCCATGCTTGTAATACCTAGCTGCTTTCTCAGTTTTAGAAACCTTGGCACACCAAGGGCCTTTGTAAAGATATCAGCAACCTGTTCTTCTGAATTGCAATGAATCAGCTCCACTTCTCCAGCTTGTTCCATCTCCCTTATCACATGTAACTTGATGCTGAAGTGCTTCGTTCTACCATGGAAGACAGGATTCTTTGCAATTGCAACAGCAGACTTGTTATCACAGAAGATCTCTGTTGCCTCCCTTTGATGTAGGTTAAGATCAGCTAGAATTTTTCTTAGCCAAATGGCTTGGTTCACAGCATTTGTAGCTGCAGCATATTCAGCTTCTGCTGTTGATTGAGCCACCATCGATTGTTTCCTTGAGCTCCAACAAAACATGGTTGAGCCAAGGGTAAAAGCATATCCAGAGGTACTTTTCATATAATCACATGAACCGGCCCAGTCACTATCAGTATATCCAACAAGCTTCAAACTTTCAGCCTTGTTAAACAGCATCCCATGGCTTAAAGTACCTTTGACATATCTGAGCACTCGTTTGGCAGCTTGAAATTGCTTCTCATTGCAACAATGCATGAATCTTGAAAGCAAACTGATAGCAAACATAATGTCTGGCCTAGTAGCAGTTAAATATAGCAAACAAGCAACTAGGCTCCTGTAAGTAGACTCATTTACTGGTTCATGATCTCCTTGGTTTGACAACTTCATCCCAGCAGCAATGAGAGTGCTTGTTGGCTTACAGTTTTCGATTGAAAACTTGGACAAAACCTTCAAGGCAAATGTTCTCTGTCCCAAGAAGATTTTTCCTTCTGCTTGGCACACCTCCATTCCCAAAAAGTATGTCATTAACCCCAGGTCAGACATTTCAAACACGTCCTTCATTTTGGCTTTGAATTCAGCCAACATGTGTTGATCTCCTCTAGTTACCAAAAGGTCATCGACATAGAGGGATACAATAAGCTGTATTTCAGCTTCATTTTTCTTAACATAGAGTGTTGGCTCACTAGCACTTCTGTTAAATCCCAAACTGACCAAGTAAGTGTCAATTCGAGCATACCAGGCTCTTGGAGCCTATTTCAGGCCTTATAATGCCTTCTTGAGCCTGTACACCATTTGTTCTTTGTCAGACACAACAAAGCCTTGAGGCTGATCAATGTAGATCTCCTCTTCAAGGAATCCATTGAGAAATGCAGACTTCACATCATCAAGTGGTGAATTTTTCATCGCTTACAGCTTGCTAAGGCAATCAGCAATCTGATGGTGTCTAGCCTGGCTACTGGTGCAAAGGTTTCCAGGTAGTCTAGGCCATATTTCTGGCTAAACCCCTTCACAACCAACCTTGCTTTGAGCTTGTTTAGGCTCCCATCAGCATTATGCTTGGCTCTATAAACCCATTTTACCCCAATGACTTTCCTGTTGGCTGGTCTAGGAGCCAATTCCCATGTCTGGTTCTTCTTAATCATGGCAATTTCATCAGCCATAGCTTGCTCCAGCCTTGATATGCTTCAGCCTCTTCAAAGCTACATGGTTCTTCTTGTGCAACATGAGCCCTTTCATAAACATCAGCCAAAGTTCTTGTACCCCTGACTGGTTCATCATCAACATCCATCTCTGGATCATTTTGATCAGCTTCAAACTGATCTGTCATAAGTTCTTCAGGAGTGGCTTCAGGTTCATTTCTTTCCCAATTCCAACAAACCTTTTCATCAAACACTACATCTCTGCTCACTTGGATTTTGTTGGTTAAAGGATCTAGGATCCTATAACCTTTTTTTACCATACTATACCTTGTTAAAATACCAGGAACAGCTCTTTTGGACAACTTGTCCCTCTTTACAGCTGGTACTTGGCTGTAACATAGGCAACCAAAGACTCTTATATGAGCTAATGATGGCTTGAACCCGAACCAGGCTTCAAAAGGTGTCTTGTGAGCGAGTGCTTTGGTTGGAGGCCTATTCTGAATGTAGAGCAAGCAGGTGTTGATGACTTGACCCACAAATTGTCTTGGGTGATTTTTTCAAACAATAAGCATCTCGCCATATCCATCAAGCTCCTGTTCTTCCTTTCACTAACCCCATTTTGCTGGGGTGTATAAACATTAGTTAGCTGGTGTTTGATGCCAGTATCTTTGCACAATGCTTAGAACTGAGCTGAAGTGTATTCAGTTCCATTATCTGACCTTATGGTCTTTATTTTACAGCCTGTTTCTATTTCCACTGCAGCTTTGAACTTCATAAACACTTGAAAAACCTCTGACTTATGCTTCAAAAAATAAATCCAGTAATATCTGGTACAGTCATCAATGAAGAGAATAAAGTACCTGTTGCCACTTAGTGATTCAGTCCTCATGGGGCCACAAACATCAGTGTGCACCAATTCCAGCTTGCTTGATGCTCTCCAAGTGCTGTTTGTAGGAAATGGAAGCCTGACTTGCTTTCCTATCTGACAAACCTCACAAACATCTTCAATCTAAACTGTCTTGGTGAAGTTTTCAACCATTTCCTTGCTGACCATTCGAACCATAGATTTGAAGTTGACATGACCAAGTCTTTGATGCCAAAGCTTGGTGTCTTCTGTTGAAGCAGCATGAGCTGAGTGTGAGTTACCTGACCAGTTGACTTCAAAGCATTTGTCACTCATGGTTATTTTCATGAGGCTCGATCCATTTGGATCAGTGATTTGGCACTCCTGGCCTTTAAACACGACAGAGTACCCTTTTTCTAGCAGTTGAGAAATGCTAAGTAGGTTCCTGTCAATTTCAGGTACCAGCAGCACATTTTTGATAATTTTGTCACCTGTGGCAGTGCATATTTGCACATCTCCCTTGCCTTCAGCCTTGATGAGCTGACCATTACCAATTTTCACCCTGGTTTTGTAACTTCTATCCAAGGTTTTGAAAATTGTTTCATCTGGTGACATGTGGTTGGTGCAGCCACTGTCTAGTAACCAGCCTTTTGTACCTTTCTTCTAGCCAGCTGAGCATGAAACAGCAAAGACTTGTTCTTCATTGTCACTACTGTTTTCAGCCACCCGAGCTTCTTCATTCTTGTGTTGAGGTTGGTTTTGGCCAGGTCTGCCTTTTTCTTTACAGACTTTTTCAACATGTCCCTTCTTCTTGCAGTGTTGACACACAGCATCTGGCCTGAACCAGTATCTGGCCTCTGGATGACCAGGTCTTTTACAAAATCTGCAGAGTCGATCTCCTCCTCTTGCAGCATCAGGCTTAGGCCTGTTTTTCCAATTTTTCTTGCCTTTGTAGGCTGAGGTGCTCGAGGCTGCTTTGGCCTTAGCTTGGAAAGCACCCTCCTGGTGCTCTTCCATTCTACTGGCTCTCCTTTGTTCCTAAGCATAGAGGGCATTAATAAGCTCAGTTAGGGATATTGTTGCCAGGTCTCTCGAATCCTCTAAGGATGAAATTTTAGCCTCATATCTTTCAGGCAATGTTGAGAGCACCTTCTCCACAATCTTTGCCTCATCAAATTGCTCACTAAGGAACCTTATGCTGTTTACTACAGCCATAATTCTGTCTGAATACTTCTTGACAGTTCTTTCTTCCTTCATCTTCAAGTTCTCGAACTCCCTTCTCAGGTTCAACAGCTATTGCTGCCTTGTCCTCTTAGTGCCTTGGAACTCCTCTTTGAGCTTGTCCCAGGCCTGCTTAGGAGTCTCACAAGCCATGATCCTGGTGAAGATAACATCAGAAACACAGTTCTGAATGCATGACATGGCTTTATGCCTTTTGGTCCTTTCATCAGCATGCTACCTCATTTGAGCCACTGTTGGGTTGGCTCTGAGTGGTGCTGGTTCAACATCTGAGTTGACCACCTCCTATAGGTCGAATGGTTGTAGGTAGGTCTTCATTTTAACCACCCATATGTGATAGCCTTCTCCACTGAAGACCGATGGTGCAGCTGGTGAGAAGCCTGATGAAGCCATCGTTTTGAAAGTATGCAAGAACAGGTCCACTAAGAAATGAGCTCTTGATACCAATTGTTGGGTTTTTAAACACACTTTAACCGGGTAAAGTAAGAGTTTTAAAGAAAATACCAGCAGCAACGTATTATACCCGGGTAAAATATGAAGGAAAAATGCTTGAAGTTCAAGCTTTTAGCTACTGTCAAAAAAAAAATGAAGAACAGAATTTTGAAACTTTGGAAGGCAAAGAAAGATGGAGCATATGGAAGAAAATCTAATGATTTCATTCATTTGAAACATTGGCTTAAAGCCATTACATATACCAGTCATTTGGATGGTCAAAATAAATCAATTACATCACCTAATGCATACCTAATACCACTAATTACATTGGAACTTACAAAACTAAACTTGTACACTTAAGTAAAGTTAGTCATCAGATCCCACATCAGCAAATTACATCAAATGTAAGCTAAACTAGGTTCAAAATGAACTAGAACACATTACATAAACTTGGTTACAAAAGAAACAAAATAACCAGCTTCAGTTACACGTACTTTACCCGGGTAACTTATGTGTATTAGTTCTTACATGCATGAATCTGCATGTGCTGCATGTGTTGCATGAGCACTAACTTCAACAGTCCAGCTCTTTTTTCCTTACGGTTCTTCTCTCATTCTTTAACTTTCAGGGTCTTAAATTGCTTAGTTTAGCAACAGCAAGCCCTGTACTTAGAGGAAATGACACTGATCAACAAGCTTTACTCTAGTTCAAAGCCAAGATTACTGGTGATCAACTCAACATTATGGATTCCTGGAATAGTTCCATTCACTTTTGTCAATGGATCGGTGTTACATGCGGTCGCAAGCATCCAAGAGTCACCAAGCTGAAACTTCGAATCCTCAAACTCTCTGGATCATTGTCACCCTACATTGGAAATCTGAGCTTCCTCAGGGAGTTAGATCTTGTAGGCAACAGCTTCTACAACCAAATTCCTCAAGAAATCGGTGGCTTAAGAAGACTGGAAGCATTACACCTGGCCAATAACTCTATCAGTGGTGAAATTCCTTCCAATTTATCTGCTTGTTCTAAGCTTACTTTAGTCGATATAAGAGGCAATCAGCTAATAGGAGAAATACCTGCTTCGTTGGGTCTCTTGTCAAACCTGAAAGTATTGGGTTTTGTCCAGAATAGTTTGAGAGGGAGTATCCCACCATTGTTGGGGAACTTGTCATCCTTAGAGGAACTTCGGTGAACGTATAATGCATTAAGTGGGATTATACCTGAATCTTTTGGACGAATGAGAAATCTTTCAGTTTTCGTCATATTCAGAAATGTAATTTCTGGTATTGTTCCTGTAGCATTGTTCAATCTCTCCAATATTAGAGCCTTTGATATTGGTACAAACAAGATTCAAGGTACTCTCCATTCTGATTTAGAAATTAATATACCTCATGTTGAGTTCTTTTCTGTAGGGGAAAACCAAATCTCTGGACAAATTCCAATTTCAATATCCAATGCCTCGAATTTGAATTTTCTTGATTTTGATAATAACATGCTCGATGGAATCATTAGAAAAGTTGGATAATTTGTTTGACCTTGAACTAGGAATAAACTATTTCGGGCATGGGAGAAAAGGTGAATTGAACTTTCTTTGCACATTAGTCAATAAAACCAAACTAGAATACCTATCTATAGTCAAATAATTTTGAAGGGGAATTTCCTGAATGCATTAGCAATTTTTCTAGCAACCTTCGGGGTTTAAATATGGGGGGGAACAATATTTTGGGAAAAATCCCGGATGAGATTGGAAATCTCATCAGTTTGGAGGTGCTAGACGTAGGGCATAATCAACTATTAGGACCCATTCCCTTTGATATTGGAAGGCTTTGGAAGCTAAATATATTTTACGCTTCAAGTAATTTTCTCTTTGGGACTATTCCCCATTCAATTGGAAATCTAACAGAGTTAACCAAACTTATTTTTGATATTAACAATATTCAAGGCAACATTCCTTCGAATCTAGGTAAGTGCTAAAATTTGCTTTTATTGGGTCTTTCTCATAATAATCTTAGTGGAATAATACCCCCCGAAATACTAGGCCTATCTTCATTGTCTATTGTACTAAGCTTATCGTCAAACTCGTTGACTGGTGAGCTTCCTGTTGAAGTAGAAAAACTGAAAAATTTAGGCCTACTGGATGTTTCTCACAGCAGGTTATCTGGTTTGCTTCCAAACAACCTTGGTAGTTGTGTAAATCTGGTGGAGCTGTATTTGGAGGGCAATTTATTTGAAGGACCCATTCCTCCATCTTTGAGTTCATTGAGGGGTCTTGGGGCAGTGGATGTATCCAACAATAATCTTTCAGGTGGAATTGTAGAATTTCTTGTGAGGTTTGGGGCATTGAAGTATTTAAATCTCTCTTTCAACAATTTTGAAGGAGTTATACCAAGTGAAGGAGTGTTCAAGAATACAAGTGCCATATTTGTTGAGGGAAATAATAAGCTTTGTGGAGGCATCCTTGAATTACACTTGTCAAGATGTAACTCCAAAACATCATCAAAAGCTTCTGTTAAATTGAAAATTGCAATTATTGTTGTGATTTTAGGAGTGATTTTGGTTTTCGCTTGTCTCCTCATCTTGTGGTTTAGAAAGAAGAAAGAAGAGAAACCAAAAACAACTTGTGCAGAACATTCACTTTTACAATTATCATCCCAAAGCATCCTAAGGGCAACTAACGGATTCTGCATGGAGAATTTGGTTGGTTCTGGAAGTTTTGGTTCTGTATACAAAGAAATTCTTGAAGAGAGTGGAGTAGTTATTGCAGTGAAGGTGCTTAATCTTCTAAATCATAGAGCTTCCAAGAGTTTCTTCACTAAATGCGAGGCCTTGAAGAACATTCGACATCGAAATCTTGTCAAGGTATTAACAGCCATTTCAGGTGTCGATTACCAAGGCAATGATTTTAAAGCCTTGGTTTATGAATTTATGGAAAATGGAAGCTTGGAGGACTGGTTGCATCCATATGTAAGCATGAATGAATCGGAGATGACAAGAAACCTGAACTCCTTCCAAAGAGTTAATATGGCCATAGATGTTGCTCATGCACTACAATATTTGCACCATCATTGTGAAACATCGATCATTCATTGTGACCTGAAGCCAAGCAATATTCTGCTTGATGGGGAAATGGTTGGACATATAGGTGACTTTGGCTTAGCAAAAATCCTTTCTGCAGACAGGCTGAACTATTCTTCCAATCAATCAAGTTCCCTCGGATTAAGAGGAACTATTGGTTATGCTCCACCAGGTAATTACATTGTATTCGTTTCTTCAATTATTTGAAAGAAGTACATCTTAAAAGCAGGTTTTTTTTTTTAAAATATTTAGAGCGTTTCTCTCTGCAATTATATTTATATTTATTTTGTGATGGATTAATTGTAGAGTATGGCATGGGAAGCGAGTTGTCAACGAAAGGCGATGTGTATAGCTATGGCATCCTCTTCTTAGAGATGTTTACAGGGAAAAGATTCAAAGAAGGTTTAAGTCTTCACAAACATGTTAAGGCAGCTCTACCCAATCGAGTGATTGAGATTATAGATCCTATTCTTCTTCAAGAGAGTGTCGGAGGAGGAAAAATCATAGACATAACTCTCAATGAAAACCGCTTGGGGAATGACAGACATCTTCAGTGATTGAATCTGATATTTGAAATAGGACGGACTTTTTCTGCTCAATCACTGAGTGAACGGATGGACGTGAGTGATATTGTTACCAAGCTTTGTTCTATTAGAGATAAGCTTCTTCGTCCATCTCGAGTACATTGTGAGATTCAAACTTCATAAGCTACTCAATTAGCACGTAATAATATCTTTTACCTTAACAAAATAGTCAATCCTTTCATCACTCAAAGTCGCATTTTCACTGCCTTTCTGTTGATATGTTATGTTAAGATAAATCGTTGTTTCTTAAGTTTCAGGTATCTAAGGTGTCTTATGGATGAATTGATCGGCTCTGGTCCAAGAAACTGCTTGTTGTTCTCTTTTATTCACATTTTGCTTTGAGAAAAGAGAATTGTTATGGAATTTGACCAAATTTCCATGGATAATTTGTATTAATATTTACTTTTCGTCATTGCATTATAAGCTACTTTATTTTCATCAGATCAGATTTTAAATAACAATGCTGGATTTTGACTCTACATCTTCTTGCATCGTTAATGCTATTGAAATTGATAATCTCGTTCTATAGTATTTAGTATTAAAATTTACTCTATATCCTTAAATTCCACAAAAAAGCCAACTAACTAGTCCTTACATTTTCAGAATTCAGACTAGAACTATCCATGGGCAAAGTTGAGTGTGGCCCAAAAGTCGCTTAAAAAGTGGGATAGTTTAGGTAAAAATATAAATTAAAAAATAGGTTTGAGCAAAAAATATGGTTTGTTTAAAAAATTGGTTGAGCCTCCAGTAAAGCTTTTTGGTGCTTGAGCCCAACCTAACCCGAATTAGCAAAAAGGCAAAAAAATATTATTTTTTTTGTTGTTTTGATGCTATTTTCTTTCTTGTTTTCTTGTTGTTTTGCTACTATTTCACTATTATGTTACTATTATTATATTATTATTATTTGGATATTGCATAATTTTTGTTTTATTGTTAATTTTGTTACTATTTTAGAGGCATTTACACCTGTCTTAGTGTTTTTTAAGTATAAATATTTTTTAATCTATTTTCAATTTATCGGAAGACATTTATTTTAATATTTTTAGTATTTTTTATGTATTATATAAAAAATAAAAAAATAATAATTCGGGCAAGTTGAATTAGGCCTGGGTTTTAGCATTTTTATCCGGACTAAACTTGAGTAAAAAATTAGACCCATATTTTGAGTTGAGCTTAGCAAACAGACCTAAAATTTCAACAAGACCATGCCATGGAAACATGATAAAAACTTATTCCAAGTTTCTTATATTATTAAAACAAACAATTTTAACAACCAACACTTGAACCAAAAGATAATTTCAACAAGAATTTTTTTATTTTGGTTAAGCAAAATGTATATACATCATACCTACATACAAGTTACCATCACTTGGCCAATATCTTGATGGTATGTCAAGCATGTTAAGACTTTAGATGCATAAATTAATTGTTGTAGGCCAATTTTGGCCTACCATTACAAAAGCCCATTTAAATTAAACTTACCCCTAAACTCATTTACAACTATTAGCCCAACTAACCTTAGCCCACCTAAACTAACTCAATACAAAACAAACCCAATATCTAACCCCAAGCCCAAAATAGCCCAACACCCAAATCAGAAAACAGAAACCCTAATTACCCTTAGCCGAACCCACCCCCACTTGCGCCACCTACCTGCCGCAACACCCATGCCCTCTGACACAACTACTTCGCCGTTCCACCAGTCATGTCTCCACCGTTCAACTGCTCCTGCAAGACAAAAGGGACAAGACAGAAACTAATAGAAAATAAAATTGTAAGGCTATAAAAAGCCATGAAAATCAATGTAAAACGGTCGGCAAGTCTTGATATGAAAAAACCAAAAATTTCAGCAATCAAAAAACAAACTTTCAGCAATCAATAAATAGAAGTAAAAACAAGTGTCAAAATAGAAGGACCATCACGAATCGAAGAACCAAACACCATAAAATCTAAACCGAAAGACTAAGGTGATCTATTTTTTTTATTTCTTTTCATTTTCTAGTCTACTTTTAATCTAAACACAGATTTAATAAATATATATCAAAAAAAATAATATAAAAAAATTTACCTTTCGGGATTAAAGGCCATCGCCGAAAGCGATTTGATCATGTGACGACGATCGATACCGATGATGAATCCCCACGGCAGAATCCCCTTCCCCTCCCTTCTCTCTTCTTTTCTCTCTTTTTTTTTTTCTTTCTCCCCTTCCAAATGAAAAATTTTTAAAATTTTTTATCTTTTATAGGGGACCAAAACGGTGCGTTTTGGTCCCCTCCGTTTAAACTAAAAAACGACGCCGTTTTGGCCCCCGGTCGGGTCGACCCGACCCACTCCAAGTCAGGATCGGCGTGTTTTTTAGCGGAAGGGCAATTTGCGCATTTAGCCCTTTCGCTTTTTCAAGCCTTTGCAATTAAGTCTTTTGTCATTTTTAATTACATTACCAGGATTTTTCACGCTTTTCAATTTGATCCCCACTGATACGCTGAGTTTTAATAGTCGGAGATATTGCGCCTTTGGTCCCTCCAGGTCATGCGCGTGTTGCAATTTAGTCCGATTTCCTATTTTATTTCTAATTTCACCCCAAGAATTTTGTTTTGGTTACGATTTCGTCCTCTTTTTGTAATATTAGTTTTGCTATATTGTTATATTATTGTTGCTTATTATTATTATTGTTGTGAACATATTATACTACTTAATATTATTATTATATTTACTATTATTATTTTTAAATATTAGTGTACTTTGTATGTATATATTTTTATTATGTATATTTTTAGTATATATATATATTTACAAAGTATCATTACTAGTTGTTTATAACATTATTATCCTTCAATATATATATTATGCATATATTTTAATACTATATTATATATATACATTTTTTATACTATGCGTACACATTCTTAATATTATATTTCATATGTATACTCTTAACATCATATTATTATATATATCATGTACAAATTTTTAATACTTTATTGCATATATTCTTATATATTATATGTATATTTTAGTATTATGTTTTATATATCTATATTTTTAATACCATATTGTATATATATTATTATTACATTTGTTTTATTCCTACTACATTTATCATTAACATTTGCACATATATTTTATTCTTGTATACATATTCTATGTATAGTATTATTTTCGTATATCATTTTATTCATTATTATACCTATTATTTTCATTATTATCACTTATTGTTTTATTTTATTTTAATATTATTACGTATATATATTTTTTATATATGTTACATACGTACTCTTAATACCATTATTATGCGCATATACATATACATTCACCGTTTCCATCTCATGTTTAATTCTCGTATTACGTTTAACATCGTCTATATCTTTATCATTTTTTAAAATTATTGACACATTTGTATTTGCTTCAACCTATTTCTAACTCTTTCGTTTATTTATTTTTATTCCATATCAGCTTTGCTTTGCATTACTTCGAAAATCATATTCTTGTTTTCTAATTAGTTTCAATAATCAAGGCAATGTACCAATTTAATATTAAGTCATTGAATTTCATCGCTATGTTGGCTGGAATTTATCGGCTCGTGTTAAAGACGGAACACCCTTCTAAAAAACCAAAAAAAACTAAAATTTCTCGTCTTTTCAATCAGATCACGATTAAATCTTACATTGAACTCGTATTTTTAAAAATCAAGACAAAATGTGTTTATAAGATACCAATTTTGGGCGTCGCGAGGGTGCTAATACCTTCCTCGCGCGTAACCGACTCCCGAACCTTATTTTTCTCTGGACTTTTGACGTAGACCTAAACTCAGCCTTTCTTTTTGTTTTAAAAAGAAATCTAATAAGTGTCCGATCACACCTAGGAAAAAGGATCGGTGGCGACTCCCTCTTTATTTTAAAATCAAACTTTAGTTTTCAAGTTTTTTCGACAAATCACCACAATTAGCGGCCGAAGCTAAAATTTTTAAGTCGCTACAGCTGGCGACTCCACTGGGGATGCATTTTTGAGAGTCGAGTCGAATTAAACGCGTGTTGTCAAAATTTTCGAATTTCCTTTTTCAAATTAATATTTAGTCATGATCCCAAAATTGTGTTTTTGAAAAGTCATGTATTTGCATCGTGTTGTATATATTCTTCTAACTTGTTTTATCTGGTTGTTTTTCAGCTTTAAATTTTTATGGTTTTAGTACTGGTTTAGTTTTTAAATAAAAAAGTTTGTGAGTTTCTCCCCACACACCGTGCACTTGCATTTTGCATAACATGAGCTCTCTACCCGGGCTTCGTCCGTTTAAGTGGAAGTAAACGCTATGCCTTCGTGAGTTAACTCGTCCCTCCGCACAGGCTAGTGAATACTTCCGGGTTACATATGACTTATGCTTTCGTGAGTTAACTTGTCTCTTCACATAGGCATAAGTAAATGTAATCCCTCGAATTGAAGTCGTGAGCGTGTGATAGGCTACGACAGAGGCTTCGTACTAGTCTTAGTAGACGATAGTACGAACAATTCGAGTACCTGTCTAAAATTAAAACCGCATATAGTGAACCGTACGAGCCACCTAAATAGAGCCATGCCTAACCTTTGTTCGTTTACTAGTCACCAAAATAAGTACACGGGAAAAACACATCTTACCTTCTGTTTCTTTTACATTTACGCTTTCTATGCAAGGGAACCGAGTCCATTGGACCAAGTAGCTTAATTTGTTAGATTTTCCACAGTTTTTCTCTGTTCATATGTGTTGTGCTAACCAAGGTTGTTTGTCTGTATTTCTATTTTTCAGCATGCATCATAGGCATCTTGTTAGGAAGGTGTTGATTAGAGATTGGTTGCCAAAAACGGGTTTCTGATGGAGGAGTCAATTACACGAGTGACCGAAACGTTGTGTAATGGACTCTTTTGATTAAGGAAATGCCTAAATAGGGGCTATCTTGAAATTAACACCAAATTTTTGCATATTCATTCATGACTAACATTCATTTGACATTTATGCATTCATTCATTCATTGCATATCCCATAATCATTCGCTGAGGTTAAAATATACAATTCACAGTTGTAATACCACAAGACTGGAACCACGTCATTCGTATAGAACACGTAGACAAGCTAGAATAATGGAGGTTGAATTCAATGAAAGAATCGAAAGAATAGAGAGAATCCAAAGGGAATTACAAAAGCACTTGGCCAAGTCGCAGCAAGAGACAAGAGACTTAATGGTGAGATCTCGAGAAGAGTCGCTCGAACAGAAGGATCAAATGGCCAAAATGATGGAAATGATGTCAGCTTTAGTTAAGGGAAAAGGACCCATGCAGAGCCCTGAAGTCGAGGAACCTCGGTCAAGAGTTAATCACAGTCAAGATCTGCCCCATCCTCTAGGATTTACTCCACCGCACGTCCACGCAACACAAAAAGGGTACGCTCAATGGGAATTTACAGGCCCGGAGCAACGACTTGTACCACCTGCTAATCTGGGGCAAGGAACGTTCGCATCAAACCCTGGGGCTAGTCGTGCTGATCCGCTCGTTCCAGATTTGGACAATCCAACAGAGATAACCAGGTTGAAATTGGATAATCACAATGCAAAGGAGAAATATAGGAGCCTAGAGGAAAGGCTCAAGGCAATAGAAGGTACTGAAGTCTTCTCTGCACTAAGTGCTAAAGAACTCAGTTTGGTACCCGATCTAATTCTGCCTCTGAAGTTCAAGGTGCCTGATTTTGAAAAGTACGATGGGACTAGATGCCCAAAAGTGCATCTCATCATGTTTTACCGGAAGATGACTGGCTATGTGAACGAAGATAAGCTGCTCATACACTGCTTTCAAGACAGCCTGGTCGGATTAGCTCTTCGATGGTATAATCAGCTTAATAGAGAAAGGATCAGATCATGGAAGGACCTGGCATCCGCGTTTTGTGAACAGTATAAACACGTGTCTGATATGGTTCCCGATCGGATGACTTTACAAATGATAGAGAAGAAACCAACGGAGACCTTCAGGTAATACGCTCAAAGGTGGAGAGACATCTCGGCCTAAGTGGAGCCTCCACTGACTAAGACTGAGATAACGGTCCTTTTCATCAACACGTTGAAAGCCCCATTCTATGACAAACTAGTGGGAAATACCACAAAGGACTTTGCGGATATTGTAATATCAGGAGAACTTATTGAGAATGCCATCAAAAACGGAAGGATGGAAGGCCCCGAGAGCTCAAAAGGGCAGCACCCATGAAGAAAAAGAGCCAGAAACCCATGTGGTGAGAACAGGAAGCCACTATACTTCTAATTCGTACCCAATTCAACCGCGACCTCGATATCACCCACCTCCGAACTTCATATACTTGGGAGTGTTTTGAACAATGGGACAGTGGAAGAGATCCGTGTACTTTTAAAGCTAATCTAGAGTAATATTCAAAACATACTTGTTGCCTTAAGACCTAGAGGTGATAAGACTTCTTTTAAGAAATAGGTTTCGGTCCAAGATTTTTATTTTAATGAAATGTATCTTTTTGAGTAAATTTTTTTCTATTTATATATTCTTTATTTATTTGGACTTTCATTCTTTTATTTTACATTCATGATCATCCTATACAAATAATCATCCTTAGAACCATTTATTCTCTGGAATTTGCCTTCGTACCCACAGTAGGTCCCCAAATATCAATGTCACGAGCGACGCTGTTACTAACTCCCCTTGGAGCAAGATATGTGTCTAGAAGGATCTCAGGACTTTGAAGATGACAGAAATTGTGTCTATCTTCTGATTCGTGAAGGATGACAGAATGAGATGAAAGACAGACCCTAACTCACAAAGGGTCAGCTGACATTGTGAGCTTGGGAAAGAGATGAAGATCGAAACCTAGCTCACCGCAGAAATAAGGCAAGACTATTGAGTTATTTCCAAGAATTCTAGGATGTTTTTGCACGATCATATTAAGACGCACTTAGGAACATCTTGAAAGAGGTCCATAAGGGTATCTAAAGAACACATGACAATGGTTTTGCAATAGCCAGGCTAATCAATGAGGATCGAATATTGTTGGTCCACCATGGGAAGGGAATGGCATTAGTTATGTCGACAAGACTCACGTGCTTCTTCCATCTCTTCATAAACTTTTCAATACGTGGGGCATAGATATTCTGCGGATGATCTCGTCAAAAGCTTCTAGTCGACATCATCGTCATGGCCGTCAATTGCCTCATTAAGAAGGTGAGTGTTGCTTCATATGCCAATATCATAAAGTCGACAGTCATAAAAAAAACAAAAAAATAAAAAAAAACAAACAAAAAAAAGAGATCAAATGCCAGAAAGAATCATTTTTTAACTGTACAATGTCATATCACAATGCAACAAAAACTGCCGAAAGGAAAATACAAAAATAAAGAAAAGTTATGGAAGATGACCGAGACTTGTAAATATTGGCATAAGAAGCTATCTTTTACTCTTTGTGCTCATTAAAGTTGACCAGGACCTTCACTGGGGCATTAGAGGTAGTTCTGTTCGTGGAAATTAATATTCTTTTTCTCCAAGCTTTGATTGAATCAAGAATTGGATGAAGTAAAATGTTTTCAGTAAACTTGACTGCAAAAAAAGGGTTTGAAAGTCAAACGTGTAGGATGCTGAGGAATTTCATAGTAGGAACTTGGTACTGCAGAAGATCCTTTCTATACAAAAGGATCTTAAAGGACAATGAATGCTTAAGAACTTTATGAGGTAAAGGAGGCTTTCCCCGGAAGAAAACTGATCCAATCCTAAATTCGGATTCAGTCCAGAAATACTTGAAGAGGAGAGGCCAAGGTGAAAACTCGCAAAGGGCGCTTTGTGACCTTCATTCATTCAAAAACAAAAAAAGAAAGAAAGAAAAAGAAAGAAAAAAAAATAGAGAGGTCAAGGTGAAAACCCGCAAAGGGTGCCTTGAGACCAAAGGGGTTTTGAGTTGAAAACTTGAAAAAACGGCGGCTCAAATTTTGTTCAAAGGTGCGGCATATGGTAGTCTTGCTATACTTGAATTGACAGTGAAGAAGTATGCTACGTCTTGGGGCATCGACAAAGTACTCTGAATCCCCTAAACACATGCTGAACTCAAAATGGTCTCAAAGAAGTTTGTACAGAGAAGCTCAGGCTGCGATATTTGGGGCACCTAGCTTTCTATTTTATCCATTTCTGAATTTATCTTTGATTATCTTATTCTTTTCAAAATGCGCTTCCAATAAACTTGCATTTACTCTCATTGTTCAACTTGTTTGTTTCGAGCTATGCTCTTAATTAATTTTCTTCTTGTCCATCAGTTCAATCCTTTTCAAGCATTTCACATTAAAATAATTATTAATGGACTAATCATATTTTTGTAAAAGGAGTTTTGCGTATTACTCTGAAAGCTTCTAAATAGGACAGGAACCTAAAATCAGTCGATTGTTTAAGAGCTCACCAAGTGTAAGGGTTGGAAATATTTAGCTCAAATTGAGTTTATTTCCTCGGATTTTCTATCAAGAAATATCAGTCGAGGGAACAAGTTACAGATCATACACTCTTGAGTTACAGTAGGATACAGATCCTATAGCCAGGAACTACAGTGGAATGGTTTAAAGATAGTGCCAACCTTGTGTCCCCAAATTACAGTGGGCCCTGAAGTTACAGCGGAGCAAGCTGGTTAAGCAAAATACGATTATTTCCTCGGGTTTTAGGTCGAGATACCAGCCGAGCAATAGGACAGGGTACTATGTCATAGGGCCCTGAGAGACAATGAGTGATAACGCCTTAAGTTTTTCAAAAAAAAAAAAAAGAAGAAGATATATCAGGATAAAGACCCGAAAGGGCATCCTAATGAAGCAGATTTGAACCCAAGAAGTAAAACGATTTAAGCAGTGAGTCAAACAGCGAGACTACATATTTGAAGCATTTTCAGTAGTCCAAAACTTTCTACGCAAGAAGCCATGCTCAAAAACATTCTTAATTAAGAAATATGGAAGAGTTCATGCGTTGAACATCTAGAGCATTTTGAAATGACATACTCTAAACAAAACAAATGTTGAGTATTACCTAGATGAGAATTTGATAAGTACAAGAGCCTCAAAGCAAGGACAAAGTTCAACCAGGGGCAAAAGAGTGATATCTGAGAAGTGTCGATTACTTGTAAAGCTTGAAGACGGGTACAAAGCCTGAAGAGAAAGTCAAGAGCCAAAGCAATAAACGCGGATCATCAAAAATCGTGACGAAAGAGGACACACGACAAACATGCCTAAGACGCATAGCATAATCATGTAGGCATAAAGGTATTTAAGACAAAAATGTGCATATCATGATAACATCATGCATGACATATACAGGTACTCCAGCAGAGCAAGAGGTTTCAATGATAGCTGTACTAAATCAAAGGAAAAGACACATGAGTTCCACTAGATGATATGTTTTGGGTACTCTGAGGTATCTTTAATTCATGTTTTCAAAAATCAACTCATATTGCGAGAGGTGAGTTGAGCCTCGAGTCTGTTTGAGGTATTTTTAGTTTATGTTTCAAAAATTGACTCATATTATGAGAGGTGAGTCAAGCCTCGAGTCCTGTTGAGGTATTCTTAATTTCTGTTGTTTCAAAAATCAACTCATATTGTGAGAGGTGAGTTGAGCCTCGGCTCACATGCTGAGGTATTTTCAATTTTCGTTTTTAATTTCTGTTTTTCAAAAATCAACTCATATTGCGAGAGGTGAGTTGAGCCTCGGAGACACGATGAGGTAATTTCAATTTCTGTTTGTCAAAAATCAACTCATATTGCGAGAGGTGAGTTGAGCCTCAGGATACGATGAGGTAATTTCAATTTCTGTTTGTCAAAAATCAACTCATATTGCGAGAGATGAGTTAAGCCTCGGGGCACGCTGAGGTATTTTCAATTTCTGCTTTTCAATTCCTTCTTTTCAAAAAAAAAAATCAACTCATATTGCGAGAGGTGAGTTGAGCCTTGGGTCACATGCCGACGTATTTTCAAATTCTGTTGTTCAAACTCTATTTTTAATTTCTACTTTGCCAAAATCAACTCATATTGCGAGAGGTGAGTTGATCCTTTTAATTTCTATTTTTCAAAAATCAACTCATATTGCGAGAGGTGAGTTAAGCCCTTTAATTTCTGTTTTTCAAAATCTACTTTTCAAATTAAGTTTCAAGAAGACCAACTTATATTGCGAGAGGTGAGTTGAGCCTTGGCTCACGTGCTGAGCTATTTTCAATTTCTGTTTTTAATGTCTGTTTTTAAAGAGTCAATTCATATTGCGAGAAGTGAGTTTAGCCTCAGGACACCCCGAGATGTTTCCAATTTCTGTTTTCAATTTGTATTTTTCCAAAAATCAACTCATATTGTGAGAAGTGAGTTGAGCCTCAGGACACGCTGAGGTATTTTCCATTTCTGTTTTCAGTTTATGTTTTTCAAAGAATTAACTTATATTGCGAGAGGTGAGTTGAGCCTTTTAATTTCTATTTTTTCAAAAATCAACTCATATTGCGAGAGGTGAGTTGAGCCTTGGCTCACATGCTGAGCCACTTTCAATTTCTGTTTGCCTAAAAATCAACTCACATTGCAAGAGGTGAGTTAAGCCTCGTCTCACATGATGAGGTATTTTCAAAATCTGCTTTTCAAATTAAAGTTTCAAAAACCAACTCATATTGCGAGAGGTGAGTTGAGCCTTGACTCACGTGCTGAGCTATCTTCAATTTCTGTTTTTAATGTCTGTTTTTAACGAGTCAATTCATATTGCGAGAAATGAGTTAAGCTCAAGATCACATGCCGAGTAAAGAATAAAGATTGGAGCTGATTGAAGACACCAGATTTTGTCTCCCTGAAGTTGCAGTGGAACTAATCGAGGATATCAGATCTTGCCTTTCTGAGGTCGCAGAAGAAAAGTCCACAAACCTTATCTCACTGAAGTGATAGAAAAGCAGATCGAAGCCACAAATCTCATATCCTTGAAGTTACATTGGAGCAGATTGAAGCTACATGGCGTATATCAGAAGATGCAGTGGAGTGAACCAAAGCTACAAGATGCGGTGGGCTGAAAGGAGACTACCTGAACAAGAAGAGCACTAAAGAAGTCAAGACTCGGCAAGACGGGGCAAAATTGGCCTTTCATTATATCTTTGCTCTATTCCCATTACACGACAATAAGCAAAGAGGGGCAGCTGTTGCAGGCCAATTTTGGCCTACCATTACAAAAGCCCATTTAAATTAAACTTACCCCTAAACCCATTTACAACCATTAGCCCAACTAACCTTAGCCCACCTAAACTAACCCAATACAAAATAAACCCAATATCTAACCCTAAGCCCAAAACAGTCCAACACCCAAATCAGAAAACAGAAACCCTAATTACCCTTAGCCGAACCTACCCCCACTTGCGCCACCTACCCGCCGCAACACCCATGCCCTCTGACACAACTACTCCGCTGCTCCACAAGTCATGTCTCCACCGTTCAACTGCTCCTGCAAGACAAAAGGGACAAGACAGAAACTAATAGAAAATAAAATTGTAAGGCTATAAAAAGCCATGAAAATCAATGTAAAATGGTCGGCAAGTCTTGATATGAAAAAACCAAAAATTTCAGCAATCAAAAAACAAACTTTCAGCAATCAATAAATAGAAGTAAAAACAAGTGTCAAAACAGAAGGACCATCACGAATCGGAGAACCAAACACCATAAAATCTAAACCGGAAGACCAAGGTGATCTATTTTTTTTATTTCTTTTCATTTTTTAGTCTACTTTTAATCTAAACACAGATTTAATAAATATATATCAAAAAAATAATATAAAAAAAACTTACCTTTCGGGATTCCGGCCACCGCCGGCGACGGACGGCGGCCGACGATCGGCCGGTTACTGGCCTCCTGGCCGTGAATCCCCTTCCCCTCCCTTCTCTCTTCTTTTCTCTCTTTTTTTTCTTTCTCCCCTTCCAAATGAAATTTTTTTAAAATTTTTTATCTTTTATAGGGGACCAAAACGGTGCTTTTTGGTCCCCTCCGTTTAAACTAAAAAAAGACGCCGTTTTGGCCCCGAGTAGGGTCGACCCGACCCGCACCAGGTCAGGGTCCGCGTGTTTTTGAGCGGAAGGGCAATTTGCGCATTTAGCCCTTCCGCTTTTTCAAGCCTTTGCAATTAAGTCTTTTGTCATTTTTTTAATTTGGCCCTGGGATTTTTTACGCTTTTCAATTTGATCCCCACTGATACGCTGCGTTTTAATAGTCGGGGATATTGCGCCTTTGGTCCCTCTAGGTCATGCGCGTATTGCAATTTAGTCGGGTTTCCTATTTTATTTCTAATTTCACCCCAAGAATTCTGTTTTGGTTACGATTTCGTCCTCTTTTTGTTTTTGCCCTTAAATAGTATTTGTAATATTAGTTTTGCTATATTATTATATTATTGTTGCTTATTATTATTATTGTTGTGAACATATTATACTACTTAATATTATTGTTATATTTACTCTTATTATTTTTAAATATTAGTGTACTTTGTATGTATATATTTTTATTATGTATATTTTTAGTATGTATATATATATATTTTTATAAAGTATCATTACTAGTTGTTTATAACATTATTATCCTTCAATATATATATTATGCATATATTTTAATACTATATTATATATATACATTTTTTATACTATGCGTACACATTCTTAATATTATATTTCATATGTATACGCGCTCTTAACATCATATTATTATATATATCATGTACAAATTTTTAATACTTTATTACATATATTCTTATATATTATATGTATATTTTAGTATTATGTTTTATATATCTATGTTTTTAATACCATATTGTATATATATTATTATTACATTTGTTTTATTCCTACTACATTTATCATTAACATTTGCACATATATTTTATTCTTGTATACATATTCTATATATAGTATTATTTTCGTATATCGTTTTATTCATTATTATACCTATTATTTTCATTATTATCACTTATTGTTTTATTTTATTTTAATATTATTACGTATATATATTTTTTATATATGTTACATACGTACTCTTAATACCATTATTATGCGCATATACATATACATTCACCGTTTCCATCTCATGTTTAATTCTCGTATTACGTTTAACATCGTATATATCTTTATCGTTTTTTAAAATTATTGACACATTTGTATTTGCTTCAACCTATTTCTAACTCTTTCGTTTATTTATTTTTATTCCATATCAGCTTTGCTTTGCATTACTTCGAAAATCATATTCTTGTTTTCTAATTAATTTCAATAATCAAGGCAATGTACCAATTTAATATTAAGTCATCGAATTTCATCGCTATGTTGGATGGAATTTGTCGGCTCGTGTTAAAGACGGAACACCCTTCTAAAAAACCAAAAAAACTAAAATATCTCGTCTTTTCAATCAGATCACGATTAAATCTTACATTGAACTCGTATTTTTGAAAATCAAGACAACGTGTTTATAAAATACCAATTTTGGGCATCGCGAGGGTGCTAATACCTTCCTCGCGCGTAACCGACTCCCGAACCTTATTTTTCTCTGGACTTTTGACGTAGACCTAAACTCGGCCTTTCTTTTTGTTTTAAAAAGAAATCTAATAGGTGTCCGATCACACCTAGGAAAAAGGATCGGTAGCGACTCCCTCTTTATTTTAAAATCAAACTTCAGTTTTCAAATTTTTTCGACAAATCGCCACAATTAGCGGCCGAAGCTAAAATTTTTACGTCGCTACATTAATAATAATTAATACTATTGTTTACGTTAATGCTAATTGCATCGCAACTCACTCACTCTGCAACTAAACGATGTGTAAACTTTTGCCTATATAAAAAAGATCTGTTAATGTGTTTATGTAGGAATTAGAGAGAGCACTTATTCTATTCTTCATGGGAATTTGTTTTTATGTAAAATACTTGTAAACATATTGTTTATTTTTATATTCAATTTGTAACTGAACTTTCAACGAGTAAATCATTAGGCAAAGTATGCAAATGTAGAAAAGATTTTCAAATTGCATAACTAATTCTTGTCTCCATCTTTGCTAATTTGCTCTTTTAGTTGTTTATTTAGTTGCAACTTAATTTACAACAAACAAATCAACACTAGCAATTTATTTTTGCTCGAAAATATTAAATTTGATTTGATAAATATAGGTGCATAAAAAGAAAAAAGTTTTACCATTTTTTAAAGGAAAAAATTAAAAGAAAAAATTTCAAGGAAAATGAAAGAAAAAATAATTAAAGGGGCCGTTGGGTTAGGTACTAAACTAGTGGATGGAAAAAAGTTCAAGTATCAATCTGAATAAAAAAAATCATAATTACCAATTTAGAAGAAGTGAATAAGTTTGAATACTAATATTATATTTAATCATATTTTAAATTAATTATGATTATATTTATAAGAATAAAATATTCGAAAACTTCATAAGCATAATTTTGAAAAATAAGTATTCAAAACTCAACTCTACAACTTTAATTAAATGTGTTAAAATCATATTCGAATAAGTTAGAGGGGTGTTTAAAGATAGATTCAATTTGATATCTTCTATGTTTTTTTAAAAAAAAAATCATATTTCATGATGATGCTTCAACAAATAAAAAGGAACTTAGAAATTATAAAATATAATTATGATAATAATTTCTTTTCTCTCATCTTATCTATCACATGTAATCATCCAAAATTCAAAATAAAAAGTTTACATTTTAGGCACCAAAATTTGGATCTGATTTCCAAGCTGACATTCCATAGTTGGGTGAAAACAAATGCCTAACTGGAAATTTTTCAAATTGGGTGAAAATTATAAATTATATTTATTAATTACATGGAAAATTTAAAAAATAATTGGAATGCCAACTTGGATTTTCTTTATTCCTTATACCCATAGTGACCAAATTGAAAACAGATCTTAACTTTGTCTAAAATGTAAAATTTTTATTTGGTGCTTAAAATGAATATTTATGAAAATTGAGTGACTATTTGTGTAGTTTACCTTTTTCTCATGGAGTAAATCCTAAATACTTCCAATAAAAAATCTATAAAAGCAATTAGGATTTGTTTTTTTCATATTTTTTTTCTTTCTAACCATTTAAAGTTTTGATAGTAATTAATATTTAGTAAGTTTTTTTTCCCCCTAAACTAAGGTAGTTATAAATTTTTATTCCCAAAATAATTTTATTTCTTAATCTAAGATACTTGTTAACTATGTAATCATCACGTGCTTCACGAAGGAAGCATAAATCGTAATAAGGAACAGATCTCATATGTGCCAAGTAGTCTACAGCAACATTTCTCTCCTTGTAAGCATTCTCGATGCTGAAAGTCCCATTGACGATCTTGTAGCTTCCTGATGATGCTTACTAGAGCAACGCTATTATCATCTTCATCACTACTATTAAGCATATGAGCTACTTGCATATTATCAGTTTCGAGTAGTACTTTGCGATACCCTCGTTCAAAGCTCATGAGAGCCTACCAAATATGATCAACAACTCAGCTTGCAGTGGAGAAGTGACATCCAAACTCATGAAAGCTGTGATTTTAAAAGCAATGATACCGTCTTGATGATTCTGCAAAACTTTTCTTTAATAGGCTTACTGTACTCTCTGTGTTAGTGACAGTCACCATCTCACCAACTGGAATATGTCTGCAAGAGAATGGATATCTTGCTATATATTTTCTAATGCATTTAACTTTAACCATAAAAATATACAATTATGTGAATCTTTAAAGATGAGAAGGAGCAAATAGGGATTGTGGTTAAAAAATGCTAAAACTATGATTTACTCCATTAAATTTATAAAAAATGATTATATTACATTTTTATTACGATAAAAATAAATAATCTAATTTCGGCCCTTAAAAAAATGTTGTAGTTTCACCACTGAATATCCTTGCCTACAAATTTGGACCTTCTTTGTGAAAAGGAAAAATACAAGGCCTACTGGGTCAGTTTCTGCCAATTTACGTATATGAAAAGTAAACAAAGTTGATTAGAAATATCGTGTTGAACCATTCCTGATTAATTGTCAATGGGGGGCTCCATAGTTGTGATCCTACTGGAACTATACTGCGTTTACTTTGAAGTCTCCCCTTATCATTTTACTATAGTTATTTATTTATTTATTTATTATGTTTTTTCTGCCTATATAGTTTCATTTTTCTCCCTAAATTTTAATTATTTTAATTACAATTAATTAAATTAGAGATGATATCATATGTGATTGAGAATAAAATAATATTTGTGTATTTTTAATAATTGATGATGTAATATTATTTTATTCGTACCTAAAAATTATATATTTTAGGATATTTTAATATAAGCTTTCTTTTATTAAGTAGGATAATATTTTTTTTTTTTTTTTTGTACAAGTAGAAAAAGTATTGACCATAAAAACCAACCCCAAGTAGACGCATTTAACTAAAGCAGGCCATGGAAATCATGGCCATATGACAGTAGATAGAATGCGATAATATCATCATTCTAAAACTATATATTGCTCTCTGCTTCTTCATGATGACCCACGCACTCTCAATTACAAATCCATCTTATCAATTCACAATTTGTTTCAAGTTGATGGAGCCACCAATAAACCATTTTCAAGCGTCCACCTCTTTTTGCCTTATGATTCTTCTCTCATTCTTCAACTTGCAGGGTCTTAACTTGCTTCGTTTAGCAACAGCAAGCCCTCTAGTTTGAGGAAATGACACTGATCAACAAGCTTTACTCCAGTTCAAAGCCAAGATAACTGGTGATCAACTCAACATTATGGAATCCTGGAATAGCTCCATTCACTTCTGTCAATGGATCGGTGTTACATGCGGTCACAAGCATCCAAGAGTCACCAAGTTGAAACTTCGAGTCCTCAAACTCTCTGGATCATTGTCACCCTACATTGGAAACTTAAGCTTCCTCAGGGAGTTGGATCTTGCGGGCAACAGCTTCTACAACCAAATTCCTCCAGAAATCGGTGGTTTAAGAAGACTGGAAGCATTAGACCTCACCAACAACTCCATCAGTGGTGAAATTCCTTCTAATTTATCTGCTTGTTCTAAGCTTATATTAGTTGATATGTCGAACAACCAGCTACCGGGAGAAATACCTTCTTTGCTGGGTCTCTTGTCAAACCTGAAAAACTTGGTTTTTTTTTTAACAACAGTTTGAGAGGGAATATCCCACCTTCACTGGGGAACTTGTCATCCCTGGAGAAACTTGGTTTGACGTATAATGCATTAAGTGGGATTATACCTGAAGCTATTGGAGAACTGAGAAATCTCCGGTTTTTTGCCTGTGCCGGAAATGCAATCTCTGGTATTATTCCTGTCACAATGTTCAATCTTTCTAATATTAGACACTTTGATATTGGTATAAACAAGATTGAAGGTACACTTCATTCTGATTTAGAAATCAATATGCCTCATGTTGAGTTCTTTTCTGTATGGGGAAACCAAATCTCTGGACAAATTCCAATTTCAATATTCAATGCCACATATCTTAATTTTCTTCAACTTGATAAAAACAGATTCACTGGAAATGTTCCTTCATTAGAAAAGCTAGATAAACTGTTTAACCTTGCACTAGGAGGAAACCATTTGGGACAACGAAGAGAAGGTGATTTGAACTTTCTTTGCACTTTAGTCAACAATACCAAACTAGGATTTCTAAATGTCGGGGAAAATAATTTTGGAGGGGAATTTCCTGAATGCATTAGCAATTTTTCTAGCAACCTTCGGGGTTTAGGAATGGGTGGGAACAACATTTGGGGAAGAATCCCGGATAGGATAGGAAATCTCATTAATTTGGAGGTGCTTTCGGTCTCAATAAATCAACTATCAGGTCCCATTCCCTTTAATATTGGGCGTCTTCAAAAGCTAAAACAATTTTCCGCTGATAATAATTTTCTCTCTGGGACTATTCCCCACACCATTGGAAATTTAATAGAGTTAACCGAACTTGATTTAAGTTTTAACAATCTTCAGGGCAGCATTCCTTCAGGTCTAGGTAATTGCAAAAATTTGATTCTAATGGATCTTTCTCATAATAATCTTAGTGGACCAATACCCCCCGAAATACTAGGACTATCATCCTTGTCCATTATACTAAGCTTATCGTCAAACTCTTTGACTGGTGAGCTTGCTGTTGAAGTAGAAAAACTGAAAAATCTAGGCCAACTGGATGTTTCTCACAACAGGTTATCTGGTTTGCTTCCAAACAACCTTGGTAGTTGTGTAAGTATAGAGAAGTTGTTATTGGAAGGTAATTTGTTTGAAGGACCCATTCCATCATCTTTTAGTTCATTGAGAGGTCTTGAGGCATTGGACTTATCTGACAATAATCTTTCTAGCGGGATTCCAGAATTTCTTGTGAGATTTGGGGCATTAAAGTATCTAAATCTCTCTTTCAATGATTTTGAGGGAGTAATACCAAATGAAGGAGTATATAAGAATGCAAGTGCTACATTTGTTGAGGGAAATAGTAAGCTTTGTGGAGGCATCCCTAAGTTACACTTGTCAAGATGTAACTCCAAAACATCAGCGAACACTTCCCTTAAATTGAAGATCACAATAATTGTTGTTGTGATTTCAGGAGTGACTTTAGTATTCTCTATTTTCCTCATCATTTGGTTTAGAAAGAAAAAATAGTGTTAGAATGTGGCCCTCCATGCAACTCATGCACCAAACCATCAAACCATGCAGAGTAGGCCAAGTCTTGAAGCTGCCGAGCCAAGTGCTGGAGTCAGTTTTTTTGTTGTTCATTTTGTTATTTTAGTCAATGTAACTCTTTTGGTTCATATTGAACTATATTAGGTAAAATATTGATGTAGGAATGAGCTGTTAATCAGCTTTTCTTTTATGTACAAGTTTTGTCTTGTAAGTTCCAATGTATTAGTGGTAGTTGGTGTAGATTAGTTGACCATATGTTGATTTTGACAAGCAAAAGGCTTGATTTATGTATTGGCTATATGCCATTGTTTTAGTTAATGAAAAATCATCAGATTTTCTTCTTCATGCTTCATCTTTCTTTGCCTTCTATATTCTGTTCGACATTCTTGGCAGTAGCAAGGGCTTGAGCTTCAAGCATTTTTCCTTCACATTTTACCCGGGTATAATACGTTGCTGCTGGTGCTCTCTTTGCAACTCTTACTTTACCCGGTTAAAGTAAGCTCAAACTCCAACAATTGGTATCTAGAGCTTTCATCTTAGAGGACCTGTTGTTGAAAATTAAATGGCTTCATCAGGCTTTTCTCCTGCTGCACCACCAGTCTTTAATGGTGAGGGGTTCCACATATGGGTTGTCAAGATGAGGACTTACCTGTAGGCCTTCGATCTGTGGGAAGTTGTCAACACAGATGCTGAGCCAGCTCCACTGAGAGCCAACCCAACAGTGGCTCAAATCAGACAACATGCAGATGAGAGGACCAAAAGGCACAAGGCCATGTCATGCATTCAGAACTGTGTTTCTGATGTTATCTTCACCAGAATCATGGCTTGTGAGACTCCCAAACAGGCCTGGGACAAGCTCAAGGAGGAGTTCCAAGGCACTGAAAGAACAAGATAATGGCTGTGGTCAACAGCATAAGATTGCTAGGAGAACAGTTCAGTGAGGCAAGGATTGTGGAGAAGGTGCTCTCAACATTGCCTGAAAGATATGAGGCAAAGATCTCATCCTTGGAGGATTCGAGAGACCTGGCAACCATCTCCCTAACTGAGCTTATTAATGCTCTTTATGCTCAGGAACAAAAGAGAGCCAGTAGAATGGAGGAGCACCAGGAGGGAGCTTTTCAAGCCAAGGCCAAAGCAACCTCAAGCACCTCTGCCTATAAGGGCAAGAAGAGCTGGAAAAATAGGCCTAAGCCTGATGCTGCAAGAGGAGAAGATCGACTCTGCAGATTTTGTAAAAGACTGGTCATCAAGAGGCGGATCTTTGGTTCGAGGCGGATGTTGTGTGTCAACACTTTGCAAGAAGAAGGGCCATGTTGAAAGAGTCTCGCAAAGAAAAGCGCAGACTGGCAAAACCAACCTCAACACAAGAATGAAGAAGCTCGGGTGGTCAAGACAGTAGTGACCATGAAGAACAAGTCTTTCTTTGTTTCATGCTCACCGCCGTAAGAAAACTACAAAAAGGTGGTTCTTTGGACGGTGGTCGCACCAACCACATGTCACCAGATGAAACAATTTTCAAAACCTTGGATAGAAGCTGCAAAACCAGGGTGAAAATTGGTAATGGTCAGCTCATCAAAATTTGAAGGCAAGGAGATGTGCAATATGCACCGCCACAGTGTGGCAAAATTATCAAAGATGTCTCTTTGGTACACAGAAATTGACAGAACCTACTTAGCATTTCTCAACCGCTAGAAAAAGGGTACTCTGTTGTGTTTAAAGGTCAGGAGTGCCAAATCACTGATCCAAATGGATCGCGCCTCATGACAGTCACCATGAGTGACAAATGCTTTGAAGTCAACTGGTCAAGTGACTCACACTCAACTCATGTTGCTTCAACTGATGACACCAAGCTTTGGCATCAAAGACTTGGTCATGCCAACTTCAAATCCATGGCTCGGATGGTCAGCAAGGAAATGGTTGAAAACTTCACCAAGACAGTTCACATTGAAGATGTTTGTGAAGTTTGTCAGATGGGAAAGCAAGTAAGACTTCCATTTCCTGCAAACACCACCTGGAGAGCATCAAGCAAGCTGAAATTGGTGCACACTGATGTTTGTGGCCCCATGAGGACTGAATCACTAAGTGGCAACAGGTACTTTATTCTCTTTATTGATGACTGTACCAGATATTGCTGGATTTATTTTTTGAAGCATAAGTCTGAGGTTGCTCAAGTGTTTATAAAGTTCAAAGCTGCAGTGGAAACAGAAACAGGCTGCAAGATAAAGACCATTAGGTCAGATAATGGAACTGAATACACTTCAGCTCAGTTCCAATCCTTGTGCAAAGATGCTGGCATTAAACACCAGCTAACCAATGTCTACACACCCCAGCAAAATAGGGTTAGTGAAAGGAAGAACAGGAGCTTGATGGATATGGCCAGATGCTTGTTGTTGGAGAAAAATCTACCCAAGACAATGTGGGCTGAAGCTATAAACACTGCTGTCTACATTCAGAATAGGCTTCCAACCAAAGCACTCGCTCACAAGACACCTTTTGAAGCCTGGTTCGGGTTCAAGCCATCATTGGCTCATATAAAAGTCTTTGGTTGTCTATGTTACAGCCAAGTACCAGCTGTAAAGAGGGACAAGTTGTCCAAAAGAGTCACATTCTCGGTATTTTAACCGGGTATAGTATGGTCAAAAAGGGTTATAGGATCCTGGATCCTTTAACCAACAAAATTCAAGTGAGCAGAGATGTAGTATTTGATGAGAAGGCTTGTTGGAACTGGGAAAGAAATGAACCTGAAGCCATTCCTGAAGAACTTGTTACAGATCAGTTTGAAGCTGATCAAAATGATCCAGAGATGGATGTTGATGATGAACCAGTCAGGGGTACAAGGACTTTGGCTGATGTTTATGAAAGGGCTCATGTTGCACAAGAAGAACCATGCTGCTTTTTGAAGACGTGAAGCACATCAAGGTGGAAGCAAGCTATGGATGATGAAATTGCCATGATTGAGAAGAACAAGACATGGGAATTGGTTCCTAGACCAACCAATAGAAAGGTTATTGGAGTGAAATGGGTCTATCGAGCCAAGCAGAATGCAGATGGGAGCCTAAACAAGCTTAAAGCTAGGCTAGTTGTGAAGGGCTTTAGCCAAAAGTATGGACTGGACTACATGGAGACATTTGCACCAGTGGCCAGGCTAGACACCATCAGATTGCTGATTGCCTTAGCAGCTCAGAAACAAAGTGGAAAATCCACCCCTCGATGTGAAGTCGCATTTCTCAATGGCTTCCTTGAAGAGGAGATCTACATTGATCGACCTCAAGGCTTTGTTGTGTCCGGCAAAGAACAAATGGTGTACAAGCTCAAGAAGGTATTATATGGTTCAAAACAGCTCCTAGAGCTGGTATACTAGAATTGATGACTATTTGCTAAGCCTGGGATTTGAGAGAAGCATCAGTGAGCCAACTCTGTATGTCAAGAAGAAACAAGCTGAAACACAGCTTATTGTGTCCCTCTATGTTGATGATCTTTTGGTGACACGAGGAGACCGAAGTATGCTGGCTGATTTTAAAGCTAAAATGAAAGACACGTTTGAAATGTCTGACCTGGGACAGATGATCTACTTTCTTGGAATGAAGGTGCAGCAAACTCATAGTGGAATCTTCTTGGGGCAGAAGACATTTGCTGCAAAAATCCTAAGTAAATTTTCTATGAAAAACTGCAAACCAACAAGCACACCTATGGCTGTTGGAGCAAAACTATCAAGTCAAGAAGGCTATGAGCAGTCGGTGAAGGCGATTATAGAAGTCTTGTTGGTTGCTTGTTGTATTTAAAACAACTGGACCGACATCATGTATTACGTTAGTGTGTTGTCAAGATTTATGCATTACTGCAACAAACAACACCTTCAAGCAGCAAAGAGAGTGCTTAGGTACATCAAAGGCACCCTGAGCTATGGATTGAAATTCAACAGAAATGAAGACCTGAAGCTGATAGGCTATACTGACAGTGATTGGGCCGGTTCAAAGGATGGCATGAAAAGTACTTCAGGTTATGCCTTTACCCTTGGTTCAGCTATGTTTTGCTGGAGTTCCAAGAAGCAATCAATTGTTGCTCAACAGCAGGGTTGAGTAGTATGTGGTCTCTGCTTTGGAGCGATAAACCAAGCCATCTGGCTTAGAAAAATCCTTGGTGATTTAAACCTATATCAAAAGGAAGCAACAGAGATCTTTTGTGATAACAAGTCTGCTGTTGCAATTGCAAAGAATCCTATCTTCCATGGTAGAACTAAACATTTCAGCATTAAATTGCATGTGGTAAGGGAGATGGAACAAGCTCGAGAGATAGAGCTGGTTCATTGCAATTCAGAAGACCAAGTTGCTGATATTTTTACAAAGGCCCTATGTACTTCAAGGTTCATCAAGTTAAGGAAAGAACTTGGAGTTAGCAGCATGGAAGCCAAGGAGGAGTGTTAGAATGTGGCCCTCCATGCAGCTCATGCACCAAACCATCAAACCATGCAGAGTAGGCCAAGTCTTGAAGCTGCCGAGCCAAGTGCTGGAGTCAGTTTCTTTGTTGTTCATTTTGTTATTTTAGTCAATGTAACTCTTTTGGTTCATATTGAACTATATTAGGTAAAATATTGATGTAGGAATGAGCTGTTATTCAGCTTTTCTTTTATGTACAAGTTTTGTCTTGTAAGTTCCAATGTATTAGTGGTAGTTGGTGTAGATTAGTTGACCATATGTTGATTTTGACAAGCAAAAGGCTTGATTTATGTATTGGCTATATGCCATTGTTTTAGTTAATGAAAAATCATCAGATTTTCTTCTTCATGCTTTATCTTTCTTTGCCTTCTATATTCTGTTCGACATTCCTGGCAGTAGCAAAAGCTTGAGCTTCAAGCATTTTTCCTTCACATTTTACCCGGGTATAATACGTTGCTGCTGGTGCTCTCTTTGCAACTCTTACTTTACCCGGTTAAAGTAAGCTCAAACTCCAACAAATAGCAGAAGCCAACGACCACTCTTGTAGAAAATTCTCTTTTACAGTTATCATACCAAAGCATCCTAAGGGCTACTAACGGATTCTCCCCTCAGAATTTGGTTGGTTCGGGAAGTTCCGGATCTGTATACAAGGGAATTCTTGAAGCGAATGGAGCAGTTATTGCGGTAAAGGTGTTTAATCTTCTGAATCATAGAGCTTCCAGGAGTTTCTTGGTTGAATGCGAGGCTTTGAAGAACATTCGACATCGTAATCTTGTCAAGGTATTAACAGCCATTTCCAGTATTGATTATAAAGGCAATGATTTTAAAGCCTTGGTTTATGAGTTCATGGAAAATGGAAGCTTGGAAGATTGGCTACATCCATCTGTTGGCATGAATTAACCAGAGACGATGAGAAACCTAAACTTCTTTCAAAGAATTAACGTGGCCATAAATGTTGCTCATGCACTGGAATATCTGCACCATCGTTGTGAGACGCCGATCATTCATTGTGACCTCAAGCCAAGCAATGTTTTACTCGATGGGGAAATGGTTGGTCATATAAGTGACTTCGGCTTAGCAAAAATCCTTTCTGGAGATAGGCTTAACTTTTCTACTAATGAATCAAGCTCCATTGGATTAAGAGGAAGTATCGGCTATGCTCCACTTGGTATGTTCACTTTTTTTGATTTCTTTCATTATTTAAAAAAAAAAATCGATCTAAAAGCAGTCTTGTTATATATTTAGAGGTTTTACACTACAATTATTTATATATGTATTTTGTTCATGACGAATTAATTATAGAATACGGCATGGGAAGTGAATTGTCAACAAATGGCGATGTGTATAGCTATGGCATCCTCTTGCTAGAGATGTTAACAGGGAAAAGGCCAACAATGAAAGGTTTACAAAAGGTTTAAGTCTTCACAACCTTGTCAAAACAGCTTTGCCCGATCGAGTGGTTGAGATTATAGATCCCATTCTTCTTCAAGAAAGTGTCAGAGGAGGAATAGTTGCAGACATCACTCTTAATGAAAACAACTTAGGAAATGACATACATCTTCAGTGCTTGAATTCAATATTCGAAATAGGACTCACTTGTTCTGCCGAATCACCGAGTGAGAGGATGGACATGAGTAACGTTATTACCAAGCTTTGTTCGATTAGAGAGAAGTTTCTTCGTACAACACGGTTACGTCGTGGTGTTTGAACTTTGTATGCTACTCAGTCAGCAGGTAATAGTGTCTTCTATCTTAGCGAAATACTCATTTGTTTCGTCACTTAAGTTTTGTTTGATAAAGTTGAAAGGAAATTGAAAAAATGAAAAATATATAATTTTTCTTTTCGTAAGTATGTTTGGAGTAAAACATTTATATATATATATATATATATATATATATATAATTTTAAATTAACAAACACATCTCTCTTATTTTCTCTCTTCTCATTATTGTAACTTTAAAGGATTGATTTTTATGTATTAAGATAAAAAATTATTATCTCCCATATTTTTTTCCTCTCATTTTTCTTCCCTACTAATTACACTTAAAAAAAATTTCAATTTTTTCACTCCGTCCTCTCAATATCCCTTCACTTTTTCACTTAACCAATCTCACCCTTAAACAAATTTCTACTGTTCTCATGATATGATATGATGTGCTTAAATAAATCCAGTTGCAGGTATCTAAGGTGTTGTATGGATGAACTTCAAAGAGGCTTGAGCCCGATAAAATGCTTGATGTTCTCCAAGAAAATAGAAGAAATATGGAGTTCTTTTTCCTGTAATTTCTACCAATAATTTTCAGTGTAATATGTATAATACTTCGTTTTTGTCTTCGCATCATAACTCATAAGCTACTAGATTGTGATGAAGTCAGACTATAAATAACAATGTTGAATTTTGTCTTTGCATCTTAACTCATAAGCTAGTAGATTATATTAATAACTATTAATCCAACTTTCTTTTTGAATTTGGAGGTTGCTTTTAGTTGAATTCTATAATATAGATTATAAATAAGTGAAAAAAAATAAAAATAAAAATTTAACAAATAAAATTTAGAAAATTTTCAAAATACATATATCTTTTTCTAGATTTTTTACTTTTTGGAACTTAAAATAATTAAAAACACAAAAGATTAAAAAATTTATAAAATTCAAAAAGCAATTTATTATAATCATATTTTTAAAATTTAACCAATTTAAGCGATAGATTATCGGTTATTAAAATATATAAAACCAAATCGATCGACCGACTTAATTGACTCACAATTATTATTCTTAATTTATTTTAAAAATATTTATAAAATAATATATACTATAATTTTAATTACCTAAACCCAAAGTTCAATTACCCAACCCAACCAATTAATTTAAAAAAGACTTGTTACTGTAGTTATGCACGAATTAGAGAGAACACTTATTGTATTCTTTGGAGGAATTTGTTCAAGTGCAAAATATTTATAAACACACTGTTTTGATGTTGAAATTTTAACTAGGTTTTTACTGAAAAAGTCTTTAATTAGGCAAACTGTATAACCAAATTATTTTGTCCATCTTTCTTATTTTATTCTTTTAGCTGTTTGCAACTTAATTTACAACTAAGAAGTAAATCAAAACCATAAAATGATCAATTCTTTTATGAGTTGCATTGATTTATGAGAAACTATTCTTGTAATTTCTTTGTTACCGAGTCGCCCATTCCTAGTTTCAATCAAAGTTTCTTGGGATTCCTTGGTGTAGTTTTCGCCAAATGCTTCAACCATTGACCAATTGAATGCATTGGCTTAAATTTCCAGTCAACTCCTTTTACAGTGCAAGACTTAGAGGGTTGTTCTTCATAATCATTACTAACAACCCACTCAGTTTCTTGTGCCATTAACATAGCACTAATCTAAGATATCCTTCGATCCCACTATCTTCTACATCTTTTGGCAGGAGATGCGTAAATTACAAAGTTCGGATACATCTATTGTAGTTAAAAAGAGGGTGACACATGGCAGCATGTGAATGGTTAGTACTGTCATGACAGCAAAAAAATGACGTTGTTAGGTTTAGGTACTGAATTAGTGGACGAAAAAAAAGTTTAGGTACCAATCTAGGATAAAAAAAACCATATGTGTCAATCTAGAAAAAATGAACAAATTCGAATACTAATGTTATATTTAACCTTATTTTAAATTAATTAAGATTATATTTATAAGAATAAAATATTTCAAAACTTCAAAAGAATCATAATTTTGGAAAATAAGTATTCAAAACTCAACTCTACAACATTAATTAAATGTGTTTAAATCATATTGGCATAAGTTAGAGGTGTGTTTAAAGATAGATTCAGTTTGATATCTTCTATTTTTTTTTAAAAAAAAAAAAATCATATTTCATGATGATGCTTCAAAAAATAAAAAGAAACTTAGAAATTAGAAAATATAATTATGATAATAATTTCTTTTCTCTCATCTTATCTCTTTAGCATCAGCTCATATCACATTTTAGCATCATCTTATCTCTTTTCTCTCATCCAAAATTCAAAATAAAAAGTTTACATTTTAGGAACTAAAATTTGGATCTGATTTCATTTTTATCGCTATGGATATAAGGGGTTCAAGCTGACATTCCATAGTTGGGTGAAAACAAATGCCCTAACTGGAAATTTTTTAAATTGGGTGAAAATTATAAATTATATTTATTAATTACATGGAAAATTTAAAAAATAATTGGAATGCCAACTTGGATTTTCATTACTCCTTATACGGTATACCCATAGTGACCAAAATGAAAACAGATCTTAATTTTGGTGTCTAAAATGCAAACTTTTTATTTGGTGCTTAAAATGAATATTTATGAAAATTGAATGACTATTTGTACAGTTTTACCTTTTTCTCATGGAGTAAATCCTAAATACTTCCAATAAAAAATCTATAAAAGCAATTAGGATTTGTTTTTTTCATATTTTTTTTCTTTCTAACCATTTAAAGTTTTGATAATTTGAAAGCTTACAAGCTGTACAATTCTCATACTGAGAAGATTGTCATAAGCCATGACGTGATTTTCGATGAAGACAATTCCTGAGAATGGAATGAAAAAGGTATTGAGCAAATTATACCAACAGATCTTGAAAATACCTTAAAAGTTAAGTGACTAAAACGAAAACACCTTAAAAGTTAAGTGACTAACTAGGTAGTTTATTTAATTTTAAATTAGTATATAGTAAAATTACATTTTCACCCTACAACAATTTAAAAAAAATTGATTTAATCCATTAAAATTCTAAAGGTATAAATTATGGTGAAATTATAATTTTTTTAATTTTAAAAATATACAATTTAATTCAGCTGTTTTGAAAACAAATTATATCCTTGCCTTCAAATTTGGACGTTGTTTGTAAAAAGGAAAAATATAGTATCCACTGGGCCTAGTGGGTCAGTTTCTGCCTATTTCCATATACGAAACTAAACAAAATTGACTAGAAATATCATGTTGAACCATTCCTGAGATCTATAGCAGCCCATTTTGACAAATCCAGAAATCATCCAAATCAACCCTCGGGTTGATTGAACAATTCCCTAGCAAGGATTCCATAGGTAACTAGCTACAATGAAAACCATGCTATGACCTTATTTAAGTGCAAATTCAATTCAATTCCTGCCATTTTGAAGGTTTATTTATGGGTTTGAGATGCAGGTAGTGGTTGATCATGGCTTGAACTGAAGTTAGTCCATTAGCTTGTGAAAGAATTATAATCTTTTGAAATGAAAAACCAAATGTGTAAAGCATATTTCTTTTACTTTCAAAGTTTCTAAATAGCGTGTCTGCTTTTCACGTGAAGTCTTTGGGTGTTCCTAATTTGAACAATAATTATAAATGGGGGGCTCCATGGTTGTGACCCTACTGAAGCTATCCATCGTTTACTTTGAAGTCTCCCCATATCATTCTATTATATATGAAATCAATGTACCCACGTGGCTTTTAAAGTCTGAACCAATTGACGGCCGATAGAATAGGATAATATCATATTTCGAATACTACTTATATATTACATTCTTGTTCTTGATGATGAACCAATCACTTTCAAATGCAAATCAATACCATCAACTAATAGATTGTTTCAGGTTGATGGAGCCATCAAAAAAGCATTGCCAAAGATCTAGCGCTTTTTTCCTTATTTATGTTCAACTTATAATCCTTCTCTCATGCTTTAACTTACAGGGTCTTAAATTGCTTGGTTTAGCAACAGCAACCCCTGTAGTTAGAGGAAATGCCACTAATCAACAAGCTTTACTCCAGTTCAAAGCCAAGATAACTGGTGACCGCCTCAGGATTATGGAATCTTAGAATAGTTCCATTCACTTCTGTCAATGGCATGGTGTTACATGTGGTCGCAAGCATCAGAGAGTCACCAAGTTGGAACTGCAATTTCTCAAAATCCCGGGATCTTTATCACCATTCATTGGGAATTTGAGCTTTCTTAGGGAGTTGAACCTTTCGGGAAACAACTTCTATCACAAAATTCCTCAAGAAATTGGTTGTAAGTGGTTGTTAGTTCTTTTGCCACTAGAAGAAAGGCAATTGATTGTAAGTGGTTGTTCAAAGGCAATTGATTGTAAGTGGTTGTTCAAAGTGAAAAAGAATCTCGATGGTATTGTAGCTCGACGTAAGGCTCAATTAGTGGTCAAAGGGCGCTCTTAAGTGCCGGGGTGTGATTTTAAAGAGACATTTGGTCCAATAGTTAAACCAGCTACCATTCGAACTATTTTGTCTATTGTTGTGTCCAAGAAATGGCAGGTGTGACAGCTTGATGTTAATAATGCATTTCTAAATGGTGATCTTACTGAAGAAGTATACATGTAACAACCTTCTGGGTATGTGCAACATGGTGTGAATGGAGAACCTCTTGTGTGTCAGTTGACAAAAAGCATTGTATGGGTTACGTCAGGCTCCACGATCATGGTTTGATAAGTTGAAAAATTTTCTTCTCTTATTAAATTTTGTTCTCTCAAAGTCTGGTGCTTCACTATTTGTTCGTATTACTAATGAGTCAAGAATGTATGTGTTAGTGTATGTAGACAATATCGTCATTACGGGATATGCATCTGAGGGTATGGATGCGTTTGTACAACTGTTACACACTAAATTCTCTCTTAAAGACATAAGAGCTTTTCACTATTTCTTAGAAGTTGAGGTCACTCAGTCAGCTACTGGGAGCTGATAATATTAGAAAGAACATATGTTTTCTCCCTCATTATTGGTTAATTTGTACCCATTTAGTTATCTTTAGCACATATTTTAAAATTTTCAGTTCAGTAAATTGCATTTTATAACTTAATGGATCTTAGCCTATTTATCATTAATTTTGTCATGTTTTGGTACTAATGTCGCTACATGAGTGTTTCCAGATTGTGTCCAGAATTGTAGCCACACCTGACAGTTGTCCGGATAATAACAAAAAAGTGTGAGTTGTCCAATCTAGTACAACTAACTTGTATGTACAGAGGCAACATGATTGTGATGAAAGGACACCTGTTCTATTTGGATAAATATCAATATTGATGTGAAAAGAGAAGGGGGAGGATTATCTTTTTCAACCTTTCTTTTGAAGCTTTTTGGCTATGGCGACTTAAACCTCCTACGGGTGAACTGATGTGAAAGGGATGCAGATTAGCTCTTGACAAGGAGCCCTGAGTGCAACACAAGAGGGAGTTTAGAGATCAAGTCGAGATGTTCTAGGAATAGTGCTCTCCACTTGTTTCTTTTCTATTTCTTTTCTAAACGATGGTGATTACTTTCTACTTCATGTCTGTACAAAGTACACATGATTTATGGGTTAAATGTTATTTTATTCAATCTTGCTTCTACTATTTAATCTTTGGGTTTAAATGCTTTTAGCATGAAAGTGTTATTGCGGTCACTGACACTGGAAAGTGCAGTGACAATTCAAGCTAACAAGCATAACAACGAAAGTTGCTTGAGGATTAGAGGAATTTAATCCACTTGTTCTTAATAGTGTTCCATTGCCATCATCGGAAGATGTGGTTAATGTGTATGTTTAATTCTTAGATTAAATATAGAAGTTAAGTTTGGTAAGATATTCATTGCAATTAAATGTATCGACAATCACCTATCCTTTTATACATTGTGAGCATTTAGTATTCTATTGAATATTCATATTGGGGATCCTAGTTTATTATTATCATATTTTATCTTATTATTTTCAAATTATTACTTGGACAGCTACTCTCACAATTTATCTCTCTTCTACCTATTTATTGCACTGACATTGATAGACAAAAGACAACCATCCTCGTGGGATAGATATCTGATAGACTCATATCTGTCTACTATGCTTGCATCGACAATGTAAGCTTGCACATTATTGTTGTGACGTTAAACAGCCGACCAGGACTCTTTACCTGTGTCAACATAAGTATATTCTTGATCTCCTTGTCAGATTTTGTTTGGCAGATGTCAAAGGTGCACATACTTCCATGGTTGATTCTTCCATGTTGTCTAAGAATGATGGAGTTCTACTTGACGATCCTACTGAGTATAGGAGTATTGCTGGAGCATTGCAATATGTGGTTCTCACACGACTTGACATTGTCTATGCAGTCAATCGTATTTGTCAGTTTATGCATGCACCAACTGATACTCATCTGGTTGCTCTACAACATATTTTACGATACTTATGTGGTACAGTAGATTAAGGGTTGTTTTTTGACCTTTTGAAAGGCTTTCATTGGTTGGATATGCTGATGCTAATTGGGGCTTAGACTTTGATGATTGATAGTCGACTATTGGTTATTGTGTTTATTTTGGGGACAATCTTGTTTCCTAGTGCTCTAATAAATAACAGGTTGTGTCTCGCTCCACTGCCGAAGCTGAGTACAGAGGGTTGGCTGCAGTAACATCTGATGTTACTTGGTTGGTTTCATTATTGAAGGAATTGAATTTTTGTTCTACTGATGTTCTTACTGTCTGGTGTGACAACTCAAGTGTTGTCACAGTGGTTGCTAATCCAGTTTTCCATTCTGAATTTAAGCATGTTGGACTTGATTTATTCTTTGTTCAGGAAAAAGTGTTTGATGGCTCTCTTCTTGTTGGTGAAGTTCTGGCATGCGATCAGGTTACAGATATTCTCACAAATCTTTTGTCGGCGTCACATTTTGCTCGTTTTCGACAACTTCTTTGAGTCTTGTCAGTTGAGAAAATAGATGAATGTTAGAGTACATCACCTGTGCAAAATCAGTTAGGAAGTTCAAGTTGTTAGTAAGTTGTTAAAAAGTTCAGTTAGTAGCAATTTATTTTCTATAGCTAAGTATAAATACATGTATTGAAACAGTAATCAAAGCTAAGCAATAATCAGTCATTCTCTCATTCTCATTTACTAGTTTTATCATATACTTACACTTCCAAACAACATTGGTAGTTGTGTAAGTCTGGAATACCCGTTTCTGGATGCCGATTTGTCTAAAAGGCCCATTCCTCCATCTTTGAGTTCATTGAGGGGTCTTGAGGCATTGGATGTATCCAACAATAATCTTTCAGGTAGGGTTCCAAAATTTCTTATGAGGTTTGGAGCTTTAAAGTATTTAAATCTCTCTTTCAACAATTTTGAAGGAGTGATACCAAGTGAAGGAGTGTTCAAGAATGCAAGTGATATATTTGTTGAGGGAAATAGTAAGCTTTGTGGAGGCATCCCTGAGTTCCACTTATCAAGATGTAGCTTAAAAAAATCATCAACAACTTTCGTTAAATTGAAAATTGCAATATCGTTGTGATTTTAGGAGTGACTTTGGTTTTCACCTGTTTTCTTATCTTGTGGTTTAGAAAGAAGAGCCAACAAAAACTTGTGTAGAAAACTTGCTTTTACAATGATTGTACCAAAGCATCCTAAGGGCTACTAATGGATTCTCCATACAAAATTTAATCGATTCCAGAAGTTTTAGTTTTGTATACAAAGGAATTCTTGAAGGGATTGAAGCAGCTATTTTCGTAAAGGTGCTTAATCTTCTGAATCATAGAGCTTTCAGGAGTTTCTTAGCTGAATATAAGGTCTTGAAGAACATTCAGCATCGAAATCTTGTCAAAGTATTAACATTCATTTCAGGTGTTGATTATCAAGGAAATGATTTTAAGGCTTTGATTTATGAGTTAATGGAAAATGGAAGCCTGGAAGGTTGGTTGCACCCATCTGTCAGCATGAATGAACCGATGATGATGACAAACCTAAACTTCTTCCAAAGAGTTAATGTGGCCATAGATGTTGCTCATGAACTTAAATATCTGCACCATCATTGTGAAACTTCGATCATTCATTGTGATATCAAGCCAACCAATATTTTACTCGATGGGGAAATGATTGGCCATATGGGTGACTTCGACTTAGCAAAAATCCTTTCTACAGACAGACTTATGTTTGTTGCTAATCAGTCTAGCTCTTTTAGATTAAGAGGAACTATTGGCTATGCTCCATCTGGTACGTTCATTTTATTCATTTCTTTCATTATTTAGAAGAAAAACATGCAGTCTAAAAGTAATGGGTTTTTGTATATTTAGAAGGTTTTCCTCTATAATTATTTCTTTATGTAATTTTTGATGGATTAATTGTAGATGTTGAGTATCACTCCTATTTCAGTCAAATTTGAGAAATAATCTTTCAATTAAACTTTATTTATTTGTTTCAATCAAACTTTAATTAGTCTAGATTATTTTATTATTATTTGACCTAGGAATTTAGCCTATAATCAGGCTCTTGTACAACCTTAAAAAATATACCCATTAGAGATTAGAACTCATAACACATTTAGAGAATTTTGTGTTTACGTTTTGAGGGTTCTTTGTTTTCGGGTTTTCGGGGTTTAGTTTTTATCTCCATCTTTTGTACTCTTCGTTCTTTTGCCATTATAGTGAAATTATCTTTTCTTGTGGTTTTTTATCCTCTTTGGAGGGATTTTTCCACGTTAAATTTGTGTATTCAATTTCTCAATTTATTTCACTATTTTTTTACTTGTTGCTTAATCGGGTCGATCCCAACAAGTGGTATCAGAGCTAATTCTATTTTCATAGATCAGCCCATCTAGATATGGCAGCAACAAGGTTTGAAATTGAGAAGTTTGATGGTGAGAAAATTTTCAATCTGTGGCAAGTTCAGATGATGTAAATTCTAGTTCAAACCGACTTAAAAAAGGTTGTTACCGGGAAAAAACTTGAGAATCTAAATCAAACAAAATGGGAAGAGCTTGATGAAAAGGCCTTGTATACAATCCAGTTGTGCCTCACGAATATGGTATTGCAGGAGGTATTGATGGAGAAAACCTCATCTACCTTGTGGAAAGGGTTAGAAACTCTTTATGCGACTAAGTCTCTAGCTAACCATTTAGTGTTAAAACAACATCTATTTACGTTTCGCATGAATGAAGGTGAGCTTCTTAGATATCACATTAGTCAATTCATTACTGTTTTGAATGCTTTAAAGAATGTTGAGGTTCATATTGATGATAAAGATCAGGCTATGCTATTATTGTGCTCTGTACCCCCTTCATACAAGTCTTTCAGGGAGACCCTGATTTATGACAGAGACAAACTCTCATTCGAAGATGGGAAGGGTCATTTGTTGAGTAGAGACAAACTTGACAACAAGTTTGATTTGGATAGCAAGGCAGATAAGCAAGCTTCCATTTTGGTAGCATCAAAGAAACGAGACAAAATGTGTTACTATTGTAAAAAGTTAGGTCACATCAAAGCAAATTGTTATAAACTGTGAAATAAAAAAGCTGCTAAGAGTAACGAGGAAAATGTAATGGTGCTAATTTGGCCGGTGAAAGTAGTGATGATTTCTTGTTAGTGTCAACAAGCGATAACTCCAAGCTTACGTCCGAGTGGATCCTAGATTCGGGATGTTCTTTCCACATGTGTCCAAATAGAGAATGGTTCTCCACATACAGTTCGGTCGAATGTGGAGTTGTGCGCATGAGAAACTATTCATCTAGTAAGGTAATTGGTATTGGTACTATTAAAATTAGGATACACGATGGGACAATTAGGACATTCTCAGATGTCAGGTATGTACCTGATTTACAAAAGAATCTTATCTCTTTGAGTATTTTAGACTTGAAAGGATGCAGAATCAACATCGAGTTAAGCGATATTAAAGTATATCGTGGAGCTCTCGTTTTGTTAAAAGGTAAAAGAATCGTCAGTCTTTATATTCTGGAAGGTTCTACAGTGACCAGTGAAATCGGACGTCCCTCGTCTGTTACAGAGTTGAAGTCAACTCATTTGGAGCGGAGGCAACTTAGTCATAGGAGGGAAAAAGGTATGATTGTTTCATTAAAGAAAGGTTCTCTTTTGGATGCAGGTTTTGAAAAGTTAGGGCACTGTGTTCGTGAAAATTAAACTCGAGTTAGTTTTAATTTGGCTGTGTACAATTCAAATGCTAGAAGTCTTCCAGTTTCTAAGCATAGATTCGTCTCAATTAATTCCCTGCATAGTTCAAGATAGGCCCGTGGTGGGCTTTGGCAAAGATGACATTGTGGAAATATGCGTCAAGGTGGAGATTTATTGAGTATGACTCCTATTTTAGTCAAATTTGAGAAATAATCTTTCAGTTAAACTTTGTTTATTTGTTTCAATCAAACTCTGATTAGTCTAGATTACTTTATTATTATTTGACCTATGAATTTAGCCTATGAATAGGCTCTTTTACAACCTTAGAAAATACACCCATTAGAGATTAAAACTCATAACACATTTAGAGAATTTTATGTTTACGTTTTGAGTGTTCTTTGTTTTCGGGTTTTCGGGGTTTAGTTTTTATCTCCATCTTTTGTACTCTTCGTTCTTTTGCCATGATAGTAAAATTATCTTTGCCAGTGGTTTTTTATCCTCTTTGGAGGAGTTTTTCCACGTTAAATTTGTGTGTTCAATTTCTCAATTTATTCTGCTTTTTTTTACTTGTTGCTTAATCGAGTCGATCCCAACAGTAGAATATGGTATGGGAAGTGAGTTGTCAACGAAAGGCGAATGGCAATGCGTATAGCTATGGCATCCTCTTGCTAGAGATGTTTACTCCGAGTTTCTTTATTATTAAAACAAACAATTTTAACAAGAACCAACTGTCGAGTCAAGAAGATAATTACTCGTCATAACATATTACTTTTTTGGTATGATCAATGTATATTTTTTATTTTGCTTCAGCAAAACGTATATAAATTATATTCAAAAGGGAATAGGGAAAAAACTATACACAAAAACCGACCTTGTACATCGTACCAACATAAATTAATAATAATTAATACTATTGTTTACGTTAATGTTAGTTGCATCATCAATTGCAACTCATTTTGCTATATTTCTTTGAACGTGTTTTTTTATAATAAAAAAATCTTGTTGAATTTCTTACTATCTCTTCGAGGGTTTTGAGCAACAATATACAAGATTGAAACTGATTTGTGATTGGTGAAGATACGTGATCAAGCAAAGACATTATTTAAAGGGTTCTAGTGAGATCCGATTACCATATTTGAAGAAATGTTATTTTATAGAAGTTGAGTCGATAAAAATAATCTCGTCTTATATGCCTTAAAGAAGACTAACTGAAGAACAATTACAGTAGCATATTTTGAGTCCATTGCCTACTTAAAAAAGATTTGTTTATCATTTCCGAAGCGGTTTATGCTACGTTCCTAAAATAAAAAGTTGACATTTTAGGCACAAAAGTTTGGATTTGTTTTTCTTTTTTATAACCAAAATATTTTTTCATATTTATTTTTTATAGTTTATATTTAATTTTTCTCATCAATCAAACATATAAAAAGCCTAAAAATTAAAGTTATTTTTTTATTCAATCTCTTTTAATTTAGTCACCTTTTTCTTTTGTTACATTAATTCATCTCAAATGCCTAATTAAACTCCAAAAAAAAACTTAAAATTAAAAAATTTATAAATCCAGAAAAATGGTTGGGCTGACGACACCAACTGCAATGGCCTTAATCTTTGCAACAGAGATAGTACCAATTTCAGGCCCTAATAATGTTCTCCTATTTCTATCATTTCTAACTTCATTAATTGAATGAAAGGAAGAATAAAGTGGTGGATATACTATTGAAAGTCATTTTGGGCACAAAAATTTTTAAAAAAATTTAAATTTTTTTATAATTTATATTTAATTTTAATTTTTTAATAGTTATATAATTTTATATAATTAGGACTAACAAATTTTGTAAAGGGCCAAATTTGTTGAATTTTTTTAGATTTAAACTCAAAATTGATAGAATGTGTAAACATTGGAGGGTTAAATTTATTATTAGGCCATTAAAACAAAGCTCATGTTAGACTTCTATTAGGCAACTAAGGGAAGAGTGACTAAAATATTTAATTTTAAAAAGTTGAGTGACTGAAACGAAAAAAAATTAATAGTTAGGTGGTCAAAATAGAACAAACTGAATAGTTGAGTGACTATTCTTGCAATTTACCCATAGAAATATTAAAACCATAAAATCAAATTTTTTTATGAGTTGCTTAGTAATTTATTTTCTTTATTTTTCTTTTCCTTTCTTACCAAGTCACCCATTTCCAAATGCTTCAACCATAGACCAATTGAATGCCTTGGCTTAAATTCCCAGTCAACTCCCATAATGCCATAAAGTGAACAATATACAAGTGGGAGTGAAAACAACTCTTTTTATAGTGCAAGACTTGGGGGGTTGTTCTTCATAATCATTACTAACAACCCACTCAATGTGCTGTGCCATTAGCATAACACTAATCTAAGACATCCTTCGATCCCACTATCTTCTACATCTATTGGCAGGAGATGCATAAATTACAAAGACTTCAACAGCTAGCCAATCCGTGTAGCCATTTGTGTGATACCCCAAATTGGGTTAGAAGTATTAAAGTTTGTTGACTGGGTCAATGACCGAATGGATCTTTTAAGTTAATTTTTACGTTTTAAAAGTAGAATGAACTTGTTGGTTTAATAGTAAGATGTTAGCTTATTCTTAAATCTCTTGATCGAGTCCTTGTGTGTGTTTAGAGGAGGTTAATTTTTGGTTCCAACTCTAAAAAAATTTGATAGGATTTTGTTAAAATTTTATTTTATTTATTTTTTATTTTTGAAAAAAGAAATCCCTAAAACTCCTCTCACGTTCCTCCACTCTCCTCACATTAGTTTGTTCTTTCATTTTTCCCCAAATTCAGATTTTTGCTCCTTTTGGCTATTGTGTTCTCTTTTGCACCACTTTTTCTTTTTCGTCGATTCTTTTTTAACTCTTTAGTTTGTCCTTCATATCGTTTTTGGGATACTCCAAAGTCTAGTAACACAATGCTGCCTTTTTTGTTTAAATACCTTTGTCGATTTTCGACTTTTTAGGGGTTCATTTGTTCTTTCGCTCCTTCACTAAACTAGGCTTGGAAGTAGGAAAAGTGTAAGTATTGCTGTTGAGTTTTAATCTGTCTACTTCGATTATTTTCTTTTTATTTTCTTTTATTCCATTATGATCAATTTTTCTCATAGGTTGTGGCGTATTTGTGAAAATAATGTTTGGATTCTTTTAGTAGAAAGGAAGCGGTCAATTGTTAGGGCTTCAAGATCACGTTTTCATGTGTGTTTCTCTAACACTAGTAATTAAGGGTGATTTTGATGTTATTTTTTATGATTTGCAGCATGATTTAGGGTGGTTTTCGAACCACACGGGTGGTCTACATGCCTGTGTCACTTTATAAATCAAGTTAGTTTCCTTATCATACGGCTTAGGGTGGGTCACACAGCCAAAGACACAGTCGTGTCTCTCCTTCTTTATAATTGTGAATTTTGTCACACGGGATTAGAGAATTACACAGTCTAGACACACTACCATGTACCTCAGTCACACGGCTGTGCACCCCCTATCACACGGTTTGGACTCACCCACACAACCTGGCCACACGATCGTGTGGTTCTTTTTCTACAACTTTATCAACTTTTTGCGAATTGTTTCATTTCTACTCCTGAGTGATCCCTTGCACGTTTGAGTCTCTATGGGAATGGTTGGGACATTAATATTGATTATCGATTGACTATGATGAGTGTATTTATGTAGGATATGTTTATGAGTTTGTATATATATATATGTATGATTTTGATTTGTTATAATAATTTTGTGATAGAAGATTGTTTGGAAGTGTAATCGGGACTTATATATGTCTGCTTTTGCATGTCCATATGAATATAAGTATGTCTGATCCTGTACATTCAAGAGTATAATATTATTTACATTTGCATTTGCAATTGGGATATGGTTATGAAGATAAGAAAGTTTGATTTGGCAGTTTAACTATATTATTATAATATGGTTGTAAAACCGCAATAATATTAGCAATTTGACAGCATAATAACTCAAGTGGCAAATGACCACATTAAGGTGTGTTCGGTTGGATGGGTCTACCATAACCTAAATGTTAGTGTGTAAAGGTTGGAAATAGTCTAGTATACTGTAACACCCGTAACCCACTTCCGTCATCAGATTAGGGTCGCAAGCATCAATAACCAATCAAATATTCAATTCCGTCATAAACAAAGATGCAAACCAACTATTAACATTACAGTATACATGGAGTAGAACATGCTAAATTAATAATTGTATATAGTTATCTTGAACAACTGAGTGATGAGATATGCTATGCAATGCTAAACTTGGTCTTCCACTACCTACACTATTCTCACTATTTATCCCCTCTTGAAAGCTAGAAGTTAGATGCATAACAAGACTATTCCAATTATTAGCATCAGAGTATTGAACCATACTCTGACTAATACCTTCAATGATATTAGTAGAATGACCTACTTCACCTAATTGAGGTTTGCTATTTCATTCAAAATTAGAGTAAAATACTCTTACAGTCCTTAATATGAGTCTACGAGACCTTAAATATAATCTAAAAGTAAATAGGGGATAATTTGAGTTTTTTTGAAAGTTTAGGGTAAATCTCAAAAGTACCTAGAAATAAGGGTCACACGGTCATGTGGTCAAGTCGTGTGATATGCCCCAAACTGTATGACTTTCGAAGTTTAGACATACAGACATGTCCCAGCCCATGTAACCCACTGACTTAGGTCACACGACCATGTAGTAAGCAGTGTGCCAGACTGTGTGGCTCTAAACATGGTCGTGTGACTATCTTACACACTCGTGTGCGACTTCACACGCTCGTGTGTAGGGGCCATGTTCCTTCCAAAATAACCTCACATGGCCATGTCGTAGGCCATGTGTCATCCCGTGTGGAAACTAATTTTATACTGTTTTACAACATGTTCAGGGCATACGCCCGTATATGTTTCCCATGTGTGACACATGGTCGTGTGACAGACTGTGTCTTAGGTCATGTGTACCTACATGTATTTTAAAACTCAAGTTTACCAAATCATGCTTATTTGGACACTAAGCAACTCAATTACCAGCCATTTAACCTATTCAAAACACAATTAAACATGATCAAAATATACCAAAACATCCACCTTAAGTGCCTACGATAAGGGGACATGACACCAGAGTCATACCAGGAGGCACTTCAATTGCAAATTCAACTTCTCGGTCTAGTGGTAATCTTGGTAATTCCTCAAGAAACACATTAAAGAATTCACAAATAGTACGAATCTTACTACTCTTACTATCATCAAAATTCAAGTTGATAACATAAGCAATAAAAGCTTTACGACCTTGATTGAGAAGTTTATTAACTCAAATTACTAAAATGATATAAGTTGAACCACTCGTTCGAACATTCACCTCAATCATGTTGCCATCTGCACTCTAAACCATAAACTTCTTTTTACGGTAGTCCAAAATCACTCCGTGCTCAATAAGCCAATCCATTCCCAAAATTAAATCAAAATCGCCAATTGACATTATCAACAAATCAACAGGGAAGGATATATTATGTGTCTCTAACAGACATCGCCTACACACTTGATCCACTAATACAGACTGCCTCAGAGGACTTAACATTACTATTGATACTCTAGATGTCTCAAATTTTAAACTCCTTAATTTAACTAAATCAGCATTAACATATGAATGTGAAGATCCTGGATCTATCAAAGCATAAATAAGTTCTGAATGTAATAAAAAGATACCTATAATAACATCGGTAGTGTCACCTTCCTCGCGTGTCCGTACAATATATGCTCGGGCTAGTGCTCTAGCCTCTGACTGATGAGTAATAGTATTGTTCCCTTTTCTAGCACCAGTTCTAACAATTGAGCCACCACAACTTGTTCTACGACCCCTAGATGCAAGTACAGACCTCTGAAAAGAAATAGGCGTAGCATTATCATTTTTCAAAGATTCTCGAGTGAAATGCTCTATCGATCCATAGCGGAAACAAGCTCATGTTAGCTTCCAACATTCATCTGGGTGCTTTTTCCCGCAGTGTTCACAATTTAGAATGTCAATATCTCTGGACGGACCTAGCACACTACCCGTAGACACAGTCTATTGTTGATCACAGTTTCTATCAGACCAGTCAGATTTAAAAGTTGATTTCCAACCACCACAAAATTCTTTAGTTCGCTTAAGTTGTGGATGCGAGCTAGAAGCTCAAAACCACTTTCCAGTAATGTGAGTAACTTCAATCTTTTTATCAAGACCCAAAGTTTGCTTCACCATCTTTTCCCGTTCAACTAGATCTACAAGTTCATGATTCGATGCAATACTAACTGTACCCAAAGCTTATCATGTAGTCCATGCAAAAATCATTTACAACTTTTGATTTTGGATGGCACAAATTTAACAGCGTACTTACTGAGTCATAAGAGTTCCCGTTCATAATCAGCCACTATCATTCTACTCTACCTTAACAGTAAAAACTCTCGTCTCCTATCATTGAGATACAATTCTCTGACATATTTCTTTTTGAACTCTTTTTGAAAGAACTCCTAATTGGCCCATTTGGTAAGTATGTGGTGTGTTACTGACTGCCACCAAGTATACGCTTCTCCTTGCAGTAGAGAAACGTCACAAATTACACTTTCACGTAGGTTGCATTCAAGTTGTTATAAGACACGTTTAGCGGATTCAATCCAAACTTCAGCTACTGAGGGGTCTACCCCTTTCGCTCCCAAAAATTCAGTTGTACCATATCTCTATAGTTCTTTTATTGGAGCCCGTTGAACAATAGGTGCAGGTACTATAGCAGAAGTAGTTCCCGCAACATACTGAAGAGCATCGGCGATAGCTCAGAGTAAATTTGAATCACCTATTCCCTCATTATTACCTCGTTCAACATTAGGTTGTTGAGCACCAACTGGGTAAGTATTTGACGTTACCAACCCGGTTTCTCATAATCCTCAGTATGCTCATCAATAGAATAAAACTCTGGTTCAACTTCAATATCTGATTCATTTGTTATCTTTTAACTATAAAACAAAAACAATTATAATCAGCATCCAAATCTTGACTCAACTCTGACATGTACCTCTAAACTCAATTCTGAGCTTGATTTAGTTCGAGAATTGGATAAACCTATAGCTCTGATACACTAAATGTAAAACCCCTTACCCACCTCCATCGTCGGATTAGAGTAACGGGCATTACTAACCAATCAAACATTCAATTACATCATAAGTAAAGATGAAAACCAATTATTAACATTACATTATACTGGGAGCAGAACATGCTAAATTATTATTTCCATATAGTTATCTTGAACAACTGAGTGATGAGTTATGCTATACAATGCTAAACTTAGTCTTCCACTGTCTACACTATTATCACTATTTGTCCACTATTGAAAGCTAGAAGTTGGATACATAACAAGACTATTCCAATTATTAGCATCAGATTATTAAACCACACTCCGACTAATACCTTCGATGATATTAATAGAATGACCTACTTCACCTAATTTAGGTTTGCTATTTCATTCAAAATCAGAGTAAAATACTCTTACAGTGCTTAATATGAGTCTACGGGACCCTAAATATTGTCTAAAAATAAATAAAGGCTATTTGAAATAATCTTAAAAGTTTAGGGTAAATCTCAAAAATACCTAAAACAGGGGTCACACGGTCATGTGGCCAAACCATGTGATATGTCTTAGACCATGTGACTTTTGAAGTTGGGACACACGGTCGTGTCTCAACCCGTGTGGCTCTAGACATTGTCATGTGATTATCTTACACGCCCGTGTGTGATTTCACATGACCGTATGCATGGGCCATCTTTCTTTCGAAATAACCTTACACAGCCGTGTCACAGGTCATGTGTCAGCCCGTGTGAAAACTGTATCTATACTGTTTTACAACACATTCAAGGCACATGCCTGTACGTATTGCCCGTGTGTGACACATGGCCATGTGACAGACGTGTCTCAGGCCTTGTGTACCTAAATGTACCTTAAAACTCAAGTTTACCAAATCATGTTTACTTAGACACTAAGCAACTCAATTACTAGCCATTTAACCTATTTAAAACACAATTAAACATGTTCAAAATATGTCAAAACATCCACCTTTTAGTGCCTAACCAATGTACCCTCATTGGTACCACATTTTATATTCTTTAAACACACTAGTAAGGCAATCAACCATTGATTCCACATTCATACCAAATTATCAAGGTTGGGCCAATGTTCTAGCTATTAAAGCTAACAAACTAAAGATAAACATGCCAAAACATAATCTCAACCTCAACCATATATGCATATCAACATCATTTTACTTGAAAACTAAAATATCATCACATTATCAACAACATCAACCAAAGACCTCCTAGGTACATGCCATTACAAAATAGAACATCACTACACTTGAGTCTGGGATTCGTTGTTGGATGCTGAGTCGATAGCAAACTAAAAAGTACCTAACTTGTGCATGAAAAAACAAAACCGTACGCTGAGTATAAACAGATAGGATGTAAAATATAATTAAGAAATGTTATATAGTATATCAAAATCATAATGCTAATTTACTCATTCTTCTTCACACTCAACAGTTCTTGTAAAATCTAATACATGATAATAGCATTTCATAAGGCATCTAATAAATCAATCCATACAAAGGCATTATTCATCTCCCTTTCCAATCCATGAATTCATTATTCATAATTCATCAATAATGACAACAAAATTTGTCATTTCATATTTCATTTCACATCTCATTAGCCAATTCACATCCTTATCATTTCAATATCAAACACATAAATTTTATCATTTAATTTACCTTATTAACACGACTCGGATTCGGAAAGATAAACGGATCCAACCAACATACTAGTTTGGCATCCAGTGCCTCATCAGATAATTTCGAAGTAATAACTACACCCAGCGCTATAATACATTGACACCAGTGTCTTATCAGTTAAACCGAAGTAAATTGACACCGAGTGCCTCATCAACTCGAAGTCAAAGAAATCTCTAAACTTTTCCTATCCTATGGCACGCCATCTATATCCGACTTAGCCCAAAACAGTTAATAGTGTTTCATTTCACTTTTCAATACATCCAATGTCTCAATCTCATATATATACATTATAACATATAAACATACATTCAATTCAATATTCACATAAGCAACACATTTCATGATATACAAAATTAGTCCACTCCAATCAACTATGGATTCAATTCAGCCTAATGTACAAGAGTTCTCACCTCAAATACTTACCATACACAACAATTCAATATGCAATAATTTATAACTTATTTTGGATTATAGAAACACAAATCGTATATTCCGAGCTACTCAACTTCGACATTATCTTTCCTCTTCTTACTCGAGGATTCCAAAATTACGTTTGCAATTGAAGTTTGAATGTTTAAAACTCTTAGTGTCGTGGATCTTTTCTTTTCTCCTTTCTCAAACCAATTTTGCATGTAAAAATAAAAAAGAAAGAAATGCTTTTGGTTGTTCATTTCCACTATAATGCTTTTGGTTGTTCATTTCCACTATCTAATATTATTATTTAACTTATATAAATAAAACATATATATAATATACTCATGACACCTCCCAACCATTTTAATTAATGGTATAATTTCTACTTTAGTCCCTTCTATTTATTTCAATTTATAATTCAACTTTTTATCCTTACACGATTTAATCCCCGTACCTAAATAACTCTCAATTTCACGAAAATTATTTATCCAACATTGAATTTGCTACTAAACTAACTTCGTAAATATTTATAAAAATATTTACGAGTTCTTTTTACGGGAACAAAGTCCCAAACTTCACTTTTCGTCACCTCTGAGGGGTCGTTATATATACTCTTATTGGTGCAATGGCGAATATAGGGGGCTGGCAGCGACCCTGGCCCCCCTAAATTGGAAAATTTATGTTTAGGCCCTTGAATTTTTCTTAAAATTTTAAATTAGTAAAGGTAAAATTGTACTATGGCCCCCCCTAAAATTATAAAAATTCCATTTAATCCTTTAAAAATTATAAATATATAGACTATAAAAAATTAAAATTTCATTCGCCCCCTAAAATTTTGTTCTGGCTTCGCCCCTGTATTGGTGTGTGATGGATGATGGAATTGATGTGTAATAGCTGGATAGGTGGGACCTTGGGTCCTATTACATATGGATAAAATTTGCATATCTGTTAATGTTACAGCATTTTGGTGCTCTATTATGATGTGATATCTAATTATGATTTGATCTTGGTAATTGTATGTCTGAGCAACTTCCCACAAATATGTCTCGTATATCTGTTAAGTGATATGATAACTCAATTTTATGTGATTTCTGAGTATGATTTGACTTTGGTACTTCAATGTATGACCAATTGTTCTATTCTGCTTAATTACTTTTGTTTTGGACTCATACTGAGCTTCATAGTTCATTCTCTTAATTTTTTCTATAGGTAATTCGTGAAATTAGGTGTTAGATTCAACTAATCGAAGGTCGTTATTCATTCTGAGTTTGGTTTAATAAATTTTTATTAAGTTTTAATAAGCTATTTTCATTCGGTTTGTAATTAAATTATATGGACTATGATATGAGTTTTGAACTTTGGACTCGATTAAAATTGTGTTTTCATACATTGGCTTTTCCCAACTAAACTGTTTTCCTTCTGTAATGGCCAATTTTGACCCGGGCCCAGACCACAAGAATAAAACGAAAATAAAAAAATTTAAAATTCCTTGTACAATGTTTAGTAACCCAAGTTACAACAGCCCAATATAGGCCCAAAATCATTAAAACCCTAAAGACCAAATTGGCCCATAACTTTAACTAATTTTCAGTAAAGACAAAGAAGAGGAAAACCCTAGCCGTATGCCTTCAGCCACCAGCCTCCTTACCCACGCCACCACCGATCAGGGGACCAACCGCTGGCCTTCCACGCGTCTGACACTACCTGCAAATCAAGATCCACACGCAATAGCAATAGGACAAGGAAGAAAACAACAAAAAAATATGACTTGATTCGTCTTGTAAACGGCTTTAAAAGCCGAAATCTTCCCTTTGTTTTTTTTTTTTACACACGTTAAGAAATCAAAACAGCAAAAACAGAGGCTAAAAATGTTGTTTTTTTTATGTTCTTCTTTTCTCTTTTCGATTTTTCGATTTCTATTTTAAATCAATTTTAAATAAAAAATAAAAAGAAAAGAGGAAAGGGCTCACCGGAGTTACCCCGCGACCACGATGTCGCCCTATGGTCCCATCGTCGGAGGTTTCTCTCCGCAGTCAGAATCGGACCCGAAAAAGGGGGTGAAAATGGGCCTTTTTCTTTTAGTTTTCGCGGCCTTGGTGGGTTTTATCTTCAGTCCCATTCAAAAGGGGGATGAAAACCTCATTTAGCGCAACGTCGGCCACCGTCTACGGCAGGCGGATAGACCGCCGACGAGCCAAAGGTTGGCCAAAGGGGGGGTTGAGAGTATTTGAGAGCATTTGAGGGTTTTGGGGATTTTAAAAAAAAAGGGAAAGAGCAGAAATTAAAAAAAAAAAAGAGAAAAGTTTTGCTTTTATATGGTGCATGAAACGGCGTCGTTTAGGGCCTGTTTCAGTGGCCCCAAAACGACGCCGTATAAGGCTCCGACCCGTGACCCGACCCAAAACTGGAGGGGATCCGCGTGTTTCCCATTATTAGGATATTTATGCGCGAGGTCCCTTCGCCTTTGCGTGCGCTGCAATTTGGCCCTTTAATTCATTTTATTCATTTTTATAAATCTGGCCCAATAATTTGTTTTTGATTACATTCGGGTCCTTTGAAACACTACGCATAGAGGGCTCAGAATATTTGCCCAATTAGTCCCTCGCTCTTTATGCGCGTTTCACTACGGTCCTTAGTGGCCTATTTTTTATTATTATTTACAATTTGCATCTTAAATTTTAATTAAATTTCAGCTTAGTCCTAATCTATTTAATTTGTTTATCTATTTATTATTTCAACTTTTTAGGAACTGTTTTATTGTTATTTATTTTAAGTTTGTTTATCTTACATTATTTATATTAAACCATTTTATTATTAGTTATTGTAATCCTTTTTACGTCTTATGTATTGTAAATTGTTATAGATTTTAAATATTTTACATATATTATTTGTTTTAACTCCTATACATATTACTTATTTTGAAATATTTTTATACATTATTTGTTTTAAACTATTATATATGTATTATCCATTTTAAGTTTCTTTTCATACTTTATTTGGTTACACTATTCTAATCGTTTAAAATTCATTTTTATTATTATTTATTTTTAAATTTCCCATATATTATTTATTTTAGATTATTTTATATATGTTCTATTCTAAGTTTTTATGTATAGTATTTAATTTACTGTTTTATATGTTATTTGTTTTACAAAAAAATTTATATATTATTTATTTTAATTTTCCTTTTTATACATTTTTATTTTGATCCTCTTAATATCTATTTTAAATTTCTTTATATATTATTTTAAATTTGTCTTACGTATATTTATTTAAAATTGTCTTATACAACTTATTTTAATCTCATTTATTATCATTTTAAAATTGTTTTACATTTTATTCATTTTTATTTACTTTATACCTTTTAAATTATTATTTAATTCATTTGCCTTTAATTGTTAATGTTAGCATTTTAAATAACGTATGTAGTGTGATTATCATCATTGTGTATTTTAATTCGTTGATTTCGTATTTTCATATCATTGTTATTCATTTATATAATATTGTATCCATGCATTATTATTCTATGCGCATTTACTATATTTTTACTTCACATCATCGCCTCATGAATCAAACCTCGCTACATTTATCGTTTTATTTTAATACAAAAAAATAATACACGTTGTTTAAATATTGTACTTGCTATTGCTCAAAAAAACAAAATTTTCTAAAATAAGGCAATGTTTTGCGTTTTGGAACATCTAGGGATTGTGCCCTAACTTACGGGGTTTCGATTTTCTTGATTGATTCTAAATAGCCAAATATCCTTTTGAATTTTAAAATACATGGAATTCCAATTAAAGTTAAAGATAAACTTGCGCCTGGGAGTTCATGGTATTGTGTCCTAACTTACGGAATGTGATACCCCGATATCTCAAGACGAGGAAATCTTTAGCAATCGTTTTGAGATAATTCAAGCATTTTAAAATCGATGTTAATAAAAAAGGATCGTATTTCAAATCCATTCTCGATTTTCAACTTTCGACATTAAGACACTAACTAATCAATTCGGTACCAATTTTTGGGCATGTCGAGGGTGCTAATCCTTTCTCGCACGTAATCGACTCCCGAACTTATTCTCTTGAATTCCGTAGACCAAAAATGTCGTTTTAGTAAACTAAAATTGTTCTATTAAAACAAAGGTGATCTGATCACACCTAGTAAAGATCGGTGGCGACTCCTTTTTTTTCGTTTTCATTTTAAACCCAAAGTCGATCCCTGTTTTCCAAAAAGACTGATTTCACACCTTCCTTTAATAATCGACCTAATTTTAAGTGTCAATTTTATGAATTTCGCTTTATTGTAAAATGACGGTTTTTCCCCTGCAATGTTGTTTTTTCTTTTTAACTTCAAGTAACAATTTGCTAAATCTAAAATCTCTGCAAACTGATTAAGGACAAATCGGTATGGTTTTAACTTTATTCCAACAACTTTTAGATAATCGTTTTCAAAACCCAAGTAGTTAAGCCTTTTACAGAATTTTGTAAAGTTAGAGCGAAAGAGGTTTTCGAAAAAAAAATTAGAAATTTGATATTATTTTGTTTTGAGACATTTCGGCGATTAATGTGACCTTTAAAATTCTATCGAAACATTTGGGCCGGGCTTTGAGGTGTTATACGTTGATTGATTAGTTGATGGAAGAAGAGGATGGTGATTGATGAACTGGACTGGACTGGACCGGTTTGCTTAATCATATAATCAGATGGTTTGAAACAGTCAATCTGCACATTTAAGGAATCCCAAATTCTTTGCCACTGAAATTCCAAAGTTGGAAAACTACTTATATATTGCACTCTAGTTCTTGATGATGAGCCACAAACTCTCAAATACGAATCAATCTTATCAATTAACAAATCGTTTCAAGTTGATGGAGCCTTCAAAAAAATATTTTCAACCGTCCAGCTCTTTTTTCCTTGTGATTCTTCTCTCATTCTTGAACTTGCAGGGTCTTAACTTGCTTAGTTTAGCAACAGCAAGCTCTGTCGTTAGAGCAAATGACACTGATCGACAGGCTTTACTCCAGTTCAAAGCCAAGATAACTGGTGATCAACTCAACATTATGGAGTCCTGGAATAGCTCCATTCACTACTGTCAATGGATTGGTGTTACATGCGGTCGCAAGCATCGAAGAGTCACCAAGCTGAAACTTCGAATCCTCAAACTCTCTGGATCATTGTCACCCTACATTGGAAATTTGAGCTTCCTCAGGGAGTTGGATCTTGTGGGCAACAGCTTCTACAACCAAATTCCTCCAGAAATCGGTGGTTTAAGAAGACTGGAAGCATTAGCCCTCACCAATAACTCCATCAGTGGTGAAATTCCTTCTAATTTATCTGCTTGTTCCAAGCTTATATTAGTTTATATGAGCGGCAACCAGCTAACGGGAGAAATACCTTCTTTGCTGGGTCTCTTGTCAAACCCGAAAGTATTGGGTTTTTCCCACAACAGTTTGAAAGGGAATATCCCATCTTCACTGGGGAACTTGTCATCCCTGGAGGAACTTCATTTGTCGCATAATGCATTGAGTGGGATTATACCTGAAGCTCTTGGACAACTGAGAAATCTTTCACTTTTCTCCGTTTTCGAAAATGCAATTTCTGGTATTGTTCCTGTCGCAATGTTCAACCTCTCCAATATTAGAGCCTTTGATATTGGTGTAAACAAGATTCAAGGTACTCTTCATTCTGATTTAGAAATCAATATGCCTCATCTTGAGTTCTTTTCTATAGGGGAAAACCAAATCTCTGGACAAATTCCAATTTCAGTATCCAATGCCACAAATCTTAATGTACTTGAATTTAATGGAAACAGGTTCAATGGAAATGTGCCTTCATTAGAAAAGCTAGATAAACTGTTTAACCTTGAACTAGGAGAAAACCATTTGGGACATGGGAGAGAAGATGACTTGAACTTTCTTTGCACTTTAGTCAACAATACCAAACTAGGATATCTAGCTATAGGCAAAAATAATTTTGGAGGGGAATTTCCGAAATGCATTAGCAATTTTTCTAGCACCCTTCGTGGTTTAGTGATGGGTGGGAACAACATTTTGGGACAAATCCCAGATGGGATAGGAAATCTCATCAATTTGGAGGTGCTTGAAGTCTCAATAAGTCAACTATCAGGTCCCATTCCCTTTAATATAGGGAGGCTTCAAAGGCTAAAAATATTTTCCGCTAATATTAATTTTTTCTCTGGGACTATTCCCCACTCCATTGGAAATTTAACAGAGTTAATCGGACTTTCTTTAAATTTTAACAATCTTCATGGCAGCATTCCTTCAGGTTTAGGTAATTGCAAAAATTTGCTTGTAATGGATCTTTCCAGTAACAATCTTAGTGGACCAATACCCCCTGAAGTACTTGGACTCCCATCCTTGTCCATTGTACTAAAATTATCCTCTAACTATTTGACTGGTGAACTTTCTGTTGAAGTAGGAAAACTAAAAACTCTAGGTGAATTGGATGTTTCTCAAAATAGATTATCTGGTTTGCTTCCAAAAAATCTAGGTAGTTGTGTAAGTCTAGAGAAGTTGTTCTTGGAAGGCAATTTATTTGAAGGACCCATTCCATCATCTTTGAGTTCATTGAGAGGTCTTGAGGCATTGGACTTATCTGACAATAATCTTTCCGGTGGGATTCCAGAATTTCTTGTGCGATTTGGGGCATTAAAGTATCTAAATCTCTCTTTCAATGATTTCGAGGGACTAATACCAAGTGAAGGAGTATTTAAGAATGCAAGTGCTACATTTGTTGAGGGAAATAGTAAGCTTTGTGGAGGCATCCCTGAATTACACTTGTCGAGGTGTAACTCCAAAATATCAGCAAACACATCCCATAAATTGAAGATCACAATAATTGTTGTGATTTCTGGAGTGACTTTAGTATTCTCTATTTTCCTCATCATCTGGTTTAGAAAGAAAAAAGAGCAGAAGCCAACGACAACTCATGTAGAAAATTCCCTTTTACAGTTATCATACCAAAGCATCCTAAGGGCTACTAACGGATTCTCCCCTCAGAATTTGGTTGGTTCGGGAAGTTTCGGATATGTATACAAAGGAATTCTTGAAGCGAATGGAGCAGTTATTGCAGTTAAGGTGTTTAATCTTCTGAATCATAGAGCTTCCAGGAGTTTTTTGGTTGAATGCGAGGCTTTGAAGAACATTCGACATCGTAATCTTGTCAAGGTATTAACAGCCATTTCAGGTATCGATTATCAAGGCAATGATTTTAAAGCCTTGGTTTATGAGTTCATGGAAAATGGAAGCTTGGAGGATTGGCTACATCCATCTGTTGCCATGAGTAAACCAGAGACATTGAGAAACCTAAATTTCTTTCAAAGACTTAATGTGGCCATAGATGTTGCTCATGCACTCGAATATCTGCACCATCGTTGTGAGATGCCGATCATTCATTGTGACCTCAAGCCAAGCAATGTTTTACTCGATGGGGAAATGGTTGGTCATATAAGTGACTTCGGCTTAGCAAAAATCCTTTCTGGAGAATGGCCAAACGATTCTACTAATGAATCAAGCTCCCTTGGAGTAAGAGGAACAATCGGCTATGCTCCACCTGGTATGTTCACTTTTTTCATTTCTTTCATTATTTAAAAGAAAAAAAAAAGGATCTAAAAGCAGTCTCGTTGTATATTTAGAGGTTTTACACTACAATTATTTATATATGTATTTTGTGACAAATTAATTATAGAATACGGCATGGGAAGTGAGTTGTCAACAAATGGCGATGTGTATAGCTATGGCATCCTCTTGTTAGAGATGTTAACAGGGAAAAGCCCAACAAATGAAAGGTTTACAGAAGGTTTAGGTCTTCACAACTTTGTCAAAACAGCTTTGCCTGATCGAGTGGTTGAGATTATAGATCCCATTCTTCTTCAAGAAAGTGTTAGAGGAGGAATAGTTACGGACATCACTCTTAATGAAAACAACTTGGGAAATGACATACATCTTCAGTGCTTGAATTCAATATTCGAAATAGGACTCACTTGTTCTACCGAATCACCGAGTGAGAGGATGGACATGAGTAATGCTATTACCAAGCTTTGTTCGATTAGAGAGAAGCTTCTTCGTCCAAGTCGGCTACGTCGTGGTATTTGAATTTTGTATGCTACTCAGTCAGCAGGTAATAGTGTCTTCTATCTTAGTCAAATACTCATTTGTTTCGTCACTTGAGTTTTGTTTGATAAGGTGGAAAGAAAATTGAAAAAATGAAAAATATAATTTTTCTATTGGTGAGTGTGTTTGGGGTAAAACATTTAAAATATGCATAATTTTAAATTAACAAACACATTTCTCTCATTTTCTCTCTTCTCATTATTGCAACTTTGAAGGATTGATTTTATATATTAAGATAAAAAATAATCATTTTTCTTATTTTCTTTCCTCTCATTTTTCTTCTCTACTAATTTCACTTAAAAAAAAAAAATTCATTTTTCCACGCCGTCCTCTCATCCTCCAATTTTTCATTTAACCAAACTCACCCTTAAACAAATTTCTAGTGTTCTGATGATATGATATGCTTAAATAAATCCATTTGCAGGTATCTAAGGTGTTATATGGATGAACTTCAAAGAGGCTTAAGTCCGACAAAGTTGTTGATGTTCTCCAAGAAAATAGAATAAATATGGAGTTTTTTTTTTCCTGTTTTCTACCAATAAATTTCATTGTAATTTGTATAATACATGGTTTTTGTGTTTGCATCATAAGCTGCTAGATTATGATGAAGTCAGACTTTAAATAACAATGTTGGATTTTGACTTTGCATCTTATTGTATCGGTCATGGTATTGAACAAGTTAGTCAATGGCTGTTCATAGGAACAAATTTTATTACTATCATGTATTTTTTATTTAATTTTAAAAAAATGTAAAACTATAATATAATCACAAATTAAAAAAATATAATAATAAATAATACATAGTCCAATAATAATAACAAAAATCAAATGCTAAAAGAATCTATGAAATTACTAAAACCCACAAGTAAAACGTGCTAAAATTTTATAGAAACAAGAAAACCAACTTTGGTTAAGTTCATATAAATCAACTACCACAGTCATATGCTGCTACATTGCCAAGAATTAGCAACAAACCATTATAAGAAATTACTTGACAAGTTCAACCATGAAAATTAATGTAATTTAATTATCACTTTCTAATTATGACATGAAAAATATACAAATCTAATGCAGATATAGTATATCATATTTAATATTATTGAATATTAAGGTAAAAATATTGTAACAGCTCAAATTCGCCCGGGCCCGTACAATGAAATAAACAAAGTTTGTAAATTAAATAAATATCCATGTTGTAATGTCCAGTTTACAAATGGGCCCAAAGGCCTGATGATACAAGACCCATTTAGCCTAAGACCCTATGCCTAGTTACAACCCAATAAGCCCACGCCCAGTTATACCTAAACCCACTAATCCATTACACCATTGACCCAACTAAGTGAAGCCCAATAGGCCCAAACCGTAAGCCAAGGACGGAAGACCTAGGGTTTCAGAAACCCTAGGCGCTGCAAACACTCCAATCAACGCGTCTGTTCGTCTCGCGTCGTTCCAGTTACCCACCATCAGTGCCATGATTCCAGGCCATGATTCCAGGCTTCGAATCATGCCGTGATCGACGCCCGAATCAACGCTGGTGTGCCATCATCAACGCTCGTTCATTGCTAAATCTCCTCGCTGGTACCTGCAAAAGGGGAAAGAAGAACAACAGAGGCAACACAAATATGGCAGGAAATAACATCAAACATGTAAAATACTATTTACAGTGGCTATAAAAGCCCGAATTAAGAGGATGTAAAGGAGTTTTTTTTTTTTTTTGATATACAAAAATTCAATTAAAAGAACACAGTTATACAAATATTCACAAGAAAAGGAACATCAACAGATTATCGAAAAGACAGAGGTGAATCTTTTACCCTTTTTATGGTCATTGTTTCGTCATAAGTAAATAAAAATATCGCTAAAAAGAAGAGGAGGGACTTACCGATGGATTCGCACTGAAAAATAAAGCCTTTCAGCTTTTGGCCGCCGTATTCGGCAGAGTTAGTGACGACGCGTGGGCGTATGTCCCCAACGGCCAGGGCTTGGCCTGACGGAAGCTGGAGCCCGGAGAACTCTCCCCCTTTCTCCTCTTTCAGAGGATTTTCTTTCTTTTTTTTTAAAACCGATAGTTGTAAAATGATTTTAAAGTTAAAATTTGGCTTATATAGCCCTAACGAAACGGCGCCGTTTTGCTTAAAACCAGTTGGCTTCAAACGACGTCGTTTTAAAGCTCAGGATCCGCGTGTCGACCCAGGACCCGAATAGGATCCGCGTGTTTTTGTTTAAGGGGCAAATTTCCCAATCAACCCTTCTGTATTTTTAAAATTTGTAATTGCATTTTACTTATATTTTAATTTAGCCTTAATTTTTACGTTTATTTCAATTTAGTCCCTATGGCTATTATAATACCTATTCTGAAACGACGTCGTTTTTGGGATTAGGGCTAATTACCCAGTGAGTCCCTCCGAATTTAGCGTGTATTTCAATTAGGCCCTAAAATTTTTATTTTTATTTATAATTAACCCTAGATTTTTAATTAAATTCGATTTTAATCCTTTTTATATATTTGATTCATTTTAAATATTATATGTATTATTTATTTTTATAAATGTCAGTTATATGAAAATTAATATATATTATTATATACATCTTTATAAAATTTATTATATGTTATATTTTTATTATATATATTATTTATTCTATTATATTTATATTTTATTATATGTTATATATTTTTTACTATATATATTATTTATTTTACTATATTTTTATATTGAAAATTACTTGTTATATTATTTTTATTGTTTTATATTTTATCTATCATATAGTTTATATCATTATATATTTTGTTTATAAATTTTATTACATGTTATATATTTTACTATATATATTATTCCTTGCATTACATTTATTTTATTATAAAATATACATTATTTTATTACTTATTAATTATATATGTTTTTAATTTTTATTATTAAATAAATATGTGTAACATCAATATTTAGTACATTATCTTCTTAATGTATTAAGTTATTATATCCTATAATATAATTTATATATGTATATACTATTTTTTTTTTTAAAAAGGGGTTCTCCTTTATCATTCTTATATTATTCTAAATATTTTTAAATATCTTTATTTTTATCTTATTTGATTTACATTTAATATGTTTATAATATGTTTTTTTTATTTTTTTTAATATTGTTTTAGTAGGCTAAATTTTCATAAATTATTTGTTATTTTATGTTATTTGTTTACATATTCGCATGAAAATTAATTATTTATGTTAAGTTACATTTGCATGAAATATTATTGTATATATATATTATGCAATTTATATTGTTGTATTCATTATGCCCTTTGTTGTATTTTGCATGTAACGATAATGCATGTATATTTTATATTATCTATGATCATATATGCATAAAATGATAACATATATTGTGTAATTTATGCTATTATTCATCATCTTTATTATATTTGCATGGAATGTTAAAATAGGTATCATATGGGTTAATTTTTTTAATATTAATCCTTTATAATATGATAAATGCATCATCACTTTAAAGAACTTTTATATTTCTTTCAATTCAAAAAGAGTTTTAAAAAAATAAGGCAAGGTTTTTGGTAGTTAGGAATTCGGGAAGTAGTGCCCTTAACATGCTGGGTTGCGACTTCTCGTTTGTCTAAATACCTAAAATTTCCTTCTAAATAAGTTTTGAAAGTTACAAGATGATTTTAGTTACGACAGTTTAAAAATGTCGTGTCCAATCATGCTGGATGCGATGTTTTATATTCTTTTGAAGCAATGGAATCTTGATTCTTTTAACTCAAATTATTACGGTTTTAGAAGAGATCTTATTTTTAAATTCTTTCAAACTTTTTGACATTAAGACAAAATTATTCAATTTGGTACCAATTTTAGGCGTTACGAGGGTGTTAATCCTTCCTCGTACGTAATCAACTCCCGAACCTGTTTCCTCGTAATTTCGTAGACCAAAATGTTTTATAAAGTGATCCAATCACACTTTAAAAGGTTGGTGGCAACTCCCGTTTACAAAATACCCTCCCATTTAAAAAGAGGTTTCGACAAATATCATGTAGGTTCTTGTATTAAGAGTTAGATTATATTTTTTTCCTTCTACTCAAAAAATAGGAAAATTAATTCTTATACATTAAATCAAAGAGCAAATTGATTCTTCTATTCTTGTAATTTATCCATAAAAATATTAAAAACCATGAAATCAATTCTTGTATGACTTGCATTGATTTTGGACACCTTAATCATTAACTAATCCTTTGTAATTTATATTCCTTTTTTTTTCCCTTTCTGACAGAGTCACCCATTTCCAAATGCTTCAACCATAGACCAATTGAATGCCTTGGCTTAAATTTCCAGCCAACTCCCATAATGCCATAAAGTGAACAAATATATAAGTGGGGGCAAAAGTATTTAGTGAAAACGACTCTTATTATAGTGCAAGACTTGGGGGGTTGTTCTTTGTTATGATATATGTCAGTAATAAAGAGTTAAGTAGTATTAGTTAAGGGTTAGTTAAGAGTTATTCTGCTGTATTAAATAGACTACTGATTGATTGTTCTCTTATGAAAATACATGCAATTCATTCTATCTTCAAACTGAGTATCTTGACATGGTATCAAGAGCCCAGGTTCTTTTGGCTTAATTTTTTTTTCTTCTTCTTTCCTTCATCTGTGTTCATGGAAACGGAGGATGTTCCTACTATTGATACACCTCGGCACTCTACAAATGGTGGTACAGCAGTTCACTCGCATGGGTGCGGTACTCTTTTCGCTCTATCTATAAATGCAATGCAAGATTTCTCCAAGCATGATACTATCAAGCTCACTGAAACTAATTTTCTTCTTTGGAAACATCAGTTGTTATTCATTCTTGAAGGTTATGGACTTGAAGGGTTTGTGTTAGGTACGGTTCCTACTCCTCCTCCTTTTATATCAGGCGATGATGCCCAACTTGTTGAAAATCCAGCCTTTTTGGTTCATAAGAAACAAGATAAGTTCTTGGCTTCTTGGCTGTTGTCCACAGTCACGGATGATATTTTAGTTCATCTGACTACAGCTAAAACGAGCCTTGATATTTGGACAACTATTAACAGACGGTTTGGTGCCAAATCTAGTGTTAAAATCTCGAGTATGCGTCATAACCTATACTCGATCAAGAAGTCTAATCTTTCTATCAAAGATTATCTGTCTAAGGTTAAAAGCCTCAGTGATAGTTTAACTGCTGCTGGAAGTCTTGTCACTGAACAAGAGCAAGTGAGTATAATCTTGGCTGGTCTTCCCATTGAATTTGAGTCTATTCGGGTTCTTGCTACTGCTACACCCATGACTCTTAAGTTGGTTACTGAAATGCTTTTGGATTGTGAAGCACGTCAACTAGCAATGTTAACTGATATTCCTTTTCAAGTTAATCTGGTGTCCCAGCAAGGTAATCAGGATTCTGTGAAAGGAGGGTTTGGCACCAATCGTGGCTCTCATCAAGGTTCCAGGAGTACTGGATGTGGATGGTCCCGTGGTCGTACCCGTGGTTCTGGTCGAGGGTGGTCACGGTCAAAACCACAATGTCAGTTGTGTGGTAAAATCGGATATATGGTGCAAACATGTTATCATAGGTTTGATGAGACTTTTTCTGGTCTTGGCTCGAATTTATCACCGTCAGTCAACTATCATCATCTTGATGAGAATCCTCACTCAACGCTCGCATCTCCATGTTGTGGACATTTTCACGATCTTCCTCTTGCTCTTCATCGAGTTGTTCGACCATCACAAACTACTTTACCGACACAAGCACTGGTATTTCGATTCGGGTGCAACAAACCATGTCACTCCAACTATGACCAACCTTCATCGATGTCTCTCCTACTACGTGTGCAGTCAAGTGTCTATGGGCAATGATGAGTCTGTTTCTATTGATAATGTAGGCTCTTCCAATATTCCATTTGGTTCTCGGTTGTTGCGTCTAAGGGATGTCTTACATGTGCCTACAGTGTGTAAAAATTTGATCTCTGTAGGGCAATTTGCCAAGGACAATAATGTTTATTTCGAGTTTCATCCTGTTTTGTGTTTTGTAAAGGACATTCAGACAAGGAAGACTCTTCTAGTGGGCCGCATACATGATGGCTTGTACCGGTTTGATCTTTCTCGAGCTGGTTCATATGAGGTTGGTTCTCCGTTGCTGTGTAATGTTCAAACTCATTCCTCTCTCGATCTTTGGCATAGTCGACTTGGACACCCCTGCTCCAATGTACTTACTTGTGTCTTACGATCGTGTAATGTTCCCTGCAAGAATAATGGTCTGCCTCTTAGGTGTACACCTTGTAAAATAGGCAAATCTCATAAGCTGCCTTTTACTTCTTCAAAAACAGTGTACTCAAATCCTTTTGAATTAGTAACATCGGATGTTTGGGGACCGTCTCATGTGTTGTCCAGTGGATATTCTTATTATGTCTCCTTTGTTGATATTTACAGTAGATTTACATGGTTGTATTTCATAAAGACCAAGTCAGAGGTTTCCCGTTGTTTTTCTCATTTCTACAAGATTATTCAAGTGCAATTTGGCCAGTCAATCAAAATGTTGCAGACCGATGGGGGAGGTGAATTTCGTGCTCTCTCAACTGAACTTGCTCGGCTTGGTGTTCAACATCGAGTCACATGCCCCTACACTTCAGAACAAAATGGGGTCGTTGAGCGCCGACACCGTCATATAGTTGAAATGGGTTTGACATTGTTGGCTAAAGCTTCTATGCCCTTGGAATATTGGTCTGATGCCTTCTCTCATGCAGTTCATTTAATCAACCGACTTCCTACTCCTGTGTTGCAGAATTTTTCTCCTTATGAAAAATTGTACAAGGTTCAACCTGACTATGCTCTCGATTCATGTTTTTGGCGGTGCTTTTTTTTCCTCATCTCGCACCGCTTCAACCACACAAGCTCCAATTTCGTTCTAGTAAGTGTGTTTTCCTTGGCTTTGGGTCTCATCAAAAGGGATATCGGTGTCTTGCTGCTGATGGTCGTGTGTACGTCTCTCGACATGTCTTATTTGATGAGCTGGAGTTTCCCTTTCGAACTGGTTTTTCTTGTTTCAAAGGGGATGGTCCTGTCCAGTTCCGTCATCATCATTCGAGTGTGCCAGTAGTTACAGTGACTAGCTTCGACTCTGGTTTGTCATGTTCCAGACAAGTTGTTTCTAGTCCAAGTCCAGGTTCATCTGCCTCTCCTTCTGTCTTGAGATCTCCAAGTATGGTCTCCTCACCTGGAGCAGACTGTGCAGAGGTTCCTATGCCTCCATCTCATGCACAATCACCTTCTTCTGATGTACTATCTGCTGTCCATGAGCGATCATCCTCTCCTGCAAACTGTCATCCAATGCAGACACGGTCGAAAAGTGGTATTTTCAAACCTAGAGTATTTTCTTCTGTCTTAGATGAGAAGGAGCCTTCCACTATAGATGAGGCTTTTCAAAGTGCTGCTTGGACTGCTACTGCAAAGGCTGAATATGGAGCTTTAATATCAAATCACACATGCAATTTGGTACCTCTACCTGCTGGTCGTCGTGCTGTTGGCTGTAAATGGATTTTTAAGGTTAAGCGTAATGCTGATGGGTCGGTTGCCAGATACAAAGGTCGTTTAGTTGTCTAAGGGTATCTTCAAGAAGCTGGAGTTGATTTTTATGAAACCTTCAGTCCTGTCGTCAAGCCTACAACGGTTCGTGTGATGCTGGCCCTTGCTGTTTCTCGAGGCTGGTCCTTTAGGCAAGTGGACGTCAACAACGCTTTCTTGAATGGGGATTTACATGAAGAAATATACATGACACAGCCACCTGGGTTTGAACAGCACAATGGTGGTGGGGAACCACTTGTTTGTAGGCTACGCAAGGCACTCTATGGACTTAAACAAGCTCCTCGAGCTTGGTTTCATAAGTTGAAGGATTTTTTGTTAAACACGCGGTTTGTAGCTTCTAAAGCTGACAGCTCACTGTTCATTCGACAAACAGGCACTCAGTTCCTTTACGTGCTTGTTTATGTCGATAATATTATAGTCACAGGAACTGATTCGAGTGATATTGAGGGTTTTATCAAAACTCTACATGATACTTTCTCTTTGAAAGATTTGGGGCAGTTGAGCTACTTCCTTGGTATTGAGGTTACTCGCACGTCTCGTGGTGTCTTATTGAGTCAAAAGAAGTATATTCTTGACTTAATACAACGTGCCTCCATGGCCAAATCAAAGCCATCCCCCACTCCAATGGTCACTTCATGTAAACTTTCTGCTCATGAAGGAACTCCTATTGAAGATGAGCATCTGTTCAGAAGTGTGGTAGGTGCTTTGCAATATGTGGTCATAACAAGACCTGATATTGTATTTTCAGTCAACAAGGCTTGTCAGTTTATGCACAGGCCGTTGGATACTCATTACAAAGCTGTGAAAAGGATTCTACGATACCTGCAAGGAACATTGGATTTTGGCTTATGTTTTACTCGAACCTCGAAATTGCTCCTAGAGGGTTATTCCGATGCAAGTTGGGCATCCGATGTTGATGATCGCAGGTCGAATTCAGGCTTTTGTGTTTTTCTGGGCGGAAATCTGATTTCTTGGAGTAGTAAGAAGCAATCTGTTGTATCACGTTCCACCGCAGAGGCAGAATATAGAAGTTTGGCTCAGGTCACGGCTGAAATGGTGTGGGTTCAGTCTCTACTATCTGAACTTGGTATTGAGGTTACTCATAAAGCATTACTCTGGTGTGATAGCTCAGCTGCAGTTGCTGTAGCAAACAATCCTGTGATGCATTCCAAGTTTAAACATGTGGAGTTAGATTTATGTTTTGTGCGAGAACGGGTTGCGAATGGCTCTTTTCAAGTTGGACATATATCGGGTCAGGATCAAGCTGCAGACATTTTGACTAAGCCTCTGTCCATTGGTTTATTTGATAAGTTTCGGCGCAAACTTCGGGTTTTGTCCAAAGAAGATGGAAATTTACTAGGGAGAAGAAGTTGATCGGGGAATGTTATGATATATGTCAGTAATAAAGAGTTAAGTAGTATTAGTTAAGGGCTAGTTAGTTTGTTATAACAGTTAGTATTAGTTAAGGGTTAGTTAAGAGTTATTCTGCTGTATTAAATAGACTACTGATTGATTGTTCTCTTATGAAAATACATGCAATTCATTCTATCTTAAAACTGAGTATCTTGACATTCTTCATAATCATTACTAACAACCCACTCAATGTGATGTGCCATTAACATAGCACTAATCTAAGATATCATTCGATCCCACTATCTTCTACATCTATTGGCAGGAGATGCATAAATTACAAAGTCTTCAACAGCAAGCCAATCAGTGGAGGTCTTTGATTGATTAGTTGATGGAAGAAGGGGGTTGATGATTGATGAACTGGACTAAACCAGTTTGCTTAATCATATAATCAGATGATTTGAAACAGTCAATCTGCACATTTAAGGAATCCCAAATTCTTTGCCACTGAAATTCCATAGTTGGAAAACTACTTATATATTGCACTCAGGTTCTTGATGATGAGCCACGCACTCTCAAATACAAGTCAATATTATCAACTAACAAATTGTTTGAAGTTGATAGAGCCCTCAAAAAAAACATTTTCAAGCGTCCAGCTCCTTTTTCCTTATGATTCTTCTCTCATTCTTCAACTTGCAGGGTCTTAACTTGTTTCGTTTAGCAACAGCAAGCCCTCTAATTAGAGGAAATGACACTAATCGACAAGCTCTACTCCAGTTCAAAGCCAAGATAACTGGTGATCCACTCAAGATTATGGAGTCCTGGAATAGCTCCATTCACTTCTGTCAATGGATCGGTGTTACATGCTGTCCCAAGCATTGAAGAGTCACCAAGCTGAAACTTCGAATCCTCAAACTCTCTGGATTATTGTCATCCTATATTGGAAATTTGAGCTTCCTCAAAGAGTTGGGTCTTGTGGGCAACAGCTTCTACAACCAAATTCCTCAAGAGATCGGTGGTTTAAGAAGACTAGAAGCATTATACCTGGCCAATAACTCCATCAGTGGTGAAATTCCTTCCAATTTATCTGCTTGCTCTAAGCTTTCATCAGTCGATATGATGGGCAATCGACTAATAGGAGAAATACTTGCTTCGTTGGGTCTCTTGTCAAACCTGAAAGTATTGGGTTTTGTACACAATGGTTTGAGAGGGAGTATCCCACCATCGTTGGGGAACTTGTCATCCTTGGAGAAACTTGGTTTAACATATAATGCATTAAGTGGGATTATATCTGAATCTTTTGGACGACTGAGAAATCTTTCAGTTTTCGCCATATTCGGAAATGTAATTTTTGGTATTGTTCCTGTAGCATTGTTGTTGGAATATTGACAGCAATATAATATGAAACAAACTTAAATTTGCTAAGAGATTAAAAGAAACCGAAGTAAAGAAACATAGGAGAAAGCTTGGACTTGAAGATGACTGAAAAACTAATAATCTATTCATTAAGATTGCAAAATATACATGAAATACAGGTTTGCATAGCAGTTATCTAATGATTTAACTGCTCCCACTAATATGACTAAAACAAAGCTTGAATTACACACAAGAGTAAGCTGACATATCAGCCATTACATCAAGTTCAAATCAAAACTAATCCTACCAACTTTGATAACAAGTTACAAAAAAGCTAAGTTAAGTTACATAGAAACAAAATGAGCAAAATGAATGAAATTAGCTGCTACACTAGGTTCAGCACCAAAGCTTGTCTGCTTGATCAGCTGCTGCTGGTCACATGTTGCATTGCAGACCAATGCTCAACACTCCTCCTTGTACTGTATGCAATAAACACCAATTTTGCTCCTTAAGACTTCAAACTTTGTAGCACCAAGTGACTTAGTTAAAATATCAGTCAATTGATTTTCTGAGCTACAATGAACAAGATTGACTTCTTTTGATTGTGCAGCTTTTCGAACAAAGTGAAATTTGATCTTAAAATGTTTGGTTTTGCCATGGAAAATTGAATTTTTGGCTATGGCAACTACTAACTGGTTATCAACCCTAATTTTAGTTACTTCAACCTATTCTTCATTCAAATCACATACCAACTTTCTAAGCCAAATTGCTTGATTAACAGCTGGAGCAGCTGCAGTGTACTCTACTTCAGCTATGGATTGAGCAACAGTTTGTTGCTTCTTTGAGCTCCAACAAAAAACTCCTGATCCAAGGGTAAAGAAATAACCAGAGGTGCTCCTCATGTCATCAATAGAGCCAGCCCAATCACTATCAAAATATCGAGTCAGCTTAAGCTCTTTTCCTTTTTCAAACTTGACTCCATAATTCAAAGTCCCCTTGACATATCTGAGGATTCTTTTAGCTGCTTTAAAATGAACCACATCACAGCAGTGCATAAATCTCGATAAGAGGCTAACACCAAATATAATATCAGGCCTAGTTGCTATTAAGTAAAGCAAGCAACCTACTAGGCTTCGATATTCCTTTTTATCAACCTTTTCTTGATTCCCACTACTAGACAGCTTCTCTCCTTGAGCCATTAGTGTGCTGACTATTTTGCAATTTGTCATGCAAAATCTGTTGAGAATCTTCAAAGCAAAGGCATGTTGACAAATGAAAATGCCTTGATCAGATTGGTTCACTTTCATACCAAGAAAGTATGTCATAACTCCCAAATCTGTCATTTCAAACACTTCTTGCATTTGCACTTTGAATTCACTAATCAATTCATCTTTGCTTCTAGTCACAAGCAAATCATCCATATAGAGTGGCACAATCAGCGAAGTCTCACTTTCTAACCTCTTCACATAAAGTGTAGCTTCACTAACACTTTTCTCAAACTTGAGCCTAGACAGGTATGTATCAACCTTCTCATACCGGGCCCTTGGTGCTTGCTTTAGGCCATACAGTGCCTTTTTCAACCTATAGACCTTGTCCTCTTCTCCTAGGACCTTAAACCCATCTGATTGTTCAATGAAAATTTCCTCCTTCAGAAAACCATTAAGAAATGCTGACTTAACATCCAACTCGGGTACATCATGAGATTCAAACTTCACAAGCTGCTCATTTAGCAGGTAATAATGTCTTCTTGACTTAGCAAAATAGTCAATCCTTTCAACACTCAAGTCGCATTTCCACTACTTTTCAGTTGATATGATATGTTAAGATAAATCGTTGTTTCTTAAGTTTCAGATATCTAAGGCGTCATATGGATGAACTGATCGGCTCTGGTCCAGGAAAAGTGCTTGTTATTCTCTTTTATTCACATTTTGCTTTGAGAGTTTGTCCGACTTTCCATCAATAATTTGTATTAATATTTGGTTTTTGTCATTGCATTATAAGCAACTGGATTGTGATCAAATCAGATATTAAATAACAATTTTGGATTTTGACTCTACATCTTATTGTATTGGAATTGGAAGTGTCTGTCAAAATGTTTGACTTTAGAAATCAATAATGTAGAATATTGGACATGACACTTGATGAAATAAAGTAATACCCTTCAATTAGTGTTTCATTCTTCAAGGCATAAGTTACAATGCTTCTTTCAGGTAACAGAACTTTGTCAATTTCATCAAGCATCAGCAAAACTCGATTTCCCATTGATAATTTCCATATTTTATGTCAACGTCATTAGATTCCAGACAAGAGCCAACTAGTTGGCTTTTGACTTTCTGAATTCAGACATGAGACAATCTTATTCCAAGTTTCTTTACTATTAAGACAATCCATTTTAACAACAATCAATTGTTGAGCCAAAAAGATAACCACTCGTCATAACATATGACTTTTTTATTTTGGTTAAACAAAACGTATATAAATTAGTTATACACAAAGATGGAACCTTGGTACCAACATAATTTGACTCCACAAAAGTTACTATCACTTGGCCAATATCTTGATGGTATGTCAAGCATGTTAAGACTTTAGATGCATAAATTAACAATAATTAGTACTATTGTTTACGTTAATGCTAGTTGCATCATCAATTGTAACTCGCTTTGCAACTAAACGATGTGTAAATTTTTGCTACATTTCTTGGCATATTTTTTATAAAAAAAAATCATGTTGATTTTCTTACATCCCTTTGAAGGTTTTGAGCAACAATATACAAGATTGAAATTGATTTGTGATTTTTGAAGATATGTGATCAAGCAAAGACATTATTTAAAGGGTTTTAGTGAGATCCGATTATCATATTTTATAGAAGTTTGTAGTGACGTAAAAATTTTAGTTTAGGGTCGCTAATTGTGGCGATTTATTAAAAACTTGAAAACTTGAAGTTTGATTTTAAAAAAAAGAGGGACCACCGATCTTTTTTTAGGGTGTGATCGGACACCTATTAGATTCCTTTATTTTTAAAATGAGGAAAAGGCCGAGTTTAAGTCTACGTTAAAAGCCAGAGAAAAATTAGGGTTCGGGAGTCGGTTACACGCGAGGAAGGTATTAGCACCCTCGCGACGCCCAAAAATTGGTATCTCATAAACACGTGTTGTCTTGATTTTCAAAAATACGAGTTCAATGTAACATTTAGTCGTGATCCGACTAAAAGAAGACAAGAAATTTTAGTCTTTTTGTTTTTGTTTTTTGAGAAGGGTATACCGTTTTAGCACGAGCCTACAAATTCCATCCAACATAGCGATGAAACTTACGGTCTAATGTTAAATCGATACATTGCCTCATTTATTAAAAACAAGAATAAGATTTTTGAAATAATGCAAAGCAAATTGATGTGAAATAAAAATAAATAGAGGAACCATAAATACATTGAAGCAAATAACGAATATGATAGTAATAGAAGAAAACAATAACAATACATGCAAGATTAAATGTCATAATAGTATCAAATATGAGTAAACAATGAATATACATATAAAAAATATTAAGAGTATGTACGTAATATTTTTTACACACATATATATAAGTAGCAATGATGTTAGAAATATACTATGTATATTATTTGAACTATACATGAAGTGATAAAAATATATAACTAGTAATGTTAAAGTATATACGTAATAATAAATGTTGAAAGATGTATGTACATAGCGTATATAAGAAATATATATATATATACACATAATATAATATGCAAAAAGATAGCATAGTTATTCAAAACATATGTACAATAAAAATACAATATTAAAAAGTATATATGAAAATGCGTATGTAATATAATATTGACATAATATATATATGTTGGGAATAATGATATATATATAAAATCCTATTACGTAAATATAAATCTATATATATCGAATATACATATATAATAAAACAGGTTCTAAGATTAATGACAATAAATAAGGATAAAAATATATACATGGGAATAGTATAAGAAACATATGTAACTAATAACATTAAAATACACACATGGCATATAAAATATACATAACATATACCTTAGAAATGATAATAATATAAAAAAAACTATTCATACACTATATAAATACATACATATATATATATATATATATAAATAATAATGATGAATAAGTATAATGAAAATAGTAAATATAAAAGTAAAGAAAGAAGAAAATACAGCATATAGACAAAAGTTAAATATAATAATGATATAAAGAAAATAAGATAATATGTTAAAAATAAATAATAAATATAATAATGTAAAATAGTAAAAAGCATGTTCATACGTATATAATAAAACATATATTAATAATAATAATAATAATAATACCAATAATGATAGATAATAATAAATATAATAATAGAAAATATCAAAATTAATTAATTTAATAGTGAATAAATGAAAATAAATGAAAAAGGACCAAAATTGAACAGAAAACAAAGTTTTGGGGCTAATTCAAAGAAAAAGATAAACGAAAGGATCTATTTGAGTGTGCGCTTAAATATAGAGGGTCAAAACTGCAATAACCCCATATTCTCCAAAACGCGTAGCATTCAGGGGATTAAATCAGAAACCAAAGAAAATTATTGGGCCAAATTAAAATAACAACAAACTTGATTGTAAAATAATAAAAATGTGGAAGGGCCAACACCGCAATTAGCCCTTCCGCTATAAAAACACGCGGAGAGAGGGGAGAAAGGAGAGAGAGCTCCAACCAGGGGGCCGGTCACCGGAGGCTCGCCGGCGCCGGCCACCGCACGCGGTGGCCAGAAAGGTAATTTTTTTTTATATATTTTTAGCATTATATTCTTATATATTTAGTTTTTTTTATTATATATATATTTATGCCAAACTAGCCTAAAACAGAAACTGGAATAAAATTTAATTACCTTAGGTCTTAATATCTGTGTTTGGTTGCTGAGATGTTATATTTGTATTTGAACACCGATTGGACTGCTAATTTTTCTCTAGAATCGAACTTTTCTATTGTTTGTATTTTTAAGAAAAAAAATCCGAACCCACCCCTTTTACAGCTTTTTAATCAGCTTTATATAGCCATTTTGGTTACATTATTTTCCTCTGTCTTCTACTACTGTTGTGTATCTCTTTGGTTTTGCAGGTATGGCCAGCGTTGGTGGTGGCAGAGGCCGGATGGGATTGGGTTAGGTGTGAGTGGGAGGGTGGTTGCGGCGCTGAGCAGGCTAGGGTTTCAGTTTTTGATACCCTAGGTCAGGATTTGGGTCAAGGATTGGGCTTCTTAAGTTTGGGCTTGGGTGGGTTAGATGGTTTAGGCTTTAGTTGGGTTAGTGGGTCTGTTGGGTAGGTTTATTGGGCTCCCGGGTTTGGAATTGTAAGTGGGTTTGAGTTTTAGGGGTATTTGGGTTAAATTTTAGGGTTTTGATGTAATGGGTTAAGGGCTATTGTTTAAAAGGGTAATTGGGTTCGGTTGTAAACAGGCCAAAATTGGCCTGTAACAAAGTTCAATCGATAAAGACAATCTCTTTTTATGATATGCCTTAAGAGAAGACCATGTGTCAACAATTGCGTATTTAATGTGTTTATGTACAAATTAGAGAGAGAGCAGTTATTCTATTATTAGAGGAATTTTTTTTAGTGCAAAATACTTATAAGCCTATTCTTGTGTTCATCTTTGATATTTTGCTCTTTCAGTTGTTTATTTAATTGCAACCTAATTTACAATTAATAAGTAAATCAACTTAATTTGCTCATCGAGAAAATGGATTGTGGATATGAATTTGAACTTTAAGAAGATTTCTGAGGAAGATGCAACGAAATTAGAGTTATCTTTCATGTTGAAGGAGATTAAGGAAGTGATATGGAGTTGTGGCACCTGTTGAAAAATATGGACGTCACATATATAATAAGGGTAATTACATGTTATTATTTACTACTATAATAAGTTAGCCCAAATTAAAAGTGATCTAATTTGGTTAAAATTTTATTGGGCTTTAATTATTAAATAAATTATGGGTCAAATATGTGTAGATACTCTAGTAATTAAATTCTAATCAAATTCTGATTAATGATGGGCTAATTAGAATTTGATTAGAACTAATATGTCAACATAATATTAGGGTTATGGTCCCCAAATTATGCTCAAGATATCCTTTCTAATATCCCATCAGTAGGAAAGAGAGAGCAAGTATTCTCTGAATTTCTTGTGTGCTAATTTGGAAGATCAAATCCTCAAGATCTGATAAAACTTCAAAAAATTCATGGATTCAGGTACGCTTCCACATCTAGTTTTGTTCTTGATTTGTTCTTAATTTATTCTTGATGATTTGACATGATAGATCCTGATTTATTAAGTTTTATTTCAGATTTATTTTACAAATCTAACAGCACCAACTTATTAGTGTTAATTTTACATTGATTTATATGAATGGTAATGGTATGGCTGCAGAAGCTATTAACCGAGCTATTTGGCTAAAAAAAATCAAGACAGATTTGAATCTACACGAAAGGGAAACAACAGAGATCAAATGTAATAACCAATCTGCTATTGCAATTGCAAAGAATCCAGTGTTTCATGGGAGAACAAAGCATTTCAAGATAAAGTTTTATTTTGTTAGGGAAATGGAACAATCTTAAGAAGTTGAACTGATTCATTGCAGTTTAGAAGATCAGTTAGCTTACATCTTGACCAAGCCTCTTTATGTGTCAAGGTTCAAAGATCTGAGAGCAAAGTTAGAGTTTGCAGCATGCAAGCTAAGGAGGAGTGTTGAAGTTGGCTTCCATGTAGGACAAGGAGTAGCACAAGGAGTAGACCATGCAGCTCGAGCCATACATGTTGTAGCTAGAGCCTATGCTACTGATTTTGTCACTTCAAGGAAATATTTTGTTACTTAGTTAGACTTGAACTAAGTTGGTAACATATCTGATGTAATTAGGTGCTGATGGATTGATAGATCAGCTTTACTATGTGTGCAAGTTATGTATCAATTTACTAGGTTAGTTAGTGGTGTTAGGTAAATGTTTAGGTGACATTTGTTTATTTTTGACCAGCTTATTGACTGGTATATTTAATGGCTTTATGCCTCAATTCAGTAGTAATGAATTCTTTTAGAAATTCTTCTTCATTCTCTGGTTTTTTACTCAAGTTCTTATGCTGTTTTTGAATTTTTTTTTCAGCAAGAAATCGAGCCTTCTAGCTCAAGTTTCTGTCAAATTTCTCATCCTATTTTCTTAGTTCCAATAGAGAGTCACCAAGTTGGAATTGAAATTCCTCAAACTCTCTGACTCTTAATCATCCTACATTGGGAACTTTAGCTTTCTGAGGGAGTTGTTTGTTGTGGGTAACAACATCTACAACAAGAAAAAAATTATACTATTATAAAAATAAACCACCTTATTCTAACCTTCGAAAAAAAATTCCGACTTCACTCCTAATATCCTTACCTTCAAATTTGGACCTTCTTTGTAAAAAAGAATAATATAGTATTTACTAAGCGTACTGGGTTAGTTTCTGCATATTTAAATATATGGAAAGTATAAAAAGTTGATTAGAAATATCGTGTCAATGGGGGGCTCCACAGTTGTGATCTTACTGGAACAATCCAATGTTTACTTTGAAGTCTCCCCTTGTCATTTTATTATAGGGAATAAATTATATTAAGATGATTCTAAAATATATAATTTTTAGACATTAATAATAAAATGCCACATCATTAATTTTTAAAATGTAAGTCTTAATATACATTCATCGATCTAGGCTCTACAATCCGTGGCTGGAAAGATGCTTGGATACTTGATGTTGGGCCCCTTTTCCCCTATGTTTCTGCTCATGATAGACTTAATTTAGATAGTACTCTGAAGGACTAGGTGCTTCAGGACAGCTCTTGGAATGTTGATATGCTTTGTATTTGGTTGTCTGAAGACATGATAAGACGGATTGTAAGTATTCCTCCTCCTCATTTGACTAGTGGTGAGGATAGAATCATTTGGGCTCGTTTTGGATCAGGATCTTTTTCCGTTCGCAGTATTTATTGGGCCTTAAAGGAAAATTCTTAAAGCCCTAAAGATGATGTTTGGAAGTTCATCTGGAAGTATCAAAGTGCTTAGAGGGTTCATCTTTTCGTTTGGATTGTGGCCAAATTGAGACTTTTTACTAATTCTGAACAAGTCAGGAGAGGTATTGGGCAAAGTAGTGCGTGCCCACAATGTGTTCATGATATTGAAGACATCATACACGTGTTTCATGATTGCTCGAAGTCCAAGGAAGTTTGAAAGCTTGTAGTTCCTCTAGAGAAACAAGACAGGTTCTTTTCTGATCCCTTTCAAATTTGGTTTTCAACTAATCTTTGTTGTCATCTTAAGTTGCAGGATAAGAGAATTACTTGGTCATGCCTATTTGGACTAATCACTTGGACAATTTGGAAGAATGGAATTTGTTCATCTTCCAAAATATTAATTGGACAGCTTATGATGTTCTCAAGTCCTCTCTTAGTTGGGCCCAACATTTTGAGCCTTTCCTTCTTGGGACCAAGGCTAGATCAAGCTCTTCGAGTTTTCGTCATCACTTTTCACAGGATTGGGTGCATTTATTTACTGATGAAGCAATGGCTAGGGCCTCCGAAAATGCCTCAGCAGGTGGAGTGGTTAGGGACCGGGATGGAAATTGGATCCTAGGATTCACTCATTATCTAGGCAGATGTTCACCTTTGGAAGCAGAACTTTGGGGTATTCTTGACGACATTCTCATTTTGTTAAATAAAGGGTATAAGAGAATCAGGATCCAGACGAATAATTTAGAAGTGGTCAGGGCCTTGAAGATGGAAGAAACTATGGACCTCGGCATTACCTTGCTTAGAAGAATTAAACGAGTTTTGCATTCTGAAGATCAGTGGAAAATCAAGTATGTTCCTAGAGAGTGTAATTTAATTGCGGACCAATTGGCAAAGATCAGTCTTTTTTGGCAAACCTCCCTCCTGATATTTGAGGTTTCTCCTGATGTGGTGGTTACGACTATCCAACAAGATAAAGCTTTTTGCGTCTTTTAGAATTTCTTAAATTGTATTTCTCTTTATGTTTTTTCACCAAAAAAAAATATATACATTCATCTATATTTATTATATTTTCTAACTTAATTTAAATTAAATTAATTACTTAACAAATTAAAATTTTTAATAAATAAAATAACATGTTTTTTTGTTTTATAATTTTTAAATTATTTTAATTTTTTCAAATTTAATGGTCTTTTATTTCTTTGCTTTTGAATCGTTTTTTATTTTATGCATTTAACTTTGTTATTTATTTTAATTTTTAGATAGGTAAATTTTTTCTTTTTAAATTTTAATCGAATTTCAAAATTTTATAAAACCACTAATGGTGGTTATAATTTTTTCGAAATTTGATTTTTTTTACTAGTATTTTTTCTAGATTTTTAATGGTTGATTTTATTTTTTTCAATTTGTGTTTATGATTTTTATTAGTTTTATTATTTTTAATTAGATTTAAATATTTTTCAAATTTTATTTATTTATTATTAATTTTTTTCAGTCATAAAATTTCAATATTTTTTCCCAAAATTTTAATTATTGTAATTAAAGTTAATTAAATTAGAAATGATATTATATGTGATTGAGAAAAGAATGATATTTGTATGTCTTCAAAAATTAATTATGTGATATTATTTGAGTAATATCAAAAACTTATATATTTTAAGATAATCCTAATATAAATCATTCTTTTATTATGACATAAATGTTTAATTAAGTAAACATCATATATGCAATAAGTAAAGGAGCAGTGGCCCATGCAATTTTTAATACGATAATATCATACAAGTAGAAAAAATATTGACCATAAAAACCAACCCCAAGTAGAGGCCCATGGAAATCATAGCCACATGACAGTAGATAGAATGCGATAATATCATCATTCTAAAACTATATATTGCTCTCTGCTTCTTCATGATGACCCACGCACTCTCATTTACAAATCCATCTTATCAATTCACAATTTGTTTCAAGTTGATGGAGCCATCAATAAACCATTTTCAACCGTCCACCTCTTTTTTCCTTATCATTCTTCTCTCATTCTTCAACTTGCAGGGTCTTAACTTGCTTAGTTTAGCAACAGCAATCCCTGTAGTTAGAGGAAATGACACTGATCGACATGCTTTACTCCAGTTCAAAGCCAAGATAACTGGTGATCAACTCAACATTATGGAGTCCTGGAATAGCTCCATTCACTTTTGTCAATGGATCGGTGTTACATGCGGTCGCAAGCATCGAAGAGTCACCAAGTTGAAACTTGGAAAACTCAAACTCTCTGGATCATTGTCACCCTACATTGGAAATTTGAGCTTCCTCAGGGAGTTTGATCTTGTGGACAACAGCTTCTACAACCAAATTCCTCAAGAAATCGGTGGTTTAAGAAGACTGGAAGCATTACACCTGACCAATAACTCTATCAGTGGTGAAATTCCTTCCAATTTATCTGCTTGTTCTAAGCTTATATTAGTTGATATGAGCGGCAACCAGCTAACGGGAGAAATACCTTCTTTGCTGGGTCTCGTGTCAAACCTGAAAGTATTGGGTTTTGTCCACAATAGTTTGAGAGGGAGTATCCCACCATCGTTGGGGAACTTGTCATCCTTGGAGGTACTTGGTTTGGAGATCAATGCATTAAGTGGGATTATACCTGAAGCTTTTGGACGACTGAGAAATCTTTCAGTTTTCGTCATATTCGGAAATGCAATTTCTGGTATTGTTCCTGTCGCAATGTTCAATCTCTCCAATATTAGAGCCTTTGATATTGGTGGAAACAAGATTCAAGGTACTCTTCATTCTGATTTAGAAATCAATATGCCTCATCTTGAGTTCTTTTCTGTAGGGGGAAACCAAATCTCTGGACAAATTCCAATTTCAATATCCAATGCTACAAATCTTAATGTACTTGAATTTAATGCAAACAGGTTCAATGGAAATGTGCCTTCATTAGAAAAGCAAGATACACTTATTAACCTTGAACTAGGAGGAAACCGCTTGGGACATGGGATAGAAGGTGACTTGAACTTTCTCTGCACTTTAGTCAATAATACCAAACTACGCTTTTTATCTATAGGCGAAAATAATTTTGGAGGGGAATTTCCGAAATGCATTAGCAATTTTTCTAGCACACTTCGGGGTTTAGCGATGGGTAAGAACAACATTTTCGGAAAAATCCCGGATGGGATTGGGAATCTCATCAATTTGGAGGTGCTTGTGGTGGGAGAAAGTCAACTATCAGGTCCCATTCCCTTTAATATTGGGAGGCTTCAAAAGCTAAATCAATTTTCCGTTGACAATAATTTTCTCTCTGGGACTATTCCCCACTCCATTGGAAATTTAATAGAGTTAACCGAACTTGGTTTAAGTTTTAACAATCTTCAGGGCAACATTCCTTCAGGTCTAGGTAATTGCAAAAATTTGCTTCTAATGGATCTTTCTAGTAACAATCTTAGTGGACCAATACCCCCTGAAGTACTTGGACTTCCATCCTTGTCCATTGTACTAAATTTATCGTCAAACGACCTGACTGGTGAACTTTCCGTTGAAGTAGAAAAACTAAAAAATCTAGGTGCATTGGATGTTTCTCAAAATAGATTATCTGGTTTGCTTCCAAAAAACCTAGGCAGTTGTGTAAGTCTAGAGAAGTTGTTCTTGGAAGGAAATTTGTTTGAAGGACCCATTCCAACATCTTTGAGTTCATTGAGAGGTCTTGTGGCATTGGACTTATCTGACAATAATCTTTCCGGTGGGATGCCAGAATTTCTTGTGCGATTTGGGGCATTAAAGTATCTAAATCTCTCTTTCAATGATTTGGAGGGACTAATACCAAGTGAAGGAGTATTTAAGAATGCAAATGCTACATTTGTTGAGGGAAATAGTAAGCTTTGTGGAGGCATCCCTGAGTTACACATGTCAAGATGTAACTCCAAAACATCAGCAAACACATCCCTTAAATTGAAGATCACAATAATTTTTGTGATTTTAGGAGTGACTGTAGTATTCTCTATTTTCCTCATCATCTGGTTTAGAAAGAAAAAAGAGCAGATGCCAACGACAACTCATGTAGAAAATTCCCTTTTACAGTTATCATACCAAAGCATCCTAAGGGCTACTAACGGATTCTCCCCTCAGAATTTGGTTGGTTCGGGAAGTTTCGGATCTGTATACGAAGGAATTCTTGAAGCGAATGGAGCAGCTATTGCAGTAAAGGTGCTTAATCTTCTGAATCATAGAGCTTCCAGGAGTTTCTTGGTTGAATGCGAGGCTTTGAAGAACATTCGACATCGTAATCTTGTCAAGGTATTAACAGCCATTTCAGGTATCGATTATCAAGGCAATGATTTTAAAGCCTTGGTTTATGAGTTCATGGAAAATGGAAGCTTGGAGGATTGGCTACATCCATCTGTTGGCATGAATAAACCAGAGACGATGAGAAACCTAAATTTCTTTCAAAGACTTAATGTGGCCATAGATGTTGCTCATGCACTGGAATATCTGCACCATCGTTGTGAGACGCCGATCATTCATTGTGACCTCAAGCCAAGCAATGTTTTACTCGATGGGGAAATGGTTGGTCATATAAGTGACTTCGGCTTAGCAAAAATCCATTCTGGAGATAAGCTTAACTATTCTACTAATGAATCAAGCTCCCTTGGATTAAGAGGAACTATCGGCTATGCTCCACCTGGTATGTTCACTTTTTTTCATTTCTTTCATTATTTAAATGAAAAAATAAAAGTCCATCTAAAAGCAGTCTTGTTGTATATTTAGAGGTTTTCCACAGAAATTATTTATATATGTATTTTGTGACAAATTAATTGTAGAATATGGCACGGGAAGCGAGTTGTCCACAAATGGCGATGTGTATAGTTATGGCATCCTCTTGTTAGAGATGTTAACAGGGCAAAGGCCAACAAATGAAAGGTTCAAAGAAGGTTTAAGTCTTAACAGCTTTGTCAAAACAGCTTTGCCCGATCGAGTGGTTGAGATTATAGATCCCGTTCTTCTTCAAGAAAATGTCCGAGGAGGAAAAGCCGCCTACATCACTCTTAATGAAAACAACCTGGGAAATGACATACATCTTCAGTGCTTGAATTCATTATTCGAAATAGGACTCACTTGTTCTACCGAATCACCGAGTGAGAGGATGGACATGAGTGATGTTATTAACAAGCTTTGTTCAATTAGAGACAAGCTTCTTCGTCCAACTCGGTGACGTCGTGGTATTTGAACTTTGTATGTTACTCAATCAGCAGGTAATAATCTCTCCTTATCTTAGTAAAATACTCTTTTGTTTCAAATCGGAAAGATGAAAAATTAAATAGTAGAAAAATAGAGGAATTTTTTTTTTAAAAGTGTGTTTGGTATAAAACATTTTTTAAAAAAATGTATAATTTTAAACTAATAAACACATTTCTCTCATTATTATAATTTTGAATGATTGATTTTTATGCATTACAATGAAAAATGAATCTCTCTTATTTTCTTTCCTCCCACTTTTCTTCCCTACGAATTACACTTATTCCCTACCAATTCTACTATATATTATGATGATATGATGTGCTTAAATAAATCCAGTTGCTGGTATCTAAGGTGTTGTACGGATCAACTTCAAAGAGACTTAAGTCTGACAAAGTGCTTGATGTTCTCCAAGAAAATAGAATAGATATAGGTTTTTTTCTTGTTTTCTGCCAAGAATTTTCAGTGTAATTTGTATAATACTTGGTTTGTGTTTGCATCATAAGCTGCTAGATTATGATGAAGTCAGACTTTAAATAACAATGTTGGATTTTGACTTTGCATCTTATTGTATCAGTCATGGTATTGAACATTTTAATCATTGGCTGTTCATGAGAACTTCATATTTTTGAAATTATAATCTTTTTTATACTAAAAAAGTCAGACATGAGTACATTCAAAAAGTTTATAATTTGCATTTTATCCATTTTACTTGAAAAATGAATAAATTAGTTATTTTAAATTAAAAAATAAATTAATTTTTTTGTTAAAAAATTTATTTATTTTTATTGTAAAAGTTGTTTCTTGTGCATTATTTTGAGATATACGTGATACACTATGAGGAGTTGCCTGATTATTCTATCATCCTTAAATTTAATATATAAAAATTAATTTATTCAATTTTTTAAGACATAAGTTACAATGCTTTATTTCGAACAACGGGACTTTGTCACATTCTTTCAACATCAACAAAACTAGATTTCCTAGTAATAATTTCCATCTTTTAATGTATTTTGGAGTTCAAACCATCCACAAAAATTATGCGATTGATGAAAATAAAATTAAAAACAGTTGTTAATTGGCACATGGTCTGAACAAAGCGTATTAAAATTTTATAGAAACAAGAAAACCAACTTTGGTTAAGTTTATAAAACCTGTAATAACTCAAATTTGCCCGGTCCGTAAAATAAATAAATATAAAAAACAAAAATAAAAAAAATAAAAGTCCTTTTACAAGTCCAAATTGATAGCCTATATACATAGCCCAGTTTGAGCACTATCTATGGCCCATTTACAAGAGACACCAGTAGCCCACATACACCTAAAACCCTTAGCCCGAATACCCAAATTAGACCTAAATCAGCGAGGCCCAGGATGGCCAAATGCCTAAACCAAATCAGGAAATCCTAGGGTTTCTAGAAACATTTGCGCCGCAAGCATGATCCCAATCGTCACAGATCAAGGCGTGACAGAGCCTCATCTCGCGCCGTGTCAGCGTGCCAACCCCTCACATCTTTGTATCTTCACTACTTTGCAAAAGGAAAGAAACAGCAGAGACAACGCAAATATAGCAGGAAATAAAGATTGTAAATATATTTTCAGTGGCTATAAAAGCCCGAATCAAAATGATGTAAAGGGGTTTTTTTTTTTTTGGATACGCACATATACAATAAAATACAGTAGTTTATCGAAGAAACAGAGGTGATTGGTTTTATCTTTTTTTCTTTTATTCAGAATATATACATATAAAAAGAAACTAAGAAATAATAAAAGATTATTACCTCTCTATTCACTATAAAAAGCGAAACTTTTTCAAGTTCTGACCGCCGTACATGGCTGAGTCGGCGGTGGTGCGTGGGCGCATGGGAGCCCGATGACGGAGGCTGGACGGAGCTCCGAGGGCCTGCTCTCCGTCCCCTTCAGAGCTTTCTTCAGTTTTTTTTTTAAACAGGTTAAAAATGAATTTTTGGGGGCTAAATTTGGCTTTTATAGCCTCATAGAAACGGCATCGTTTTGCTTAAAACGATAAGCTTCAAAACAGCGTCGTTTCAAAGCTCAGGATCCACGTGTTGACCCTTGACCCGAATAGGATCTGCGTGTTTTTGTTTAAAGGGAAAATTGCCCAATTGATCCTTCCGCATTTTTAAAATTTATAATTTCATTTTATTTTTATTTTAAATTGGCCCTAACCTTTTACATTTGTTTCAATTTAGTCCCAATGGCCATTATAAAACCTATTCTGAGAACGACGTTGTTTTTGGGAATAGGGCTAATTTCCCAGTAAGTCCCTCAGATTTTAGTGTGCATTTCAATTAGGCCTAAAATTTTTTATTTATTTGTAATTAACCCTAGATTTTTTAATTAAATTCAATTTTAATCCTTTTTTATATATATATTTATTTTATTTTAAATACTATATGTATTATTTATTTTTATAAACATTAGTTATATGTAAAAATAGTATATACATTATTTTTATTTATATATTATTTATCATATTATTTACATTATTATATATTTTATTTATAAATTTTATTATATGTTATATATTTTACTATATATATTATTCCTTACATTATTTTTATTTTATTATAAATTATATATTATTTTATTATTCATTAATTACATATAATTTTAAAAATTTGTAAATTATTATTAAATAAATACGTGTATTATCAATATTTAGTACTTAGCATGTAATATTCTTAAAATTATTATAAAATTTTGTTCCTATTTGACACATTATTATTTTTATAAATATATATTAAGTTATGATATCATATAGTATTATTAACCGTTTCTAAAAATCTCCTTGATTATTTATATAATGTTTTAAATATTTTTTTATATACACCTCATTTATTTTTTAAAGTGTATTTAGATTTTTTATTTTTGTCTTATTTTATATATATGTTCATAATTTGTTTATCTATTTTTGTATCATTTTGCATTATTTCAAATCTTATGAATTACTTGTTATTTTTATATTTATTGTTTTAAATATTTGCATGAAATATTATTATATATTATGTAATTTATATTGTTATATTCATTATTCTTTATATTATATTTTGCATGAAATGATAATGTATGTATAATTATGTCATTTATGATTATATATGCATAAAATGTTAATGTATATTGTGTAATTTATGGCATTATTTATCATTTTTTTTGTATTATATTTGCATGAAATGTTAAAATATGTATCATGTAGTTTACTCAATATTGATCTTTTGTAATATGTTAAATACTTTATTGTTATGAAAAATTTATATTTCATTTAAACCAAAAGAATTTTAAAAAGATGAGACAATGTTTTTGATATTTAGGAATTCGGAAAGTAGTGCCCTAACATGTTGGGTTGCGATTTTCCTTTTGTCTAAATGTCTAAAGTATCCTTCTAAATAGATTTTGTAAGTCACGAGATGATTTCAATTACGAAAGTTTAAGAATATCATATCTAATCATGCTGGATGTGATATTTGTACCCTTTTGGGAGCGAAGGAATCTCGATTTTCAACTCAAATTATCTTGGTTTTTTAAAAGGGATCCTTTTAAATTCTTTCAAACTTTTGACATCAAGACAGAAAACTATTTAATTTGGTACCAATTTAGGGCGTTGCAAGGGTACTAACCCTTTCTCGTACGTAATCGACTCCCGAACCTATCTTCTCATATTTTCGTAGACCAAAATGTTTTATAAGGTGATCCAATCACACCTAAAAAGGTTGGTGGCGACTCCCGTTTTCAAAAATCTCATTTTTTTAAAAAAGAGGTTTCGACAGCTTGGCGACTCCACTGGGAACAATAAGAGAGTCAAGCCAGAATTGATTATTTTCTGTCTTAGTGCCAAAAGTTTGGAAAGACTTTAAAAAATATCGATCCTTTTTTCATATGTTTGTTGCATATGTTTGTTATTTTCGAACACATTGCATTTACATGACCGTTGTGGTCGTACCTTTAAGTGGGAGTGAGAAGCTACGCTTTCGTGAGGTTTTCACCTTCGCATGGGCTAGTGGATTGCTTTTGGGATACATCTGTACCTATGTCTTTGTGAGATTTTCATCTCCGTATGGCCATAGGGATATGTGTCCCCCTAAACCAAACTTGGTCCATATGAACCTATAATGGGTGAGGATCGAGGAATCTGCCGGTTCAGTACCCTCGCTTTAGAACTAAAACACATATAGTGAAATTTAAATGCTTACCCTAGGGAGTACGGTGATAGCCTTTAGTAAGCTACCCTTATAAGTGTTTATTATACCTTTTATATATGATACTGACCTATTTTATTTTGCTATCATTGCATGTCACTCAACATTTAAAGGTGTCGATTCAAGGTTTGATTTCTAGATTAGAAAGTTTCGTAATGAGAAACGAATATCTTGATAAAGTGGAGGACAACGCCTCTGTCTGTACTTGGTCGGAGAAAACCCAGTTAGAGAAATGAGATAGTGTCACCGAGGGGTAAACATCAGAGTTGTGAGACTTCACTCGTATTAATTCGACACAAAATGAGTTTCAAGAGTTAAGAGACATTTGGGCCCAATGGGATGACGAGACTAAGCAGTTGTTCTACCAGAATTATGGAGATCTTCCCTATTTGTTAGACATCAAGGTGGATAAGCATCTATTTCAAGCTATGGTACAGTTTTGGAACCCTGTTTATAGTTGTTTTACATTTGGAGAGGTAGACTTAGTGCCTACTTTGGAGGAGTATACAACTTTGCTTCGTTGTCCGAGAATTCAAGGTAACAAAGCTTATGTTAGGGCTGCTAATCTCCCGACTTTCATGAAAAAATTAATGATGATCACAGGGATGAGTGAACAGTGGGCCGCAGCTCGAATCCAACAAAAGGGTGATGGTAAATGCATTCCGTGGGCAAGTTTGAGGAATCTAATATTAGCACACCCAGATGTGAAGAGGAGGGTTCATGTCCTGGCCTTAAGTATTTATGGTTTGGTAATTTTCCAAAAAGAAATGGGACACATAGATGAGGCAGTTGCAGATTTATTCGATCGACTGGGTAAGCAGAATACACCTGTACCTGCAATCCTAGCTGAGACATTTAGATCCTTGAATGCATGTCGGAGAGTTGGGGAAGGAAGGTTCATTGGATGCGCACAGTTGTTGTCAGTATGGTTCCACGGTCACTTTTAGAAGGTTGATAAGGTTCTTTGCCGAGTGTTCTTTAAGAATTATTCTCCCTTAAAGGAAGCAGCAGCTACGCCAAGGAGGGATAACATTACAGAGGAAAGGTGGATGGAAATACTTCAGAATCTCCAAGAAGAAGATGATATGTGGAAAGCCCCTTGGATGACTCCTAGTGAAATCCTTTATCGTCGCGGAAGTTTTGATTGGGTACCTCTTCCTAGAATTTGGGGAGTTGTTGGTTATGCACCATTACTCGTCCTAAGGTAATACAAGGCGGAGTAGTTTATGCCGGCAACATAAGGGCTAGCTCAGAGTGATTTTTCATATAAGGGGGATCATTATAAGAAGAAGATGCGAGAAATTTCCGAGGCTTGGAAGAAGATTTGCTGTGTGAAGATTCTGACTAAAGGTCCGACGATAACTCTTGAATACAAAGGGTGGTTTAGTAAGAGGATCAATGATAACATCCCTAGGCTGAGTTTGGGGGCTGCTCGATCGATGAAGGAGAATTTACGAGTGATTCCATCAGAGTTAGAGGTCATAAAGTAAGAGTTTGAAAGGAATAATTTTGAGCTCGGGAGAAAAATAGAGAAGCTTGAGGAGGAAAAGATGTACCTAAGCTCAGACATCGACGTTCAGAAAATCGAGGTCGAAAAAGTGAGGAAAGAAAAGAGGAAGATTGAGGAAGACCGAGATGACTTGAAGACGTAATATAAGAAGAGACAGCTATCAATGAAGAGAGCTAGACTGGGGAAGTCTTTAGAGCAGTGGCAACAAGAGGTTCAAGAAGAAAGAGCCAAAGTCGAGTATTGGAAGAAGAAGTTCTGAGAAATGCAGGTACAGAATCAAGCCCTAGAGAAGGAGAATCAAGGATTAAAAGCTAAGGTTACTGAGCTTGGATGATCTCTTCATTATCACCGAAATCGTAATTCTGCGGTCGAGTGAAAGGCAAGTCTGAACAAGATCAAGGAAATGAAGTACAATATTGAAAGGTTGGAAGCATTATTGCAGAATTGTGAACTTTAGATTGAGCAGCTCGAGGCAAGAGAGGGACATTGGAAGGGAGAGCTTCACCATTTTCAGGATCAAGTCAGAGATAGGGACTATCTTATGGAAGAAGCCATAGTCCAGATTTGAGAGGTTGCTAATCATCTACAAGACCTGGCAACGCAAGCTAATGTATTGAGTGCAAAGTATGAGTCAGTGTCAGATAGAGGTTAAGAGTTAGCTTTGTTATTGTATAAGGTTAAAACTCTAGGCCTGAGGGCAAAGGCGTATTTGTAATCTGCTTTGTATAAATATTTTTGTTTCTTAAATAACGTTTTCTAAAAGAAACGGAATCAGAATCGATATCTTTTTGTATTCATGCACTTACATATCATCGCATCATATGCGTTCTAATTTATAAAAAGACCCTAATTAAGTTAAAATTTAATAGAAAAAGAGAAACAGAGAAAGAGAGAGTGAAAGAAAGAGGAAACCTAGAAGCAACACATCCTTACGGTACACGCACCAAGACAAAGAATATGGATCAAATACTTGAGTAGATCCAGAAAGAAATACAAGAGCAATTGCAGGAACAATTGGCAAAAATCCAACAGGAGATGAAAGATCAAATGTTGGAGGCCCAAAGGAATATAATGGCTGAAATGGCTCAGTTGCTGAAAGGGGCAACAGATAAAGGAAAGGCCCCTATGACTATTACTGAAGAGGATAATGAGGATCATCCTCCGGGTTTTACTCCACCCCATGTACAAACTCAACCTGAGGCATATCCCCAAAGGCCGTCCATCACAATAAGGCCTCAACATGGGTAAGTTGATACTAGAATACCTATGAACTTTCAAACTGGCTCGTGATTCAACCTAGGAGATAACCCTACCAATCCAGTCATCCCTGATTTAGATGTAGCTGAGAGGGAAGAGATGAGGCTTGAATCATCAAGGCAATTAGAGGAACGTTGTAGATGGTTAGAGGAAGAATTTAAGGCATTGGAAAACACTGATAATCGTCAGGGAATTGATGCCAAGGACTTGAGTTTGGTCCCAGATTTGGTGCTTCTCAATAAGTTCAAAATACAGGAATTTGAGAAGTACAATGGGACTACTTGTCTTGAGGCCCATATCACCATGTTCTGTAGGCGGATGACTGGCTATGTAAACAATGATCAATTATTGATCCATTGTTTTTAGGATAGTTTAGTTAGGGCAGCGGCTAGGTGGTACAATCAATTGAGTCACGCAAGGATCGGTTCTTGGAGAGACTTAGCGCAAGTTTTTATGCAGCAATATAATCATGTGACTGACATGACTCCTGATAGAATCACTTTACAGAACATGGAAAAGAAGCCTAATGAGAGCTTTAGGCAATATGCACAGAGATGGATAGAGGTTTCCATACAAGTTCAACCACCGCTATTGGAGAAAGAAACTACCATGCTATTCATTAACACCTTGAAGGCCCCATTCATTACTCATATGGTTGGAAGTACCACCAAAAGCTTTGCTGATATGGTTATGGCAGGGGAAATGATTGAGAACGCCATAAGGGGTGGTAAGATAGAGGGAGAAATTGCTAAAAGATCGGCCCCAAGAAGGAAAGATAGTGAGGTGAATAATACGAGTAGTTATAACTCAAAAGCGATTACAGTTAGTCAGCCCAGAACAACTACAGTTGGGCAACAGGATCCCCAAAGGCAGGGACTTGGTACGAGACAAAATTCTGAAAAGGTCCTATTTACGCCTATACCAGTAATGTACCGACAGCTTTACCAGAGTTTATTTAATGCGCATGCAATAGCTCCTTTTCATTTAAAACCATTGCAACCCCCATATCCCAAATAGTACGACGCAAACGCCAAATGTGAATACCATACAGGGATATCGGGGCAATCGATCAAAAATTTCACTGGCTTTAAAAAAGCAGTGAAAAGATTTATCAAAATGAGGATTGTGAAATTTGACGACACCCCTAGTAATGAGAACCCATTGCCGAACCATGGTAATGAAGGGGTAAACACAATTAGGAAAACTAGTATGAGAAGGACTAAAGAGGGCGTGGCCAAGGTGAGAACGCCGATGAAAGTAATCTGGGAAGAAATGGTAAAAAGAGATATGATAATCTCTAAAGAAGGGAATAGAGGAGTGAGGGACTACTGCGAGTTCCATGCAGAAGAAGGACACGAGATCCAGGAATGTGACGAGTTTAAGGCTTTGGTTCAAAGCCTTATGGATAATAAGGAGTTAGAATTTTATGAAGCTGGATCAGATGAGGGACATGTATGCACATTAGAAGGTGGACCAAAGGATCAAAGAATCAACCAGCCAATGATCATTATTTCTCTACCAAGGAATAATGAAGTTGAAACACAAACAGCACCGAAAGTCATTATTCACAAACCCGTTTCCTTTCCTTATAAGGATAACAAAAGGGTACCCTAGAATTATAACTGCAATGTGATAATGCCGGAGAAAGAAGATATAGCTAGTGCTTCTAAGGAGGCTCAAGATAAGGGTTCTTACACACGTAGTGGTAAGCGTTATGATGTAGAAGGTATCAGAGTTGAGCCTACGAAAGCAAAAGCCTTTGACAAAGAAAAGGGGGTTGAAGTACTTGTTAATGAGCCAGTGAAGGAAGAAGAAGCCAGAGAGTTTCTAAAATTCTTAAAACACAGTGAGTACAGCGTGGTTGAATAATTACGCAAACAACCAGTTCGCATATCAGTGTTGGCTTTGCTTCTGAGTTCAGAGGTACATCGGGAAGCATTAATGAAGGTGCTCAATGAGACTTACGTTACTAATGATATATCCATCAATAAGTTGGATCGATTGCTTAGTAACATAAGTGCTGACAATTTCATCTATTTCAATGATGATGAAATCCCACCTGGTGCCATGGGATCAGCTAAAGCTTTATACATCACCACTCACTGTAAGGGGTATACATTGCCGTGTGTGCTTATTGATAATGGATCGGCCTTAAATGTCTTGCCATTATCCACATTGAACAGATTGCCCATAGACAGTTCTCACATGAAAATATGCCATAATATAGTGAGAGCATTTGATGGCACGGAAAAAAAAGCCATGGGAAGAATTGATATCCCTTTGATGATTGGGCCAAACACATATGAGGTAAACTTTTTAGTGATGGACATCAAGCCCTCTTATAATTGCTTGTTGGGGAGGCCTTGGATATATTCTGCAGGAGCGGTGCCCTCATCTTTGCACTAGAAATTGAAGTTAGTAGCGGATGGACGGCTGGTCACCATAAATGCGGAGGAAGACATTATAGCGATAGTTACCAATGACGTACCCTATGTAGAAGCAAACGAGGAGGCCATTGAGTGCTCTTTTCATTTTTTAGAATTTGTTAATGCAACATTCATTTAAGAGGGGAATGAAGTGCCGGTACCCAGGATATCCAGAACCACAAGAATAGGTTTGCAAATGATAATGGGGAAAGGAGCCTTGCCAGGAAAAGGATTGGGAAGATATCTTCAAGAATGGATTCAAATTCTAGAACTAAAGGAGAAGAGAGACCGTTTTGGCTTTGGTTTCAGGCCAGATCACAAGCAGAGAAGGAAGGAAATAGAGAAGCGTCAAGAAAGAAGAAGGGCGCGTTTAAGTGGAAGAGAAGTAGAATAGGAATTGATGACGTTCCCTCATATATCCTAAACTTTTATATCAAGAGGGATAATTCACCCTAAGAGAGGGTTGCTCGAAAAAGGAAGTGGTCACATCAATGCTGTGCGTAATGAAGAGTCTGAACGAGGAAACCTTGAGGGTATTCACCCTTACGAACCGGGAAGCTTTTTAAATAATTGGGTTGCAAAGGAACTTCCTGTAGTTTTTAAAAATTTTTCAGAGTAATTTTCAGAACACTCTTGTTGCTCTAAAGCCTATGAGTAGTAAGATTTCATTTATAAAATAGGCTCATGTTCGAATATTTGTATTTTAATAAAACGTAACTTTTGTTATCGATTCAAGTGAATATTCTTTTATACCGTTCAATATTCTTTTGACCTTTAAATTCTTTCAAATTTTTTCCATTTCATTCATAACATTTAAATAAACGTTCCTAAAATTCATTCATTCTTTGTACATTCTTTCGTACCCCGCAGGTCCCTAGATATCAATGGCATGAGCACTAATACTACTCCTAGATTCTCTTTTGAGCAAGACATGTGTTTAGAAGAACTTTAGTAGTTTGAAGATGACAGGGATTGTGATATGTCTCCAGATCTGTTGAGAATGGTGAAACAAGAGGAGAAACAAATCCTACCCCGTGAGAAAAGGGCAATAGAGAATATAGCCTTGGAGGAAGGGAAAGAGGTAAAAATTGGCACACATATTGCTAAGGAAATAAAACAAAGTCTTGTTGAGCTACTACGTGAATTCAAAGATATATTTACATGGTCATATCAGGATATGCCAGGATTGAATACTGATATCGTGGTACATCGTCTTCCCATAAGACAAGATTGCAAGCCAGTTCAACAAAAATTTCGAAGGATGAGGCCTGATATTGTGCTGAAAATAAAAGAGGAAGTCAAGAAGCAGTTTGATGCTGGATTCCTACAAGAAGTTAAGTACTCAGAATGGGTGGCTAATATTGTGCCTGTCCCTAAGAAGGATGGGAAGGTACGAATGTGTGTTGATTACAGAGATTTAAACAAAGCTAGCCCGAAGGACAATTTTCCTTTACCGCACATCAACACTTTGGTAGACAATATAGCAGGATATTCGTTGTTCTCCTTTATAGATGGTTTCTCAGGGTACAATCAGATAAAGATGCATCCTAAAGACATGGATAAAATCACTTTTATAACATTGTGGGGCACCTTTTGTTACAATGTAATGCCCTTTGGGCTAAAGAATGCAGGAGTAACATACCAAAGGGCTATGGTGACCTTATTCCATGATATGATGCACAAAGAGATTGAGGTGTGATTGCCAAATTTCGAACAGAGAAGGAGCATATTGAAGTCTTGAGAAGTTGTTCCTGAGATTAATGAAGTTTCAGTTGAAGCTTAATCCGGCAAAGTGCACCTTCGGAGCTAGGTCGGGGAAATTATTAGGCTTTATGGTCAGTGAAAAAAGAATAGAAGTTGACTCAGACAAAGTTAGAGCCATATGAAAATTGCCTCCACCACGTACTCAGAAGGAAGTTCAGTGTTTTCTTGGAAGGTTGAATTATATTGCTCGGTTTATTTCACAATTAACCGAGAAATGTGATCCTATATTTCTCCTCCTTAGAAAACACAACCAAGGTACTTAGGATAAGGAATGCCAGAATGCCTTTGATAAAGTCAAGCAATACTTGTTAAATACTCCAGTACTATCTCCACCCAGTCCAGATAGACCATTAATTCTGTACTTATCAGTGTTTAGTAATTCTATGGGATGTGTGCTTGGTCAACATGATGAGTCAGGAAGAAAAGAGAAAGCGATATATTACCTCAGTAAGAAATTCACTGAGTGTGAAATGAGATATTCGCCAATTGAAAAGTTGTGTTATGCTTTGATTTGGACAACTCAAAGGTTGAGGCAATATATGCTATATCATACAACTTGGCTAATTTCAAAACTTGATCCATTAAAGTACATGATAGAGTCAACAGCCCTAAATGGAAGAATGGCAATGTGGCAAATATTGCTTTCAAAGTTTGATATAGTCTATGTGAGTCAAAAAGCTATAAAAAGAAGCACGATAGCAGAATTTTTAGCTAGCAGAGCTCTAGAAGATTATGAGCCATTGAGCTTTGATTTCCCTAATGAGGAGTTGATGTATGTGGCAGCTATTGAAGAATATCCATGGAAGGTGAACTTTGACGGCGCATCCAACGCGATAGGAAATGAAATTGGGGCAGTCTTGGTATCCCCAAATGGTGATCATTATCCATTTACATGTAAATTGGATTTTGACTGTACAAACAATATGGCCGAGTATGAAGCATGCATCATGGGGATTTGAGCGGCCAAAGACCAAAAAATTAGAACCCTGAAAGTATATGGAGACTCTGTGTTGGTAATTTACCAGCTTGGGGTGAATGGGAGACAAGGCCCCCCAAATTGATTAATTATCGAAGGGTAATTTTAGAGTTACTTGAAGAGTTTGATAACATCACTTTCAGTTATCTCCCACGGGACAAAAATCAGATGGCGGACGCTTTGGCAACATTGGCTTTCATGATTAAAGCAGATAAAAAAGAGGATGTGAGACCAATTCAGATGAGTATTTCTGAGGTTCCAGCTCATTGTTGTAACATCAAAGAAGAAGAAAAGGATGACCATCCTTGGTATCAAGATATATTACGGTATGTGAGAAATCCTGAATATCCTGAGCAGGCAACTGAGAATAACAAAAGAACTTTGAGGAGGTTAGCTTGCGAATATGTACTAGATGGGGACATCCTTTATAAAATAAGGAAAGATCAGGTACTTTTGAGATGCGTCGATGTTATGGAAGCTAGACAAATCCTGGAAGAAGTACATGAAGGTGTTTGTGGGACACATGCTAATGGCTTTACGATGGTAAGGCAAATCATGAGGTTTGGATACTATTGGTCTACTATGGAAGGAGATTGTATCAGCTATGCTAAGAAATGTCATAAATGCCAGATATATAGAGACAAGATTCATGTACCACCTTAACCCTTACATGTTATGACTTCTCCATGGCCCTTTTCCCTGTGGGGCATGGATGTCATTGGGCCAATATCACCAAAAGCTTCGAATAGGCATCGTTTTATTTTTGTGGTCATTGACTACTTCACAAAATGGGTAGAGGCAGCTTCATATGCTAGTGTTACCAAGTCGGCAGTAAGTCGATTCTTGAAAAAGGAGATTATTTATCGGTAAGGAATGCCTGAGAGGATTATATCGGATAATGCATTGAACTTGAATAACAGCATGATTGTGGAAGTTTGTAGCCAATTCAAGATCAAACATCATAAATCATCTCCATATCGCCCAAAAATAAATGGGGCAGTAGAAGCTGCCAACAAAAATATCAAGAAGATAGTAGGGAAAATGACTGAGACCTACAGGGATTGGCATGAGAAATTACCATTTGCACTCTTTGCCTATCGAACGTCCGTTAGAACCTCTACTGGGGCAACTCCTTTCTCATTGGTTTATGGGATGGAGGTAGTGTTACCTATTGAAGTGGAAATACCTTCTCTTCGAATTTTGTCAGAGATAAAGCAGGATGAAGCAGAATGGATTCAATTGCGGTATGATCAATTGAATTTGATTGAAGAAAAGAGGCTAAGGGCTATTTGTCATGGTCAGATGTACCAGAAGTGAATGATACAAGCTTACGACAAAAAAGTTCGTCCAAGAGAATTTCACGAAGGGGACCTTGTACTGAAAAAGGTTCTTCCCATACAGAAGGACTTTAGAGGAAAATGGATGCCGAATTGGAAAGGGCCGTATGTTGTGAAGAAGGCTTTCTCTGGTAGTGCTCTGATTTTGACGGAAATGGATGGGAAGAGTTTACCTAATCCAATGAATTCAGACTCAGTCAAGAAGTACTTTGTCTAAAGAGAAGGGAATCCAAGGTGAAAACCCGCAAAGGGCGCCTTGAGACCAAAGGGGTTTTTGAGCTGAAAACCCGAAAAGGCAGCTCAAATTTTGAAAAGTAAGCAGTGACATTGCTATACCAAATTTAATAAGAAGTGGAGCGTGTTACATATCGGGGCATCAATAAAGTGCTTTGGATCTTCTAAACACATGTTAAACTCAAAACAGTCTTCATGGAGTTTGTATACAGAAGCCCAAGTTGTGATGTGTAGGGCATCTGATTCTTGTCCTGTTTACTATCTTTGGATTATTTTTCTTCTCAAGGATATGTTTTCAGATTAATTTTCATTTTTTATTTTTGATGATTTATCTAACTATTCTCAAGATCAAATTATTCATCTTCCATTATTCATAAAGTGTGTTGCATTGAAATAATGATTGATGAACTAAATATTTTACAAACGGAGTTTTGCATATTACTCTGGAATCGTTAGATAATACAAGAAACTAAAACAAAACAATTGTTTGAGGGATTCCCATGAGTGAAGGTCGGAGGAACTCAAAAAATTCTCCTTCAGTCCAAAGGATGATAACAATTCAAACAATCCAATCCTAGGAGGAGATTATTTCCAGCAGGTCGTAACATTCGAAGAATGGTACAATAGGATCAATTTGATTCAAAGCATGCGAGCAGAATATGATTGATACTTCGAGCGAAATAATGAAACTTTAATGGATGAATGAGTAAAAGACGTTCGAAATAGGAATCATTTCTCATAACATTGTTGCATCATAATATGTCTAATTAGGAGCATTTGACTCATCTCGATTATGGTATCCTAATCATTAGACATAAGCACATCCGCATTCTATATGTTATGTCCTTTAGGGGGCAATGTAGATCAAAGATGACAGATTTGGCGTCTCTGTATTAGACAGAGGGTAGATCAAAGATAGCAGATCTAGCATTCCTGTGTTTTCATCAAAGCAGATCGAAGATGACAGATTTGGCGTCTCTGTATTAGATGGGGAGTAGATCAAAGATAGCAGATCTGACATTTGTGTGTTTACATCGAAGCAGATCGAAGATGACAGATTTGGCGTCTCTGTATTACATGGGGAGCAGATCGAAGATAGCAGATCTGACATTTGTGTACTTATATCGAAGCAGATCGAAGATGATAGATTTGGCGTCTCTGTATTAGACGAGGAACAGATCAAAGACGGCAGATTTGGGGTCTCTATATTAGACGGGGAGCAGATCGAAGATAGCAGATCTGATATTCGTGTGTTTACATCGAAGCAGATTGAAGATGACAAATTTGGCGTCTCTGTATTAGACGGGGAGCAGATCGAAGATAGCAGATCTGGCATTCATGTGTTTACATCGAAGCAGATCGAAGATGACAGATTTGGCGTCTCTGTATTAGACGGGGAGCAGATCGAAGATAGAGATCTGACATTCGTGTGTTTACATCGAAGCAGATCGAAAATGGTAGATTTGGCGTCTCTGTATTAGACGGGGAGCAGATTGAAGATAGCAGATCTGACATTCATGTGTTTACGTCGAAGCAGATCGAAGATGGCAGATTTGGCGTCTCTGTATTAGATGGGGAGCAGATCGAAGATAGTAGATTTGACATTCGTATGTTTACATCGAAGCAGATCGAAAATGACAGATTTGGCATCTTTGTATTAGATGAGAGCAGATCGAAGATAGCAGATCTGACATTCGTGTGTTTACATCGAAGCAGATCGAAGATGACAGATTTGGAGTCTCTGTATTAGACGGATCAATGATAGCGGATCTAACATTCATGTGTTTACGTCGAAACAGATCGAAGATGGCAGATTTGGCGTCTCTGTATTTGGATTTTGAAAGAATTCATCCGGAATTACTGCCCGAATTGCCAGATCCTTGTATAGTGTCCATTGAAACTATATGAACATGATAAAAATATTACTTATATACATAATACTAAATACTAAATACTAAATACGAAACGACTATTTTATTATGTATATATATTTTATTTAATATTTCCTTCTGCTTCGGATCGTTGGTCTAATAGAAGTCGTATATCTTCAAGAGAAGTAGGTATTCCGACATAACTCGCTAAATGGTTCCACCTAATTAAATAAATTTTTAGCATCAAAATTATATTCTAAATTTACGTAATAATTGTAAAATCTAATATATAACTTACCTCGTTATGAGTGGAAATATATATGGGTGGTCGACTCGAGGACGTAAAAATGGAAAGCGAAACTGTGCCTATGATTGCAGTAGTATAGGTAACTTCCTATTTTGGCTTTGTTTGGTCACGTCGCCCCGCACATTTCCTTGTACAATGTTGCCAACATGGCAGACCCCCAACTCAATTCGTCAACTACTCTAAAATCTACGAGTTTCAGCAGCCATCTCAGATGTACGAGGTTTTTTGACAAGTCTGGCATCAAATAACCTCCAATCATCTCAAGAATATATGTCTGAACATATCGTATTCTTTCGAGTTCAGTTGCATCATTATTCGGCTCCGAAAATGTGTCTCGTAACCATCCCATCTCGATCCGACCTCCGTTAATTTTATCCGGTATAGCACCCAAAAGCTCGTAGCATATGGCTCCCCAATTAGTAGATGATGCGGACCCGGTGACTGCGTACCCATCCACCGGCAATCCCAATTGCAAATGCACGTCTTCCAGAGTGATAGTACACTCTCCGCATGGAAGATGAAAAGTGTGCGTCTTGGGTCTCCACCTCTCTATCAATGCATTGATTAGTTTCGGGTCCAACTTGCACCACCGGCCTATCGTGGCCACGTGCCAAAATCCGGCTTCTCGCATGTAATTCTCGATCAACGGCGATGGAGCACCAAACATATTATGGATGTAGCATTGCAACACCCGATTTATAGACTATTATAACAATTTATAAAACAAAAATTAATTAAAATTGCATAAATTAATTAATGCAAACATCATAAATAAAAAAAATCAAGCAGTATTGAAATTGTAATTATAATTGCATAAATGAATAAAATATCAAATAGTATTGCAAATTTAATTAAATTATAATATTGAAAATTTAAAATTATCACTTACCATTGTCATTTGATCAACGGAGATGTGCTTATTATTGAGACGGATTAATTCTCCGGCCATTGCTAACATGATCGGATTTTTTTAATTTAAAAAAATTAAATTCAAAAAAATTTTAAACAAAAAAAAATTGATAGAATTTTGATAGAATTTTGAGAAAATTTCAATGAAATTTGATAGATTTTTTAAGGGAATATTTAAAGAATGTTGAGAATTATGAGAGAATTGTGTGAAAAATAATTAAAGGGAAAGGAATTTTGAGAGACTTATAGAAATTTGAGATATTTGTGTGAAAAAATAATTTGGGGGGGTTTATAGATTTTTTTTTGGACCGTTGGAAGCCAACGGTCAAAAATTTGACCGTTACACGGGCAAAGTGCTCCCCTAGGGGAGCGTTTTGCTGACATGTACTCCGAAATCGCGCTTACGTGGACGCATTTTCGTGGGAAACGGCCTAATCCAGTATATAACGCAAAAAACGACCCATTTCCGTAATTATATTATTTAAATGGCATATTTGGGTAAAATGCCCCATATTTCTAAATTTAATTTTTTTTAAATATTTAGTCAATTTGAGTGATGTATTATCCAGTTATTAAAATATATAAAGCTTACTTTAACCCAAAGTTCAATTACCCAACCCAACCAACAATCCATTAATACTAGCCCAATATTTATTTATTTTTACTTAACACAAAGCGAATTAGCTGATGAATTTAATTAAAGATAAATTACACGTAATGTCATTCAATTATTAGTAAATATATATTTTGATTAGTAGACTTTTAAAAAGTTGAAACATGGTCACTAATAGTGGCAGAGCGTAATGGCCCCCTAAAATAGTAAATTTTTAGTTTAGGCCTTTTATAATTTATAAAATTTTAAATTAATAATGGTAAAATTGTACTTTGACCCCTTTAGAAATGATAAAAATTTGATTTAACCCTTCAAAAAATTATAAAGGTACATGCTTATTAAAATGACGAAACTGCATTTTTACTATAATAAAAATATACAATTTAGTTCTGCCCCCTCAAAAAAAAATTTTGGGATCCGCCACTGGTCACTAAACTATTCAAAAGTTTTCATTTAAGTCACTAGGTTGTTAGAATCATTCTTGTATGGCCTTCTCTGTTCGCACAACCTATACCAATCGAAAGGTCTCTTTCCATTTCTCTTAAACATCATGAATCTGCAAACCAAAATCTAGATAGTTGTCTTCTTCGATCTCTGAAACTGTCAGATCAACTTGAATCTAAAGGACATTCTTCTCATCGTCAATGAATTTTGATCTACCATACCGATGGTCGGATAATTTCCATGTTTTATGTTAGGGTATGTTGACATCTAACAGATTTTCAAACAAGAACAAACTAGTTAACTTTTGGCTTTATGAATTTATACATGATTAAGCCTCATTTCATGTGTTTTGTTATTTCTATTTTCTCTTGAAATATACTATTGATCTACAACTAGAAAATTGGCATGCTTATGAACAAAATTGATCAACTCGCATTGCTTGTTCCGAGATTAAAATAATTTTTTTATACAAGTCAATAATTATATTACAATGAGGGAAAGAGGATAGCGTTTACAAACACAGGAATCGAACTCTAAATTTCATACTAATCAACTTGAAACATACAAAAGTTTGCAGGTGTAGGAATGATGTGATTAGCAATTGTTTAACAACATTAATGGGTACAAAAAGTAAATATCAAACATTGGCCAGCATTCAATTATCTGCAATAAAGAGAATAGTCTAACTAATCCAGGAAGAAACAACAGCCCCTAAAACAGCTTGGACTATGAGATTCAAAGCATATCCTATCAATGGCCTTTCATTTTCCTTTCTCCCACTTGAACTTCCCCTATTTTCTTCTTTGATAAACACTAACTCATTTGTCACACCACCGCTTTGTGATTGATTGAAATAACCCATTTTCCAATTCTCAATGTTCATATTATTCACACACCCAACATGGTAACAGTGCTTCCCACAACTCGAAATATAAGCCCACCCTTTCAATTTCCCTTTAGAAATTTCCTTGTTTTGACATATCAAACACTTGGTTGAGGCCTTCACCTCAAGGTTAAGTCTCAACGACCTTCCGTTGAAATTGCCATTCAAGGTGCTAGGGAGCGTCAAACAACAAGGATGCAAATATGTGTCCTTGGATTTATACATGAAACCTTGAACATCTTTGCCACATGCTTTACAAGTTTTGCCTTGTTTCCCTTTCTTTTCATACTTGAAGTTGATGTTTTTGAAGAATGAATGGGTGGCGATAGGCTTGGCCACCCACAATTTTCGTGAAGATGAAAGTCACACTTCTCGTTATTGCATTGATAACATGAACCGAAGCCCAGTTCTTTGCATCCGTCGCACTGGTATGGCGTTCCGGAATAGCTTAGCTCAAGCTTGTGGTGATGACTGAAATGGTTTATCTCCGTGATTTTCATATCTTTCGCGTTTGCCCTTTTGCAGCTCTTGCTTTCACTGTTTCTAAAAAATTAAAACATGCTTCAATCAAACTCGCTTGATTGGACTTGTTTAAAGTTCTGAAACTACTCAACACAAAAAATCGAGTCACTCCATAGCTCAAATTGCTTGAGTTTGAGTTTGAGCTTGACTCGTATGTCGAATCTGGGTTCTTTTAACCGATAATAATTGTCTATAAATCCAAATATCTTATTTACACCCTAATCATACTCATTCCAAACATAAATTTGCATCTAACAATCACCTTAAACACACATACATGCAATCAAATATCATATACTAAAAACTTTTCTACAAAATTAGAGCATCATATGTTTTAAAAAAGATGATTGGAATTGGATTTCCACAAAGCTAATCAAGGTAATTAAAAAAAACCAAGTAAAATCACAGAGATAAGTAATAGGAAGGGCTATGAAGACTTACCAGCAACCAAGACGACAGATTATAGTGAATTCATTGGTGTGAGACCGAGCTTAGTAATTCAGCAGCAGGCTTTTAGGGGGTAAAGTTAAAGCTCTATAATAAAAACTGAGGATTAATTTTATTTATTGATTAGTTGAAGCCTGATCTCCTTCATTTTCAAGAAAATTCAACATTATATTATGTTAATGAGAGTTTTGTCTGTTTCCAATTTTCTCAAGAATTAACTATTGACTAATCAATTATTCCTCCAAAAAAGAAAGGTGATTTGAATGCGTACCTCAACCAAATAACGTTAATTGAAGGAGCAGAAACTTGTGTACTAGAGCTAGGTTAAGTTGAATACCTAAAACATTATACTTGAACCATGAATACTTACCAGTTATTCCCCTAGTTGAGTAGATGCCAAAGGTGGGAAACCTAAAGACATTACCCAAGGGTGAAATACTAGCATTCTTTGTGACAGGCGCAAAGCAAGAATTTTTTTTTGGGAGAAGACTGAAATTAAATTGTATATTTTTACGATAGCAAAAATGTAATTTCACCTTTTTAATAGATTATATCTTTATAAATTTTAAAATAATTAATTCAATTTTTTATCACTTTTGGGAGCTAGAATTAAATTGTATATTTTTTTATAGAAAAAATGTAATTTCACCATTTTAATAAATTATATTTTTAAAATTTTTAATGATTAAATTAAATTTTTATCTTTTTTTAGGAGTTAAAGTGTAATTTTATCATTACTAATTTAAAATTCTATAAATTATAAAGGGATCTAAATAAATAAATATCATTTATTTTAAGGGGGTTGGGCCCCAACCAACCCGCTTCGCCTTTATTTAGTGGACGGGTTTTAGCTTATTCAACAACAAAATATCTTAAAATTTATGAACAACATTATGTGTTGTTATATCTCTCTAAAGAGCAAAGATTGAATAATGTGGTTCTAATACAACAACTTCTGAAAAAAGAACATTTATTATGTGTTCGGATCATTGTTAGAGATGTTAACAGGGCAAAGGCCAACGAATGAAAAATTCAAAGAAGGTTTAAGTCTTCACAACTTTGTCAAAGCAGCTTTGCCCGATCGAGTGGTTGAGATTATAGATCCCATTCTTTTTCAAGAAAGTGTCAGAGGAGGAACAACGGCTGACATACATCTTCAGTGCTTGAATTCAACATTCGAAATAGGACTAACTTGTTCTACCGAATCACCAAGTGAGAGAATGGACATGAGCAATGTTATTACCAAGCTTTGTTCGATTAGAGACAAGCTTCTTCGTCCAGCTCGGTTACATCGCGGTATTTGAACTTTGTATGCTACTCAGTGAGCAGGGTAATAATGTCTTCTTTTCTTAGCAAAATACTCATTTGTTTCATCACTTAAGCTTTGCTTGATAAAGTGTAAAGTGTGTTCGGTGTAAAATATTTAAAAAAATACATAATTTTAAACTAATAAATACATTTTTATCATTATTTTCTTTCCTTTCATTTTTCTTCTTTACCAATTACACTTAAAATTTATTTTCTTTCTACTCAAGAAAGCTCACCTCATTTCTACTGCGTGCTTAAATAAATCCTTGTTTCTTTAGTTGCAGGTATCTAAGGTGTTCCGTGGATGAACTTGAAAGAGGCTCGAGTCCGACAAATTGATTGATGTTCTCCTAGAAAATAGAAGAAATGTGGAGTTCTTTTTCCTGTTTTCTACCAATAAGTTTCAGCGTAATTTGTATAAGACGTCGTTTTTGTCTTTGCATCATAAGCCACTAGATGGATTTTGACTTTGCATCTTATTGTATCAGTCATGGTATTGAATATGTTAGTCCATGGCTGTTCATGGGAACTTTTTATTTTTGAAATTGATAATTTTTTTTTATATTAAAAATGTTAGACTTGACTAAATTTAAGAAATTCTTAATTTACATTTGTCTATTTTATTAAAAAAAATGAGTAAAATAGTCTCAATACATTATAACAAACTAGTTTTTTTTTAAAAATTTTATTCATTTTTATTATTAAAAATTAGTTCTTGTACATTGCCGTGAGGTACATGTGACATGCCATGTGAAATTACTTGATTTTTTTCATTACCCTTAAATTTAATATACAGAGATTAATTTATTCAATTTTCTAAAACATAATTTACAGTGCTGTCTTTCCAATAACAGGAATTTGTCACATTCTTTCAGCATCAACAAACCTAGATTTCCCAGTAATAATTTCCATCTTTTAATGTATTTTGGAGTTCAAATCATCCACAAAATTTCCGCGATTAATGAAAATAAAATTAAAAAAAGTTGTTAATTGGCGCATGGTCTGAGCAAAGCTCAAAGATGGACGTTTCCATTAACTGAGTTAAATAATAACAGCGCTTGCAGTGTCTATAGGGGCACAAATTTTACAGCTATTTATATACTTTAGTTAAACTTTTTGAAAACTGTACAACTATAATATAATCAAATTAAAAAAAAGATAATAAAAATTATATATAGTCGAATAATAATAACAAAAATCAAATGCTAAAAAAAAAAATCTATGATGTTACTAAAATCCACACGTAAAACGTGTTAAAATTTTACAGAAAACAAGAAAACCAACTTTGGTTAAGTTCATAAAACCATTATAAGACAAGTTCAACCATGAAAATTAATGTAATTTAATTATGACATGAAAAATATACAAATCTATTACGGATGTAAAAATATTCTTTAATAGTCTAGAATTGTTTGGTTGCTTTTGATTCCTTGTTCGAACTAGTATGGATTGGGTGATTCCAATGCCTTTTCTTATAATCAATTGAATGAAAAAAAAAAAAAAAAGAGGTCTTTGTATTAAGAGTCGGATTGTATTTTGTTCTTTCTCCTCAAAAAATGAGGAAATTAGTTTTTATACATTAGAACAAAGAGTAAATTGGTTCTATTATTAAAAGTTTCATCCATTCCTACAGTTCAAAATTGGTCCTTATATGTTAAAATGAGATACACATGGCATGACATGTGTAACTATCTGGTTATTTTATCAGCCATACTAGTTTTTTAACTGTAAAAATGAATAATTTCTTTAAGGCATAAGTTACAACGCTTTCTTTCCAACAACAAGACTTTGTCACATTCTTTCAGCATCAACAAAACTAGATTTCCTAGTAATAGTTTCCATCTTTTATGTTAGGATATGTTTACATCAATAAATTTTCAGACAAGAACAAACTAGTTAGCTTTTGAGTTTCTGAATTAATACATGGTTAAGCCTCATTCCAAGTGTCTTGTTATGTCAGTTTTCTCTTGAAATATACTATTGTCTACAATAATCTAAACACAAGAAAGCTATGATGGAGAACTAATAAGTTTAGATATTACATTTAAGTTCTTACTATTTCACTTTAACTATAAAATTATCGACCAAAATTGATACTTACATTACAACGGGAGAAGAGAGAAAGAGCTTACAATCACAATGATCGAATTCTACACCTCATGCTAATCAACCGAGTCAGTGATATGATTGGCAATTATTTAACAATATTAATGAGTAAAAAATATAAAAATCAAACATTGACCAGCATTCAATTATTTGCAATAGAGAGAGTCTAAATGCCAAGCAAAGAAGCAACAGCACCCCCTAAAACAGCTTGGACTATGAGATCCAAAGCATATCCCATCAATGGCCTTTCATTTTCCTTTCTCCCACTTGAACTTCCCCTATTTTCTTCTTTGATACACACTAACCCATTTGTCACACCACCGCTTTGTGATTGATTGAAATAACCCATTTTCCAATTCTCAAAGTTCATATTATTCACACACCCAACATGGTAACAGTGCTTCCCACAACTCGAAATATAAGCCCACCCTTTCAATTTCCCTTTAGAAATTTCCTTGTTTTGACATATCAAACACTTGGTTGAGGCCTTCACCTCAAGGTTAAGTCTTAATGACCCTCCGTTGAAATTGCCATTCAAGGTGCTTGGGAGCTTCAAACAACAAGGATGCAAATATGTTTCCTTGGATTTGTACATGAAACCTTGAACATCTTTGCCACATGCTTTACAAGTTTTGCCTCGTTTCCCTTTCTTTTTGAACTTGAAGTTGCTGTTTTTGAAGAACGAATTGGTGGCGATAGGCTTGGCCACCCCGCAATTTTCATGAAGATGAAAGTTACACTTCTTTTTATTGCATTGATAAGATGAACCGAAGCCTAGTTCTTTGCATCCGTCACACTGATATGGCGTTTCGGAATAGCTTAGCTCGAGCTTGTGGTGATGGCTGAAATGGTCTATCTCCGTGATTTTCATATCTTTTGCGTTTGCCCTTTTGCAGCTCTTGTTTTCCACTGTTTCTAAAAAATTAAAACATGCTTTTAAGGGTGTAATGCAAAGTCCAAGACGTAAGTGAATTAGAATTAATTTCTAAAATTCAAGCCCGATTCAATATAAAGATTTAACCGTAACAAACTTGCTTGATTAGAATTGTTTTAAGTTCTTCAACTGCTCAAGCATTAAGACCCAAAAATTTGAGTCACTCGATAATTCAAATCGCTCAAGTTTGAGCTTAACTCAATAATAATTATGTCAAATCCACATTCTTTTAATCTAAACTCGAATAGTTTATAAATACAAATATCTCATTTACACCCTAAACATACTCATACCAAACATAAATTTGTATCTAGCAATCACCCCAAACACACATACATGCAATCAAATATCATATATTAGTAACTTTTCTACAAAATTAGAGCATCATATGTTTTAAAAGATGATTATTGGAATTGGATTTCGACAAAACGAATCAAGGTAAATTAAAAAAAAAAGAAAAAAAGAAAAAAGGCAAGTAAAATCATGGAGATAAGTAATAGGGAGGGCTATGAAGACTTACCAGCAACAAAGATGAAAGATTATAGTAAATTCATTGGTGTGAGACCGAGCTTGGCAATTCACCAGCAAGCTTTTAGGGGGGAAATTTAAAGCTTTATAAGAAAACCTGAGGATTAATTTCATTAATTAATTAGTTGAAGTCTGATCTCCTTCATTTCCAAGAAAGTTCATATTTATATTATGTTATGAGAATTTTTTCTATTTCCAATTTTCCCAAGAATTGACTAATCAACTATTGGTTTAGCCTTCTTCCAATTTTCACATTATTTTATATATGAAAAATTAGAAAAAAAATTCTAAAAATAAGGTTTAAAAAGAGATGTATATATTTTAGGGTGTGTTTGGATGAGAAATTTATATGAAGAATTTTATTTTTATCAAAATTTTAAAATCGAATTTACTTATTTGAATAAATATATCAAAATATTTGAATAATTTAATAAAATAATTTTAATAATTCAAATTCATTTTTTAAATTCCATCTAAATAGGTGTTTTTTTTAGTCACCATTAAAAATTAAACTTCAAAAATTATTTTTAATATCTATACTGTGCATATATCATGCTAATTCTATAATGATATATTTTCAAAATAAACAAATATCCATTGGTCAAACTTTCTTTTTCAATTTGGAGGTTGCTCTTAGTTGAATTGTGTAATATAGATTATAAATAACTCCCAATTTTCCAAAAAAAGGAAAAAAAAATTGAAAAAAATATATTTTTTTCTAGATCTTTTACTTTTTGGAACTTAAAATAATTATAAAATATTAAAATATTAAAAATTTATAAAAATCAAAAAATAATTTATTATAATCATATTTCTAAATTTTAATTTTTCTTAATATTTAGTCAATTTGAGTGATGTATTATCTATTATTAAAATATATAAAGCTGAATTCACCTACTTAAGTAACTCGCAATTGTTATTTTTAATTTATTTTAAATATATTTATAATATAATATATAATATAAGTTTAATTACTTTAACCCAAAGTTCAATTACCCAACCCAACCAATAATCCATTAATACTAACCCAATATTTATTTATTTTTACTTATCAGAAAGTGAATTAGCTGATGAATTTAATTAAAAATGAATTACACGTAAGGTTATTAAATTATTAATAAATTTATATTTTGGTTATTAGATTTTAAAAAGTTAAAAGATGGTCACTAATAGTGGCAGAGCGTAATGGTTCCCCTAAAATAGTAAATTTTTAGTTTAGGCCTTTTATAATTTATAAAATTCTAAAATAATAATGGTAAAATTATATTTTGGCCCCTCCAGAAATGATAAAATTTTGATTTAACCCTTTAAAAATTATAAAGGTACATGCTTATTAAAATGATGAAATTGCATTTTTACTATAATAAAAATATACAATTTAATTCCTCCCCCTCCCCAAAAAAGAATTTTGGGATCCATCATTGGTCACTAAACTATTCAAAAGTTTTCATTTAAGTCACTGGGCTGTTAGAATCGTTCTTGTATGGCCTTCTCTGTTCGCACTACCTATACCAATCGAAAGGTCTCCTTCCATTTCTCTTAAACATCATGAATCTGCAAACCAAAATCTAGATAGTTGTCTTCTTCGATCTCTGAAACTGTCAGATCAACTTGAATCTAAAGTACATTCTTCTTATCGTCAATGAATTTTGATCTACCATACCGATGGTCGAATAATTTCCATGTTTTATGTTAGGGTATGTTGACATCTAACAGATTTTCAAACAAGAACAAACTAGTTAACTTTTGGCTTTATGAATTTATACATGATTAAGCCTCATTTCATGTGTTTTGTTATTTCTATTTTCTCTTGAAATATACTGTTGATCTACAACTAGAAAATTGGCATGCTTATGAACAAAATTGATCAACTCGCATTGCTTGTTCCGACATTAAAATAGTTTTTTTATACAAGTCAATAATTATATTACAATGAGAGAAAGAGGATAGCGTTTACAAACACAGGAATCGAACTCTAAATTTCATACTAATCAACTTGAAACATACAAAAGTTTGCAGGTGTAGGAATGATGTGATTAGCAATTGTTTAACAACATTAATGGGTACAAAAAGTAAATATCAAACATTGGCCAGCATTCAATTATCTGCAATAAAGAGAATAGTCTAACTAATCCAGGAAGAAACAACAGCCCCTAAAACAGCTTGGACTATGAGATTCAAAGCATATCCCATCAATGGCCTTTCATTTTCCTTTCTCCCACTTGAACTTCCCCTATTTTCTTCTTTGATAAACACTAACTCATTTGTCACACCACCGCTTTGTGATTGATTGAAATAACCCATTTTCCAATTCTCAAAGTTCATATTATTCACACACCCAACATGGTAACAGTGCTTCCCACAACTCGAAATATAAGCCCACCCTTTCAATTTCCCTTTAGAAATTTCCTTGTTTTGACATATCAAACACTTGGTTGAGGCCTTCACCTCAAGGTTAAGTCTCAACGACCTTCCGTTGAAATTGCCATTCAAGGTGCTAGGGAGCGTCAAACAACAAGGATGCAAATATATGTCCTTGGATTTATACATGAAACCTTGAACATCTTTGCCACATGCTTTACAAGTTTTGCCTTGTTTCCCTTTCTTTTCATACTTGAAGTTGATGTTTTTGAAGAATGAATGGGTGGCGATAGGCTTGGCCACCCCACAATTTTCGTGAAGATGAAAGTCACACTTCTCGTTATTGCATTGATAACATGAACCGAAGCCCAGTTCTTTGCATCCGTCGCACTGGTATGGCGTTCCGGAATAGCTTAGCTCAAGCTTGTGGTGATGACTGAAATGGTTGATCTCCGTGATTTTCATATCTTTCGCGTTTGCCCTTTTGCAGCTCTTGCTTTCACTGTTTCTAAAAAATTAAAACATGCTTCAGTCAAACTCGCTTGATTGGACTTGTTTAAAGTTCTGAAACTACTCAACACAAAAAATCGAGTCACTCCGTAGCTCAAATTGCTTGAGTTTGAGCTTGACTCGTATGTCGAATCTGGGTTCTTTCAACCGATAATAATTGTTTATAAACACAAATATCTTATTTACACCCTAATCATACTCATTCCAAACATAATTTTGCATCTAACAATCACCTTAAACACACATACATGCAATCAAATATCATATACTAAAAACTCTTCTACAAAATTAGAGCATCATATGTTTTAAAAAAGATGATTGGAATTGGATTTCCACAAAGCTAATCAAGGTAATTAAAAAAACCAAGTAAAATCACAGAGATAAGTAATAGGAAGGGCTATGAAGACTTACCAGCAACCAAGACGACAGATTATAGTGAATTCATTGGTGTGAGACCGAGCTTAGTAATTCAGCAGCAGGCTTTTAGGGGGTAAATTTAAAGCTCTATAATAAAAACTGAGGATTAATTTTATTTATTGATTAGTTGAAGCCTGATCTCCTTCATTTTCAAGAAAATTCAACATTATATTATGTTAATGAGAGTTTTGTCTGTTTCCAATTTTCTCAAGAATTGACTAATTAACTATTGGCTTACACTTGTTCCAATGTTCCAAAAGGCTTCACAAGTAAACCTGAGGTTTAATTTTATTAATTGATTAGTCGAAGTTTGACCCTCCTTCATTTCCAAGAAAGTTCAAATTTATATTATGTTAATAAGAATTTTTTATGTTTCTAATTTCTACTGTTAATTAATGTCAACAATGGCGATAGAACGATCACAAAGCAATAAAAATAGATAGGTTTTTTGTGAAATCCTTTCGGGAAAAAAATCACAGGCAATAGAGGAGAAATTCATTAATGTTATAGGGTTGAAAAACCCTATTCTAATCAAAGTTAAATAGAAAAAGAATAGTTATATAAGGATTTAACTTGTGCTATATGGTTTGTACTGAGGGGGCAGATTGCAACCCCAGTCCAATTTTGTGCTTAACGGGATCTGTAGTGGATTACGGCCCTCGGCCTTTTGCTCCCACAAATGTTCTTATTTTAACACTGTATTTATTTTTTCAACAAATGACGAAATTTAAATCACACAATCTCTAACATCTACTAATTAACTATTGGCTTACCCTTGTTCGAATTTTCCAAAAGGCTTTACAAGTAAACCTGAGGATTAATTTTATTTAATTGATTTGTTGGAGTTTGACGTCCTTCATTTCCAAGAAAGTTCAAAATTATATTATGTTATGAGAATTTTCTTTGTTTCCAATTTTCTCAAGAATTGACTAGCCAACTATTGGCTTGCCCTTCTTCCAATTTTTCGCATTATTTTATATATGAAAATTAAAAAAAAAGAAATTAATTCTAAAAGTAAGGTTTAAAGGGAGATGTATATATTTTAGAGTGTGTTTAGATGAAGAATTGGTAGTAGTAATTTTATTTGTGCGAAGGTTTTCAAAATTTTAAAACTAATTTGGGTAAATATATTGTAGAATTTCAATATTTTTAAGTAATTTCAAGATGAAATTTTAATAGCTCAAATTCCACCTAAATAAATGGCTTTTCAAAATTACTATTTATTTTATTTTATTTAATACACATGGTACTATTATAAGATAAAAACTTAAACTTCAAAAATTATTGTCGAGACCATTTTTAAATCGGGTTTTAAAAAATGGGAATCGACTTTAAAAAACGAAAACAGGAGTCGCCACCAATCTTTTTAGGTGTGATTGGATCACCTTATAAAATGTTTTGTTTTAACATATTAATTTTTGTCTACGAAATCAAAAAACGAGTTCGGGAGTCAGTTACGTACGAGGAAGGGTTAGCACCCTCGTAACGCCCGAAAATTGGTACCTAATTAATTATCAAATGTCTTTAAGGTCGGAAATTAAAAATTTTAAGATGCAATCCTCTTTTGATATTTTTATTTTTTTTTTTAAATTAAAGTTCACTTATATCAAATAAATCAAAATATTATATCCGATAAGTTAGGACATAGTATTTTTAAGATATTTGACACTAAGTTATCCTTCTTTGGAAATCCCTATCTCAAAACAACAAAACGCTATATCCAGTAAGTTAGGGCATATTGCTTTGAAATTCCAAGACAGTTGCTCGTATTTTGAAAACCTTAAAACTTAGGAGGGTACTTGGCTATTCGAATTCCACGAGAAAAATTGCAACCCAATAAGTTAGAGCACTACTTTTCTCGAAGCTTCCAAACACCAAACATTGCCTCTTTATTTTTGAAAATCTTGAATTTCGTTTTTAAATTGATACATGAGGAATCGTATTACGTTATAAATCATGCATGATAACATATTATCGTGATAGGTAAATAAAATATGTATTTAAACAAGATAATAGGAATAATATAAAGATTATGCATTAGATACATATGTATAAAAATAATAATAAATATAGCAAATCTTAACAACATACGTACAAAGATACATATAGTATATATTGAAAATGAATAAGCAGAACATACAAACGTACAAAGTAATAATTAAAAATGCATGATATACAAATTAAAAAAATAATATAGTATCAATATACACATTCATAAAATATAATATCAAATAATAATTATAAAATAACATTTAATACCTCAATGATATATATAATATAAAAATATAAAAAAGGATTAATATATAAAAATATGGAATAAAGTGAGCAAATGTTAACAAAATATACATATAATACAAATAAAATATGATATTTAATAATAATTTTAAAATAGTATTTAATATTCAATATATAATACATAATAACAAAAAATTATAAAAGAATAATAAAAATATATTGGTTTTTTTTTAAAATATAAAAAAATAAAAGTATGTAAAAGAATTTATAAAATAATCATATAATATATAAAAGTATCAATTTAAAATGAAATGACACTTAATAAATAAATAAATAAATAATAATGAAATATGTATATAATATGAGTTAAAAATATAATTTAATAATAATAATTTTAAAATTGTAAATAATATAATGAATAATAATATAATAGATAATATACGATATACATAAATAAAAAAATAAAGTAAGATATAATAAAAGTAAAAATATAATAAATGTTATATAATAAAATATAATATAAATATATAGGAAATAAAAAATATAATAGTATATAAGAAAAATGACATAATATAAAATAATTATAATATATAATAGTAAATATATAATACAAGTAAAAATATATAAATAATATATAAATAATAATGTAAAATAATAAAAATTTGTGAAAAATAATCTATAATGAATAATAATAGTAAAGATAATATATGATAAAATAATTGTATAATATATAATATAAAAATAAGGTTAAAAAAATAAAACAAATAAAAATATAATAATAAAATAATATATAACATTTAATAAGTAAAAAAAAATTAAAAACAAAAGGAGATTAAAATCAACTTAAAATGAAAAACAAGGGCTAATTTAAAAAATAAAAAAAAATTGGTTTGGACTTAATTGGAGTGACCGTGTAAACCCTAGGGACTCATTGAGGAATTTCTCTTATCCCCAAAACGGCATTGTTTCATTATAGGCCTTAGAGTGATTTCTGCTAGGACTAAATTGAAACAAAATTAAATTGTTAGGGCTAAATTATAAATAAAATAAAATAAAATTATAAATACAAAAAAAGTGAAAGGACCGATTGAGTAATTTACCCAATCCTCAAAAACACGCGGATCCTCCCCGAGTAATCGGGTCAACACGCGGATCCTGTGCATAGAAACGACGTCGTTTTATGCTTATTGGATTAAGCCAAAACGGCGCCGTTTCATTTATGCTATATAAGTTAAACCCTTAGTTTTAAAATCATTTGTAACTGAGCTTAAAAAAAAAATCTAAAATTCTCTCTGCAAAAGGGAAGAGAGAGACCCCGGCTCTGTCCTCCGGCCACCGGGTTGCATTCGTGCACGCGCTTCACGCGCTGTCATTTTTGCGGTGATTTGAAGGTTAAAACCTTCATCCTCTCAAGCAAAACCCAGGTAACCCCTTTTCCCTTTTAAATATCAACAATTTTTTTTGCTAAAACAGTTCATATATATGCATTCAAGAAATAAAGAACGAGATACATGATTAAATCACCTTTTTTAAAAACTGTTTGTATTTCTCTGAACGAATATGTATAATATATCTGTTCTGTAAAAAAAAAGTCCTTTACATCGTATTTTTACATCTATTTATACTGTTTACAAATAGATCTAGAAAAATAAATCCTGATTCTGATTCTTGATTTGCTTGCTGCTTTCCTTTTCTTGCAGGTAATCGAGCAAGGGAGTCTCTGGCCTCTGATTAGTGCACCGATCACGGATCCTGGAATCACGGCGCTGATGGAGTCTTGACGATGGTCATGCTGTTCGTGACATGATTCGGGGCCAGACCAAGGGACGACTGGTGATCGGGGCATTGATGGGCATTGAAGGCCCTTGGGATAGCTCATTGAACGGTGGCCTCGATTCGGGGGTTGGCAGACGGTCCCCGAAGCTTCCAGAAATGTTTGCGGCGCCACAGTGTTTAGAAAACCCTAGGGTTTCCTATTTCTCTTAAGTCTGTTGGGCCTTTTGGGCTGTTTTGTTTTGGGTCTGGTTGTTAATGGGTCTGCTCTTTGTAACCGGGTAAATAGGCCTGAGGTATTTGGGTTTGTGTTTGGACTCTTGTAAACTGGACTTTATGGACTGTTAAATAAACAATTATTTATTTATTTATTTATTTGGTTTATTTAAACCCGGTCAAATTTGGGCTATTACAATTATTTTTATTTAATTACAATATATATTTTTTAATTTTATTTTATTAAAACTATTTATAAAATTTTTACAAATATAAAAATATTCATATTTAATGTTTTATATTTTTTATATTATTTAAAATTCTTCATCAAAACACACTTTTTAAGGTTTTAGTAGAAAAAATAAAACATATGGTTTTTTTTCAATAAATATAATATATATAAAAACTATTATATATATATATAAACTATTATTTAAGTGTGTGATTGAGTTTGTATTACAAGTCAACTCGACATCAATTTAATCAAAGAATTACTAAAAATGCCCTTACATATTTTAGATAAGTTGTATTATTATAAGAATACTTTTGCCTTTTCCTTATTTATAAAAAGGATAAAAATTGCAAATATTAAAATTTGAACCCAAGTCACCAACATCAATAAAATCATTTTTTATCTCTTCAACCAAAGTTTTATTTTAATATTTTTATGCATTTCAATTTTATTACACAAATTGGTTCACGTACATTGTTTGTATATATTGATACTGTCATTGATTGAGTTGGTATCACAAGTCAATTCGATACCAATTCAAGAAAAATGGCAATATCATAATGAACATTTGGAGTGCATTTAATTTTCTTAATATGGTATATTTACCTATTTAAATTTATTTTTACTCACAATTTAAACTAAATTTTTATTTCAATTTCGTACATATTACATATGTCTTGTTATTATTTATTACATCTGTATCACCACAAAAAAAATTGGCATTTACCGATGGTCTAACATATGTAGCTAAATACCTAAAAATCGTTTGTATAGCATCTTAAACTCTATACCGACGGGAAAAAGTATTACCCTAACTATTAAGAACAAACTGTGATGAGCATAAAATGATTGATATTCATATATCTAGCTGAATAACAAGCTATGGTATATATACAATCTAGCAAACAACTGATTAACTAATAACTAACTATTGACTAACTACATCAACTACTAATTACTAACTATTAACTACTTAATTGTTAACTACTAATTGTTACAACCGTTTTATTCCTTAACATGCCTCCATCTTCCTAATTTCTGCTGTTTGTTCATGTTTAGCAATGACTTTGAGATACGATCTAAACTTTGTGAACAAAGAGGCTGACAAAGGTTTGGTGAAAACATCCGCTACTTGTTCTTGTGCTGGAACATGCCCTACAATTAACTTTCCAATAGAAACCTTTTCCTTAACAAAAATTAGATCCAACTCGACATGTTTGAACTTTGAATGCAACATTGGATTAGCCGAAATAGTAACAGCTCCAGAATTATCACACCAGACTGCAGCTTTTTTAGAAGGAAAGACATGCAACTCAGACAAAAGAGATTCAAGCCAAACAACCTTAGTAACAGTATGAGCAAGGCCTCTATATTCAGCTTCTGCAGTTGACCTGGAGACAACTTGTTGCTTCTTGGACCCTCAAGCCACAGTATTCCCACCAAGGAACACACAAAACCCTATAGTAGACCTTCTACCATCCATACCAGTTCCCCAATTTGCATCCGAGTATCCTACTAAATCCAAGTTGGTAGCTGAAGGCCATAATCCACGGTGCTTTGAAGATACCTGAGAATACGATTCACAGTCTTAAAATGCTGGGCTAGAGGCTTTTATATGAGTTGACAAGCTCTATTGACACCAAATGTAATATCAGGCCTGGTGATGACGACATATTGTAGAGCTCCTACAATGCTGCTGTAGTCAAATGCATTTTCAATTACACTTCCAATATGTTGTGGCAAATTTGTTGAAGTAACCATAGGCGTAGGGGAGCCTTTTGCTTGATCCATTCGAGCTCTTTTTAAAATATCAAGAACATATTTGCGCTGACTCAAAAACAACCCCTCAATAGTAGGAAGGACTTCAATTCTAAGAAAGTAACCAAGAGGCCCCAAATCCTTCAATAAAAAGTTTGTATCCAAAGTTGTGACAAAATCGTCAATGCTACCTTGATGATTACTAATAACAATGATGTCATCCACATACACGAGAACATACAAAAGCACACCCTCAGCTCTTCTAACAAAAAGAGAACCATCTAACTTGGATAGAACGAATTGAGAAGTAAGCAAGAAATCTTTCAATTTGGAGAACCAAGCCTTGGGAGCCTACTTAAGACCATACAAAGCCTTCTTCAATCTGCATACCTAAGTTTGATCACCATGTTTTTGCTCAAAACTAGGAGGCTGTACCATGTAACTTTTCTCAGATAAGTCACCATTAAGAAATGTATTATTGATATCAATCTACCTTAGTTGCCATCCAAACTTCACAGTCAATGTTAAAACAATTCGAATAGTTTATAGTTTGACAACTGGACTGAAAGTCTCGTAAAAATAAACTCCTACTTTCTGAAGATACCCTTTAACCACCAAATGAACCTTGTATCGAGCTATAGTGCCATCTGAATAGCGTTTAAGCTTGAACACCCACTTGCACACTATAGCTCTCATGTTTATGGGTAATGGAACCAAGTCCCATGTCTGGTTTCTTAGTAAAGCATCATATTCTTGCTGAGCTGCCAATTCCCATTCCTTGCTTGACAAAGCCTCCTCAATTATGACAGGCTCAATGACACCTAACTTAGTTGAAAACACTCTGGGTTTAAAAATACCACTTTTGGACCTGGTCTGCATGAGATGAGAGTTGACAGGGGTCATCCAATGCCGCAACAACCTGATTGCTACTAGACACCACTCGTGAGTCCATTGGAGAAGCTTTAGCATGATGAGAGGAGGGTGAAGGATGAGAAGAGGGAGTAGACCTACGACTGTTAGCTGTATTGCCTGGCACGATGTTAGCAGCTGACCTCAACTGCAAGCCAGTGGATCCTAAAGGAACAAGTATAGAAGGAACACCAAAACCAGAGTGAGGCAAAGAAGAGACCACAATTGGTATCTGAGACTGCTAATGCTGGAACTGAGGCTAAAAACTAGGAGAGACAGAGCCATTACTTGAGCTAGTAAAAGTAGCAAAAGGAAAATAGGCTCCATCAAACAGCACATGCCAAGAGATAAACAACTTACCAGTGTCATTAAGACATTTATACCCTTTTGTGAACAGGACTATAGCCAAGAAACACACAAAGCCTAGACTGATACTGCAGTTTATGAGTGTTAAACGGCCTGAGGTATGGATAGCACCTACAGCCAAAAACTTTCAAGTGCATGTAGTTAGGTAGAGTCTTATGCAGCATTTCATAAGGAGATTTTCTATTGAGAACATGTGTGGCAAGCCTGTTAATAAGATAGCTAGCACTCTTGAATGCATGAGCCCAAAGATGCATAGGGACACTAGCTTGAGCTAACAAAGTCATCCCAGTATCAACTATATACCTGTGCTTTCTCTCCACCAAGCTATTTTACTCAGAGGTATGTAGACAAGAGAGTCGATAGTGAATTCCCAACTAAGAAAGGACTGTTGGAAAGGAACGAAATTATCTACCCCAATCAGTCTGAAGGACCTTTATGTGACAGCCAAATTGAACTTTAACAAACCTTTGTAGATGAATAAATTTCTCAAGAGCCTCAAACTTGCATTTAATAAGATACAACCAAGTGTATCTAGAGTGTGCATCGACAAATGAGACATAATAAAAGTGACCCTCAGATGCTACAAAAGCTGGCCCCCAAAGATCAGAAACAATGAGCTCAAAAGGAGCTGAATACACAGTAGTAGAAGGAGAAAAAAGAAGTTTGTGAAACTTGCCAAGTTGGCATACTGAATAGATTGGACTTTACTTTTAACTGTTGGAAACTATATTACTCTTTTGAAGAATTACAGTGACAGTTTTATCACAAAGGTGACCAAGGCGTTTGTGCCACAAATTAAAAACATGATTACTAGAAATAAGTGACCCTAGATGAGCAGCATGAGTAGTGGCTAGAAAAGAAGAAGTAGTCCTGAACTTTCGAGAGTCTGATAGATCAAATTGGTATAGACTATTATGAATGCGGCCCACCAACATGATGCTCCCTGCCTTAATATTCTTCACAAAGCAATGGAAAGTATGAAACTCAAAATAAACTTGATTATCTTTTGCAAATTGAGCAACAGACATTAAGTTTTTGCAAATACGAGGAACATGCGAGACATTTTTCAAGTGAAAAACTCTACTACCAGTTGTAAAGAAGCTTGAGCCAATATAAGCCACGGGTACTGGCACATCATTCCCCATAAAAAGGTTGTTGTTATCTGTGTACTATGCTACTTCCTGCACCTGAGTTGGGGTACCAAACCTTTGCATTCAAGGGACTCATGGTAAACTGTCCTTGTTTGGAAATTGTATTAGCTTACAAACTAGAACATTGCACATTGCCACTATGAGAACAACAATGGGGTCCACCATATGGCAAATTGGAAGAACCTTGAAACTAATGATAATGCACCTGCATAGACTGATCAGAAACACTTTCAAAAGATTCATCAAATCGATAATAGCATTTCTATATTGTATGACCAATCCGTCCACACAACTGGCATTGAGGCTTATTATGAACAAACTTTCTTCCACGACCTCTGCCTCGAGAGGACCTAAAACTACCCCTGTAGGGTGGCCTAGAAGCTCTATCAAACTGACTTGTACTGCTATCAATAGTACCACGTTGCTGAGCAACATTAGCATGGAGAGACACACTTAAAACCAAACCTTGCTGTCAAGTCTCACAATCAATGAACATTTCAGCAAGAAGATCAAGAGGAACATTCATCGCAGAAACCACAATTCGAATGGACTCGTACTCCACTAGCAGACCAGCAAGAATGATGCTAATCTGTTCTTGCTCAGAAATAACATTGCCTACAGCCATGCGAATGTCACACATCCTTTTAACCTTGGCCAAGTATTCTTTAATAGTTAACTGCCCTTTTTTTCGAGAATATAAGGAATGTCTCAGAGTAGAGACTGCCAAAGTAGATTTAGAAGCAAAACGACACAAAACAGTGCTCTACACCTTAAAGCTTGATCAGGCACCAGTGAGATGTACCAAGATATCATCACAAATAGTAGATAGCATTCAGAAAGCTAATAGTTTATCTTGCTTCTTATGAAACAAGAACTCAGGGTTGGGCAAAAGATTACCATTGCTATCAACAACCGACTGCAGAGGAACATAAATAGTTCCAAGAACAAAGTCATGTGGGCCATACCCTTCAAGAATTAACATAACTTGTTGTTTCCATAAAAGAAAATTATGGTCACTAAGTTTCACGATGTCATGTTTAGGAAATTGTTGAATCTTTCTTTAAAAAAAACCACTACCAGGACGAGAGAAAAGCCATCTATTGGAGTGGCCGTATTGAACGACTAACGGTTCTCGTTATCATTACCAGAAATAGCTTCTGTTGCCATGAAGAAGATATAAAGAAAGAAAGAAAGAAAAACAATTATGGCTCAGATACCATGTTAAGAATAGACTGTGATGAGCATAAAATGATTGATATTCATATATCTAGCTAAATAACAAGCTATGGTATATATATAATCTAGCAAACAACTGATTAACTAATAACTAACTGTTGACTAACTACATAAACTACTAACTACTAACTGTTAACTACTAACTGTTACAATCGTTTTATTCCTTAATACTGACGAAAAGGTGACTGTCAGGAAAAGGTTCGTCTGTATAACCTTACACTGATGGATCATCGTCGGTTTAGTCATTTATCTTATACTTGTGGAAAACTCCGTTGCTAAAAGCTGTGTCAATCCCCACTCATCAACACCCTATTGTTATAGCCATTAGAACATCACCTCCAGCTTTAAACCTCCATCAATTCTAAGAATTACCTTTTCTTTTAAATCCATTTCAATAAGTGCCTACAAAAATATCAACAGTCCAAAATTTATTTTCTAAAAGTCAATTTTTGTGAAATAACTTGACCATGTATCAAGGTCAATAAGACATGATCATTCAAGCTTAAATATTTTCTTTTCTTTTTATTTCAAATCTAAACAAACTCAAGCTTCAATCTTTGACCTTAAACATGTAGACAACTAGTTGCTTTACAAACAATTGCAGAAGATTAATAAAGGCAAGGCCCTGATTTTCATAAAATGATTATAACAAATTAACAAGACTTTTAAGTCATGGTATTTATGGATATCTGAATCTGGAATCATTACAATGACTAGAAAGCTTAAGCTATGCCCAACAAAAATCAATTATTCCTCCAAAAAAGAAAGATGATTTGAATGCGTACCTCAACCAAATAACGTTAATTGAAGGAGTAGAAACTTGTGTACTAGAGCTAGGTTGAGTTGAATATCTAAAACATTATACTTGAACCATGAAAACTTACCAGTTATTCCCCCTAGTTGAGTAGATGCCAAAGTGGGAAATCTAAAGACATTAACCAATGGTGAAATACTAGCATTCTTAGTGACAGGCGCAAAGCAAGAAATTTTTTTTGGGAGGGGACTGAAATTAAATTGTATATTTTTACGATAGTAAAAATGTAATTTCACATTTTTAATAGATTATATCTTTATAAATTTTAAATGATTAATTCAATTTTTTATCACTTTTGGGATCTAGAATTAAATTGTGTATTTTTTTATAGAAAAAATGCAATTTCACCATTTTAATAAACTATATCTTTATAATTTTTAATGATTAAATCAAATTTTTGTCGTTTTTTAAGGAGTTAAAGTATAATTTTATTATTACTAATTTAAAATTTTATAAATTACAAAAAGAACTAAATAAATAAATAACATTTATTTTAAGGGGGTTGGGCCCCTACCAGCCCCACTGGCTTCGCCTTTATTTAGTGGATGGGTTTTAGCTTATTCAACAACAAAATATCTTAAGATTTAGTAACATATATTATGTGTTGTTATATCTCTCCAAAGAGCAAAGATTGAATAATGTGGTTCTAATATAACTTCTTCTCAAAAAAGAACATATATTATGTGTTCGGATCATTGTTCGACTCTATAAATTATTACAATTACAAATTGTCGATGTATCAAGGTTTTAGCAACGAATTTCATCCATAAGTACATATGTCTCTCGGTAATGCATACGTGTCTGGTAAAAAATTCTAATAAATTATTAAATGTATGAAAATTGTATATGTCTGGTATGCATGTAGTGAATAAAATGGTGTTGCTAATTCTTTGGAGAGAGCCTAGTTTTCAACGTTTTAGAATTGCATAGTTTTCGAAAGCCCATTGTATTCTATAAATCAGAAACTTTCCCAAGTTTTTAAAATAAATAAATATATTTTGGTCAAACTTTCTTTTTGAATTTGGAGGCTGCTCTTAGCTGAATTCTATAATATAGATTATAAATATTTCAAAAAAAGGAAACAATAAAAATAAATTTTTAACAAATAAAATTTAGAAAATTTTCAAAAAATATATTTTTTTCTAGATTTTTTACTTTTTGGCAATTAAAAACACAAAATATTAAAAATCTTATAAAATTCAAAAATTATTTATTATGAGTATTGTTGTCAATGCTGGAAAACGTGGGTTCGAGTGTGCTGAAGTTCATAATCTTCCTATTTATGGGTTGGGAAGAGGATATGGTAGACATGTTCATAGGTCGAGCTACCCGCCCAAGTCTGAAAACCCGTTCGAAATTTGAGAGAGTTTGGGCAAAAAAAATTAAGCCTGTTTAAAATATGTGTCGGGCTTGAACATTCAAGGCCTGAGCCCAGTCCTAGCCTGACCCATTTTAAGTTTATAATACTTTATATTACATTATTTTTATATATTATGTAATTTAAAACACATTAAAGAATAAACCTATACTAAATATATAATATTACTTTAATGTAAACATTAAAATAATGTTAAGATGACTATATAAAAAAATTTAATAAATAAAAATTATATATATTATTAAATATTAAAATAATATAATATAAATATTTTTTTAAAAATTTAAAAACAACCAGGACAGACCTAAAATAGATTTGGATTAGTTTTTTTCAAATATAAACGGGTTTGGAAAAATTTTTAGGCCCAGATTTCAGGTAGGGCTGAGATTAGGCAAGTATAAAGTATGTTAATATCATGCTTAAACCCAGCTCGAACCCAAGCCGACCCAACCCAGCCATGAGCACCTCTATGTTATGTGTAATTCTACGCATTGTGTTAAAAAAAATAGATAAGATCAGAACCTATAATGAGAGTATTAAAATAATAATAATTTATTATAATCATATTTTTAAAAATTTAATCAACTTAAGCTATGGATTATTGATTATTAAAATATACAAAGTCGAATCAACTGCCTTAGTTGACTCACAATTATTAATTTAATTTATTTCAAATATATTTATAATATAATATATAATTTAATTTAATTTAATTCCCTAAACTCAAAATTCAACAACCCAACCAACAATCCATTAATACTAGCCCAAGATTTATCTATTTTTACTTAACACAAACCCAATTACCCCATCAATTTAATTAAAGATAAAGTACACCTAATAAGTTTATATTTTGATCACTAAATTTTAAAAATATTATAAGATGATCCTTAAACTATTCAACACTTTTTATTTAAGTCACTGGACTGTTAAAATCACTGTTATACGGCCATATTTGTTCGCACCACCTATGCTAATCGAAAAGTCTCCTTTCTTCCCTTTTTCGTGAACATCATGGATCTGCAAACCAAAATCTAAACAATTTTCTTTTTTGATCTCCAACATTGACCATCAAATAAACCTGGAGCTTGCTTGCCGAACTTTTGAAAAAAACTTAATTAGCTCTGTGACTTAAATGAAAACTTTCTAATGGTTCAATAACAATTTTGTAACTTTTTAAAGTTAAGTGACCAAAATGTAAAGTTACTAATAGTTTAGTGACCTTGAGTGTAGTTAACCCTTTAATAAATTAACCCCAACCCTCCCACAGCCGTCTCTGTTTGCAGATACCAAGCCCTATCTCTTTCCCACCCTAGCTCTTCATCCTCAAAGCGTGAAGGTCAGGGGAAACTTAGGTTGTCAAGCGTCAAGCGTCAAGCGTGAACCACCGTGAACCGTGAACCGTGAAGCGTGAAGTTCAGGGGTTGCTTGCGTTCCCTTACCTTAAACATGTCATCATTAAGGAATGCTATCAGCAGACGTGCTCACAAGGAACGAGCTCAACCGTGAGTCTCAGCTCTGTTTCTCTCTCTTTTTTTTCTTTTTTTTTTTTCCATTTATTATAGCCATGTATTCTACATGGCTTTTCCTTATTATGCATTTGCTTTCGTTCTGCTCAATACTTGGTTATATTTTAGGTCATCGAGGAAAAAATTTGGGCTTCTTGAGAAACACAAGGATTATGTCGTCCGTGCGAAAGCATTCCACAAGAAGGAAGAAACGTTACGGGCAAGTTTATTTGTTTAGTGCATTCAATTTCTTGCTGTTTATATTATAGTATGTGCTCACTAATTTCTTCCTTTTTTTTGTGCTCTTTTTGTTGATTTGCTCTACAGAAACTCAAGGAGAAAGCTGCATTCAGAAACCCGGATGAATTTTACTTTCAGATGATAAAAACGAGAACTGTGGATGGAGTTCATAAACCTGAGTAAAATAAAGCTTTCTTGTTTATACTGTTTTCTATTCAGGCTTCCAAATGTAGAAAGCTTATTTGGTCTTTTTCCGAATTCTTTATTTGTATAGGAGTCAGGCTAACAAATACACTCAAGAAGAACTCATGCTAATGAAAACTCAAGACATAGGATATATACTGCAGAAATTGCAAAGTGAAAGGAAGGTACCAATGAATGATTTTTGGTTTATCAAGGGGAATATGATATTTCCTACATGGTCATGGTGATGAAAATTATGTGTAACTAATCATCGCTACTATTTTATTCTGCTGCAGAAAATTGAGAAGCTAACTGCAGTGTTGCATTCTGTGGATAATCATCCATCTAACAGACACATTTACTATGCCGAGGATAGGTTTGATTTCTTAATATCAGTATATCACCCTTTTTTTTATTCCTTGTCTCTGGTTGTTAGCTAGAAACAGAAATTGTGAGCTGTTGTTGTACAAGACTAGTATAGGGTTATAACCTTTCAAGTAAAAAAGTGATTTACCTTTAGTTTGCCTTCTTTGAAATTCAACCGAAAAGTACCTACTTATCTTCTATTGTTCTACCACATTCTTTAAATAATATCCATCATGACATTTGATTTTTTAAGCTCTTTAGAAGTTTTAGTAACATTTATCATATTAATTTGTGATACTTCTATAGTGTCAGAAATGCATCAATGATTGGCCAAAAGAGAAAAAAAAAAAAGAAATATAGTTGAAAATTGCTTGCTTTTGTTTTCATTGATTAGAACAAATACTGTGATTTCGCATCCATGGTTGCTTTCATTGGTATGGTTGTTGGACCGGTAAAATTAGTTGAAATATAGTTCTTGAGCCCTAAGATATAGAACAGTTTAGCGGTATATGTTTTCTTTATCTTCACAAACTGGAAAAAAAAGGAGACCTTTTGATGAATAAAAGTAAATTTTATGCTTATTGATATTATATATTGTTTTGAAATAAAAGAAATATGTACTCATATATATTCTTCTTTACAGGGAAGAAGCTAGAGAATTACAGTCACAAGCTTCAGAAAGCAGAGTTACTCCCCCTTCTGGTGATATCCCTGATCTTATTAAAAGGTTAGTTAATTGACAATATTTTACAAGGTGTGTGTGATAAATAACTGGAATGGCCATTGACAATATGTTCACTGCCATAAGTTGTCTTCATCTTGACCATGATTTCCCATCTTTACACATTTTTGACCTTTCACATGTAGGAAGACAGCTGCTTCTTACAGGGAATTAGAAGCCAGGAAGAGTAGAGTGAATCAGCTGGAGAAGCTATATATGGAAATGTCATTGAAGAAGGAATTACAGGTACGGGTAATATTTTAGGGTTTAATTGCATCAGATGTCCTCAAACTATAGTCCAGAGTCTAAACTATTATCCAAATCCAAACTTCAAATCATAGTAATTGAGCTCTTATGGACTTGTCAACTTAACCATCAGCAGAGGCGTTAAATATTAGCTTTCATTTTTATGTTGAGCATGTTTAAAACACGAAAAACAAATTTTAAATACATGTGTACTTATTGGATTGATAGTTTGGATTTAAAGTGTTCAAAAAATGGAACTCACTTTAGATCCATGCTGTTCTTACGATAAAATTCGAGCACGTGTTTTAAGTATGCTTTATGTCAAATCTAGGGCAGTCAATCCAACATTTTAAGAAAATTTCAATATAATGTGGACAATGCATTTAAATTTTAAAATCGATTTCATGGTACAGAAAAAGGGTCGGAAGCGGAAACTCCGTGAAGACGAGTTAGTATGTCCAACCTCCAAGCCAGTGTATAAATGGAGATCAGAAAGAAAGAGGTGACAAAGATGGTTGTGTTGGTGAAGGAGGCAATTTGGCTTTAGCAGCTTTCCCCATGTTGTGAGAGAGATCTAAGCCATAAATATTGGAAGTTTGGCATTGTTATGACTTTCAGGGGCATGTGACCAATTATATATGATATGAGAATTATTATTACTTAAGTGAGTTATTTATTTATTTCTTATGTCTGAACTCTATTGAATTCAATTTAGTCCTAAATACTTGACAATATAAAGTATCCAAATACTTTTGGCAATTTGTTTTAAAGATCCAAACTTAAGTATAAGGTGAAACCAGTCGATTGGTCTTCCCCGACAAGCTCCATTATGTCGACGGCAACCTTGTTTCGACTTCACTGGCGAACCTGCTGGAACCTGAGTACCTAAGCCTTGCTTGCTTGGGTCCTGACGACCAGTTTCCTCCGTCCCAGACTTCTGGCAAGGGGGGCTGGTTGTATGGTGGAGTTTAGGGTCTGCTTTCCATAGGCTTGGGTTTGGCCTATTTGGTCCCGTGTCTTACATGTTTGGGCTTATGGGCCTTTCCTTTTCTATGTACCTTTGATTGTTTAATGAAGTTTAATTGCTTTCAAAAATAACTTATCAAGTATGCAATTGATTTTTGGTAGGTTCAAATATATCTTATTCTTAAATTGTATGTGTAAAATAATGTAATGAATATATAAAGCATGATATTTAATTTTATTGTAAAAATATTTGTCCTTTTAATAATTTTATAATTGCTTTTAAATTAAATTGTTAAATCTTAAAAATGACTGATTAAATTGTTTAAGATAGAAGATCAAATTATTCAAATTATTTTCATCAACGGTTTAACAATAATTAATTAATTAATTGAGAAATCACAATTTAAATTTTATTAAAAGTTATAAATTGATTTAATTGTAGATTATTTTATTCTGATTATTATTTTTTTTACAGGTTGTAACTAGTTCACTTAGAAATTGATTGAATTCCTTTGTCTAAAACCAATATATTGATTTCCATTCTAACCGATCGGCAATGGCGGAGCCTAGTAGAGGCTCAGGGGGGTCATGGGCACCCAATGTTTAAAATTTTTACAATTTAGCCCTTTGTAGATATACTATAGCCCTCCCAAAAATACAAGTAGACCCCCTAAGGTTTAAGATTTTTGCAAGTTACTAAAACTATTGTTTCTTCTAGATCGATCGTTTTTATGTTAAAATCGATTGTCATGTTAGAATATTGCTTCTTTTAAATAGATTGTTATGGTGGAATACTGCTGCTTCTTCTTTTGAATTGGTTTTTTATATGTTTAGATAGGTTGTTATGTTAGGATACTACTATTTTTCAATCGATTGTTTATATGTTTAAATCGACATCCAATTTTAGCTCCCAAAAAATTAATATTTTGGCTCAGCCATCTCTAACTACACCACACTTATGGGTGCTGCACAGAACTCTTTTGAGGATATGAGTTGTTGTGGTCAAATTCCAAATTCAAAAACTTACTCAATTTTGGTTAGAGACATTAGAACTATATCATGCAATCAAAACAGTGAGCTGGAACCGTATATTGTCCACTATAATATCCTACTTAATGGTATGACTGAAGTTGCTAGGGAGGGGAACCATTTTCTCACATCTTTGTCGCCGGTTTAACATGATTCGGGGGTTTTCTTCAAAGCAATGACCTAACAAGAGCTCTTCATGAAATGGTAAATAGACGCAATCATGTTAGTGGACTTGTCTTGGAAAATTGTAGAAGATCAACCATCAGGCATTATGAAAATCATGTAACAATGAAGGGAAGGTTTAAAGTAAATGCTAACATTCTACAAGTAACAGCATGGTTTGCTTTTCTACAAGTAATATTAAATATCATTAAACTGATTTTTTTTGTTATATATGATTTACAGCCTGGTATGCCATTCTGCAAGTAATATTAAAGTGCCTTGCGAAGTGGCCAACTGGAGAAATTTTTTGAAGAAGTCATTTGTCAAGCATGCCAAGCCTCCTCAGGTTTCTCCGAAGAAGCTATTAGCTGATCTCCAACCACTGTTGAATCCTGTGAAAGCTCTTTTCTGCACAACAATTACTTTTGAAACAGAATAGCTTCATCAGCAGAACAAGGGAATTAGTACCTGAAACTTTGTATACAAGATTTGAAAGTGCAGGCATAAATGCTGATGTTTGATGATGATGAAAGAACCGAATCAAGCCTTGTAGGGATGGATTCACGATAACGGGGAAATGCAAGCAATTGCTCCCACGGTCAACGTCTTTCTATCTTTTTATTCTTATTTGACTTATCAATCTCCAGTACTTTCCCTAATCAAATTTAACTTTTTCTCATCTATAAAATCCAACTAAAACTCTATGATAAAAAGTAAAATCCAACTACAACTCTATCATATTTCGACAATTTTAATTAAAATAAAATACAAACACAGCTAAAAGCTTATGATAAGTGAGACTATTTATTACTTTCGAGAGTTATAATATAAATAAATCTTTTAATTATTTCAATTTAATCTTAACTCTAATCTATTTAAGTTCATTTCCAAGTGTATTATTGATCTATAAATAGTCAATTGATTCATTCGTTTTTATCATTTCAATTTATTCAAGTTTTGTTTGTTTTTTTCCAATGATGAATTACAGAAGTATAACTTTTTTTGTCGTACTTTTGTCATGCCTTTTGGTCTCAAAAGCTGAAAAAGTTAGAGTTGTGGTTGAAGGAGCAACTTCCATTGCTCAAACCGATGAAGATTTTATTTGTGTTACCCTTGATTGGTGGCCTACAAACAAGTGTGATTACGATCAATGTCCATGGGGCCAAGCTGGACTTTTTAATTTGGTAATTTTATTTTATATTTTGAGTATATATTGATTAAAGACTATTTATTTACTCGGATGTTTATTAATTTGTATTATATATTCCATATGTAGGATTTGAAAAACAAGATTCTTGAAAAAGCTGTAAAAGGTGAGAATTGGAGTTGTTCTAATGAATGTTTTGTTTACTATTTTTTCTACTAATATGAGCAGCTTCTAATTTGTTAATTAACTTTGGTGAATAATTATGGTTTCAGCATTTAATCCTTTGAGAATTAGAGTTGGAGGTTCATTACAAGATCAAGTGGTGTACAACGTTCGAAATAATGTTAAAAATTGCCAACCATTCCAAAAACAAGACAAGGATTTCTTATTTGGTTTCTCCATTGGATGTCTTGACATGAAGAGATGGGATGAACTCAATGAGTTTTTCAATCAAACTCGGTACAAATTTATGACATCTATGTTATTTTAAAATAATAGTTATGATTTGAGCTATTAATTGTTTTTTTTTTATGTTGCAGAGCCAAAGTTACATTTGGTTTAAATGCTCTTATTGGAAGAAAAGAGTCTAAAACTGAAAAGACTCTTTGGATTGGTGATTGGTATTCACATAATGCTCGAGATCTCATGAGTTATACAATTTCCAAAGGATATAAAATTGACTCTTATGAATTAGGTATTTAATTAATATTAATATTTTTATGTTTTCAAATTAGTTTATATATTATTGACTTTCATCAAATGCAATTTTCTTTTCTTTTTTTAGGAAATGAATTGTGTGGATCAGGAGTTAGTGCTAGGATTGAAGCTAAACAATATGCAAAAGATATGGCAACACTTAAAAATCTTGTAAAAGAGATGTATCCAAATCCTAAAACTCAACCTAAGATTTTAGGCCCAGGAGGTTTCTATGACAAGAAATGGTTCGATACTTTTTTGGATGCTTCAGGACATGATGTTATTGATGGAGTTACACATCATATTTATAATCTTGGACCCGGTATCTATCTATATATCAATTAAAATATTTTTTTGATTAATTTATTATTTTGCCCTAATTTGTTTAATTTTATTGATGATTAATACAGGCAATAACCTAGATGTGGTTCGTCGTGTCCAAGATCCATTTTTCTTGACTCAAATTGCTCAAACATTTAAAGATGTTTCAAGTGCTATTGACAAATTTGCACCATGGTCTGGTGCATGGGTTAGTGAATCGGGTGGAGCTTATAACAGTGGTGGCCAATTAGTGTCGTATACATTTGCATTTGGCTTTTGGTAAGTGTTTTTTAAATCTTTTATTAGTTGATTATTTTTAAGGCCCTATTAAAATCTAATGATTAACTTCTCCAACAGGTACTTAGACCAATTGGGAATGACATCAGTTTATAACCACAAAGTTTATTGCAGACAAGCTTTGACCGGGGGCAATTATGCTCTTCTTAATACTACCACATTCGTTCCTAATCCAGATTATTACGGGTAACTTTTATATATTTTCCACCATATTTGTTGTTAATTTCATTTGTTTTAATTTTATTTGTTAAAATATCTCTTCTGCAGTGCGCTTTTGTGGCATAAAGTTATGGGAAGTAAAGTTCTTTCTGTCACGCATAAAGGTTCTCCACATTTGCGTGTATACTCTCATTGTGCAAAAAAGGAGATAATTTTTATTATTTTGGTTGACTCAATTAATTTTAATTTATTTTTTATTTATTAAAATTTTTTTTTATTGCAGCTTGGGATTTCTTTCGTTTTCATCAACTTATCGAAAAATACTTCATTTGAAATCGATCTTTTCCATGATTTAAATTTAAATGGTGGGAGTCCAAATTTTGAATTTAAAGGACATAAAAAGCGAGAAGAGTATCATTTGACTCCAAAAGATGGAAATATCTTAAGCAGTGTCGTATTGTTGAACGGAACACCATTGGAACTTTCAGACTCGTTGGAGATACCAGAGTTGAAGCCAAAGCTTGTGGATGGTTTGAAACCCATTAGCATCGCTGCTCATTCAATCGCGTTTGTAACCATAAGAGATTTCAATGCACCTGCATGTTCTTAGGATTTTATTTCTTTTAGACCAAAATTTATTAATTTTATCCATTAGGAAACAAGATTTATTAATTTTATTGTTAGGTCAAATTAGGTTACCATATTTTTTTTAATTTTTAATTTGTTCCTTATGAAGAAAATAAAATTTTCTTTTTATTATTATTTTACTATTCGTTTCCTTTTCCCTTTTTTTAATTTTTTTTTGACTTTTTTACAATTTTTAATTTTTTAAATTAATAAATAAAAAGTAAATGAAAACAAACTTTCTTAGATAAATAAAATCATGTCCCTTTGTCTTTATCTTCAATTAATAATTTTTGTGTTCATGAATTTAGATCCACCTGGTGTCTATGATCGAGTTGAGTCGGTTTTGGATTAAACTTATATATGGCTATGGTATGGTGTTATTCATTGTTACTTAAACTCAATCCAGTCTAATATATGAGCCCTCAATTTTGTGTAAACTCGATTACCTTTTGTAAATAGTTAACTCAAATCCGTTTAAATCTTTGATAATATATCTATATGTAAAGAGTTTTAGATTCTCGTATATTATTTTTTTATTTTTTAAAAAATATTTTATTTGTTAGTATGCTTTTTGTTAAAAATTTTAAACTTAAATAACATATTTTTTAATGATTGATATAATTTTATGTGATAAAAATTGCGTAATATAAAATATAATACAACATTTATCATGGACCAACTTTTAATATTGAAGGTGAAGGCAGATATACATTTTAAACTTGATTAAGTTTTTTTTCCAAAGACAATTCTTGAACATAATATTTTTAATTGCGGTTTAAAATTTGAAAAAAGTGCTAACATAGGTTCTTTTTTATTGGCTCGATAATAAATTTAACGTTTTAATATTTACAAATTCTATCAATTTGATCCTAAATATAAAAAATTAATTTTCAATATTTATAATATTTATTATTTTAATTCAAAATCTAACAAAAATTACTCATGTCATTACGTTTCATTCAACAAATAGTCAACTGAGTAGTGGAAGTAAAAGATGGCGACATGCAGCGACTGCAATGTATGCTTTTCTTCAATTAACTCTTCCCATCTTTTTAATCCCCCTTATTAACTCGTTTACTAATTAAATAATCGGTCTATAGAAATACAATATTAAATAAAAATAATAAAATTTATTAACTCGACTCAACTTGATTTGAATTTTTTTTACTCAATTCGTTTCAGTTTGAAAAAATTTCAAATTAAATTCAGTTGCTAAAATAAGATTCATCAACTCAAGTAACTCAAAATTTACTAACTCGATTCGACTCAATCGAATACTCATCATTAATGCCATATGTCCTTAATTCTTTGTACCTCTGTCAAGGATTAAGATTTCACTAATTTTCTTCGCAATTTTCAAGTTCCATGGTCACTCTCCATGTTTAAGATTTTTGCATTTTTTTAAAAATATTACTTCTTTTGGGTCAGTTGTTTTTATATTTAAATCAATTATCATATTGGAATATTATTTCTTTTGAATCGATTGTTTATATGTCTAAGTCGATTATTATGTTGGAATACTACTTCTTCAGGACCGATTGTTATGATGGAATATTGTTGGAATATACTACTTTTTATATGTTTAAATCAACTATTATGTAGCACGTTTAATTTTAACTTGGCCCCCATAAGATTAACATCCTGGCTCTGCCACAGTTGATAAATTTGATTTCAATAACATCAGCGTAATATAAAAAATCTATATTTATACTTTATATTAAGTGACTAATTGAGTTAATTTCACATATATCTTACCTCAATTGAAAAACTATCAAATACCCAATTCAATTGAGAAATTATAAAATATTAAATTATTTTAAAAAATAAAAAATATATTATAATGATTTAGTTTTTTTATATGTTGAAATAAAATTTTAAAAAATATAGATAAATTTTTAATATCTTTTAACTTTATAATTTCAATCAAGCTTTTATATAAATATTTTATAAATATACGGTAATTAGATATTTTATTATTTATTTACGCCATAATCTTGTTTTATATTAAAAATTCTCAACTCTCGAGAAAAGCTTTTCTAAAATTTCGTTTAAAATTTTCCGACTCCAGCTCTCCTCCCACATCCTAGCCGCCGACCAAGCCTCTCCTCCTCTTCCTTCGCCTCCAGGCCCTGACCCAAGGCTTCTCTTGCCTTGAAGTTTCCGAAAGTGCAGGAAATTAAATAAGGTAATTTTAAAAGCCCTAAGCTTGAAGGTTGATTTCTACTTGAGACATTAGATTTTCAGTTATCTGATCTCTGCTATATTTGATTTTTGTGTGTTTCCATTCAACTGTTTGTTTCTCGGTCTCATCTCATAATCTCTCTCTGTTAGCTTTGTTGAGAAGGCGAATTTTTTTAAAGATATCGAGTTAAGAGGAAATTCAATCTTTTTCCCTCATTGATTTTCTGGTTTAATTGTAGTTTATGATTGATTTAATTTTTGTTCAATTGTAATGCCTGCTTAATCATCATTGTTTTTTTTCGTCAATTGTAATTTCTGCTTAATTTATTTTTCCAGACCCTAGCTAGGGTTTTCGATTTGTTCTCGAATGGGAAAAAATGATTTCTTAACCCCCAAAGCAATCGCCAATAGAATCAAAGCCAAAGGTCTCCAGAAGCTGAGATGGTACTGTCAAATGTGCCAAAAGCAATGCCGAGACGAAAACGGATTCAAATGCCATTGCATGAGCGAATCTCACCAACGTCAAATGCAGATCTTCGGGCAAAACCCTGACCGGGTCGTATCTGGGTACTCTGAAGAGTTTGAACGGAACTTCCTCGACCTTATGAAGCGGAGCCACCGGTTCAGTCGGGTCGCTGCCACTGTTGTCTACAATGAGTTTATTAATGACCGACATCATGTTCATATGAATTCGACCCAATGGGCTACATTAACTGAGTTCGTTAAGTATTTGGGAAGGACCGGGAAATGTAAGGTTGATGAGACACCCAAAGGTTGGTTTATTACTTATATTGATAGAGATTCAGAAACGCTTTTTAAGGAGAAAATGAAGAATAAAAGGATTAAATTGGATATGGTAGAGGAAGAGAAACACGAAAGGGAAATTCAGAAGCAAATTGAGAAAGCTGAGCAGTTAAAAAACCCTTCGGAAGCTGAGGAGAACGATAAAAAAGCTGTAATCAAAGAGGTGAATTTAGAGAATGGAATGAAAATAGGGTTTTCTTTAGGAGGAGGAAGTGTTGTGAAAGGCGAGAAAGGGGAGAGTTCGAGTACTGCTCGGTTGGTTTTTGAAGATGAAGAGAACGAGAAGATGAAGGCAAAAGCAAGGATTGAGAGGAAAGAAAATAGTGGGAGAAAAAATGCTTTGGAAGAGTTGATGAGGGAAGAAGAGAAAGCAAAGGAGAGGAGTAATAGGAAAGACTATTGGCTTTGTGAGGGGATCATTGTGAAGGTGATGAGTAAGGCATTGGCACAAAAGGGGTACTATAAGCAGAAAGGAGTTGTGAGGAAAGTTATCGATAGGTATGTAGGTGAGATTGAAATGCTTGAGAGTAAGCACGTGTTACGAGTTGACCAAGAAGAGCTCGAAACTGTGATTCCACAAATTGGGGGTATGGTAAGGATAGTAAACGGAGCGTATCGTGGATCAAGTGCAAGATTGTTAGGTGTGGATACAGAGAAGTTTTGTGCAAAGGTGCAGATAGAGAAGGGAGTATATGACGGCAGAGTGCTTAAGGCTATCGAGTATGAGGATATTTGCAAAGTTGCTTAATGAGTTATGCCTGGAATTCTGGCTTATAGTGATAGAATTTAATGTTTATGCTCTTTGTCAGCTGTTCGTCGGAAAAAACTCCATAGTTTTGCAATGCCTGGTTCTTGTTTGGTCATGTATCCTTTGCTTGATAAATGCTAATAGTCCTTGTTGAAACTTTATATCAGTTATCGTGAAAACTTTCAGCATTCTACCTCTACATTTGTTACACCTTGTGATGCCTTACTGTTTTATAGCTTGTGGATTTGATAATATTTGCCTCCAAGTTAATGTCAAATCTGTGGAATGATTGTTGTGTGATAAGGTAGTAGCCAACCTTATGAAATGTGGTCTAGGTTCCCATTGATAACAAAGCCCCATTTCCAACTGAAATAGCTAGACTTTTGCCTATAGCAAAACTTGTTTCTGCTAGAAATTTTGTTTCATGCAGTTTTATTAGAGTGTTACAATGCTTAGTGGCCTTAAGCATCTGGTACATATAATGTTATAATTAGGATTTAAAAGCTGATGCTAGTGTCTATCAAAGCTTGTTAATTAGGTTGAAATTAGTATGTGAAGGCATTCCCAGTTCTGTTTATATACATGCGCCCTTGATTGGATTTTGCATAGACTTGTTCACCGCCTAGATCAGATTGTGATCCGATCTGTTTTATATCATCTTATTCAAGCTCGGGTCCGAGTTCGATGATTCGTTTTAGAACTAATAGTCTCCAAAACTTGTATATGCAAGATGGCTTTTTCACTATAATGCTTTGAACATCCACTCTGGATATTTGTCAGGTTGCTAAACAAAGGCTTTCTTATGATCAACTGTTTTTGATGTTTTATCCATATACTGGTGAATTAGGGTAATATTTTAAGCTTATATTTCGGGTTGAGTCAAGTTTTAAAAAGTATAAACTGGATTAATATTAAGGGTGTGCATCCAATCGGTTCAGTTCGGTTTGTTTTTTTATTTTTAGCTTCTTTTTTTAGTTGGAAATTTTTTTTTCTAGTATAGGTATTTGTAATTTTATTTCCTTCAGTTTTTTTACATAAATCGAATATAAAAATTAATTAAATCAAAAAATTGAATAAATCAAAAAATTAAGTTTTTTTAATTCAGTTCACTTCAATTTAAATTTTTTTTATATATTTTTAATTAATATCATATTTAAGTTTGATCTAACCCGAACTTAACATCTGGCCGATAAACACTCCTGCTTTAAATTATTTCGGCATCCTAATGACATGATGGGGCAGCCGCCTCTACTTGGGAAAGGGTGGAGGGTTGAACCCCTACCCCTTACCAGTCCACACTTAAGTCGTCAAAAATAAACACAGAAGGGTGAGTGGTGAATCGGCCATGGACCTTGAATGGATTGATGGGTGAATAACTTGTTAATTAGTTGGCACCTCTTTATTTTAGTAGTGGATCAACCTCCAACTACTCTCATCAATAAATGGATTTAAATTTAAATCCCATCTAATAAATATTATTAATCAAATCTTTCCTCAAGAATGCATACCATCATATTATTGTATGCCGTAGTTCTTGGGTTGGAATTTCACCGGCAACTCACTCCTTTCACCTCAATTTGACTCCTAAATTAATATTATTGTTGAAAAATTCATGACTGTTTTTTGGAAGAAGTTTGTGAAAGATGATTGTTGGAAATTGATGAATCTCTAAATAAATTAGTATTGTTTTAATGTTTCCAAAAACTCAAATATTGGTATTTCTCGTTGAATCACCAAAGAAAATGAAGAGTTCACCGTTAATAGGGTTTAAACCTGTACATTAAATAAGGCATAAGTGTAAGTTTAGTACTATTTAGGCTAGCTCATCGACAAATGCCTTATACTTATATTATAGGGCATGGGTCCAATCTAGACTATGCGCTATGCGAATGGTTCACATATTAATACATCTGATGAGGCACTCAAATTTTGTCTTCAAACACTCAAATTTTCAAGAAAATTAAAAGACAGAACTCTCGAAATTGAACCTGTTGAGGAGTTTATCAACCTTGAGTGAACTAAACTTTGTAATCCTCTAAAAGTTTAAAAAAAAAAAAACCCTTAATAAATATAATTGTTTTTTTTAAATATTAATATTTTTATACTACATTTAAATAATTAATTATTAATTTAATTAAATCAATTCAAATTATAAAAATCGCTAAACACCTACTATAAAATAAGCTTTTTTTCTTTTTTGGATATAATCATAAGTCTCTTTGTCGTGTTATACACTATTTTGGTATACTCATAAGTGTTTTTATCTATTCTACGATTTAAACTTAACCCTATTCAAATTAGGTAGTATTCAAATAAAACTCTTTCAAATTGACTTCAAAATAGAAAAAATTTCTGATTCATCTATCCACTTATTGACAATGATATCTAAACCAAACTGATTGGATTGATAATCAATATATCATAAGAAAAGCATTAGACAAATTAAACTATCTAAATCAAATTTTCTTATAATTTTTTTAATAAATTATTTAATCAGTTAAATAGATTAAATTAATTAATAATCTAATCAATTCCTAACACCATTATGATTCTAAAAACCTAAAACAAAATTGAAAAATAAAACACACATCATCACCGTTAAAACTGTGAACCACTACCAAAATGGTCCCCTTGAATCAATCAAGTCAGCCATTAAAGTTAGCGGTGTGGATCATCGGCCTAGATAAGTTAGCTCTCCTACCCCAACCATACGCCTTTAATATTATATATAAAATCAAATATACAATACACTCTATCTCATTTCCATCACATGCCCCATTCCATAAACTGTCACCACCTTCGCTTACTTTCCTTTCAAAGTTCTAATCTTTGAGATCTCCGAAGATCCAAAGATCCAACTCTCCCAAACCTTAAAAAGCTTCTAAGGGTTCCTCCCTTTAGCCATAACAAAAACTGGGTCTCATTTGTTTTGATCTCAAAAAGGATGAAGGTCACTCTAGTTTCTCGGAGTGGGAGAGAGTTCATCAAAGGTGGCCTTGAGCTTAATGACTCGGTACTGTACTTTTTTTCCATCTTTCTTACGATTTATTTGTTTTTTTAATAGTTTGCTTTGAAAGAAAAAATGAAAAGAAAGGAACATTTATTGTTTTTTTCTTTTCTAAAAAATTGTTTTGCAGGCTACTGTGGCTGATCTGCAGGAAGCAATTCACAAGAGAAGTAAGTGATTTTCTTTTAGTAGTAAAAAAATTAGCTTAATTACTTGCTATGTTTGTTAATTAAGTTTTTATTAATAAACTAGGAGGAAATATTCAATGTAGTCTCTTCTCTTTAACTCTGTATTGTTGGGGAATAATTGCTTGTTTGTGGGAACTTCCTGTACTTTTGGCTTGTGTTTTTGTTTCGGGTTTTCTCTTTGCTTCAAATATTTGCAAATAGAGTCAATGATATGCTCGTTTTACCCCTTTTTGTTCCATGATTGTGCTAGAGATTCATTGCTCCTTATTTGTTTTATTTTCATATTGTATTGCATGGATAATGAATTTATGATGTTCTTATTTTGTGACTCTTGAGTGATGTAAGTAACTAAAAACATTGAATAAGGCGATTTTCGAACTAGAAATTTTTTATTGGGGCCTAGGTATAATTTAAAAAAAGTGGGGAAGCTAAAAGATTTGGTGTTAAAATGGACTAATTTGAAGTATTATATTTTAAGAGGGGATAGAAATACAATTCGACCATTTAGCCAAGGGGGACCAAGGCCCCTGCCTTCCCCTCTAGTGATGTTTCCTTTGGGATACTTGACTGATATCACCGAGGTAAACATTTTTTTGGTTCCTTAAAATGTATTCTTCTAGAAAGGGTTCTATGAGAATTTTTAGATTTGTCATCGAGCTTTTATTTGCTGATGTTTTGACTTAATTCCTCAAGAGATGTGTGTTTTTTATTGCATCGGTGTAGGTTTCAATAGACGATAGTTATTTAGAGTCTTCCTAACTGAGTTCTTGTGTGTTGTACTAACAGCTAAAAAGTTCTATCCTTCAAGACAAAGACTAACACTTCCCGTGCCATCGGGATCAAGGGAGAGGCCTGTCGTCCTTAACTACAAGAAGAGTCTCAAAGACTACTGTGATGGAAATAAGAACAGCTTAACCATATTGTTCAAGGACTTGGGTCCACAAGTGTCGTATCGAACACTTTTCTTCTTCGAATACTTGGGTCCTTTGATCCTCTACCCTGTCTTCTACTACTTCCCCGTATACAAGTACTTTGGATACGAAGAAAAGCGTGTCATCCACCCCGTTCAAACATATGCTTTATATTACTGGTGTTTCCACTACTTCAAACGAATCATGGAAACATTCTTCATCCACCGTTTCAGCCATGCAACGTCCCCACTATCAAATGTTTTCAGAAACTGTGCTTATTACTGGACCTTCGGTTCATACATTGCTTACTATGTCAACCACCCACTTTACACACCTGTTAGTGATCTTCAGATGAAGATCGGGTTTGGGTTTGGTATAGTTTGTCAACTTGCAAACTTCTATTGTCATATTATACTGAAGAATCTACGCAGTCCTGACGGTAGTGGAGGGTATCAAATTCCTCGTGGGTTTCTGTTCAACATTGTGACTTGCGCGAACTACACAACTGAGATTTACCAATGGTTGGGTTTCAATATCGCTACACAGACCGTTGCTGGCTATGTATTCCTTGTGGTTGCTACCTCTATCATGACAAATTGGGCCCTTGCAAAGCATCGTCGATTGAAGAAGGTATTTTTCTTTTACCTTTCAAACTACTAAATCAAATAGTTTTCGTGCATACCATCTAAGTTGCCTTCATTTTAAGCTGAAAGTTGATTGGATTGAACATATATTGGCTTTTATTTAGTTTGCTTATCACATACTGGATTCGGATTTCTTTAAGTAGTTTCATTATGCTAATCAAATGCATATGCAAAGCTTTCTGTGTATAAACTTCTGTAAGTTCATATATGATACATCTGTGCTCACTTGCATACACCTCTTGTATCGAGCTCAGATCGAACATAGGCAAAGCAATTCATATAGTAGCAAATTAACTGTTTGGCAATCTGCATATCATCTTGGATAAGTTCTTTAAGACCTATGCTCGGGGCTTATACTTTAGTTTTCATTGCGTTGCATTATTCCGTCCATGGTCTATTTTTAAGTTTACCCTTACCTTTTACTTCTTGTCGTTCACAGCTATTCGACGGTAAAGATGGAAGGCCGAAGTACCCCCGAAGATGGGTTATTCTTCCTCCATTCCTGTAGAACGGATCGATGAGCATCGTACTTTTCGAGATATTAAATTTACGACGTTGAAATATGGTTTCCGAGTTCATCGAAAGATCAATTCTTGTTAGATTATGGAATTTTAGTATGTGGTGAACCAATATAATTTACTTGGTATGCATTAGGATGCTTTTTTGCTTATGTAAAATCATTGCTGGTTTAAACTATTGCTGTTGGTTGTTATTTCAATTGATGGGTTTTCATTTTCTTATTTTAAATATCAGTCATTTTCGAGTCGAGCAAATTAAGTTATTAAACGAGTTGAGTACGAATATCCTAATGCTCGATTCAAATAAATCGTACTACTTGAAAATTCTAAATTTGAATTTGAGTTTTTTATTTAAAAATGTTTAGTAAAATATTAAAATTTAATAGTATTAGCGTGAAAATTTGTGTGACGGTATTTAATTTATGTATCACGTTAATAAATAATTTAAAATTTATAAAAAAATTATATAAAAAAAATTATAAAAGGATTTTAAAAGGTTCAAAAAATAGCATGTAGTATATACAAATTATTGTGGAGTTTTCATATTTAAAAATTTAATATTTTAGTCCGTATTTTTTATAAAAATGATTTAACTATTTTTAAAAGAAATTATTTTATTGACTCTTTCTCCCGTATCATCCATGGTTCTTTTCAATTATTTAATAACACTTTTTTCATATTATTGATGCATAAGTTTGGCAATTCTTTTAGCTAAACCTCAAACCCTAAACTTAAACCAAAACCTAGAACCTTAAACTTGAACCTTAAACCTCAAACATTGGACCCTAAATCCTAAACTCGAATTCTGGCACAAACACAAACCTCAAAATCCTAAATCCTAAACTCTAAACTCAAGATTTATAGTTAATAATTTAAGGTTCGGGATTCAAAGTTTAGACTTTAGGGATTGAGTTTGGGCTTCAGGATAAAAAAATTAACAAAATCATGTGTCGAGGAAAAAATTATTGAAATATTGTTAAATAATTTTGGAGAGACTATGAATATTGTGACCGGAAGAGTCCATAAAATATTTTTTCCTTTTCAAAGATTAAGAGTTAAATTTAAAAAAAAAATTAAATTAATAAAAAATATAAACTAGGAATATCTTTTTACATATAATAAATTTTGAAAATCATAAGTTGTAAGTTTAAAAATTCATATTCAATGATGGGATTACAACAACAACCTATCTCTCAACTACTCCAAATTGTGGGACTTATTATGCTAACACTTTGATGACTTATTATTACATTTTATTTTACAAGTCTTCTATGAAGCATCATATATACAACAACAAAATTAATATAAAATATATATAAAAAATATTATTTATTTATAAAAATATTTAAATATATATATATTAACAAATCTAAATCTCAACCGTTGAAAAACAAAATCTAAATTTATGAAAATTAATTTAGTAGGTAACCTACTTTTGATCTTTATTAATTTGAGGATTGAATTCAACAACATCTTTTAGGGTAATTTACAATAAAGGTCACCTAATTATGGTTTTCTTTTTGCCACTCAATTACGAAAAGTTACAAAATAGTTACTCAACTATTAGTAAATTTCTTTTTTGGTCACCTAACTATGAAAAATACAAAACGGTCACTCAACTATTCAATTATCTTTTTTAGTCACCCAATTATCTTGGATTTTTTGATGTTTTTATTTTTACGTTGAACAGTTGAGTGATCAAAAAAGAAATTTACTAATAATTAGATGACCATTTTGTAACTTTTTATAGTTGAGTGACCGAAAAAGAAAAAAAACTATAGTTGGATGTCCTCTATTGTAGTTTATCCCTTTAAAAAAAAAAAGCAATTAAAAAAGCACCTTTAAATTGTAAAATGGGTTTGTGACAGTTATAGTTGGTTGGAAGGAAAGAAATACCGTTAACCAATTAAGTTATTAAGGTATAATTATGATTTTAACCTCTACTATGCTGAAATTTGTAAATTAATCCTTCTACTTTAGTTTAACTTAATTTAATTTTTTTATTCTTTTAATGTCATTAATTTTTTGTTGTTATAATTAAAGTGACTATGTGAAATATGTTTAGTGTAAATTTATTATTAGTAAATTTATTATTAGTTGAACACGATGGATTAGATTTTTACTGAAAATAAAATCTGTAATTTTTGTAAAATTCAAAAATTCAAAAATGCAAATTTGCTTCAAAATTTGGATGTGTTTATTATCATATAAAATTCGAGTATTACTTTCTAAATCTAAATTAATTAAGTTATCCTCCAAATATTTGAATTATGTCAAATTAGAAAAGGATTAAATTCGAATTTGAGTACAGTAGGGTGGCTAAAACAAAAGTTAGACCATTTATAGAAACAAGGTATCATTATGAATCACTAAATTTTAGTGATATTTTCTTTTTATCTGAAACAAAAATGGCTGGAAAAGCGTGAGAATGAGTCAATGAGAGCCTAAAGAATCGTTCTCTCCATAAAAATTTGAAAGGCCAGTATTGATTCCCATTCCCTTTAAATATTTGATTTTTGGCATTTCTTTCACATCATCCCCTTTGTCTTTCGAAATATTTCCTCGCTCTCTCTTTTATCCTCACTTTCTCAGCCATCAAAGACACCCTTTTTTTTCTTAAGGTTCTTTCTCAATCTCCTTTTCTGGGTGGTTTTTTCATTTTGGCATTGAATTTTCTGTGGTTTTGATTTGTTTTGATCAAAATGCAGAAAATGAATCCCATTCTTTGGCATTGGGTTCGTTTTATTTTCGTGTTTCAATGGTGTTTTCTAAAGGATGCTTGAATCTTGATTTTATAAATCTTTTTTTTTAAAAGTTAGAAAATTGGATATTTAATGGAAAATGTAAGCATTTTTTGGCATTGAGTTCGTTTCATTTCCGTGTTCTAATAATGTTTTCTAAATGATACTTGAATCTTGATTTTATAGTTTCTTTTTCTTTCTTGAAAAAAGGGTAGAAAATTGGATATTTAATGGAGTACTTAAGCATTTTTTTTTTATAATGGATTTGCCATGAATTGCAGGTTGTAAAAGATGGCAGATGGTGAGGATATTCAGCCACTTGTTTGCGACAATGGAACTGGAATGGTGAAGGTAAAAGAAATCATTGAAACCCTGAAAAATTATGTTTTTCTAATCAAAATTCATGTTAATTCTTAATGTTAATGTTCTTATATGTTCATGTCTTAGGCCGGATTTGCCGGTGACGATGCTCCGAGAGCCGTGTTCCCTAGCATTGTTGGCCGGCCTCGTCACACCGGTGTTATGGTTGGTATGGGCCAAAAAGATGCATATGTTGGTGATGAGGCTCAGTCTAAAAGAGGTATTTTGACATTGAAATACCCTATTGAGCACGGTATTGTGAACAATTGGGATGATATGGAAAAGATTTGGCATCATACATTTTACAACGAGCTTCGTGTTGCCCCGGAAGAGCACCCGGTTTTACTTACCGAAGCTCCCCTTAACCCGAAAGCTAACCGTGAGAAGATGACTCAAATCATGTTCGAGACCTTTAATGCACCTGCTATGTATGTTGCCATCCAGGCTGTGCTCTCTCTGTATGCTAGTGGTCGTACAACCGGTAAGCATCGTATGATACATTGATGGTATGTAGCGTTTCGAGTTTATTTGAATCGTGCTTATGTGAAACTAAGATGTAAAGTTCCCAATGCCATAAGATGCCTCTGTTTTTGATTGTCTTGATATTGGTATAATGGCATCTGTTTGGTTCTGCTCGGAGGATTGTTACGACTAATGAGCTGAATTCGGTTGAATGTATTGGCATTTTTTATGTAGGTATTGTGTTGGATTCGGGAGATGGTGTTAGCCACACAGTCCCTATTTACGAGGGTTATGCCCTCCCGCATGCTATTCTTCGTCTCGATTTGGCTGGTCGTGATCTTACCGATAACTTGATGAAGATTCTGACCGAACGTGGGTATTCATTCACCACCACAGCTGAGCGGGAAATTGTAAGGGACGTGAAGGAAAAGCTGTCATACATTGCTCTCGACTACGAACAAGAGCTAGAGACCTCCAAAACAGACTCATCGGTAGAAAAAACCTACGAATTACCCGACGGTCAGATTATTACCATCGGTGCTGAACGTTTTAGATGCCCTGAAGTGCTTTTCCAACCATCTTTGATCGGTATGGAAGCTGCAGGCATTCACGAGACAACATACAACTCCATAATGAAGTGCGACGTGGATATTAGGAAAGACTTGTACGGTAACATCGTCCTCAGTGGTGGTACAACCATGTTTCCCGGTATCTCCGATAGGATGACCAAGGAGATCTCCTCATTAGCACCCAGCAGCATGAAGATCAAGGTTGTTGCACCACCTGAGAGGAAGTACAGTGTCTGGATCGGTGGCTCGATCTTGGCTTCCCTAAGCACCTTCCAACAAGTAAGCTAACCGTACTTGCATACATAATCATCTAGTTACTTGCTCGATAATCTTGAAAATAACCCGATTTGCTTGCTGTTTTGTTTGCAGATGTGGATTGCCAAGGCGGAGTACGACGAATCCGGTCCGTCAATCGTTCACCGCAAATGTTTCTAAACAGCTCAATGGGAGAAAATGATCAAAAAGAGAAAGCAACGACTGCTGTTAGTGCAGCTCTGCTTTGTTCTACCGTTCTTTTTCATCTATTTGTTTAATCTTCATGAACATTGAGAGAAAGCGAGGGGTTTCATTGTCTTCTAATTCTTTTATTTGTTATAAATGAATTTGATGTTCACAAGCATTTCATTGTTTATTTCTGCTTTATTCACTTTTATCTTGAACAAATCGATAATCGAAATTTCACTTAATCAATTTGAACAATATTGAAATAAGTGAGTAAGGTTAGATTAATCTAGAAAATGTTTGATTGATATCTGATCAATCGAAGAGTAGATATTATGAATCAATTAACTAAAATTGAGTTTATTTTAAAAAAAAAGAATCATCGAAAATAGTGATCTATTTGTTGTCATTTATATTGCTATTAATGTTTGGTGATTAGAAAAATTGATGTCAAATAATTTAGTGACAAAAAAAAAAAAAATAAAAAATTTAATAACTAAATTTGTATTTATTTGTACTCTACATTTGATGATTACATATTTAATTATACTACACTCTTAAACTTTTAAAAAAAGGGAGAAAAATTATTTTTCAAGATTACATAACTATAATGTTTTAGTTTTTCTTTTTCAAACTTGTATTAGAAATTACTTCAAGAAAAAAGGTGTAGCATAAATGAATCATTAAAACCACAACTTGGCATAAAAAATTATTTATGAAAAGTATACCCATCAAATCATGATACATTTATTTATTGCTTTTAGTAAAAAATTATTAACTTAAAAAAATTATTATGCGAAATCAAATCCATTTTTAAATAACTATAAGAAATATTTATCGTATTTTATTTAGGTTTAACTTACAAATTAGTATATAAATTATAATTTTTTCTATTGTGATATTAAATTTAAACTTTTTTTTATTATCTCTAAAGTATCTCTATTCTGATGAACTAAATATCTTTCATAAGGAATTGTAGAAAGCGGAAAAATCTCAACAAAAAATACATACTATTCCCTCATTTCTATCGAATTGATCATAACTATTGTCTACATTTTAAAAAATCGTGCACCACAAATAAGAACTAATGAAGAGGCTTGTGATTCTATAGAATCACGATTCCTTGTGGAAAAGAAAACTATTTGTTGATATGGAAATAAAGATATCAAATTCCTACCAAGATAACTAGAAATTCCAACTAATAAAACCCTAATGAACCAAAAAAAAAAGAGAATAAAGGCCTAGCAGAAATTGCTTGTTTTTCGAGATCCCACTATAAATTATATTCATATAGATTCTGATCACCAACTCATACATATTAGATCCAGTTACATTTTATTCGAATTTAGAAAATAACCAAAAAATTATTAAAATTATATTTTAAGAGGCTTAATCCACAAATTGGTATCTAAATTATGTAAATTTTTTTTTTGGTACCTAAATTATTTTTGTTCTAAGTCGTATTCTGTTAGTTCAATTGTTAGTTAAACCGTTACATTTATTTTAAAATAAAGATAACCAATAAAAAATTGACATGTGGTAAAAAAAGATAAACAAAATTATTTTCTCTTATATATATTTTTTATTTCTTCAAAACTAGATCGATGGTCGAACTTAACAGACCACAAATTTTTGGTTTGATCAATTCATCTGGTTTGATCAAATTGAATTATTAAAAAATTCATTTAAATAAAAATATTTTAAAAAACAAAGAAAATTAGTTCAACTAGTTTTTTTTTTTTTTTTTTTAGCTTTGTTCAATCAGTCTGTATTGGTTCACGAGTCAATTGGTTCAACCTCTTATTTCTGAACTAGTATCCCCCATGATTCTCGGTCCAATTCTAAAAACATTGGTTTAATCAATGAAATAACTTTTTTTTATTCTGTTAGGGAGAGAGAGAGAGAGGGGGAGAGAGAGAGAGAAAGAGGGAGGGAGAGGAGAATTAATGTAAAAGAAAAAGAGTTGAAACATATAACTTAAGTGGTAGGTTTATTATTGGTTGAATTTTTTAAAAAGATATAACATTTTGATATATATCGAGTAATAGAAGAAAAGTTTAAGTATCACTTGTAATAAAAATAATATAAATACCAACTTAAAAAAAAAGTTCAACAATTTGACTAATGAATGTCCCAATTTGAAGAAAAAAAACTAATTTAGGTACCGCTTGACTAAAAAAAATTGAAGTACTAAGATGAAGAAAAGTATAATTTAAATATCAATATGTCTTTTATTTATTTAATATTAAAATTACTTTATATTTTAAAAATTTTAATACAAATAAGTAAAGAATGAAATCAATCCAAAAATCAAAGTCTCGCCAGTTTAGCTTTTCGATATGGTTTTTCAAACATTATTAGATTTATCATTAACTTCAATCCAAACTCAATCCTTCCCGATTTAATTATAAAAAACCAACAACTAAACTTTAAAATATTCAAACTAGAAATGAACCAAATCAGCAATAAAATAATCGATTCGAGAAAATAATATAATTCAAAATTACTTGAACTCGACTCAACCTGATCCAAAAATTAGATTAACAAACCTAGATAATTCAAAGTTAAAACAAGGATAATTCGAACTCAAAACATACCAAAATGCATAATAAATTGAACCTAAAATAATCCAAAAGTTTCAAAATCCGAATTCATGCAATTCAAAATCATGCCTGTCCTAGTTTGAAAGGATATATGAAAATAGAAACAAAAAGATAGTATCGTTTTGGAATTCAAGTAGTTGGAACAGTAAAAATGTAAGAAAACATTAAAGTGTTACCTCAATATTACAACTGAAAAAAACTGCATGTTCTGGCTGTGATATTGTCTAATGAAAAAAGCTAGGATAAGCTGCAATCAGCTAACTGTAATTTCCTTTTTTTTCCTACAAGGATGCTTTCAACCTACTGTTATCGAATCGGCTACATTGCTTCTCTTCATTCATTGTTGCTTGAAGGATTCGGGAAAATCGCAACCTCAGGACTTAATTTTCCACATTTGAGTTCTGTATCCGACAGACATGAGGGCAAGTTCCCAAAGCATGTTTGGTATGCTCAATAGGTTTACCTTGGATCCAGGAATTTCGGACCAGTTTACAGATACCTCCAGCACTGGAATACGAAACCATTTGCAGAGGAAAACTAATTCAACATCGAAACACCATCTGCACATGTAATAATTCAAATGATAGGTCAATCATGGTAAATTTCAAAGACAAAAGTTGCAAATTTGTATGAATTGAGAGATATCAAGGAGAAGAGATGCAGAATGTAGAGAAATTCTTGAATTCTTCGGGTTTTGATAGAAGGAAGTCGAAAGTAGTGTCTCAAAACAAGGGAGGTATGGAAGGATGAAACTAACACGAACTGAAAGTAGAATTATATTCAATGAGAAAATCAGCATGTGTCTGATGGCATTACACTAATCTAAGCACGTAAGAGATTTGCTTCGAATCTTTTCATGACAAGACAAGCACCTACTGATGCTTGCAGATAAGGTGATCAACGATAGAAACATGCCGTACATAGAGTACTCGATTTGAAATTGCGCATGTGTTTGATAGTATACACCAAAACTAATCATGCAGTATAGAACTATAGATCAGCTTTGAATTTTTATGATGCGATAAGCATGCAGTTATGCTAAAAGATAAGGTGCTTGATAGTGTCTCCAAGGTCGGAATCACCTTTTCAAACGGATGTTCGTGAAAAGCTTCCTAGCTGCAGACCTAGTAAACATCTTAAAACCGCACTGCATTGTATGAAGATAACAAAATCAGGGAAATATTTATAGAGAATTCAGTGTATAATTCAATTATGCTAGTAATACCTCAACATATGTACTTTAGGCCAAAACAAAACGGAAATCTATACAATGAAGGAACATACCTGCGTATCACGAATTCCAGGACCAGCAGTCAAGAGAACCACAAGATGAAAACCCTTCATCAAAAAGTTGCGGTACCACTTCCTCTGAAACATAGATTGAACACATTCAAATAGAAGAATGTGGACCTTAGATGAGAAAAATCAAAATATGACTAAACAGCAAGCATCATTTCTGATAAACTTAACTGTAGCAATAGCCTTCTCTTCAAGATGCGCACGAGAACCAAATGCCACTATTGGGATATCAGATATTTTAAATGTCGCATCACAAGCAGCTGAATCCCCACGATGTTCTTTTCTGGCAACTGCATGGATCTGAATTGGAAAACATCAGATAACCTATACCACGCAGAATATCACCGGCTCGAGTAGCCAACCATTTTTATGTACCTGATTTTCAAGCTTTTCTAGGTCAGTAACCTTGGTGGCTCCATCAGCATCCAGCATTAGAAGTAATTCACCGCGTGAATGTAGCATTCCCTGTTTTACAATGCTTTCATAGAGGTAAAGTGCTTTGATCAATTGTTGTCATGCAGGAGCAGGAAAGCATAAAAAACTTTCAATAGCATCAAAAATATGTTTGCGAATATCCAAATGAATGGCTTAGGTCAGACTCACTTTTCTTATTGCCTCTCCTTTTCCATGGTTTTTACCAAGAAGGATAGCCCTTACTTTGTCTACACCATACTTCTTTACAAAGTCGAAAGCTACTCTCTTTGTTCCATCCCTACTTCCATCATCAACAATCAATACCTGCATCTCATTCACGTAAGATAGAATGCTGAAATAGACTTCACAAAGACAATTTAGCAATTCCGGTTAATTAGAAGAAGCAAAACAGTACCTCATAAGAAAATGATTTATCCTTTGCTTCCCGTTTTTTAAGGTAACTACAAAGTAACAACATCACATCATTACTAATTAACATCAGAATATTTTTCAGTGATAACCAAGTACACAGTTTTAAATCATTTCAGTGAAATATGTCTAAAGAAACCAAATTTTCAATCCTAAAAATTAATAAATCACTCATCATGAAGTAAGAGCTCCATCTGTTACTTAAGAAACCATGCTCTACTACTTTACCAATTTCAGATCAAATATTAGCACCATAAAGCATAAGCCAGGACATAATGAACGGTAATGGCAGCCCACTGTCAGTACCAACATCATTTTCGGAAAGCAAATTTCATCGAGTTTTATTGTTAATGATGTGAAAATCAATCTCGCCAATAACCTTGCATCACGGCGCCCAATGTTCTTGTCCGCATTGACATGTTTATATTTCAAGATATCACTGACTATTAGAAATATACATCCTGCACTATGATATGTAAAACCTAGTTTCATTCTCACATACCAATACCATCCTACTGAAGCACATAAGTGCAAACATTAAGGGGTGTTTAAAAGAGAATCATTAACGTACTTCATGGTTTCATTGAGGGCACCAGGAAGTCTATGCTCTTCATTGAAAGCGGGAATTATCAATGACAAGTATTTCTTTGCTGGATCGAATATATCAGGACATGGAACCTGGAAAAAAAGGTGCATCCCGCCTTAGCATTTGTACTCAAATCATTTATAAACAGAGTGAACTCGAAATCGGTGATACAAAATTCTAATAAATAGCATCATCTCTCAGACATGTTTATAAGAAAATAAGTTAAAAAAAAAAAAAAAAAAAACTATCAATTCTAACTGTTTTAATCATTTCTAGTCACTTATTTGCTTAATATGAAATGAATTATAAAAACAAGTTTAATTCTAATGAACTTTATTAGTACTAATAACTACTTAGCTTCCACAGAGTTGACTTTTACGTTAATTTCCTAACCAAAATCACAAGAAAAAAAAAAACAGAAGAGGCAAAACTTGACAATTTTCTCGGCAACCAAACAAGCAATTAAGCAGAACGATCCAAATAATAATAAACCAGAAAAGAAGAAGAAGAAGGGATTACCTGGTTCAGTGATTTCGGATCCTCAAAGATGGCGGGCGCGTCAACATGACTAAATTTAAAAAAAAACAATGAAAAGAAAGAGAAATTAAACTAAAATCAAAATGAAAACCGAAAACGAGAAAATTAGGTTAGAGAATAAGTACGCATTATTAAGACTTCTTCTATAAGCTTCAAAAACGATTACAGAAACTAAACCTAAAACAATGATTAAAATCAAAGCAGCCAAAATCGTGAATAAGAACTCCATAAATTTTTTTCTCCCAAGCTTTCTGCCGTTGCAGGCAGCTGCGAAAGATTTTATTAGTGTTTTTCAGCTTTCCTTCAAGGAGGACAGAAATTCATACATCTCCTCTAAGTAAAAATTTATAATCGAAAGGCACAACCAAGCCCGTCTAGCTCAGTCGGTAGAGCGCAAGGCTCTTAACCTTGTGGTCGTGGGTTCGAGCCCCACGGTGGGCGTTATTTCCTTTTTTCTTTTTCCACTGAAAACAGAGAACTCAAATATTGTAAAGGGACTATTTGTTTGCTCTTAATAGACCGGGCTTTCGAGATTTTGGGTTCGGCCGGGTTAACCCAATTATTATTATTATTATTAATTAATTCATTAATCTCTCAGTTCTCAAATGCATAATCTTTTCTAGTAACTATGAGTTATGAGCATGAAGCTTTAAATTTTAGATTATCCAAATTGTTCTGAACATATTTTATCTAAATTTCGCCCTCCATTTATTTTTTAAATTTAAAATTTTAGTCATGGCCAAATGATAATTGTTAAATTCATTAAGTTAAATTTTATTATTTTCAAAATCTTATGCGTCAAGCATATTATAATGTCATGTTAGCTTGTTATTTTCACATATTACTCACTAAAATTTAACTAATGGATTAATGACTGTCATTTGCATCAAAGACTGAAATTTCACAATTTATTACGTAGAATGATCCAATCGAAAAATATGGAGTAAATCTACAACTATACCTATAGTAGAAGACTAGTAATTGAATTAAAACAAATAGATTTAATAGCTATTGTTTCATCAAGACTAAAATATCAAAATTCAAAAAGTGCAGGTGTGACACCCTACTCCCGATCCGGTCATCTGTTTCGAATGTACGACGACACATTACGTTTTCAAAGCAACTTAGACTATCTCAATTAAGTTACGAAATAATTATAAACTATAAACATATCATAAATCAAAACCTTTTCAATTACAAATAAAATCATGCATTATAGATGTCTAACAACCTTATTAACACGTCTCGAGCTACCCAGATTCAGATGGAGTTAGGACTCAAATCCAAACTCAACCTATCAAAACCTACATAAAATCATTTTAACATCCAATCACCAAACATCAATTGGCATAAAAACACATTCAATCATTTAAGGTTATATACTAATGCACCAATTAAATATATATATATCTAACTATGATCATTACTCACACACACTTAGTTTAGTACAAATTACTAATGTGATCTATTCAAATTATCATAAAGGACTCCAATAACAACTTATAATTCTAGGTACATACTAACACAGGACGTAAGACAATAAGGACAATACAAACAATGTTGAGTTTCCTTGCTCAACCTGTAGAATTATCCATTTCCATATGCAAGTAATGATTAGGTTCGACAAAGCAGTTTTTAGTTGATTAACAACTTAATCAAGGTCACATAGAAATTAAAATAGTTTTGTCCTATTTCAAGTATCAAGATAAGAATCTTTTGTCTCGGGATAGCCAAACATCGAAATTAAATTAAGAAAATAAGAGAGGTTGGTTTCTAAACCAGTCTCGGGACTTGAAGAGCTTTGTCTCAAGACATAGACTCTAAAGTCTCGAGGTATATTATCGTCAAAGCAAAAAAAAAAAAAAAAAAAAAAGACCTGACTTCAAACATGAAGATCCCTGTCTCGAGACACAATGCTAAAATTTGATAAAAAAGAGTTTGAATTTGAATTCTAACTATATCCATAACCTTGTTTAACACTTAAATGTTTAGAATATATTTAATGTAATATTCAATTTATTTATATGATTGTTTGAGAATGTATGAAAACTATAATTGCTTGAATGTCACGTTAATGTTATTTGTGGTGATTTAGTCTAAGTTGCTCCTAGCAACATAATACGATGTCACACATTCAGATCCAATGACCAGATCGAGTGTGGGATGTCACAATAGGGACTAAAATTGACAATTCAAAAAGAATAGGGACTAAAATTGACCAATTCAAAAAATACAAGTACTAAAAATGATCAAATTAAAGTATAAGGACTAAACCCGTAACTTTTGCAAAGTACAAGGAGTAATGGCAAAATTTAACCATGAAAGAACTATGGATTGCAAAGATTTTGTCAATACTTCAGCTGGTTCAATCCTCCGATGAGTCCTCGGTCAAGGGTAATTATAATTGGTTTGTTGAGCAAAATGAAGAAATTGGAGGGGGAAAGGATTTGTTGCACCCTAATTTGTTGATAGAGACTGACTTCAAGCTGGATCTTGTGGTGAAGATGGAGCCTGATTGGGATTTGTTGCTTGAGTTCTACCTCCACTACCATGTTTTCTTCCTTTAGTTCGGGATTGAGATGTATTGGATCTTTTGCTGCCTCCAACTTTTCCTTTAGAAGTTCTCACATAGTAGCCTAATTAACCACATTTCTTGCACTTCATATGCATGCCCTTCCTCCACCATCCTTCACCTATAGTTGCGGTTTTATCTACTGCCTGGTGGCCTCCTTAGCACTGGTGGCAGTACTGGTTCCATATTCTGAACCGTTCTCCATTGTGTTGCTCATCTGGCTGGATTGATGTGGTGTGAGTAGATTCTTATCTGAGTATTCTTGCTGTAATAGTGGTGCACATAACTCTTTGGCCTATCTTGTATCATCATCATCACTAAAACGACATGGATGCATGGAATACTTGTGGAAAGAAGCAGTAGGGGTGTTAGTAACATAAATGGGTTTTAGGGATAACAACTCAGTAAATGGTATTACCAGTTAGATCCCACTTTCTACATGAACAAGTGTGGTCATCCAAGTTAGCCACATGTTGGTTTGATGGACCACATGCAACTTGGTACATTGGCCTATCAACATGCCTTGGCCAGCGCCTGTAAGCAGCCAATTAACCCAAAACAGACAAATAAGATATGAAGGAAGCAGGCAACTAAGCAACCAACATTATCATGAACTAAGCAGCCAATTAAAGTTAGCATAAGTAGCCAAATAAATGCATGAATAAGCATCTAGATATACTCTGAGACTTTCTCCTTGAGCTTTGGATTGAACCTTCATCCCTAGAACTCTCTGATAACTCATGACTGAATTTAACACGTTTGAGTCTCCTTTTTTTTGATATTTTTATTCTCTTTTCTTTGATTTGTTTTGTCACTTGCTTTAAGTCTTGTATGGGACTCGTTGAAACAAGTGACTTATCCTTTTTGTTTTTTGTTTTTTTTGAAATTTTTGTATGCTTTTATTATGGTTGTGGGGATATTTGATTGTTGGTTCAATGTAAAGGTGTGTGAATAGCTTGATTATTGATTTCCTTAAATTATGTTTTTGATCAGAGGGAAAACAGTGAGTATGTTAAGAATGAAAGATCTTAGTTGGATTATAAGTGAGACATGGGGTTGATTGTGGATTTATCACCTCTAATTTAATTTTGCTTTTCTTTTTTGTGATCATTTCGCCTAAAAAAATTAAAAGAAAACAAATTTATCAACTAAATTTGATCGAAAATATACAAAAATAAAAACACTCAAAAGTCCAAGATAATATTTTTTTATATTTTTTTGTTCTTTCAAAATTAACCCTCAATATAAAAAAAATGCAAAACTAAAAAATAAAAAAAAACTACATGGAGTGTAAATGTTTATTGTTAAATTTTTAGAATCAAGACTAAATTGACACAATTTATAAATCTTAAGTGTTAAAGATACTATTATGCTAATTTTAAAAGTTGATAAATTATCTTTAGCTAATTATTTAACGGAAGGTGATTAAAAAAGAAAAAAGTTGAATAATTAAGTGGCTAAAGCAGAAATTTTGTTAATAATTGTGTAAAAACCTATATAATTTACCCTTTTCTTTTCCTTTTTACTTTTATGGACATAAAAGGATTGGGTAGAATGGAAAGGTTGGTCCTCCACTCTTTTCTTCTTTATTATTATATAGTTTATTTTCTCAAGAAATAAATATTTTAATCATCATCATCATTATCATCAAACTGTAAATTCATGCACCTTCCATCACATTCTGCAAATGAAATTGCAGGCCCTGACGGTGTTGAGGGGGCCAAGGAGGCACCGCAGCCAGGCAGCTCAGCCGCTTGGTTTCACGGGCTTTGTTTTAAAGAGCACATTTTACAAGAAATTCACCATCGTTTTTGAGGCGAAGTTTTGGACGTATTTAAGCTATGAAAATGAGATATTATTAATAAATTAATATTTGGAACTTGGAAATGTATTGATAAATAAAAACAATAATAAAAGGTACATTTAGGGTTTTCTCTTCTTTTTTTATTTGCTGAAAACATGTATGGTCAGTTCATGCAATAATTTAATCTAATAATTTATTTGTTAAATTGAATTTTGTATTTAATCTGATGATTAAAATAATATTTAAGTATAATGATAAGATATAGAGTTAAATTATTTTTTGGGGTTTGAATTTTGCAAGAGGCTTAAATTTTAATTTTTAAATTAGTCTTAATATTTTTTTTGAAAATTTAAAATTTAAAATTTAATATGAAAATAATTATTAAATTCAGGGACTAATTTAGATAAAAATAAATTTAACAATGTTAAAAATTGAACTTAAAATAAAGAGATTAAATTTTTAAAAATAAAAGTATAAGAGCTAGATTCTAAATTTATGAAAAATATAGGGACCTATTATAATTTTAACCATTTGATAAAGTTTGCATAAATCATGCCTGAAAGTTTGAATGCTAGAGTAAAAAAAAAGAAAAAAAAAAAAGCAATATAATTGTTGAAAAAATTTCCCAGAAAAAAAAGTATACACTACTGCAAATTTATTCATACTACAATTTTTTTTTTCTCAAAGATTTAAGGAAAACTAATAACATGAACAAAGATGATCCAACAAATAAACCAATCCCCCATTAAGAAAAAAAGAAGAAAAATTAGTGAGCCATTGCAACTGGATCACTGTAATTAAGGCTTCTCTGATTAGGCATAGCAAGCATAGCAGTATGATCCAAGAAATCATTGAGTTCAACAACAGATTGCAAAACAATCCTCAAATCATCAGCACAACGAAAACCCACATTTCCAATACCTCTAACTGCATAAACATAGAATGTTAAGCACCCTTTCCTGAACTTAAACCTCGCCATTTCACAACCTTTCAATCCCCTTATCAGCTTCTTATTCACTTCACCAAGCGGGATCTCATTTGGCCAAATCTTATCCACCGCGATTTTCATGGTTTCCGATTCGAAAACGAACAAAAGCACCTTCGATTTCTTGGTGCCTAGACCCAAAGTGAGTGTGTGCCAAGCTTGGTGAGCTAAGATGGTGAAATTGGTAGGCAAAAAAGCTGTGGTTGAAGGGAAAGGGATTTTGTTGTTGGGGAGTTTGTGTGATGGTGGGGTGAAATCGAGGAGCTTGAGTAGTTCGAGTGGCTTTGCTCGTCGGATTGTGAAGGATTTAACTATGAACTGACCGCCGAATCTTAGACCTTTCACTTCGGAACTTGGTTTGAATGAGAATTCTGAGGTTGGTTTTGTGGTTTGATCATTGGGGTGTTCATGTTTTTGCTTCTTCTTCTTCTTTTTCTTTTCTTCCATTTGCATTTGCTTTCAATGGGTTTTTGTTTTTTGGGGTGGTGGGATTTAGTTTGGTGGAAGAAAGGCTTTATTGTTTTGAGTGTGATTTACAAAAACCAATCTAAAGCTTTTAGGTGGGGTGAACTTGTTTGTTGGCTTTTTTGTCATTTGCCTTTTCATTTTTTAAATAAAATAAACACATCAGATTAAAAAAAGAAAAATTAATTTCCCCACCTCAAACTATGATCCAAATTTTCGATAAATTTTTAATATTCAAATTATATTTTTAAATGATCATGCTGCATCACTAATAAAAATTGAGTGTAGTGATAAAATACATTACGTTTTTAAAGAGAACTTTTATTTGAATTTTTGAGAGAATAATGTTAAGAGGTATAGTCTTCATTGATAATAAAATAGACATGAAGAATCATCAATTAGATAGCAAATTATCAGTTTAAATTTAATATAGAATATATTTAAAACACGCGAATTAAATTGTAAATCCGTATATATCTATTATAGGAATAGCTTCAATGATGTAAAAAAATAGAAAATAAAAATAAAATTTAAGAAAAGTATTTATTTTTTATAACATTTCATATTCAAGTTATCGGTGTAAATTGATCCACGTATTTTAAGTATATTCGACATTAAATTTTAACTAAAAAATTAATTAAATGACTTGGTATTGATACTTTAAAATTATAGTTTTAAGTCTAAAAAATTGTAATATTTATTTTACAAAAATCAAAGAATTTACAAATGTTAAAATTAAAACTTCAAAATTAGTAAATATTATATTTTAAATTGATAAGATGGATTAGTTAAACTAAATCTCAAATCATCAAAAAAGTCAAAAAGAAGGCTATGGCTATACCACTTTGCATAAATTTGAACATCTTTTGTATTATATTTTATATGTTACCATTTTGAATGCTGGTTATGTATGGCAATGCCATTCTTTTATATTATTTAAATTAGCTGGTTAACAACTTTGTTCTCTCTCTCTATAAAAAAACCCTTTGCATTGTATATTAACTTTTTTTTAAAAAAATTAATTTATTTGTGTAATTATCGAAAAAAAATTAAGTTGATACAATGTTTAGAACTATCCATAATTCATTTTAATCCTTAAATAGGAGGATAAATGCACTTAAGCATGCTCGAACTTACGTTCTCATATACTAACAACAATGCTAATGCTAAATGAGCTAAGACTCAATCGACTAATAGTGTATTAATTTTTGTTTGACATATTTTATTATAAATTAATTAATGTTAAATTATTTTTTAAAGTGTGTTTTTTTTTATTTACTTTTTCCCTTTTTGGAAATGAAGTAGGTTGGAGATATTGAGTACCCCAACATATTTTTCATTTTTGATGTACCACATATTGTTTCTTCCTTTTTCATCTTTACATGTAATCACCTTAATGAATTATGCCCTTACCCCAATTCACATGACATTATCTTTGCATAGATATAACATATAAAATTAAAAGTATTATGGAGGTATTGTATTTAAAAATAAATAAATTAGTTTATGTGTATTAGATTAAAGAGTAAATTAATTTTTTTAAATTAAAAGTTTTATCTATTTGTACTGTTAAAAACTGGCGTGGTTAACTGAATAACCAAATAGTGGCGTGTGGCATTCTATGTATACCTCATGTGGACGTGCAAAGACCATTTTTTAACAGTAAAAATGGGAAAAATGTTTTAATAAAAGAATTACTTTACTATTTGATTTAACGTATATAGATTAATATGCCCAATTGTTGAATAGAGAAACTAAATTCAATCTAAATCTTAGTATAAGAACCTTTATTATAGTTTATTAAATACTAATTGTGTACATGTAGATGTGATTACTTATAAATAGATTATGAGATTATAACGTTGGATTTTATTGCGAAAATTCTAAAAATTTAACAAAAAAAATAAATAAAAAATAAACACAATAAATAAAAATTGTAACATAAACGTTGATTTTTGTAAATTATAAAAATAAAACTAAATATGATTTTAATGGTTTTTTAATTGGTTTCACTGATTTTTTACTAGTTTATCATTTTTCTTTCTATTATATGGTATCGGTCAAATTACCAATCCTATTTATTTCTGATTCAATTGATTGGTCTAATCTGGGTCTTGTAATTATTTATTTTTATTTGAATTGAATTAGATGCTTAGTTTTATATTTCTATTGATTGATCCTGATTGCAATTGCTGATATAATTATAAATCGTAACTTTAAAGAAAAATAGTTACGAGTAATTTTTTAAAAAAAATTTCCACCACAAATTAAAATTGATTTTCCAATAAAATAAAACAACATAAAATCAACATTTGCGACTTGCATGACTAGAATATTTTATGAACCATTTAAAATTCAATTTTTTTTGTTTAAAAATCAATAAAATTAAAATCATAATACCCAATAATAATGAAATTAAAATAAAATTACAACAAATTTCAGTATTAAAAAGTCATAGTTTAAAGATAAAATTTAGATTAATATAAATCTCATTTTCCTTGTAGGTTGGAGTTGTAAAGCAAAGCAATAAAGTCATTCCTATTAAAGTTTTTTCCTTCAAAAGGCAGTCACCATTGCCTTTAATCATTCATAGGAAACAGCTTTCATATGTCCATTAAGAGGACCAACTAAAAGCAAAAAAGTCTTGCATACAAGGACCACCAATGGAGCCTAATAATAATTTTTTTAAAAAGAAATCCTACTAGAATTTCTTGTCTCCTCATTTTTTCATTTAATAATATTTTTAAAAATTATAATTATAGGTTATGATCCTATCTATTCTTTTTGAAAAACAATGCCTAGAACTATCTATAGCCCTTCATCTAACCCATAAATAAGAGGATAATGTGCTTCAGTATTAATGAATCCACGTCCTCCTGCATTAGCAACAATGTCCATGCCAATTAAGTTAAGACTTAATTGACAATATGAGATTAGACCAACTCATGGGCTGGACTACTCGGTCCCGCTCGAAAAGTGGGAGGGTTTGGGTAAAAATATAGGCTCGAAAAATGGGCTTTGGCAAAAAAAAAGGCCCGTTTAAAAAATAGGATGAGCCTCGAGTAAGGCATTTTTGGTATGGGCTTGACCCGGCCCATATTCATAAAAGGAAAAAAAATGCTATTTTGTTGTTGCTTTCTCCCCATTTTGCTACCATTTCACTATTATGTTACTACTATTATATTATTATTGTTTGGATATTGTATAATACTTGTTTTATTGTTAATTTTGTTATTATTTTAGAGTTATTTGCTTGTTAAGTTGCATCTATGTTAGTATTATTTAAGTATACATATTTTTTAAAATTTATTTTCAACTAGTTGGGAAATATTTATTTTAATGTTTTTAACATTTTTTTATTTTATATTATATAAAAAAATTAATACGGGGTGGGTCGAGTCCAGATTTTAATATTTTTATTCGGGGCGAACTTGAACCTAACAAACGGATCTAAATTTTTAATTGGACTTGGCCCGAACCCGATCCGACCCGACCCGACCAGGAGCTCCTCTAGATGAGATTCTTAAGAAGAAAGCATTTCCCCTTTCATTGCAATTTCAAGCACCAAGCATTTCCCCTTTCATTGCAATTTCAAGCACCAAAATTTGATGGTTAATTAGGTAGCAAAGAGCCAAAGAGGTTGATCATCATAAAGTTAGCTTATAAGAATGTTGATTGCAATGCTATTTTTTATTTTTATAAAAAATAATTCTAATTATATAATGCATATGCTTAATTAATAAGTCTACTAAATAATTACCAATGATTCATCATGATTTTAGACTAATAATGTTTTCCTTTTGCAATAAACCACCGACACTACCCCCTTAGGGAGACATTATAATCGACAATATTCTTTAAGATCTTTGAAAATTATTTATTTAACTTTTGAGAAAAATAATTTGGTAGATTTGATACTTCTATTTCTCCTTTTAATTTTAAAAATTTTATGATAGGAAACCAAACTCCCCATCTCATCTCTTTAATCTCCAAATTTTCATTCCAAGATTTTTCTTTGAGGGGGAGAATTTAGAAATTTTTTAGTTGAGAGATCAAAATATAATAATTTATATTATTTTTGAAGAGATTAAACATGATTTTCTTATTTTTAGGGGCTAAAATGTAATTTTATTATAAATTAATTTTAAATATAATCATTTAATAAGGACTTATACGACAATTTTTGAAAATTTCCATTCTAGAGGGTCATGGCCCCTACTTGCCCCATTTGCCTTTGCTCTTAGATATGATTTGAAAACGCTAATTTGAGAATTTTGTGTTAAAAGTTGAGATAAAATTAGGGGTGGAACTAGGGGTCGGGTAGGGCTCGACCCCCCTAAAATAATTTTTTTTTCATTTAAGCTTTTTAAAATTTTTAAAATTTTAAATTAATAAAGGTAAAATTACACTTTGACCCCCGTAAAATATAAAAATTTGATTTAATCATTTAAAAATTATAAAGATATAAGCTATTAAAAGAGTAAAATTGCATTTTTGCTATTGTAAAAATCATAATTTAATTTCAACCCCTAAAAAAGTTTCTAGTTTCGTCCTTGAATAAAATTATAATCAAAGTTTAAAATTTTTGTATTGAAAAGGCTTTAATTGAGTTATTAATTTTTTGTAAGGGATCAAAAATACAATATTTTTATTTAAGCAAGAGATTAAAAAAATAAATTAAATCGTTAATATTTAGGATGTGCCAACAATGAAATTGTTTCATTTAACCAAGGTGGGCATAGCCCTACAAGGCTTCATATATGTATTAAACTATTAATGTATATTTATATTTAAATCACTAACATAAAATTAACATCTCCCAAAAATTATTAGGTTTTGCGTCATTATCATGGATTACCCAAGGCATTAAACTTTATAAAAAAGGCATAATAATTTATTTGATTATTTAATTTTATAAAAAATGTCATTTTAGTTATTTATTTTATTTATTTTTGTTTTTTTAGTCGTTAAACTTACGTTGTTTGTAAAATTACCTTAAAATAGATGGAAAAGTTAACGTTTATTAACTTTGTTAATATGGTATACACGTGGATTGCCACGTCAGTAATTAATTAATTTTTAAAATTAAAATTTCAAAAAAATATAAAAAATTATTTTAAAAAATTAAAATTATTAAATAAATATTAAAATATATTATTTTTAATATTTTAAAAAATTTAAAGTTAATTAATTGCTACCGTGGCATACACATGGCAATCTACGTGTATGTCACATCAGTAAAGTTAACAAACATTATATTTTCCATCCATTTTGGTTGTTTTGACAAATAATACAAGTTTAAGGGTTAAAAGAAACGAAAAGTAAAATGAAGGGCCAAATAAATTATTATTCCAAACTTTGTAACTTATAAACCTAAAATCAAATTCAACAAAATTTATTCATTTATTATCCAAATTAAAATCGAACCAAATTCAATAAAAATCCGATCAAAATCGATAGATTAATTTTTAATTTTATTAAGGTTAAAATATGCTATAAATCTGTATTTTTTGAAAACTAGGAATTTAGTTCCTATTCTTTTATTTCATGGAATTTAATCACTCTACCTTTTAGATTTCAAAATTCAAGTTCAACTGTTAACACTGTTAAATTTTTTTATTAAATTTGTTGCTATGATATTTTTGAAATAAAAAAACTCACTTGTTAACAATGTAATTAAAGATTGAATTTGTAATTAATTTGAATTTAACAAAAACAATTAACAGTGTTAACAATTAAACTTGAATTTTAAAATTTGAAAAGTAGAAAAACTAAACTCTATAAAATATAAGTATAAGGACTAAATTCTTATTTTTTGAAATGCACAAACACTTGTGTTAGATTTTAACATTTTATTAATTTTATCTTGGTCCCGTCTTTTGTCAAACATTTCTTCCATTTCAATCCATTTCTATTTTACAAAAAAAGGAATAACGCTAAATTTATTCATCAATGTTTATCTTTTTTTATCAATTTGATCTTTATTTTTTTTGAGCTAAATTTGGCCATCAACATTGAAATAGAGTCAAATTTTTTTAACGAAAATATTGACTAAAACATAAAGTTTACAATAATATTGACATGAGACTTTATTTTATATGTCACATCAATAAATAATTTAAAAATTATAAAAATAAATAATTTAAAATTAAAATAATAATAAATTAATATGAAGTATATGTAAATTATCATGTAAATTGCGGTATTTAAAAATTTAATATTTTTAAAAAATTAATAGTTAAATTTACTGCTTAATTTAACTAAAAAATTTAAAACCCAAATGATAAAAGCAAAATTTATCTTTAAAGAAAAAAAACCTTTACTACTGTTTTGAGGTATTCATGGCATGCAGCGGCTATGAGGTTGACTCATCCAACGAACGGTGGGCCATTTCCAAATAATGCAGTCAGTTGTCCTACACTATTATTGAGATGATCGTTCATGATTTAACCCATGATAGCCTCAATTTTCAGATTTAGCTCATTAGGAGTGGAAAATAGATGTTAAATTGATGTTAAATTCAATTCTACAGTGCAGTAGCAATTGTGAAAAAATAAAGATGAACATCAAAGAATTTTTTAAATAATTTAGTTTCTCTATGTCCATGAAGTATTATCATGAAAGATGATCTATTATCTTTCAATTTTGTACAAAGTGATTTAAGTTTTATCACATACCAAGATAGCATTTTTACTTTTAGATATTTTTAGATTCGTTTTTGACATTTTTTGAGGCCTTAAGTGAAATAATAAATCGGGTCACTTTTAACAAAAATTACAAAATCTAATACAATAAAAGTTGAAAAATTTTTGAGGTCCTAAGAGATGAAACGTTTATGGTGAAAAATTGAAAGTCTTAGGCATTTAATTAATTTATTTTAGTCTGAACTTTTTTCCCATATTAAAAGCTGATTTTTTCCCCACATTGAAAGCCCTAATTGTATATGTCTGATTGGTCCCTCCGCTAGCTCAACAAAAGCTTGATCGGATTGCATTTGAATTAGAAGGAAATTCTACGACTTTGGAAATAATTTAATTGAGTTAATTTATTCGATGCGAAATTAAATTGGACGATCGTGAGAATTGTTAAATTAGAGAATTTGATTAAAGAATTTTCTTGAAAAATATATTTTGAAAAATATAAGGATTTTTGAGAAAATTAATTTTGATCAAACAAAATTAAATTAATCAAATTAATTAAAATAAATATGATATTTTTGGAAATTAATTTTCAAGTAAGATAATTGGCCAATGGGTAATTGAACTTGAGATCGAAAATTGGAACTGAGAACCAAAAACCGAAATCAAGACCCAAAAACTGGTCAAACCGGGTCTGATATGTGAAATCGGGCCGACAATCCAATCGATGGTTGGACTGAACTGATAGAGCCGTCACTATCCAAAACAAAATCAGCTATAGTCGAATTGACTCGAGGTGTCGTGAGGCTGTCGCGCTTGCGATGACACCACCGGGCATGACAGTGCCGACGACGAAAATTCGGTGGCTGGCGGATGGTCAGTGGCGGTGGTTCTTCGACGGTTGAGCAGTGAAAGAATCATACTCCTACTAGGATTCTATCAAATAATTTGATTTCAGATTAACTATTCGAAAATAATATTATTTTAATAAATTTAATACTAAATTTAATTTATACTTATCTTGATAAGGATTATATTAATTTAATATTAAAATGATTAAGTTTAATTATAGTTGAACTCTCTAAACTCTCATTTTATAAAAAGAGCCATGGGTCATTATCTTTTACACACTTGAATTTAAGAGAAAGTTGTAGAGAGAAAACTCTCTGAAAAAATTATTTTAGAAGATTTCTAGAGATATTTTTCTTATTGACAACTTGACCCTACCCCACTGGTAATTTTGTGGAAATTTTTTTGATTCAAAGCAAGCCCACACTTGGTAGACGTGAGCTTGAGGATAGCGGAGAAGACTACGTGGTCGAAGCGTTCATCCTATACAAATCGAAAATGTACAATTTTGATTAAATATTTATTATTTTAGATATCACAACCAAGTAATTATTTTTGGAAAATTTTTTAAAACTCTGTATTTTCCCTTAAACTTATTTTCCGCTGTGTTTTTCAAACCCGATTTTCCAACAGGAACTTCATGGGTCTGATCTCCTGTTTGACATCACTTGTGCAAGTATGGTTCGCACATCTTCCTGGTGTATTCTTGCCATGCCTTGTGTTGGCTCAACTTAAAAATTTGTACACTTTCTGCATTGTCACAATCTTCCATTTCTCTCACTCGTGCTATAGGCTAAAATGTGGAATGATTTCTCTTACCTATTTGCGATGATTTCATAGAAGACGAATTATTACCTCTTTTGCTAGCAGGACATACGCGAATTATCTTAGCAATTATTATCATTATGGATTAATGTACAACGAATTGATTCCAGAAACTCATGCATGGAGATTCACACTTGGAGAATTTTTACATGTAGATTTACACATAAAATCTTATATACACGGACTCGAGTTTGGTGAATACATACTTGCAGACCATTCTTGTGAACCTCTATATGCAAATCATAATCAAAGATTCATATATGCGGGTTGCTAGACTCTTGTTTGGTGGGTAGTTACTGCGGCCTCTTGTTTGGCGGATAAACACTGTGAACTCTTGATTTAAAAATAGTCCTTGGCAGACTCCTACATAAAATATGATCCCTGCGAGTTTTGGCTTGAGAAAAATAATTTACACAAACTTTCGTAGCTTGAATATAAGGACAAGCCCATGCGATCTCTTGCTTGGATAATAGTTCATACCGACTCTTGTGAAAGATAGTCATTTTGAACTCTTAAACTTGCAACATGAATATAAGATCAGTAGGCTGCCATAGCTTGAGTCATAAAGATAAATCCAGCAGACTGTTATACATACAGATTCATAAAGAAGATTCATGGATGCGAACTCATATATGGAGGACTCATATATGGCGGACTCATACATGCAGATCCATAGGCAAATATTTATATATAGCTGCAAATTCATACACGTGAACTGTTCTGTGGACTTTTGCATTGAAAAATTCCACGTATAGTTTTGTTATGAAGCTTAGAGAACTAATCTAGCAGATTGTCGTAACTTGAATCATGAGATAAGTCCAACGGACCGCCTTATTTTGCGTGTACCAATAGTCATGAGACTTGCTTACATGAGGCTTTAAGCCTTAGACTCCGTAAAGTCTCATACTTGAAAGAACCCATGTAGGGTTTTCATAAACATATGCGCATATATCTCCCTACAATCCAATTAAACCTCCGTAGAACCAAAATAATGTGGATACATTCTCTATACAACCCACTCGAGCCTTCGCAAAACCAATAACATGTGGCACAAAGTGCAAAACATGACATTTCTTCATATTCTATCCGCCATTACATACCTCCACACTTCGCATAACATTCATTTTCACGACTGACACATAACAAGCATTCAACTAAACATACTGTTAATAACACAACACAAATCATACCAAACATATCACCTATCAGACCATTTCAATGATAGCCTCTTCAGTAATTATTTTACCAATAACAATTAATCAAAACAACAAACTTATACATACAACTAGACATGAGTCTGTAGATCAACACTTTGTATGCTTCAATAGTACGACAAACATCCCACAACAACACAGTATTGATATACATAAAACAAAAATTGTGGATTTGAGTTAAGAAACTCACCAGCAAAATACCTGAAAGCTTATACCAACTACATCTGCTTAAATCTTTCTCTTATCGCTTGAGCCTCCTCTTTCTTGGTTAGCTAAGCATAATAACCATATCCAGGGGTGAAGCCAAAAAAATTTTTTAGGGGGGCCGAATGAAATTTTAATTTTTTATAGTCTATATCTTTATAATTTTTAAAGGATTAAATAGAATTTTTATAATTTTAGGGGGCCAAAGTGCAATTTTACCTTTACTAATTTAAAATTTTAAAAAAAATTTAAAGGGCCTAAATAATAATTTTTCATTTTAGGGGGGACCAAGGCCCTGCCAGCCCCCTAGCTTTGCCTTTGAACATATCAGAATCAAAACGAAGACATATATATGTAAGGAAACAATGATTCATTTGCATGCAGAGAAACTTTAAAGGTTAACTATAACCTTAATCATTACAATACAAATTCAATGAATTAAGCTAAAATCCTCTATTCTTCTTCCCCTTTCCTCAATCAAAAGATACAGAAGAGTTAGAAAGATTACTAGTTTTCTAAATTCTCAATTTCATAAGCTAATACATTAGTTTCTCCCCCTATGCAGACTGTTCCTTAATTTTTCTCTCTTACAAAACCAACCAGAGAAGAAGATAGAAGAAATAAAATGAATACAGAAAAGAAAGAGTGCTCCCAGGAGAATGACGTCTATCCCCTATATAACCTTCCTGTACTCGTTACCAAAACCAATTCATCAACATCAAAATTAATGTTTCTCATCATAATATTTCCTTACTAAGGAAAATACCCACTTCTATGGTAACAGGACTAATGGTTGAAATCTAACCAATTACCAAATCAGTTAGCACGATTCACGTAATTACACTAAGACCCTCATAAACAGAAAGTTCTATAATTAGATACCCAAAATTACTGTTGTACTTATCCTTGAACATTTCCAGGTCTGACATATATTGTTTTCGACTTGCTGAAATACTAGATCAATTACAATCAATTACCCCATCAAAGTAACAACTAAAGAAGCACAAGCTTAACAAAGTCCAAGATGTTGTCAAAATATCCAAGATACGTCTTCAAGATAGTTAGATCCAATCTCATTAAAACAAGGGATCTGATTGCTTGATCCAATTTGACCATATCTTCAAGATATACTCCTTCACATGAATCGATCTTCAAATATAAATCATTGTATGCCTAAGATATCAATAAAGATTACAATCCAAAGATTTATTTCAAAAGGTTTTCAATTTTAAATAAACCAAGTAATGAAAGTTTCATAGTGCCAAGTGTAATTGGAATTGTTTGTGGCATTGTTCTCGTAACAGCCTTAACAAATATATATATATATATATATATATATATATATCAAGTTGTTTATGTTTAAAATCTTAATAACATATATAACGATAGTAAAATAAATGAATTTATAAGGGTTTAAATTAAATTAGAATAATCTAAATAAAAAATATTTTTTAAGAATCCACTACTAATATATCATATCATATTTGTTTAGAGAATAATCAAGAATATAATACATAAATCAACACCAAATTAATTTTCATTAGTTTTTAAATTTACTTAATAAACAAACAAAAATGAATACCCAATCTTTAAGACTTAAGTTCTGAACCCTAATTCTTACTCTAACGCCAAGCTTAAATCATAAATTTTGAAAATTTAAATTTTAAATCTTAATTTAATCTTAACCCTAAATCCTAAATACTATATTTTTACCCTAAATCCTAAATCCTATTTTACTATTATTCAATATAGTTTTTAATCGACACACAACATTAGAACAATTATAGTTAAAATAAAGCTTAAATGGTAAAAAGGGCACTTATAAAGTAAATAAAAAATAAATTGAACCCTTAATCAAAAACATCACTAAATTGAGGTTATAATAAAAAAAAAATAGAAATACATTAAGTCCTCAAAATTAAATTTTCCATGAAAGACGTAATGTTTGTTAAGGATATAGTAATTTGGATAAATTTTTTTTAAAATTTTGAAGATTTTCTGAATGATAACAATGTTAGTATTTGTGATTATTTCGTTTGATAAATAATATATTAATAAAAATTTAGGTTAATAAAATTTATTAAGTTAAAAAATTATTATAAAAGAAGAAAATGATATTGAAAATAAAAAAAATGCAATATGAATATCATTATAAAAATATATAAATGTTTTAATAATGTAAAATATAAGAACTATTGGAATTAAATAAAAATATATATTTTAAAGTTAATATTTTTAATTTTCGTGTAGAACCACATGTATTAAATGAAAAAGAATTTTGAAAAACCACCTATTTAGTTGGAATTTAAATAGAGAATTTGAGTTACTCAAAACCCCTTTAGAAAATTCTTAAAAATTTTAAAACTGTATTAAATTTACCCAAGTAAGTAGTTCATTTGTAAAATTTTAAATGATTGACATGGATGATGATACTGTAGTTGACGTGAAAAAATAATGATGTGGCAAGTGGTAGCATAATGAATGTTTTAATAATTAGATAGATAGTTAAATCTATCATACCATTAAAAATATGACAATTAAATAAATAGTTTAAAATTTTTAAAATTTGGTTTAACCGTTATTTTTTATTTCGATTTTCGATCTTTATCGGTTCCGAAAAATTTACCCAGAAATTGATTCAATCACTATGTCCATATTAATATATTAGTCGATTGTCGATTAGTGGCAAAAGCGGTAACCTTGACCCCGACAATAAATTTTTTATAAAGACCTTTCAAATTTATCAAACCAAAAATTTATTATTCATTTCTAATTGCGACTAAACTCTTTCAGTCCCATTGGCGTGATGAATTCCTACCCCCACCCCTGACTTACTTGGATCAGCTTCTATGAGTACACCAGTGCCATTAAAATCACAAGCGCTTTTAAGTTCACCTGCCTTCCGATAGTAAGAATTCATGGAAAAATCTGCACAACTCACTTTGTCCGGATATTCACAAGCCCCTCCCGGTTGAATCGGACTGCAATCGATGCCTTGACCGCATGTCCAGTCCAAGTTTTCCTGCAATTCTTGAGCACTAGCATCCACATCCTACACACAACATTTTCTTCTTACCATTGCTTTTGGAAAGTCTACGGGATTTCCAAAGGGTTTCAACCGCCGTGGTGGAGGAGGAAGAGGAGGAAAGAAACACTGCTCAATGATTTCATGTTTCCAATTTTATTTTTATTATTCTATTTTTTTATTCCAATTTTTATTTGATCCTTGATTTTGATTTTGGGTTATAATTTGTTTGTGTATATATATAGAGAGAAGATGAATCAACCATGAAATGTAATTTTGTCCATTAAGGCTTTTCACATTTCAAAATATTCCAAAATTAAGCTTTTCTTTTTCTTATTTCTTTTTTAAGATCCTATTTTTTGTGTGTAATTCATTAATTTTTGAACCTTCAATTCAATATACAATATCATGAAAAATTTGATTTGGGGTAATTTTATAAAAAGAAAACTTTAAATTTGATTTAATTTTTACTTTTGAGATTTTTTACAACAATATCATAATTTTTTATTTCCTTAACTATAGCCTTTGTAATTATTTATTGATCTGTGCTTTTTTTTTCTTTCTTTATATATATATATATATATATATATATATATATATATATGCGTATCTAGATTTTTTGGGTTTAATCACTTACATAATTCTAATTAATCTAAGATGGTTGGAAAAGTACCTTAATTACGTAAGGCATAATTTCGACACTTATAAATATTGATATTAGGGTATTTTTTTTCCCAAAACTATGTAGGAATCCAATTCTCGTTTTTTGGGACATGATAAATTAATCCGACATTGACCTCGACACTTACGGTGTCAAGGTGGATGTTATTTATTATAGATTTCTTCAAGAATTTTGTACTCTAGAAAATTTATGCTCTCAAATTAGAGATTTTATTGCGTATTATTTTGTATTTTGCCATAGTATGAAGAGAATATCTGGTCCGAAGTATAGATGGCTAGGGTCTACGAGAAGAGGTGCTCATTTAGTTGCAATCATACTTAATCACGATTTTGATGTTGAGGCCCCATCCAACTGACAATTGTTGAATTGAGATATATGTGAAGGTAAAAAATGTAGATCATGGATGCAACATTTATGATTATCCATCGGCATCAAGGTTCCCAAGTTTACAAAATCACTCCCTCAAACTTCCAATATTTTCCTACTTAGGAGTTGGCAATGATCGAGACGCACAAGATGTTTTAATTGCTGTTAAATTCATCATTGTCGATGCTAATTGAATGGATTCCACAATATCATACTATCAGACGATGATGCCTCAAATGAATCGATTTAATCATGCCACCCAGCGATGCCTACAACATCCGGTAGGAGATATCAAAGGGGTTGAAGAGTGAGACATTATAAGGTTGGGTTGTCAAGTGGTGATAGGATGCAGACTCGAATTGAACCGATCTGGTTATTTAAGACGAAGATGCTTAATGATACAGTTGAAGATGAAACTGAGTCTCCATTGAAGCTTTTCTGGATCCTAATTATCTTGGTGATGTCATTAGAGAAATGGGAGGATCCAAAGCCATAGTTAAAACTGATGTTGACGATTACAAAATAAAAGTAGTATCAAATCCGTAAAGTTTTTTTTTTATTCAAAATAGACATCTAAAAGAGATCAACACAATCGTCACCGGCATCGGGCGACTCTATGAACCTAGAAAAAATAAACCATAATTGTTTCAAAGATGTTGCCATTTCATCAAAGAATAAACATGTTGCCATTTCATCAAAGAATAAACAATCTTACATTGCATGATAGGGATCTATTTATTTCGTAAAGGCTATGCTAAAATAAAATAAAATTCGTCACTCAATAATTGATCTTTTTACTTCCAATTCTTCAGACATAGCGGCAATTGCCATAACCTACATCAAAAATAATTTCACAGTTAAATAAATAAAATTAGAATAATATTTTTTATTTAATTATTCTTATTTTTCAAAATCAACAATAACCTAATTATTAATTTCAAATTTAATTTATGATCAATATAACATTGCACTTTAACTTTAGTAATCAAATTAAGTTCACTTGGGTGGGTCCAAACTAATTATTGTCGTAACCATTTTTTTGGTAAGACGGTTGTCGACTTGGATTTTGAAAATGAAAACGAAAAAGGGGAGTCGCCACCAATCTTTTTTGATGAGGTGTGATCGGATCACCTTTGATTAATCATTTTAGTAAATTTTAAGATTTACTAAAACGATAATTTTTGGTCTGCGAAAATCAGAAAATGAGTTCGGGAGTCGGTTACGTATGAGGAAGGGTTAGCACCCTCGATACGCCCAAAAATTGGTACCTAGTTGATTAATTAGTGTCTTAGTGTCGAAAATTTGAAAACTTGAAAGAATTTAAAATACGATTCCTCTTTGTACGGTTCAAATATTAAAGACCTTCCCGTCTCGCAATAATGAAATACCACGTCCAGTAAGTTAGGACACGATATCTCGCACTTTGAGACTAGGCTAGCCCTTTATTTAAAATCAATGTCTTTTTAATTTCTTTTAAAAGGATGTTCGGTTAGTTAGAGTGAACGAAGGAAATCGAGACCCAGTAAGTTAGGGCACGTTTCCTCGAGTTTTCAAACTCCGAACATTGCCTTTATTTGTAAAACTCTTATTTCGGAGTGTCAAAATGTTATACCCAGTAAGTTAGGGCATCACATTTCGCATTCCCGAAAATAAGCATTTTTAAAGACTCGTATTATGATTTAAAAAATAATATTCCGTTGTTTAGGTTAAATGAGAAAGTCGAAACCCAGTAAGTTAGGGCACGATTACCTCGAATTACCTAATAACGGATATTGCTTTTATGAAAGAATTTTAAGGTATCGAAAAGAACATGATAGGATTTTGTAGTAAAATGCGAGAGCAAATTATGGTGTAAACACATGTAATAATATGATGATAGTGTCAAAACAGTAACATGCACGGTTATAAAAGAATGAGACAATAACGAGATTAGGTATTGTAAGAATGTAAACACATGCGTTGAAAATGAAATAATCGAACACGTAAGCAAATAAAAGAAATAGAATGACAATGATAACGATAGTAACGATATAAAAGTATATACATATGGGGGTTAAGGTGCATACATAATAATAGAAGTAATAAGAAATATAAGAGAAATACATACCTACATGATAATCGTATAATATTAAAAGATACGTGCACATAGTATATAAAAAAATGTATATGTAATATTGTGTAGTATATGCATATAGTAATAATAGTAATGATAATAATAATAATAATATCATCATAAATATATATTAAAAATAGGTATATATAATAATAGTTAAAGCATACGTGGCACTATATATGATATACGAAACGATATATACACGTAATATATATTAAAACATGTACACGATATAGCATTAATTTACATGGGCATAATATGAAATATAATATATGAATATATATTAAAAGTATGTGTATATGATACGAATGTATTAACAAAACAATAATGTCGAGAATAACAAAAATAATGTATAAATGTATACGTGTGTCTATTAAAGATATATAATATGTATTTGATAATATAAAACATATATATTAAGGTTATTAATAAAACAACCATATGAATATGTAAAATATATGCAACTATTAACTAAAACTACAAATGTCTAAATAATAGTAAAATACGTTAATAACAATAATAATACAAAATAGTAAATAGAATAATGAATAATATGTATAATGAAAGGGTAAAAATAATTCAAAAAACCTCATTAATTCTAAAAAAGGATTAAATTCGAAATAAACATGATGTCCTGGGCCGATCTTTAAAATTAATAAAAGGCAAAGGGATGATTCGAAAGCCATGAAAGCAAGTGAGGAGGGATCTAGGAGCAAATAGTCCTTTTTTAATAGGCGACGTCGTTCGGCTATTTCTCCTTATATCTTGTCAGGATTGAATTAAAACAGATTTAAAATTACGGGGCCAAATTAAAAACGAGAAAAGGCCCGATTAAAACCAATGAAATTGCGGAGGGACTGCATGCGCAAATGTCCCAAATGTAAAAAACACGCGGACCTTCTGTGGAGCAAGCCGGGTTTCGGGTCGGGGAGGCTAGACGACGTCGTTTTGGGCTTGGGGGTGCTGACCAAAACGGCGCCGTTTCATACCATCTATATAAGCCAAAATCTTGCCTTTGAAATCACTTTTGCTGTTGGTTTCCAAAAAACTAAACCCTTTTCCTCTGTTTTCTCTGCAGGTTTGGGCATAGTCGTGGCTCCGGTGGCCAACCACCGCCCTCCGTCGTGTCTCTCCTACGTGCGGTGATCGTCGCCGGCCACGCACGCGTGGTGGTCTGAGTTCAAAAATGGTATTTTTATATTTTTGTATATATTTTTATATATATATTTTTTATATATATCTTAGATAAGTAAGTATTTATTAATATTTGTCAAAAATCCAAAAAAAGAAAATAAAAGAACAAAATAAAATAAAACAGAATGTGAATAATAAAGAAAACTATCACCTTAGATTTGAGACTTGGCTCTGTCTTTGAACTGTTTTTTTATTTGCTAGAGTTTTTGCCTTTGTATTTAAAAATCGAGGTCATTTTTTTATTGCTAAGGCCGACCCTTTTACAAGATTTTGACTTGGCTTTTATAGCCATTGTACAACCCATTTTTATTAATTGTTGTCCTTTCTCTGCAGTTTGTGGGCGGTGGAGCAGAGGCCAGGCTGTCGCCGACGTGACTGGAGGCGGTGGGGTAGGTAATTTAGGCTAGGGTTTGTTTTTTCTGATTTTGGTTTTGATTGAGAATGTTGTTGGGCTCAGAGTGTATTGGGTTAGTTTTTAGTGATTTTGGGCTAGGGGGTTTAGTTTTGGGCTTGGTGTTTGGGCTTGTTTAGGCATTGGGCCCGGGCATAATTGGTTTGTACAGCTGCCCCTCTTTGCTTGTTATCATGTAACGGGAACAGAGCAAAGACTTAAGAAAGACCAATTTTGCCCGGTCTCACTGTGTCTGGACTTGTTTTAGCGCTCCTCTTCTCCAGGTAGCTTTTATTCCAATCTTGTTGCTTTGTTTCGCTTCACCGTTCTACCGCAAACTCAAGAATATAAGGTTTGTTTTTTTTTATAGCTTCAATCTGTTCCACTGCAACTTCAGGGAAATACGGTTTGCTATTTTCAGTCTGCTCCATTGCGACTTCAGGGATATAAGACTGGTAATTTCGACATGCTCCACTGCAACTTCAGAGAGATAAGATCTATAATTTAACTTCAATCTGTTCCACTGCAATTTCAGGGAAATAAGATTTGCTATCTTCAGTCTGCTCCACTGCAACTTCAGAGAGATAAGACTTGTAACTTCAGCTTGTTACCCTACTGCTTAGGGGTTTGAGACCCTTCGTCTTTGATCTGCTTCACTGCAACTTCAGGAAGGCGAGATCCGTGATTTTCAACCTATTACCCTACTGCTTAGGGGTTTAAGGTCTGTAAATTCAGCTTGTTACCCTACTGCTTAGGGGGTTAAAGCTTGTTCGTCTTCGACCATCTCCACTAATGCTTAGAGAGATGAGATCTGGAATTTTAGTCTGTTACCCTACTGCTTAGGGGGTTAAGGCCCATCTTCTTTGATCTGTTTCCCTACTGTTTAGGGTGATGAGATCTGCAAATCCGGCTTGTTACCCTACTGCTTAGGGGGTTAAAGCCTGGTGGCTTGAATCTGCTTCGCTGCAACTTCAGGAGGGCAAGATTCGCCGTCTTTGATCTGTTCCACTGCAACTTCAGGGAGACAAGATCTATAATTTTCAGCCTATTACCCTACTGCTTAGGGGATTAAGGCTTGGTGAACTCAGCTTGTTACCTACTGTTTAGGGGGTTAAAGCTGGTGAATTCACTGACTCTAGAGACATGACCTGTAGAATCCATTCCATGTATCTATGCTTATGCCAAATGATTAGGATGCTATGATCGAAATGAATCAGATGCTCCTAACTAGATGTGTTACGAATGTGTCAAATAACTAGGATGCTATGATCGAAATGAATCAAATGCTCCTAATTAGATGTGTCATGAATGATATGAGAATGTCACTTTTTAATTTGACATTACACGCCCTTGAGTTTAGGGTAATTTAAACTAATTAGTCCCGTTTCAGGTCCTTGTATCGTTTAGAAGCACTTCAGAGTAATATGCAGAACTCCTTTTTGAATATTATTAGTCCACTTATCATCATTTCAACGAAAAATGCTTGAAACAAATTATTGGGTAGACAAGATGGAATTTTATTTTGAGAATGAAGCTCAAAGTAAACAGAGTAATCTGGATAGCAAACTTGCCAAGATACAAAATGAAAACTAGCGAATTAATCAAGATAGCACAATCTGCCAAAAATGCAAAGTGAATTAGATAAGAAAGTGCTCCAAATATCAACAGCGTGAGTTTTGTTGCACGAATTTCTCAGAGACCCTCTGAACTCGGTATGCATTTAGAAGACCAAGAGTATTTCGTTGATGCCCCAAGATGTAGCGTTTCTCCTCCTTATCAATTCAGAGAAAACAGGATCACTGTATGCCCCATCTTTGATCAAAATTTGAATTGCCCATTCCTGGGTTTTCAACTCAAAACCCCTTTGGTCTCAAAGCGCCCTTTTGCGGGTTTTCGCCTTGGCCTCTCCGTTTTTTTTTTTTTTTAGGTGAAGTACCTCTTGACCGAATCCGAATTCACAGGATTAGGCAGACTTTTACCATCCATCTCGGTCAAAATTAGAGCTCCTCCAGAGAAAGCCTTCTTTACCACATAAGGTCCTTCCCAATTAGGCATCCATTTCCCTCTGAAATCCTTTTGTATGGGAAGGATCTTTTTCAAAACAAGGTCTCCTTCATGGAATTCCCTGGGGCGAACTTTCTTATTATAGGCTCGCATCATTCTCTTTTGATACATTTGACCATGACGGATAGCCTTTAGCCTCTTTTCCTCAATCAAGTTCAACTGGTCGTATCGAGACTGGATCCATTCTGCTTCATCTAATTTTAACTCTGAAAGAACGCGTAGGGAGGGAATCTCGACCTCAATAGGTAGAACCGCCTCCATCCCATAAACTAAAGAGATCGGTGTTGCCCGGTAGATGTTCGACCGACGCGTTCGGTAGGCATACAGGCAAATGGTAATTTCTCGTGCCAATCTCTGTAAGTTTCAGTCATCTTCCCACAATTTTCTTTATGTTTTTATTGGTCGCTTTCATCGCACCATTCATCTTTGGGCGATGGTGACGAGTTATGATGTTTAATCTTGGGCTCAAGCATGCACCTCCGCTTATCGTGCTATTGTTCAAGTTCGGTGCATTGTCCGATATGATTCGTTCGGGCATCCCATATCGACATATGATTTCTTTCTTTAAGAACTTCTCGATCGCCGACTTTGTGACGTTGGCATAAGATATGGCTTCTACCCATTTGGTGAAGTAATCAATGACCACAAAGATGAATCGATGTCCATTAGATGCCTTTGGCGAGATTGGCCCTATGACATCCATGCCCCACATAGAGAAAGGCCATGGAGAAGTCATGACATGAAGGGGTGAAGGAGGTACATGAATTTTATCTCCATAAATTTGACATTTATGGCACTTCTTGGCATAGTTGATGCAATCCCCTTCCAGAGTGGACCAATAATACCCAAATCTCATGATCTGTCTGGCCATGGTGAAACCATTAGCATGTGTCCCGCAGACGCCCTCATGAACCTCTTCTAGGATTTGCTTAGCCTCGACAGCGTCTACACATCTTAAGAGCACCTGATCTTTCCTTCTCTTGTATAAGATCTCTCCATCCAAGACGTAGTCACTAGCCAGCCTTCTTAGTGTCCTTTTATCATTTTCAGACGCCTGGTCTGGGTATTCACGACTATTCACGTATTATAAAATATCCTGATACCAAGGATGATCATCTTTCTCTTCTTCTTCTTCAATGTTGCAACAATGAGCCGGGGCCTCATAAATACTCATTTGGATAGGCTTTATATCTTCTTGCTTGTTTACTTTGATCATAGAAGCTAAGGTTGCCAATGCGTCAGCCATCTGATTTTCATCTCGTGGGAGATAGCAGAAAGTGACATCGTCAAACTCCTCGATTAGCTCAAGAACCAGCCTTCGGTAATTGATCAACTTCGGATCTCTTGTCTCCCATTCATATTTAAGCTGGTAGATTACTAATGCAGAATCTCCGTATACCTCCAGCACTTTTATTTTACGTTCTATGGCTGCGCGGATGCCCATGACGCATGCCTCGTATTCCGCCATGTTGTTTGTACAGTCAAAATCCAATTTACTGGTGAAAGGATAATGATCTCCGTTTGGGGATACCAAGACTGCCCCGATTCCATTGCCTATAGCATTTGATGCTCCGTCAAAATTCAGCTTCCAAGGGTGGTTTTCTTGAAACTCTTCTTCCGTGGTTGCAACATACATTAGATCTTCATTCGGGAAATCAAAGCTCAATGGCTCATAATCTTCTAGAGCTCTACTAGCCAAAAAATCTGCTATTGCACTCCTTTTTACAGCCTTTTGATTCACGTAGACTATATCAAACTCAGAAAGCAAAATTTGCCAACGAGCCATTCTTCCGTTCAAAGTATTTGACTCCATCATATACTTCAAAGGATCTAATTTCGAGATTAGCCAAGTCGTGTGGTACAGCATGTATTGCCTCAGTCTTCGGGTTGTCCAAATCAAAGCACAACACAACTTCTCGATCAGCGAATATCTCGTCTCACATTCAGTGAATTTCTTGCTAAGATAGTATATTGCTCTTTCTTTTCTTCCAGTCTCGTCATGTTGGCCTAGCATGCATCCCATGGAATTCTCGAACACCGCCAAGTCACAGGATCGAGTGGGTTATCCAGGACAAGGTGGCATCGATCTTTGGGGCATTGGATAGGTAATGCTTGACCTTGTCAAAAGTTTTTCGCACTCCTCATCCCAAACACAGGTTATGTTTCCTAAGGAGACGAAATATTGGATCACATTTTCTCTCTCGGTTGTGAAATGAATCGAGCAATGTAATTGATCTTCCTAGGAAGCCTCGAACTTCTTTTTGAGTGCGTGGTGGAGGTAATTCTTGTATAGCCACGACTTTATCCGGGTCGGTCTCAATTTCTTTCTCATCGACCACAAACCCCAACAGCTTTTTTCTGACCAAGGCTCAGAAGGTACACTTTTATGGATTGAGCTTTAGTTGGAACTTTCTTAACCTTAAGAATAATTTCCTCAGGACTTGTACATGCTCTTTTTCTGTTCTGGATTTTGCAATCATATCATCGACGTAAACTTCGATCTCCTTGTGCATCATATCATGGAATAAAGTTACCATGGCCCTCTGATATGTTGCTCCCGCATTTTTCAGCCCGAATGGCATCACTTTATAACAAAATGTCCCCCACATGGTTACGAATGTGGTCTTTTCCATGTCTTCCGGATGCATCTTTATCTGGTTGTATCCCGAGAAGTCGTCCATAAATGAGAAAAGTGAGTAACCTGTCGTGTTATCTACTAGCGTATCAATGTGAGGCAACGGGAAATTGTCTTTTGGGCTGGCTTTGTTCAGATCTCGATAATCCACGCACATTCGTACCTTCCCATCTTTTTTAGGAACTGGGACTATGTTGGCCACCCATTCTGAGTACTTGACCACTTGTAAGAAACCGCGGCCGAATCGCTTCTGACCTCTTCTTTTATCTTCAACAACACATCGGGTCTCATCCTTCAAGTTTCGTTGAATTGGCCTACATTCTTCCTTTATAGGGAGTCGATGCACCACGATATCGGTATTCAATCCGGGCATGTCTTGATATGACCAGGCGAAGACATCCTTGAATTCCCGGAGCAACTCGATGAGGTTTTGCTTTATTTCTACAGTGATACTAGCTCCAATTTTCACCTCTTTTCCTTCTCCCAAGCTCACAATTTCCACCGACTCTTTGTGAGGTAAGATTTGTTTCTCCTCTTATTCTACCATTCTTAACAAATCAGGAGATAGGCCATAACTTGGGTCATCTTCAAAACCTTCCGTGTCTTCTATACACAAGTTTTGCTCAAAAGGAATCTCTGAGTCATTGGCAACATCGCTCATATCATTGATATCTGGGGACCTGTTATGGATGAAGAAAGAAATCCAAAGAACAATGAATCTAAGAATATTTTATTTGTATGGTATGATTATGAATGAATTGGAAAGAATAAAAGAATATTCACTCAAGATGATACGCAAAATGCATTTTTTATTGAAATAACGATACTTGGACATATGCCTATTTCATAAAGGATTCTTATTGCCCCTAGGCTTAGAGCAATAAGTTTGTTTCGAACATTACTCTGAGTTAATCCTAAAAGTTACAGAGATCTCCTCCACGGTCCAATTGTTCAAAACGCTTCCAGCGATGTAAGGGCGAATTCCAGCTAAATTCTCTTCAGTTTTTCCATCGGATATGGCATTGATGCTCAAACTGTTCAATATTTCCTTGGCATGCCCTTTCTTCGTCGATCTTCTTTTTGAGTAAATAGTCCCTCCTGACACGAATGTTTTGGATAAGTGAGGAAAGGTCATTGGTTCCCACTTGACCTCCTCACCGTGCAGCCGCGCTCTCCTTATCTCTTGCCTTTTTTTCAGCTCTTTCTTCTTTTGCTTCGTATCTGGCTTAAATCCTAAGCCAAAGCGATCTCGTTTTTCCTTCACTACTGGTACCTCGATCATTCCTTGGAGGCATCTTCCAAGTCCTCTCCCTGGCAAGGCTCCTTTGCCAACAGTTAATCGTAGGCCCATCCTTGTGGTTTTGGATATTCTAGGCACTGGGACCTTGTTTCCTTCGACGATGAATGTAGCATTGACAAATTCGAGTGATCGAAAAGAACACTCTATTGCCTCATCATCTATACCCACGTACGGTGCGTCACTGGTGACAGATGCAATGATGTCTTCCTCAGCGTTTATCGTTACCAACCTACCCTCAGTTACCAACTTCAACTTTTGGTGTAGGGATGATGGTACTGCCCCTGCCGAGTGAATCCATGGTCTTCCTAACAGGCAATTGTATGAGGGCTTGATGTCCATTACTAGGAAGTCTACTTCATATGTGTTTGGGGCGATCAAGAGAGGTATCTCGATTCTCCCCCATCACTTTCCTTTTCAAGATCGTCGAATGCTCTCACGACGTTTTGACATGTCTTCATGTGAGAGCTATCATCACTGGCGATCTATTTAGCGTGGACAAGGGCGGGGCGTTCGTGCACTGATCCATTATCAATTAGCACTCCGTGAACGTATATTCTTTGCGGTGAGTGGTGATATGCAGGCCTTTGTAGATCCCATACCCGGTGGTATCTCATCGTCATTAAAGAAAATAAAATTATCACACGATATTATTGACTGACGATCAAGTTTGTTGACGGAGATATTATCCGCTACGTATGTTTCATTTAACACCTTCATCAATGCAACTGCGTGTGTCTCTCGAGCTCAAAAGCAAGGCTAGTATCGATATGCGAGCTGGTTGTTTGTGTAATTGCTCCACAACGTCAGTACTCACTATGTTTTGAGAAATTTTAAGAATTCCTTAGCCTCTTTTTCATTAGCATGTGCTCATTAACAGTGACTCAGTGCAGTCGTTTTCTCTTTTCTTTGTTCAACAACCACGGATTTTCCTTTAGCTGGTTCTACCTTCGTATTTCGGGGTGTAACGCCTTCCACCAGCGTATAGAACCCTTCATCTTGTCCCTCCTTCGCAATGTCAATCGGGTTCTCCTTTCCCGGGATTGTCATATTACAGTCATAGTTCCAAGGCACACTCTTGCTATCTTTGTAAGGGAAAGCAACAGGTTTCTGGATTATGACCTTCAGCGTAATTGGTACTCCCCTTTCATTACTCCTTGGACGCGATATGATTACAACTGGGTGATTGATCCTTGGACATTGTTGATTGGCCCTTGCTCACGCGCGCATACATCTCTCTCTTTTAGGTCCTCGGTGTATTCAAAGAATTCGATCTCTTTATTTTCTATCAATCTCTGCATGCAGAGCCACGAATTCATTACACTTTTGAATCTCATGCCCTTTCTCGTCATGGAATTCACAGTAGCACTTCCCTCCTTCAGGCTTCTCCTCTAAATCTTGTGTAAGTAAACCTTCCTCCACCATTTTATTCCAAACCCATCTCAAAGGGGTTTTTACCTCCGATACATCCATCTTAGTTCTCGTCTCCCCACCTTCGACTATCGCGTTTACCCCTTCATCTGAATGACTGGGTAACGGATTCCCAGCCACATTAGGTCCTGTGGGATCATCGAACTTCACAATGCCCATCTTTATGAATCTTTCGACTAATTTCTTGAAGGCCGTGCAGTTCTCGATCGTGTGTCCTGAGATTCCTGCATGGTATTCGCATTGAGCGTTTGCGTCATACCACTTAGGGAATGGAGGTTGCATGGGTTTTAGGTAAAATGGGGACACTACATGTGCATCGAATGTGTTCTTGTAAAGCTCTTTATACGTCATTGGGATTGGCGTGAATTGAACCCTTTCTGTGTTAGGCCTTGGGTTAGAATCTTGCCTTGTCGGGCCCGATGGCTAGTAGTCGCCGCCATTGGTTGGCTCACGGTTGACTGGCTTGGAATAACTTTTATTGTATATACTTGCATTGTTAACTTCGCTCTCTTTCCTCCTAGGAGCCGATCTCTTGGCACTTTCTCCGCTTCAATTTTCCCACATCTCACCGCGTTTTCTATCATCTCCCGGACATCACTATATCGAGAAGCTCTTAGTAGCACTTCCCAACATATGGTTAATGAATGGGGCCTTGTGGTATTGATAAAAAGCATGGTTGTTTCCTTCTCCAAGAGAGGTGGTTGGACTTGCATCGCTATTTCCCTCCATCGTTGTGTGCATCTTGCTCAAACTCTCACTCGGCTTCTTTTCCATATTTTTAGGGTAATTGCGCTGGGTGTTATATTCATCACGTGACCATATTGTTTCATAAAAGCTTGAGCCAAGTCCTTCCACGAACCAATTTGGGGCGGTGTGAGCTGGTTATACCACTTGGCGCGCAGATCCGATCAGACTGTCTTGGAAACAGTGGATCAACAGCTGGTCGTTATTGACATACCCTATCATCCTTCGACAGAACATCGTAATATGAGCTTCAGGGCAGCTTGTTCCATTATACTTTTCAAACTCTGGGGTTTTAAATTTTGGCGGGAGCACCAGGTCTGGGACTAAGCTCAAGTCTTTAGCGTCAATCCCTCCACGGTAATCAGCAGTCTCCATTGCTTTTAATTTCTCTTCAAGCCATTTGCATCGGTCGTCAAGTTGCTTTGCCAAGTCAACCTTTTCTTTTTTCTCATTTTCGCCACCTCATCAAGGTCTGGGACAAATGGATTAGCTGGATTGTCTCCGGGAGTGGAGCCCGAACCTATAGGGGCGTTCATCGGTACCGAGGCACCAGCCTGGTATTGCTGGGGCCTAATAATGACAGGCGCTGTTCGTGGGTGCATCTCTGGTTGAGTGTTTACTGGGGTAAAGCCCGGAGGATAGATAGGGTCTTCATTGTCGCTCCCTACGAGTGTTTTTTCCTTTTTCGCGTTCTTTAGCCAAAGAATCGTGCAACCAATTGTCCTAACATATTATTCTAGGATTCTTGCATTTGCTCCCTCATATCTTGTTGGATTTTTGCTAACTGCTCTTGCATCCGTGCTTGTAATTGCTCTTGCATATCCCTTTGCAGTTGTTCTAATCTTTCTAGTCTTTGATCCATTTCTTTGGTTTTACGGCGGGTATAGTAGCTGTGTTCGGTTGGTTGATTTTCGTTGGTTTCCAGATTAACTGAAATAATTTTTCTTAATTAGGGTTCTTTCGTGAAATTTAATGCATATGATGAAATGTAATGCAAATGAATGAATGCAAAAAGAGGCGTTGATTCTAATTCAATTTCGTTAGAAGAACTTTACTAGAAGAAAAGTTTCTTTACATAGAACGGATGATTACATATACGACTTTGCCCTAATGCCTAAAGCCTTGACTTTCCTAAGGAGCCAAGCTAAGTTTCGGCCTCGATCTGATTCTGACTAGTATTGTAAGCTCAATACATCAGCCTGAACGGCCAGGGTTTGCAAGTGATCGGCCACCTCCCGAACTCCGAGTCACACCTCGCCCATGACATAATCTCTATTTCTGATCTGATCTTGAGATTGGAAGAGTTGTTCTCTATACTGTTCATTGTTTGCCTCAAGGAGTTCCACTCGAATTTTACTATCTTGTAGTGCAGTCTCGAGTTCCGCTATTTCCTCTTTCAATTCTTCGATCCTACTTAGACTGGCTTTCAACTCGATTACGGAATTACAGTTACGATGATGATGTAGTAATCTTTCTAATTCAGCCACCCGAGCTCGTAACTTCTCCTTTTCGTTTTGGCTTTCTAACAAGTTCTTTTTCAGAACATCCTCTTGTACTCGAACATCATGAAACTTCTTCTCCCACTGATCGGCTCTAGTCTTTTCCTTCCCGATCTCTTGACGCCACTATTCTGACGTTTTGCCCAAACCGACAGTTCTTATTGACTTACGTAGCTTCTTATAATCGGTCTTTAAACTATCCAAGTCTTCCTCAGCTTTGTTCTTCCCTTTCCTTAGCTTTTCGGCCTCTAGCTTATGGATGTCGACGTCCAATCCTAGCCGCATTTTTTCTTCCTCCAATTGCTCTATCTTCTTTCCAAATTCTGAGCTCTTTCTCTCGAAGTCTTGCTTTATGATCTCTAGCTCAGATGGGGCTACTCGCAAATGCTCTTCTATTGGCTGAGTGCTTCCTTGATTCGGCTTAGGAATGTTATCGTTGACTCTCCTACCCCGCCACCACTCATACTCGGGGGTTGTCATCGGGCCTGCGGTGAATCCCTTCACTCTTCGAGTTTGATTCCACGCATCTGATATCTCACGAACTTCTTTCTTATAGCCGTCATCTTTATAAGAGAACTCACACTGAGCTAATCCTTGTGTTGCCGGTATGAACTGCCTCGACCGATACTGCCTTAATACGAGTAGTGGAGTGTATCCAGAAGCCCCCCATATTCCAGCTAGAGGGACCCAGTCAAAATTGCCGCATCTATACAAGATATCACTAGGGAGAAACCATGGAGCTCTCCATTCAACATTTTCGGCCTGCAAATTCTGGAGGATAGTTATCCATTTCTCTTCCGAGATGTCGTTCCGTCTTGATGTGGCCACCAATTCTCTTAATGGAGAATAGTCTCTAGAGAAAACCCGATAGGAAACCTTTTCTGCTTTCCAAAAATGACTATGGAACCAAGCCAAGAGAAGTTGTGCACAACCAATAAATCTTCCTTCGCCCGCTCTCCGACATGCATTCAAGGATCTGAAAGTTTCTGCTAGGATTGCCGGGACTGGCGTAGTACCTTTATCAAGTCGGTCGAATAAATCTGAGACAGCTTCATCTACATATCCCAATGCCTTGGGAAAGACAACCAAACCGTAGATACTTAAAGCGAAAACATCAACCCTTTTCTTCAAATCCGGATGTGCCAAGATCAAGTCCTCAAATTCCCCAAGGAATACACTTACTATCCCTTTCGCTTGATACGTGCGCAACCCATTGTTCACTCATTCCGTGATACGTATCAATTTCTTGAAAAGGGAGGACGCTAATGCAGTCTCGAATAGGCCCACCATCGACTTGGATACTCGGGCAATTAAGTAAAGCCATGTATTCTTCCACAGTGGGTACTAAATCGACTCCTCCGAAGGTGAAGCAACTGTAAGCGGGGTTCCAAAACTGTGCGAGGGCCCTGAATAAGTATTTATCCACCTTTATGTCAAGCAAATAAGGTAGGTCCCCGTGAAGTTACTGAGAAAAGAGTTGCTTGATCTCGCTCGTTCCAACTATTCCATATTTCTCTTAGTTCTCGCGCAGTCGTTACGAGAGTTACACCGATGCGAGTGAAATCCCACAATCGACTCGTATCCCTCGACCAAACTATCACCTTTTTCTTGTTGTGTCTTCTCGGACACACACTCGGACGCCGCATTATCTTCCACTCTATCCGAAACCCTTTTCCATGTTAAACTCTTCTATTTAGTAACCAAATCGTGAATCAACACCCCTTTTATGATGAGATGTCATGCAACAACAACAAAACACAAGCACAAGTCAAGATTAAACTAAGAATAGATATCAAAGCAATCAAGAAATAATCAAAACACCTAATTGGGTAAAAAGGCTAGGGTGCGGAGTGGCTCTACCTAGGGCGTGCTCTTAGGGCTTGCTACATGTGGTTCGGTTCTAAAGTAAAGGTACTGAACAACAGATTCTCGATCCTCACCCATTATAGGTTCATACGGACCGAGTTCGATTCGTGGGAATACATTTCCCACGCCTATATCTGAGGTGAAAACCTCACGAAGACGCAGGTACGGATGTATCCCGAAAGCGATTCGCTATCCTATACGGAGGTGAAGACCTCACGAAGGAATAGTTTCTCACTCCCACTTAAAAAGGGTGTGACCACAACGGTCATGTAATGTGATATGCAAAACTATTTAAAGACTCGAACCAACGCAGCAGGTATTATATTATAAACCACAAAAATAACAAGTGAAAATGCGATGAAAGGATCGTTTATCAAAACTAAATTTTCAAATTTCGACAAAAAGACAAAAGTGAATCAACTTATGGCTCGACTTCTCGAAATATTCCCCAGCGGAGTCGCCAAGCTGTCGTAACCATTTTTTTGGTAAGACGGTTGTCGACTTGGATTTTGAAAATGAAAACGAAAAAGGGGAGTCGCCACCAATCTTTTTTGATGAGGTGTGATCGGATCACCTTTGATTAATCATTTTAATAAATTTTAAGATTTACTAAAACGATAATTTTTGGTCTGCGAAAATCAGAAAATGAGTTCGGGAGTCGGTTACGTATGAGGAAGGGTTAGCACCCTCGATACGCCCAAAAATTGGTACCTAGTTGATTAATTAGTGTCTTAGTGTCGAAAATTTGAAAACTTGAAAGAATTTAAAATACGATTCCTCTTTGTACGGTTCAAATATTAAAGACCTTCCCGTCTCGCAATAATGAAATACCACATCCAGTAAGTTAGGACACGATATCTCGCACTTTGAGACTAGGCTAGCCCTTTATTTAAAATCAATGTCTTTTTAATTTCTTTTAAAAGGATGTTCGGTTAGTTAGAGTGAGCGAAGGAAATCGAGACCAGTAAGTTAGGCACGTTTCCTCGAGTTTTCAAACTCCGAACATTGCCTTTATTTGTAAAACTCTTATTTCGGAGTGTCAAAATGTTATACCCAGTAAGTTAGGGCATCACATTTCGCATTCCCGAAAATAAGCATTTTTAAAGACTCGTATTATGATTTAAAAAATAATATTCCGTTGTTTAGGTTAAATGATAAAGTCAAAACCCAGTAAGTTAGGGCACGATTACCTCGAATTACCTAATAACGGATATTGCTTTTATGAAAGAATTTTAAGGTATCGAAAAGAACATGATAGGATTTTATAGTAAAATGCGAGAGCAAATTATGGTGTAAACACATGTAATAATATGATGATAGTGTCAAAACAAAGAATATGCATACTGTTATAAAAGAATGAGACAATAACGAGATTAGGTATTGTAAGAATGTAAACACATGCGTTGAAAATGAAATAATCGAACACGTAAGCAAATAAAAGAAATAGAATGACAATGATAACGATAGTAACGATATAAAAGTATATACATATGGGGGTTAAGGTGCATACATAATAATAGAAGTAATAAGAAATATAAGAGAAATACATACCTACATGATAATCGTATAATATTAAAAGATACGTGCACATAGTATATAAAAAAATGTATATGTAATATTGTGTAGTATATGCATATTAGTAATAATAGTAATGATAATAATAATAATAACATCACATAAATATATATTAAAAATAGGTATATATAATAATAGTTAAAGCATACGTGGCACGCATATGATATACGAAACGAAATATACACGTAATATATATTAAAACATGTACACGATATAGCATTAATTTACATGGGCATAATATGAAATATAATATATGAATATATATTAAAAGTATGTGTATATGATATCTAATGTATTAACAAAACAATAATGTTTAGAATAACAAAAATAATGTATAAATGTATACGTGTGTCTATTAAAGATATATAATATGTATTTGATAATATAAAACATATATATTAAGGTTATTAATAAAACAACCATATGAATATGTAAAATATATGCAACTATTAACTAAAACTACAAATGTCTAAATAATAGTAAAATACGTTAATAACAATAATAATACAAAAATAGTAAATAGAATAATGAATAATATGTATAATGAAAGGGTAAAAATAATTCAAAAAACCTCATTAATTCTAAAAAAGGATTAAATTCGAAATAAACATGAAGTCCTGGGCCGATCTTTAAAATTAATAAAAGGCAAAGGGACAGATTCGAGCGCGCGAGCAAGCAGGAGGGATCTAGGGAGCAAATAGTCCCTTTTTAATAGACGACGTCGTTCGGCTATTTCTCCTTTATACTGTCAGGGGATTGAATTAAAACAGATTTAAAATTACGGGGCCAAATTTAAAAACGAGAAAAGGCCTGATTAAAACCAATGAAATTGCGGAGGGACTGCATGCGCAAATGTCCCAAATGTAAAAAACACGAGGACCTTCTGTGGAGCAAGCCGGGTTTCGGGTCGGGGAGGCTAGACGACGTCGTTTTGGGCTTGGGGTCTTTGACCAAACGCGCAGCCGTTTCATACCATCTATATAAGCCAAAATCTTGCCTTTGAAATCACTTTTGCTGTTGGTTTCCAAAAAACTAAACCCTTTTCCTCTGTTTTCTCTGCAGGTTTGGGCATAGTCAGGGCTCCGGCGGCCAACCACCGTCCTCCGTCGTGTCTCCGGCGCCGGTGACCGTCGCCGGCCACCGCACGCGGTGGTCGGAGTTCCGAAAAATGGTATTTTTTTATATTTTTTGTATATATTTTTTATATATATTTTTTTATATATATCTTAGATAAGTAAGTATTTATTAATATTTGTCAAAAATCCGAAAAAGAAAATAAAAGAACAAAATAAAATAAAACAAGAATGTGAATAACAGTAAAACTATCACCTTAGATTTCAGACTTGGCTCCTGTCTTTGAACTGTTTTTTTTATTTGCTAGAGTTTTTGCCTTTGTATTTAAAATCTGAGGCTGTTTTTTATTGCTAAGGCCGACCCTTTTACAAGATTTTGACTTGGCTTTTATAGCCATTGTACAACCCATTTTTTATTAATTGTTGTCCTTTCTCTGCAGGTTTGTGGGCGGTGGAGCAGAGGCCACTTGCTGCCGACGTGACTGGAGGCGGTGGGGTAGGTAATTTAGGCTAGGGTTTGTTTTTTTCTGATTTTGGTTTTGATTGGGCTGTTGTTGGGCTCAGAGTGTATTGGGTTAGTTTTTAGTGATTTTGGGCTAGGGGGTTTAGTTTTGGGCTTGGTGTTTGGGCTTGTTTAGGCATTGGGCCCGGGCATAATTGGTTTGTACAATTATCATATATTGTAAGATTCTTAGTCGCAATAATTGAAACTCGATCGCTTAATTTTGCCCCAATCTCTAAAATTTTTAAAATTTTGAATTAAATTTAACTCATTTACTTTAATAATTTAAAAATAAAGTGTAATGGATATCGCTAATAACAAACTTTCGTTATAATTGAATAGTGACATTCTAAGTTGACACTTTTCAGAGAAGCCTTTTAAGTGTCATCCATTTGGAGCTCACAGACTCCTCAACAGGTTGGAATTGTCCTCAAGACGACCTAATACTTTGTCTTCTAATTTTATCGAGAGTCTGAACTGTAAGCAAAGTTCACAAAACATAAGCGCATCATTGGATCAGGCACCTACCAAGGAGATGGTGGTCATTTGCCATTGGTAGGACCACCATTTCCTTGGTAGGTGGTTAATGTCATACATGATTCGATTTCACGAAGAGCTCTTGCTCTGTGAACCTTGCCTAAGGCTAGGGCTCTCATCATAATCAGGAGACAAAAGAACAACTCGAGCTAGGGACAATATTGAATTGTTGAGGGTCAGTCAACTTTAGATGGATGATAATTTGAAGACTTTTTCAGGAAGAATCGACCTCCTCTCAATAAAGTTTGATTGACAACATATTCAAATTTAATTTTTAAATCAGACAAGTAGAGAAACTATAATTTTGAAATTAAAAGTAGAGAGACTAAATTTCAAAAGACTACATAATTGAGTGCCTTTTTTATATATTCCAAAATAATCTCAAATAATCTCAAATTAGACTACATAAATTAAGGATAAAATTGGACTAAATTCAATTCAAATAATCTCAAATATACATATATATATATAGATATATATATACATACATATATATAAAAATTGTTTCTTAATTAGATCCATCGAAACTAAAATTTTAATAATTCTACTAGGAGTGTAAATGAGATACTAATACTTGCAAGCTATTCAAGTTCTATTTGAAAAAAAAAAAAGCTTGAACTTAATTTGATAATTATCAAGCTAAACTCAAGCTCAAGTTATCAATCGAAAAGAGTTCTAGCTTAATAATACTTAGATCATAATACTTAGATCAAGCGGCACGCAAGCCTTAACAAACTTTTCATTTTAAATATTTTTATATTGTTAAATTACATTATGTACATGCATAATCGAGCTACTCGAGTAGCTCAATTGTATCTCAACCTGGGATCAAACTTAAAAATAAATATTCAATCAAACTCAAATTGAATATCATGTTTCGAATTTTGAGTCAAACTTGAACTTATCAATATGCGAGATTTTATCCTTTAAATTTTAACTTTTCATTTGGGAAAAATATAACTCTGTAAAAAATAAATGAAATAAAAGAAACTAATATTATTTTATGCTTACTTGGATCAACGGTGGTGACTTGACCGGTGCCGCTAAAATCACAGGCGCTATCAACACCCAACTTTGACTTAAAGTAAGAATTCATGGCAAATGCTGCACGAGACCTCACGGTGGCCGGTTCAACACAAACCCCACCCGCTTGAATCGGACGGCAATCGATTCCTTGACCGCATGCATAATCCAGGTTATTCTGCAATTGAGCATCGGTAGCTTCGGGTTTGGGCACACAAAACTTCTTAGCATTGTCCGCTGGTGGTGCTGGCATTGGTTGAACAGGCTTTGGTAGTGGCTGGCCAGGCTTTATCAAAAGAGGAAAATTAAGAACAATTAATGAAGCTATTCACATCATAAACGTCAAATTCTGTTTAGTCTTTTCACTATACTAAACTGTAAAAACTATCTTAATTCGAAATAAAAAAAGTGGTTTAAAATCTAAATTCGTTTATTTATCCATATTAAATCTTAATATCATTATCCGAATATGAATATATTAAATTTTCTAAGTCCAGAAAATATTTAAAAGGTTAAAGTAAATAATAGTTATTAATATTTGATTTCGTTATCTAAAATTGTAAAGTATACTCGGATAAGAATCCAAATTCATTATTCACAAAAAGTAAATTTAATTCGAGTAATAGATATCTAAGAATTAATATTTATATCCACATTGAATCCATTTAAATAATAATTAAGATATTTAAATCTGATTCCACCAAAGCCATTGCAAATATCTATAAACTCGTACTATCCAATGCCATAACTAAAAAATCTCTAAGCATAATAGAAGGACCAAAATCACAATTTAACATTTTTATGGTTTTTAAATATAATCATACCTTGACTTCGACATCAAATCCAGGATTACTGAGATTAGGTTGAAGACCATCACGCAAAGCACCAGACGTATACACCGGCGAAAAATCTGGTTGAAACAATCCCCAATTCTTCTCAGTAAGCGGACCTGGTTTCTGATTCTCATTAAACAAAGCAAAAATATAAGTCTCGAACTTCCTGTTAGGCATCAATGGCGTCCCAACACCCGAAACTATTTTCCTAATCAAATGCCCATTGTACGAAGCTGCATTATCCATGTCAGCAGCTTTGTTCCCTGGATCACCCAATGAAGGCCAACCGGTCTCGCCGATGACGATATCCACGTCTCCGAAACCGACTGCCGACATGGCAGAGTAGGTTTTGTCCAATAGAAAATCCAAGGCGTTGCTGTATGTTTTTTTGCTGGCGGGGTCGAAAACGCCGGGGGTTTTCCTGAAAACGGCGAAATCGATGTTGTTGGACATGACGTTGAGTTCGAAGTATGGGTATGGGTTGATCATGAATGGGGATTTGTTTTGTTGATGGAATTGGAGCACTGGTTTGAAGAAGGTTTCGGCAAGGTCGATCCTGAACCTGGCTAAACTTGGGACTGGCAGACCTTGGAACATGTTAAGGGCATGAGCTGATGTAACCTGATGAATGAATAAAAACATTATAAACAATGGATAAATATTAAAATTATACATATTTTTTTATCAAATGTGTAATATTATATATGAATTTTAATTATGTATGATTTTATATATGAAATTTTATATGATATATTGCATATATTATTGAATTAACACTATTTTCTATTGATATATTACATACATAAATAATTATATTAATCTGATTTGAAAATAAATGTACATATTCATTTATTTAAATATGTACAATTGAATCAAAATTAAAATTTCATTTATACATGTAAATTACAATTTAAGTTTCATATGTAATTATACAAAATCAAAATGCATATATTAAATTTTATATTGGACCAGAATTCTTGTATAAACTTGATGTTTATCCATATATATTAAAAACTAGTGGCGTATCCTCGCTAGCCCCCTAAAATGAAAAATTATTCATTTAGTCTCCTTTTAAAAATTTAAATTAGTAAAGGTAAAATTATATTTGTACCGCCTAAAAATGATAAAATTTTGATTTAATCGTTTAAAAATTATTTAGATTATTAAAAATTTCAATTTAATTTCGACTCTTAAATTTTTCTTTTTGCTTTGTCCCTGTTAAAAACATTAATTGAGTTTTAACTTGGTTTTGTTACTTTTACAATAACAAATAAAAATAAAAATTTAAGCGTGCTTAAATATATTATCTTCTATTTACATTCCTTATCAACGTATTTAGGGTAGCCCTTCTTGTATGAACTATGAACCAGTGTTATAATTAAGTGTTAGTATATATTTTATATACTATTAATGAATCAAATCATCATACATCGTTATAAAATAAGCTATATAAATTTAATTTTTTATGATATGTCATCAAATCATGCATAAAATTATTTATTGTTTGAGCGTTAAATATAATTAAAAAAATTATTTATAGCGTTGTATGAACAATATAATATAAAGCATGTTCCAAACCTTAATACCTTGGAACTGAGGCCCAGCTTTATGCAATGCTTCGGTAAGAGCTTTCATTGCTGGCACAAGACCATTAATATGAGCCGGATTATCAAGAAGCACAACTTCATTGCCAACAGATATATATTTTATCTTAGTTTGTGGATGGAAAGGTTGAATATTGGCGTTCACCCATGCTGAAGCCGCCCCTTCGTTGGCCAAATTAGGGATTTCGCCGTTCGGAATGGTGACTGTCATCGTGATGCCGGTGTTGGCGAAGGCTCGAAGTACGTTAGGGTTGGTGTCGAAGATTTTGACGCTATCGAAAATAGTTTTCGTTTTGATGAAGTTGGCAACTTCGGCCGGTGAAGGGAGGTTATCTGCAACCATGCCATAGTTAACGCCGATGGCGGCGGTGGAAGAGAATAGGTTGAAGACGGTGGTTGAGAGGAAAAGGAAGAGTTGAAGGCTGGTCAATGACTTCATCATTGCAATTTTATTTAACCCTTGATTTTGTTTTGGGGTTATAATTTATGCATATATATATACAAGGACACTTGGAAAATGTAGTTTATGATGAATATTTTGACAAATGGGGAACTTTGAGAATTAACAGCTTCAGCCATTAATGCATCACCTTTCAAATATTCCAAAATTAGTTAGTTTTCTTTCTTTAACCCTTACTATTTGGCTATTGTTTTTTTAAAAAATAAATATTAATTAAGTTTTCTCCATTACAAAACTTTTATACTAACTTAAGTATCAAAGAGTAACCCGGAAAAATTTTGCAAAAAGTGTAAGCTCAACTTACTAGCTCGAAAAGATATTCACCAGTCCAATCCATCACCAAGAGGACGAAAACAAATGAAGTTGTCTGCATGAACCTATTCTCAATCCATCTTGCCCTCGGCAAAAACGTACTCCACGCCCTTGCCTAAGGAGACAAGTACTGATGGAGGAAAATATCACATATCGATTAATCAAAAATTGGATTATGACTATATATAAAAAGAATCATCTTCTCTCATGAAGCACCTTTTTTTCGAAAGATACAATCATGAGAACAATCTTCGACGTTTATAGAAAGTGTAGTTAGACAATCCTTATATCAATATAACTCATTTCTTTTCAATTTGTTTATATGTATTAAGATTCCAAACTTTGTAAAGGGACCCAACCCATTACAATGTAACCATGTATTCCTCCGTCAGCAATTGAATTCTCGAGATCAAACCTCACAATCAAACACACTTAGTTAAAACGTTATGATCTCTTTATTTCTATTTTAAAAAATCTTAATTTTATGTACAATTATCATCGACTTTACCAATATAGTTTGAAAATGATTTAGTTCCATATTTGGTTTAGTTCAAATAATCTACATCATTGATTTGAATAAATTTTTTTTTATTCTTTTTTCGCAACCATAATGAGTGGATTGTTAACCACGCATTTTTTTTTACGAGACAAACATCGAAAAATGTTAATGAAGTTTTTGTAATTTTTTGCTTAATAAAGTTTTTAAAAAATACATAAACTTGTTGAAATGTATTAGATTTTTAATACAATAGATTCGAGTGTATTAAAGCGCATTATCCTTCTATTTGTGAATTGAAGAGGAGATATGGGTAGTTTTAGACATTGTGTCAAAAAGAGCATATATGATTAGAATCTATAATGAGATTGTTCAAAATTTTTTTTAATATAATTATAAATATGAAACTTCGATTTGGTATAATTATATATATTTTTTAGATTTAATTCTAGATATTAAGAAAAGCAAATAAATTAAAAATTGCGTTGAGTAAATATAATTGTTTATGAAACCAATAGGTGGAAAATTCATGCATAATTTTTTTAGAAGAAAAATTTTGAGAAATTTGAAAATATGGTGGACTTCGTATGTGTCAAGTTGCAAGTATGTCGTGAGATAATAAAAAACTAGATGGTAGCATCATTTGTTACTTTATTATTAGCTTGGTTAAAGCAAATCCAGTGGTACCATTGCAGTTTTGATCACCGAGGTTAACAGAAAGTTTGACTATATTATTTCGTATAAGAAAGCATGGATGGCAATGCAAAGTGCTATTGCATGAATCTATGGAGAACGAGATAGATCATATAATGAGCTTCATACCTGTATAAATGCTATCCAAGATTTCGTCCTTCGTGTTGTCCTTGTCATGGAAATGCTTCCTTCATATTATGAGAATCATGATGTTCAGGGAAGCACAAATTCCGCTGTCTTTTTTCGACTTTCGAGCCGTGTATCAAAGGGTTTAGGTACTGCAAACCGGTGATGAAAATACACGACACTTGTTCGGAATATACACCAACCAAAACGATGTTCAAAATGTAGAAATGAAGGCTACAATAGGCGTCACTATCATTTGAGGCACCAATAAGGTAATTTTATCTGTATCTAATTGAATTTTGTTTGTATAAAATATAGACATTGGGCGTGCCCTAACCTGAACGAATGTTTGTCTCGAGATCCAACCTCTCACTACCATCCAGTTCGCCTGTTCTCTATCTAGGGCACGCATGCTCGCCATTGTCTTTACTCGCCAACATCCTCCTACGGGCACCTACGGACACATTTCACCCTTAGGGGATAATGTGTCGCCACTTATAGCGCCTAGTTACCCTTAGTATGTCACATCAATAAACAGTGTCTTATAAATATGAGGAGGAACCTCTATGAGAGAGGGATAGAGAAATTAACACTCAAAAAATTTATAATTGTTTTCTCCTCTTATCTAATTAATTAACTAGTGAGAAATATTAAAATTTGAGTTGTCCTTATTTCGGATATTAATTTTTTATTAAATATTTTGGTTATTAATTAAACTCTTCATTTATGCTAAATATAAATTTAAAATGAAGTTATTATCTTTTACATGTAATTTGATTTAATGTTATATTATCATGTAAATTAATTAATAGTTTAGTGAATATTAAGTTTAATTTTTACAATGTAAAAAACCTAATAAAATAAGCTCTATTGAATGAAACCAAATTAAAGTAGTATCAAATCTAATTAAACTTAACTCCATAAAGTTTCTTTTATTCAAAATAAACACCTAAAAGAGATGTACACAATGATGTTGGCATTTCATCAAAGAATATACAATTTTACATTGCATGATAATTAAGGATCTATTTTTTTCGTAAAAGCTATTCTAAACCAAAATTTCGTCACTCAATAATTGATGTTTTTACTTCCAATTCTTCAGACATAGCGGCAATTGCCATAACCTGCATCAAAAATAATTTCACAGTTAAAAAAATAAAATTAGAATAATATTTTTTATTTAATTATTCTTAACTTTTAATATCTCCGTACTAAATTTTGAAATTTAAACTCATTCTTTTAAATTCATGAAATTAACTTATTTACTTTAATAATTTTAAAAAAGAAAGTGTAATGGATAAGACTAATAACGTACTTTCGTTGAATATGTGAAATTTTGATATTCAAAACTCCTATTTAAAAATTAAAATTTATTAAGGGGAGGTTGATGCTTTTCAGAAAAACCTTTTAAGTGTTATCCATATGGAGCTCACAGACTCCGCAACAAGTTGAAATTGTCCCCAAGTCAATCTAAGCTTTTGTCTTCTAATTTTATCGAGAGCTTGAGTTGTAAGCGAAGTTCACAAAACATGAGCACCTCTTTGGATCAAGCACCTATACCAAGGAAATGGTGGTCATTTACCATTGGTAGGACCACCATTTCCTTGGTAGGTGGTTAGTGTCATACATGGTCCGATTTCACGAAGAGCTCTTGCTCTGTGAACCTTGACTAAGGCTTAGGCTCTCGACATAATCAGGAGACAAAACGACTCGAGCTGGGGACAATATTGCCTTGGTGAGGGTCAATTGACTTCAGACGGACGATAATTTGAAGATGTTTCTGGAAGGAATCGACCTTTTCTCAAAAAAGTTTCAATTGATAGTATATTCAAATTTAACAAAAATCAATCATATTATTAATTATCTATAGGACTTCAATTTTTAAATTAGACAAATAGAGAAACTATAATTTTGAAATTAAAAGTAGAGAGACTAAATTTCAAAAGTCTAAAAAATTGATTATAAAATTAGACTAAATTCAATTCAAATAATCTCAAATATATATATAAAACAAACTATTGTTTCTTAATTAGATCATCGATACTAAAATTTTAATAATCCAAATAGGAGTGTGAATAGGATCCTAATGTTTGCAAGATATTCAAGTTCAATTTGAAAAAAAAAAATTGAACTTGATTTGATAATTATCAAGCTAAACTCGAGCTCAAATTATCAATCGAACATATTTCTAGCTTAATAATACTTGGATCAAACGGCTCGAAAGCCTTAATAAACTTTTTATTTTAAATATTTTTATGTTGTTAAATTATATTATGTACAAACAAAATCGAGCTTGAGTAGCTCAATTGTATCTCAACTTGGGATCTAGCTTAAAAATAAAATATTCTATCAAATTCAAATTAAATATTATGTTTCGAATTTTGAATCAAACTTGAGCTTATCAATATGTGAGATTAGCTCGACTCCCTTACACCCAATTTTTAACCTTTCATTTGGGAAAAATATAATTCCTACGACCTCAAAAATAAATGAAATAAAAGAAACTAATATTATTTTATGCTTACTTGGATCAACGGTGGTGACTTGACCGGTGCCGCTAAAATCGCAGGCGCTATCAACACCCAACTTTGACTTAAAGTAAGAATTCATGGCAAATGCTGCACGAGACCTCACGGTGGCCGGTTCAACACAAACCCCACCTGCTTGAATAGGACGGCAGTCGATTCCATGGCTGCATGCATAATCCAGGTTATTCTGCAATTGAGCATCGGTAGCTTCGGGTTTGGGCACACAAAATTTCTTAGCATTGTCCGCTGGTGGTGCTGGCATTGGTTGAACCGGCTTTTGTAGTGGCTGGCCAGGCTTTATCGAAAGAGGAAAATTAAGAACAATTAATGAAACTATTCAAATCATAAACGTCAAATTCTGTTTAGTCTTTTCACTATACTAAACTGTTAACTATCTTTGAAATAAAAAATGTGGTTTAAAATCTAAATTCGTTTATTTATTCATATTAAATCTTAATATCATTATCCAAATATGAATATATTAAATTTTATATTCCAAATCCACATTTAGTAAGTCCAAAAAATATTTAAAAGGTTAAAGTGATATTGATATTTAATTTCATTATTCAAAAATAAGTATACTCAAATAACAAATAATCGAATCTAAATTTATTATTCACAAAAAAATAAATTGAATTCGAGTAATAGATATATGAGAATTAATATTTATATTCATATTGAATCTATTTTAAGTAATAATTAAGATATTTAAATCTGAGTCCACCAAAACCAACTAAGATATTTGCAAATATCTAAACTCGTACCATCCAATGCCATAACTAAAAAATCTCTAAACATAACATAAGGACCAAAATCACGATTTAACATTTTTATGCTTTTTAAGTATAATCATACCTTGACTTCGACATCAAATCCAGGATTACTAAGATTAGGTTGAGGACCATCACGCAAAGCACCAGACGTATACACCGGTGAAAAATCCGGTTGAAACAATCCCCAGTTCTTCTCAGTAAGCGGACCCGGTTTCTGATTCTCATTAAACAAAGCAAAAATATAAGTCTCGAACTTCCTGTTAGGCATCAAAGGCGTCCCAACACCCGAAACTATTTTCCTAATCAAATGTCCATTGTACGAAGCTGCATTATCCATGTCAGCCGCTTTGTTCCCTGGATCACCCAATGAAGGCCAACCGGTCTCGCCGATGACGATATCCACGTCTCCGAAACCGAGTGCCGACATGGCAGTGTAGGTTTTGTCTAAAAGAGAATCCAAGGCGTTGCTGTATGTTTTTTTGCTGGCGGGGTCGAAAACGCCGGGGGTTTTCCTGAAAACGGCGTAATCGATGTTGTTGGACATGACGTTGAGTTCGAAGTATGGGTATGGATTGATCATGAATGGGGATTTGTTTTGTTGATGGAATTGGAGCACTGGTTTGAAGAAGGTTTCGGCAAGGTCGACCCTGAACCTGGCTAAACTTGGGACTGTTAGACCTTGGAACATGTTAAGGGCATGAGCTGATGTAACCTATGAATGAATAAAAACATTATAAATCATGGATAAATATGAAAACTATACTTAAATTTTTATTAAATGTGTAATATCATATATGAATTTTGATTATGTAAGATTTTATGTATGAAATTTTATATTGATAAATTACATATGTAAATAATTATATTAATCTGAAATAAAAATAAATGTATATATATTTATTTATTTAAGTATGTACAATTGAATGCAAATTAAAGTCTCATGTATACATGTGAATCATAATTCAAATTTCATATATATAATTGCATCAAATTATATATTAGACAAAAATTCATGTATAAACTTAATATTTATTCATATATATTAAAAACATGCTGATCAAATTTTAGTTTAATTAATTACGTTGCTTTTACAGTAATAGAAAAGAAGAATCACATATTATCTTTCAGTTACATTCCCTTACCAACGAATTTAGCTTCGCCCTTCTTGTATGAACTATGAACCAATGTTATAATTAAGTGTTAGTATTTTATATACTATTAATGAATCAAATCATCATACATCATTATACAATGAATTGCCTGTGTTGGAAATATATAGTTTTCTATAGCTAATATAAAAGGTAATGAAATGGCTGAAATACTAGCAACTGCTGATATGAGTAGCCATGTTTGTTTAAGGCTTGGTGGTGAATTGGGTTTAGTTTTTAGAATGTTTGAGAATTTGGGTGTGCTGTTGTATGAGTCTAGATGGAATTTCATTGTTTGGTTGGAATTTCATTGTTTGGTTGTTGTGTCTTTGATCAGAGAGAGAGATTTTTGGAGGGGATTTCGTTTTGATTGGTGTTTTTGACGAGCTCTGTTTTGTGAGTGGTTCTTTTTGTCTGATTGGGGATAAGTGTGTTTTTGTATGTTATTTTCTGCACTATGGTAGTGTTATACCATTATTGAGCAAAAAAAAAAAAGTTATGCTAATTTAATTAAATTTTTTATGATATATCATCATTTAATTCGTAAATTTAATTTAATTGTTTGTGTTAAATATAATTAAAAAAAATCATTTGTAGTGTTGTCTGAACAATATAATATAAAGCATGTACCAAACCTTAATATCTTGGAACTGGGGCCCAGCTTTACGCAATGCTTCGGTAAGTGCTCTCATTGCTGGCACAAGACCATTAATATGAGCCGGATTACCAAGAAGCACAATTTCATTGCCAATAGATATATATTTTATCTTAGTTTGTGGATGGAAAGGTTGAATATTGGCGTTCACCCATGCCGAAGCTGCCCCTTCGTTGGCCAAATTAGGGATTTCACCGTTCGGAATGGTGACCGTCATCGTGATGCCGGTGTTGGCGAAGGCTCGAAGTACGTTAGGGTTGGTGTCGAAGATTTTGACGCTATCGAAAATAGTTTTCGTTTTGATGAAGTTGGCAACTTCGGTCGGTGAAGGGAGGTTATCTGCAACCATGCCATAGTTAACGCCGATGGCGGCGGTGGAAGAGAAGAGGTTGAAGACGGTCGTTGAGAGGAGAAGGAAGAGTTGAAGGCTGATCAATGACTTCATCGTTGCAATTTTATTTGACCCTTGATTTTGTTTTGGGGTTATAATTTATACATATATATATATAAGGACACTTGGAAAATGTAGTTTATGATGAATATTTTGACAAATGGGGAAGTTTGAGAATTAACAGCTTCATCCATTAATGCATCACCTTTCAAAGTATTCCAAAATTAGATAGTTTTCTTTCTTTAACCCTTACTGTTTGGCTATTGTTTTTAAAAAAAAAAAATTAATTAAATTTTCTCCATTACAATTTTTTTATACTAACTTAAGTATCAAAGAGTAACCCGGTAAAAATTTGCAAAAAGTGTAAGCTCAACTTACTAGCTCGAAAAGATATTCACCAGTCCAACCCATCACCAAGAGGACGTAAACAAGGAAAATATCACATATCGATTAATTAAAGATTAAATTATGACTATTATAAAAAGAATCATCTTCTCTCATTTCAAAAGATAAATTCATGAGAACAATCTTCGACGTTTAGCAAATGTAGTTAGACAATCCTTATATCAATATAACTCATTTCTTTTCAATTTGTTTATATGTATTAGGATTTTTAACTTTGAAAGGGACCCAACCCATTACAATGTAACCATGTATTCCTCCATTGGGAATTGAATTCTCGAGATCAAACCTCACAATCAAACACTCTTAGTTAAGACTTTATGATCTATTCATGACCACTTTATTTCTATTTAAAAAAAAAATCTTAGTTTTATGTATAATTATTATAGAGTTTACCAATATAGTTTGAAAATGATTTAGTTACATATTTGATTTAGTTCATATAATCTATATCATTGATTTGAATAAGTTATTGCATAAATTACACTAATAGTCACTCAATTTTGATGCAATTGACAAAACAATCACTTTTATTTCAATTTAGTCACTTAACTTTCGAAAATAACAAATCAATCACTAACGTTATGAAAAAGTGACAAATCAGTCACCCATTAATATTTTCCGTTACAAGCCTAACGAGACAGGTGATGTGGCTATTTAACTTGCCACGCTGGATGAGACAAAGTTGAGTGACTTTTTTTTTTCTTCATTACTTTTTGTTTTTTTAATAATGGGCCAATATTTTTACTTTTTTCATAAATGACCCAATATGTTTATACTTCTTCTTCACCATCCCAACAATATTTGTTTTCACAGATGGTGATTTGCTTCAGTCTACCATCAATCTCTTTTCTCTCTTTCTCTACCATCCAATCCCTCCCCATCCAAATTTTGTCATGCCAAAACCCAAACTACAACTTCCAATCTATGCTCTCGTGACTGCCGTTGTTTTGTCGCCAGACCATTGCTTCCAATCTTATGTCGCCAAAACCAGAAACAAATATTGCAACCCAATTGTTTATGGAAATGTCACAATGAGCTACCCTTTTCGATTACCATCCCAACCTCCCAACTTCGATGACCATTGGTTTGAAGTTGACTGCCACGGCAACAACCGCACCTTTTTATCCCTAAACCATGGCAAATTCTACATCCAAAGCATCTAGTACGAATACTATACGATCCGAGCAGGTGGGTAGTGTAGTATTCTCAATGGTAGATCAGAAAGGTTATGAAATGGCTTCAACTTTGACGGTAGTAGGTATTAACTGTAGTGACATGTTTAAGGCTTGGTGGTGAGTATTAGCTTTGATGTCGAATATTTGTTTTCAATTGTAGGAAATGTTTCATTGTGGTATTTTGTAAGTTGTTCCTTTGAATGTTGTTCTTGTTGTATTTACAACAGATTAATTTGAATGAAGAAAAGAAGAAGAAGAAGAAGAAATGGAGATGACTTGAGATGAGATGGTGCATTTGGCTAGATACAGTGAAGAAAAGCTCTCGATCATTCTCGTCGTCGGAAATATTCTTTGTGAAGCTTGCCCCACTATCGTCGCCGTGATCCACAACCTCATGTTGTTGGACCACTAGAATTTTTCTCTTCTTCTTCTCCTCCTATTTTTCTTTTTCTTCTTCTTCTCTACTTCTTTTTTTTTTCTTTTACTGCCCAGCCCAGCTAGGGGTCATCTTTCCGTTACGTTTGTAACGGAAAATGGTTAGTAGGACTGATTTATTATTTTTCGAAAGTTGAGTGACTGAATTGAAATAATAGTGACTGTTGGTGTAATTTAACCTAAGTTTTTTTTTATTCTTTTTTCTAAACCATAATGGATTGCTAATGACGCCTTTTTTATGAGACAAACATCGAAAAATGTTAATGATGTTTTTGTAATTTTTTGCATTAATAAAGTTTTTGAAAAATACATAAACCTATTAGAATGTATTAGATTTTTAATACAATGGGTTAAAGTGCATTGAAGCGCATTATCCTCTTATTTATGAATTGGGGAGGGGCTATTAGTAGTTCTAAGCATTATTTCAAAAAGAACAGATATGATCAGAACTTATAATGAGATTGTTCAAAAAAAATTAATGTAATTATAAATATGAAACGTTGATTTGGTATAATTATATACATATTTTTTTTGGATTAATTCTATATATTAAGAAAAAAATAAATTAAAAATTGCATTGAGTAAATATAATTGTTTGTATATGTAATAGACTTGTTTATAGGTTGGGTCGGGTGCATGCAAAGCATCTAGACCAATTTTTCAAGCTCGGGCCTTGCCTAAAAATGGACATAATTTTCTGCCCAAGCTTGATCCAAATTAAGAAAGACAAATCTGGACCCGACCTAATCCATCCATATTCGGTTAATGATTCAATATAAAAAAGTATATAATAATTCTTTAACATATATAATTAATATAATGAACTTTTATCTCATAATATATATCCGGACCAGGCTCGGGCTAAAAAATTCTTACTTAAGGCCTGACCAATTAGAAAGCAAGTTTTAAATTTTATTCAAGTCCATTTTCCAAGTATGGTATTTTTGTCCAAATAAATGACCCACCCAACCTATGAACAACCCACTTTGTAGACAAACTTTTAAACCTAAATGGATGATCTAACTCATAAACCACTCTAATATGTAGTAAAAATAATTGTATACAACATGTCGATTACAATTCTTGAAAATTAAACTAAAATTAAAATTAGATATACAATCACCATGCATGATATTTTTTATTAAATTAAAATTTGTTATGCCAACCCAAAAGAATAACTCCCAATTCCCACAAAATTAGCATATCCAAAAATATAAGTCTCACAAATGTTTAGTTGGACCTGGTAGTTTTGAACCTGAAAATAGTACATGTCATAGATCAAAGTAAAAGATTGACAAACGAGCGAGAGATCGTGTCCTATCGAGCCAAAGGTTACTAGCTTCAACCAATTACTATGCACCGTATGACATGACCTTTGGAGTGATTCATCATCATTCTACGACTCTGTCCATGTATTTTTTGACCATGCTTCACTTCATTTATTTAATCATTAAACAACATCACAAAGAACAAACTCCGACACCCTCCATAACTTTGTTCTTATTTTTTAGCCCCCTCAATCTTTGTAGCCCAAACCTCCCATCCATCTACCTTCTAAGTTTGGTATTAATTAATTCAAGTTTGATGAGATTTATACAAACCAAGATTGATTAAAGGTTACTTTATAAAGATGAATTTGTGCTCTAAATATGAAAATTTTGTTCAATCTTAATAGATGTTTATTGTTGAGGAAAGTTCTTTTTAAGTGGCTGTTGAAGTGCCAATAGAAGTGGCCATAACGGCTAGCACTTCGATGGCTAATATAACTTGTCATTTTTGGAGTTGACAATCTTTTCAACAAATCAATTGGGAACAACTTAGATGATTTTGTGAACATGTGTTATTTCATATTTGAAAATTTATCTTGTGGAGTAACAAATATTTGAAGAGTGAATCAATCTGAATCAAGCAGATTAGATCCCTTATTTTGTGTATATTGACGTGATTGATTTGAAGACTTATCTTGAATTTTTATTTATTTATTCTAGACTTTATGAGGATATTTGTAAAGCCTTTTTGTTAGGTTATTAGTGGGATATTGATTGTAATTGATCTTCATCTTAGTAAGCCTTAATCTCTTATATATTTGAGGCTTGTGTAAGTTAGAACTAAGTAGTTTTTATAGCACTTAACTCTTCATTAAGGAATTTGTATTTGAGAGTGCCTTGAGAGTGAAACACAAGTTACCTAAGTTTTCAAGGAAAGAATTTAAAGATGAGTGATTAAGATCTTTAGATACAAGAGTGAGATTATTATACTGGAGTGTGACAAGACTTAAATCAACTGTATTGGGGTTAATAATAGTAGATTTATTCATTGAATTAGGCTCTGCAAATATAGTAAAACCGATTTGCGTAAACAATTCTTCTGTGTTCTAATTTTCTTTTTTTTTATTTATTGTAATATCATTTTAAATGCCCACGTCTACCTCCACCTCGATCATCAAGCACTATGTTTTTCTTAAACAATTAATGACTATAAGTTTCAACAATTCCTTTATATTTTACAATAAATAACAATAGTAGTTTTCAAAATAAAGCTATTATATATATTTATTTATTTTTCCGTAACAAAAACAAAAATAAAATCAAGTAGTCAAATAATATATATTTAACTTAGATCACGATCTCTAATTCTTATAAAAAATTACGAACACACTGTATAATGTATGCAGATAAAAATTCTATGGACAAATTTTCTCTAAATAATAGGAGTTAGAAGAAAGAAACTTGGTTAATAATTTGAAAATCTAATTTTGGAATAATTTGAAATGTCAAAATCCTTAATGGACTAAACTAATAATTCTCTAAGTCCCCCATATGTCAAAATGTTGATCACAAACTACAGTCAATGGTTGATCCATCTTCTCTATATATACACACCAATTATAACCCCCCCCCAAAAAAGAAAAAAAAACAAGGATCAAAATCATAAAAACAAATTGGAATCATGAAATCATTGAGCAGTGCTTCTTTCCTCCTCCTCAGCACGGTTGTCTTCCACCTCTTCTCCTCCGCCGCCGCCGTTGAAACCGATTCTAAGCCCCCTATAATTTCCAAGGGTGATTCGAAATTAAGCCAAAGCGATGTTAGGAAGTTTTGTGTGTCGAAACCCGAAGCTAGTGATGCTCAATTGAAAAAAAACTTGGATTGGGCATGCAAGCAAGGCATCGATTGCACTCCGGTTGAACCGGGAGCGGTTTGCGATGATCCGGCCAGCCTGAGGTCTCGTGCAGATTTTGCCATGAATACTTACTATCGAACGAGAGGTGAAACTAAAAATGCTTGTGATTTTGAAGGCACTGGTCGACTCATCGATACCAATCCAAGTAAGTTCAAATATTGTTATTTGGGGTTTGAGGCTAGGAATTCATCCTACTAGTGGGATACCTACCAGCAGGGATTGAACTAATTTCTAAATAAACCGTTGGAAATTGATAAAGATAAAAAATCGGAACAGAAAAACAAGCGATTAAACTAATTTTATAAAATTTAAATTATTTTTTACTTTTTAAATTATTTACTTAATTATCATCTTAGTCTCGTGATTTCATCTGTTGTAATATTGAGAGACTTTTTAACTTTTATTTAGAGTCGAGAGATAAAATCTTAAAGTGAGATTATGACACCCAAACGAAACATACCATTAAATTATGGGTTTAAAGTTGAGAAAACCCAAGGATGAATTGGTTAAAGTACGATTTTTTTTTAATTTGAAATTACAGGAATTAAATTAAATTCCACACAAAATAAAAATCAGACATTTTTTTCTTTATTTAATTGCGTCTTTATTTTTTGATGCAGGTTATGGCGAATGCACATATCTTTGAAAGATGGTCCTTTGGTTGACACGTGAGCCATTTTTTTATTATATAAGAAAATGGTCAAATTCCAAGTTCAGTCCTTATATTATACTCAAATTTAAGATTATACATCGACGGTCAAATTTTAAATTTGGTCTCTATACTACACTCAAATCTAAAATTTAATCTTTACACTTTAACTTTTTTATATAAATTGGTGCCTCAAAATTTACAATGTCATTAATTAGTTCAAATACTTTATTTTGATTAAAACGTTGATGTAACTCCTAAGTGTTGTTACCACTATCAAAACTACTTGTAAAATTAAAGTTCATTATAATGCTTACCTTTTTATTAAATGGCTACTAAGTGAATTTTTTCTTTTAATTTCAAAATATCACACCAATAAATTTAGCATAAGCATTTAATGGTGTTAATTGGATCTAAATCTTTAAATTCGAAGAATAAAGCAAATGGATTCCTAAAAATAAAAGTACGAAGACTAAATTTCAAATATATAAAATATATAAAGATTCAAAGTATATATTTTTATGGTACTTACTCTATAAATTAACCTCAAAATAATTAATAATTAACCCAACACAAAATGTGGTAGGATCCATACTAGTAATCACATATAAGGTCCAAAAGACCTTCCTTTGTTGACACGCATGGTTATTTTTTTTTTTTACATTATTAAAAATGGTTACATTTTTGTTTTTGGTGGTTCTATTATACTTAAAATTCAGGTTTAATTTTATTCTTTAATTTCTAACATCATTTTGTCCGTATATTTTTATAATGCTATTATTAATTAGTCCCAATAGTTAAGATAGTTAACTTTTTCGATTAAAATATTATGTGGCTATATATAATTTGAATACCCTAAGAGTGATTTATATGTGACTTCCTATTTCTTTTAGGTTTGTATTGCTTTTTCTTCACATTATAAGACAATGGTCAAATTTGATATTTGGTCCCTAAATTATGTTGAAACTTGAGATTTAATCTATATTCTTTATTTTTTGACATAATTTGGTCCCTCTACTTTTGTAGTGCCATTAGTTTAGTCTAAATTGTCAATATTGTTACATATTTCAATCAAAATCAGTTTTGATCATCTCAAGTTTGAATGTGTTTTTAATAAAAATCCTAATTAGTATTTTCAATGTTATTTTTATTTTTACATGACTATCAAGTGAATTTTTTTTAATTTCAAAATGTCACACAAAGAATTTAACAGAAGAATTTCAATGGTAGTAACAACTGGACCTGAATTTTTAAATTTATGAAAATAAAAGTATGGAGACTAAATTCTAAATGTGCAAAGTATATAGGGATTTAGATCATATTTTAACCTTCAAACTTTTACTTTATGATTTGATACAATCAAATAATCAACACAACGCAATGAGTGGGCTAAAAACCATACTTCGAACCTTCTTTTTATGACACACGTTACTTTTTTACATTTTTAAGAATTGTTACATTTTAGTTTTGGTCCTTTTGTTATATCTAAAATTGAGATTTAATCTTTATACTTTAATTCCTAACATAATTTGGTCAATATATTTTTATTATGTTATTAATTAGTCCCAATAATTAATATAGTTAACTTTTCAATTAAAATTATTACGTAGTTATGTATAATTTGAATGTCCTAAGAGTGTTTGGCACATGGCTTCCTATTTCTTTCATGTTTGTATTACTTTTTCTTGAATTTATAAGATAATGGTCAAATTTTAAATTTGGCCCCTAGAGTATGTTGGAACTTGAGATTTAATTTATATACTTTATTTTTTGACATAATTTGGTCCCTCTACTTTCATAATGTCATTAGTTCGTCTAAATAATTAATATTATAACTATTTCAATCAAAATGTTGATGCCAATTTTAAAAAAAAAACACTATTTCAATAGAAAAAATTAGTTTACCATCACAAGTTTGAACGTGCATTTTTGAGAAAAAAATACTTAATAAATATTTTCAACGTTATTTTTTTTTTACATGACAACCAAGTGATTTTTTTTAAATTTTAAAATTTCACACCAAAGAATTTAATTGAAGAATTTCAATATTGGTAACAACTAGACCTAATTTTTTAATTCAAAAAGTAAAGCACTGCATTTCAAATATACGAAGTGTCGGGACTTAAAGCGTATTTTAACCTTTAAATTTTTATTCTATGATTTGATACAATAAAATAATCAACCTAATACACCGCCAATGAAAACCATACTAGTACCAATTATTGATTGAAGAGTTTTGTAAATTTTATTATTTTAAAAATGAATTTTAGAAGGAAAAAAAATAAATTTTTGTCATGAAAATATTAATAATTGTTGAAATTGTTGAAAAAAAATTCTGTCTAAAATAATGTTTTACTAAAAAAATAGATCCTTTTCGTGCAATGTAATTCTATATATCATTTGATGAAATGGAAAGAAAAGGATAAAATTTTAATAGCAGCCTTTAGTTTGAAATATGAGTTTTATTTGTCTTAATTTGTTAATATTTGCAAGTAATTAACTTAAGCTTTGAAAAACCAATCGTGTAAGTACAAGTAAGGTGAGAATAAAAACATTGTAAGTGAAACAGTGCTGCAATTAGAAAAGAAAGAGCTCAATTGACAAATCAAATTTGAGCTTCAAAAAGAATTCTTCCATTTCATAATGTGTTAGTACTTGTAGTTTACTTTACGTATTAATATCATGTAGTATCTTCTAATTCTGGGAGAGATAAAGAAGATAAGAGAAGGAGAAATAAGGAGGCAAGCATTATGAACAATTTGGGGGCAAATGGGGGACAATGTCATGTGCTTCACTATTTCTAGTGCTTGAAACCGTTTAGAGCGGCCTTTTGTTTGAATTTCGAACCATCCTAAGCCTCTACACGTTATAAGCCTAGAAGATCTTTGGGACTCGAATATTCCACCATAACATTTCTCTTGACTTGCTTGTATTGCTTTGGATGAACACCTTCAATTTGTTTTATGTATCCTTAATGTATCCACATAGTCCATTTTGATGGATAACATAATTGTACATATCATCGTTTGAATTGCCTCTATATTTGTTAGCATTTTAATTTGTTGAACTGATTTTTTGTGTGCTTTAAAAATACTTGAGTTAACTAAATATCATTCTTAGGTTGCATGTGAGATAGTTCGGGTACAAGTTTGAAATGTTACTACAATGTTGCCTTTTTGTCCAATTTAGTCAAAGGGTTATCTCTTTTTGCATGTTTTGTGTGTTCGTTGAGGACAAGCAAAGAGTTAAATGTGGGGGAGTTTGGTCTGCTATAATTTGATATGTCAAATTAGGCTTCCCTATTATACTTAAGGAGCTTGTTTTCGAGCAAATTAGTATATTTTCCATAGTTTAGCGTAGTTTGTCAATTTTCTCTTTAATATGTGTTTAATGTGTTTTGTGCTTATTTTGAGACTAAAATTGGCCAAATGCACCATTTGGACCCTAACGATCGATTGAGTGTTGTAGGAACTTGATGGTGGCCCAATTTGGAGAAAAATATCACTAAGGGAGGGGTATCGTGATATCCAAGGTTGGGTATCATGATATGCACACTGGGTATGGCAATACCCAACCCTTCAAGGGAACTCCCCATTTTCAAGACTTTCCTTGGTATTGCAATATTCAGGCCTGGGTATTGCGATATCACTATTGTGATGGGACAAAATTGACATCAGGAATAGTTCATGTCTGACCAAAGCACCAATAAAAAAGACACATTGAGGGGCATTTTGGTCATAAAAATGGGTCAAAATTGTTGCTAAAAAGAGCTGAAAATTGGCTAGAGAGAGAGAGAGAGAGAGAGAGAGGAGATACTACACAAGTTTTAGGGTAGTTTTCTTTAGTTTTTATTTTTATCTTCTTTAGGGTTTAGTCTTCTCCATAGTTGTAGCACTTAGTTTTCTGCAATTTCTTTGTTTTCCTAGCATTTTCTTAGGTAGCTGAGTTAGTTATAACTATAACTTAGGTTTATTTACATGTTTAGCACCTTAAACTTTGTTGTAACCACATTTTAATCTTGAGTTTAATGCTATTTCAGTTTGCTTTCTTTTTATCTATAAAAAATCCAACATTTCATCTTTTGTTTATTGAGTTTTATTTCAATGGTTTTCATGGTTGTTTCCTTGTTGTTTGTTAGCTTAGAAATGGTAATGAGTGGCTAAATACTTAGGAGTTGATTGATGGAAATGTTGGGTAATTGATTTTTGGGTTTGGGGACTAAATTGTAAAACTGAACTAAATCAAATAGACTTTAAAACTTAGGATTGATGCCTCTAAAGGAAAATTAAGATAAGTGAGATCAATAGGAGATCTTATAGGGCACCAATTTGATAAGTCCCTGATTAGTTGGCGATGTCGAGAGATAAACTAGACTAATTTGTCCAATTTGGTATTGTTCAGGCCGAGAGGTAAAATGATGCCAATTTAGGAGTAAAAAAAATTTAGATTCCTAATTTGAAAGTCAACCATCCACATGGAAATCAACCAACCGCTCTTTGTTATCGTGTTTGCTCGTATTTGATAGTTGTGTTGTTTATTTTCTTTACAATTTAGTCCTTTACAAATTTTGGGTAATTAATTGGTATATGCACACTCTTGAATGGCCTTCCGTATTACAGTATCTAGCGAGTAGTTGTTTAGACTCTTTATTTACATGTTTTTAGCTAGAATTCAATTAATCATCGACTCCTTTGGGTTCGATTCTCGGAGTACTCTTGTACCCCGTTGTACAAATTATATTACAACTGACTTGTCACACTTGCAGACACCACATGTAATTATTTGGATATGATTATTATTTTAGTGTTGATTCTTACTCAACCACGGTGTTCGTGCACCGAGGGTTGGCGAGGCGGTCATTATCAAATTAATTAATTAATTAATTAATTAATTATGAGTTATTGAATTTAAGTAATCAATTTATATGTTTACGATGTTCCAAATTCATGGTAGAATATCTGATTAGGGAACTTAATAGTTTATTGAATTAATATCTTTAAATCCCCTCATTGAAGATTATTTTCATTTGTTAAAATATGATTAATGGATTTTTTTCACATGAAATTTAATCATTTTATTGAAATAATATTGTAATTAAGATCATTTTCATTTAAGATCATTTTATTCAATGTCAAGGAAAAGATGGCACCCTCTAGCGACTGGCTGGGTTAAGATAAATGTTGATGACTCGGTTTCAAGGAACAGTTCAAGGGTGGCAATAGGCAGGGTGCTGAGAGGACCAAGCGGTGAGTAGCTTGTTGGGTTTAGAATGAGAATAGGTATGTCTGATATCTTTTCTATTGAAGCTAAGGTTGTGTTAGAAGGATTGAAATTAGCTTGGAACAGAGGTTCTAGACAGGCTGAATTGGAATGTGATAATGTGTTATTAGTTGATGTTTTATGGAATGGACTTGCAGCAATAAGTAGTATTGCCGAAATTAGGTTGATACATGAATGGTGCTCCAAGGATTGGCAAATTAAGTTTCGCCACGTTTCACGGGATAGTAATAAAGTTGCAGATCAGCTAGCTAAGATGGACGAAGATAGAATTAATTGCTTGGTCACGCTTGAAGATCCACCCCTCTTTGTGCAGGATATGTTGGAGAAGGATATCTATAATTCAAGCATGAATGAGAGTTGAAGTTGTTAAGCTTGTTCAATTAGACATGTTCTAATCTATTCTTGTACCAAAAAAAAAAAAAAAGTATAATTTTGTTGTTATACCTATTTGGTTGTTATAGCGGGTGGTTGTTATAAAAAAGATTGATTGTATATTCTTTTATTAAAATTTTAAACATAAATAAATTAATATATTTTGTTGAGGTGATGAGTAGTGCCACGAGTAGTTGCAACTACACTTGGCATTGCATAACCTTCATAGTTTGCCTTATTTAAAATTGACAATGTTTTGAAGCAAACTACAACAAAATAGTCCTAAGACGACACTTTTGTGGCGACACTTTCTTAAGTGTTGGGATAGACTGGCCAATATACGTCTTAGCCAACTATTTGTATAAGGGTTGGGATATGCATGCCTAAGGCAACGCTTAAATAAGAGTTGGCTTTGTCTAGTCCTAAGGCGACACTTTTGGGGTGACACTTTCCTAAGTGTTGGGATAGACTTGCCAACATACGCTTTCGCCAACTCTTTAAATGAGGGTTGGGATATGTATGCCTAAGGCAACGCTTGAATAAGTGTTGGCTTTTGTGTAGTCCTAAGACGACACTTTTGGGGCGACACTTTCCTAAGTGTTGGGATAGACTTGCCAACATATGCTTTGGCCAACTCTTTGCATAAGGGTTGCGATATGTATACCTAAGACAACGCTTAAATAAGAGTTGGCTTTTGTCTAGTCCTAAGACGACATTTTTGGGGCGACACTTTCCTAAGTGTTGGGATAGACTTGCCAACAAATGCTTTGGCCAACTCTTTGCATAAGGGTTGCGATATGTATGCCTAAGACAACGCTTAAATAAGAGTTGGCTTTGTCCAGTCCTAAGATGACATTTTTAGGGCGACACTTTCCTAAGTGTTGGGATAGACTTGCCAACATATGCTTTGGCCAACTCTTTGCATAAGGGTTGCGATATATATGCCTAAGACAAACGCTTAAATAAGAGTTGGCTTTGTCTAGTCCTAAGACGACATTTTCCTAAGTGTTGGGATAGACTTGTCGACATAATTTTTGGTCAACTTTTTGTATAAGGGTTGGGATATGCATGCTTAAGGCAACGCTTAAATAAGAGTCGGCTTTGTCGAATACTATGCCTACACATTTGGGTCAACACTTTCCTAAGTGTTGGGATAGACTTGCCAACATACACTTTCGCCAACTCTTTGTATAAGGGTTGGGATATGCATGCCTAAGGCAACTTTTAAATAAGAGTCGGTTTTGTCCAAGACTATGCCAACACTTTCCTAAGTGTTGGGATAGACTTGTCAACATATGCTTTGGGCAACTCTTTGTATAAGAGATGGTATATGCATGCCTAAGGCAACACTTAAATAAGAGTTGGCTTTGTCCAATAGTATGTCTAAGGCAACATTTAAATTGATAAATTAATTTATGTAACAAATATATTCATAAATGATTGACACTAAAAAATGTTTTGATTGAAATATTTAAATTAAAATATTAAAGATTATAGATATATTAAGTTCATGAATCTTATTATAATTTGTTAATATATAGGCTACTAAAAGAATTTGTTATTTTGTAAAATAATCGTGTTGATAGATGTTATCCATCTAATGTATAGTATTTATTTTGAGAAAATATATATTATTGTCATTATTCTATTTCTTTGGTTTTAGGGTTTAAGATTTGGGGTTTGGGGTTTAGGGTTTGGGGTTTAGGGTTTAGGGTTTAAGGTTTAAGGTTTAAGGTTTAAGGTTTAGGGTTTAAGTTTTTGTAAAAAGGATCGAATTTGTCGATTGAGTATTTGCTTAATCGGTATAAGTATTGTTGCCAATGTAGGAGGACGTGGGTTCAAATGCGCTGAAGCTCATTATCCTCGTATTTATAGGCTGGGGAGGGATTATAGATAGTTCTAATAAAAAAGTCATAATATTTATGGAATCCTTGTATTTCTGTGTATTTACTTCAAGATTAAGAGTTAAATATTAAAGTCATAATGAAAATTTTAGTTCTTAATGTTTAATTTTTTTTTCAAATTGGCTTTTATTTATTTATTTTAATTAAATCTAATTCTTAATCTTTTAAAAAGAGTGAAATTTAATTATTATCCTCTTAAAAAAAATTAAATCAATATTATTTTAATGAAAAACTAATTAAAATGTGGAAAATTTAAACATGCAATATGCATGGTAATTCATGTTATTAATATTTTTATTTTTTAAGAACTATTTGTATAATTTTTTGAATTTTAATTTTTTATTGTATGAATAAAATTTTTAAATTATTTACTAATATGACATATATAATAAATGGTACCATGTCAGCATAAAGTACGTGTTGATTAGCGGGTTATCACCCTAATATTATTAACAATTTATTGTTTTAGTTAACATTTTCGGTTAAAAAAATAAATTTACTCTTTTTAAAAAATTGAGAATCAAATTTAACTAAAAAAATAAAAGCTAAATTATTAAAAATTTCTAACGTTGGAATACTAAATTATTATTATGATAATATTAAATAATAAAGAGTTTAATTAAAGAAAGTAAAATGTTTTTGAATAATAAATAATTAGTAAAAAGAATGAAATAATGGTGACATGGCATGGGATTAGTGGCCAACCGGTAAACTTACATTGATTCTTACCCACAAAAAACCACTTATTCTCTCTCACTCCAAACTCTGTTGGCCAAAGAAAACCAATTGCATCCGCGCCTATTCCACCATGCATGGTGCATCTGCCGTCGACCATCCGCTCCGACCATCGGTGCATCTCGCATCCACCACCGCCTCCACCATCTGGTATGTCACGGTACCTTCACGATACCTTCTTTGTCTTCTGCTCACTAGCTGTTTTTTTTTTTTTTTTTTTGTATTGCTGTCTTTTTGTTTATCATGAGTAAAAATTCATCTAAAGATAGTTACTTTTCATGAATTTGGGTTCATCTAAAGCTCTGTTACAAATGAGAACAACCATAGCATTGAAAGGCATTGGGGGCTTTTCTTTTCTTTTTTTTTTTGTATTTTTCTTGGGAAAAATCAAAGGAAAAACTGGAATTGATTTTCTTCTATCTTCGTGTCTGCCATTGTTCATAATTTTTACTGGTTATATAACAATAGCATGCTTGATACTAATGCATGATCATGATCATGCAATTTAGTTCTATTGTGGCATGTTTGTGTTGATGATTGATTGAAAATTATAAACAGTAATAATCTGATTGAAATTACCTTTGTTCTGTCTGATTTCAGCATGATATATAGTTTCATACATTTGCATCCCCTTATATGCAAGCATAGCATATTTAAGTTAGCTGAATCATTCACACCATTGATTCTCCACCATTCTTTTCTTTAACTAATCTCTTTTATCTAGCCTGATTTACAATTTTTTTTACAAGAATATTTTTGTTGTTATATTTATCTCTATTCTTAGCATAAAAATAAATATAATAATTAACTATATGTTTCTATTCTAATTCTATTAAAAAAATGTTTGAGATTATTTTTAAATTTATCCATTTGATATTGAATTTTGGGTGGAATTTTGTGTGTGTATATATTGGTGTGCATGTGCTATGTAAATCAAGGCATGTGGCTTGATAAAAGGTGCTAAGAAGGGATTAGAAGTTAAAATTTTATCCGTGGCTAACTAAAGATGGTTGTGGAATTTTTTGTAAGCTTATGGCTATTAAAAGGTTGTGAAAGAAAATGAAAAATTAATGAAAAATGATGGAATTACGTGTGAATTTTACTTTACTAATTGGTTCTATATTATCATTGTCAATTTTATACGTTAAAATCTTACTCCATATAATATATATTTCACAATTAAAAAGAAGATTTGAATAAACATTTTCACCTAAAAAAATGGGAAAAACCCTAAATATTTATATAATTAAAAATTGCTTTTAAAATCGATTTCTGCAAATTGGAAAGAATTTGGGATCATTCAGCAATTCCCAGGTATTAAGGCATTTAATGGAAGGCGTATGGACTATGGCCAAGCTTGGTCATAGGCATCTAAAGTTTCTTTATTTATTTACACATTTACACATAACGTCAAGTTTTGTCAATCAATAATGCACGGTCAAATTTTATAAAAAGTTATCATGTCTTTTCAGTAAATTTACATTTTCTATTAAGTTTAAAACATCTATTATAATTCCATCATTCTTAAAATGGCTGATTTAATAGTTTTATTTGTGAAATTCTCATTTAGGGGCTGTAGTAGAACCAAAAACTTTAGCAGAACCCCTGTTGCTCAATGCTGTTCGAAGGCAAGATGTTGAAAGACCACCAGTTTGGCTTATGAGTCAAGCAGTAGTTTAAGAAAAGATCTTCATTGCTTTTCTGAATAAAAAAAGAAAAAAACAATAATATTATACATATGCATGCATAGTTTAAGAAATCAGGTAATCCTTGGTTAATTGAGTTAAATTTGTTTTACAAGCACTAGTTTCAAAAGAAGATTTTGAACAGTGGCAAATAAAAAATGTCCTTTCCTTTGGTAGGGTTAGCTTACCATTGGTCACTAGGGTGTCATGTCATGAAATGCCCACATGATCATTTCTCAATGGATATATGTATTATTCATTATTTATTTCTTTTAAATCCTTTAATAACCCAGAAATTTGATAGCTCAAGTTTGAGTGTAGCATTGGATGCATAAATTTGTATATGATGTAAAGTTGATTTTATGATAAAAATGACTTGAACTCCTTTGTTTTTGCTTTTAGGTTTTTGTATTATATTAGTAGTTAAATAGAAGATTTGAGGGTATGTTTTAGATTTCATCATGTTAGATTTAGATTCATGCAAAGCCTTTAACTTTAAGTTTCTCATGATTGAATATTATCCAAGATGAAATACTAGAAAACTATGTATATTTGAGTACGAATATTAATTGCTTTATGTACACAATTCAACATCATGAGTGATGAATTTATTCTCACTTTTGCTTTTCCTTTCAGCATGCTCAAAACACTTGATAGATACCGTAAATGCGGTCATGGTGCAAGTGGAAGTTAGCAAGCCACCAAGGAGCTTGAGGTGTTATTTTGGCTATAAATTTTGTTGTATTAGTTGTTTTGGATTTCATTGTTTGTATGTTCATAAACTGTTTGATAGATTGTGTCTTAAAAATTTTGCTTAAAAATTTAAAACATATGGTACACCTGAATGTGTTTTTAAATCAATGTGGTTTCAAAAGCAATTTTTTAATGTTCTGCATTTACTTTGGAGATTGGATACCTTAAACTGTAATACGTCTGCTTCATGTTTTTGCTATCCTACCCTTTTTTGAAGAAAAAGAAAAAAGAAAGATTCATTTTCTCAAGGGAAAAAAATGTCAATTTTTTTTTAAAATAATTGGTCTTTTAAAAAATGTCTATTTTTCCTTCTTAATTGGTATTGAGCTTGCCTCATATGAAGCTTTTTTGAGCTCTGTTGTTGATGGTATCATTTTTTGTGAACTTTTCAGGCTAAATTAAAGATCCCGAAGCATGAATAATGGCATATACCTTTTTATTATAATTGAGATATATGTTATATTGGCTTTATCAGTTTGATATAACCAGAAGGTTAGTTAACCTTTTCTTTTCCTTTTATTTTTCATTTTTTAAATTTAGGTTTAAATTTTTCTATCTTTGTAGTTTGGACTATTTTATTTAGGAATTTAGATATTATTTATCATAAATTTAATATTATTTAATTGTCATAATGATAAATTTGATTTATTATAATATTTAAATTTGTTATTTTATTTCTGGATTAGGTAGTTTTGGTTCTTTGTTAGTTCACCAGAAAGCTCATCTCTTTTCACACATGAACCTTAGGATTAGGCATTAATAGATACTCTATTTTAATATTAATTACTTTAACAGATGGTTGATAAAAGTTGGATGGATGCTCCAAGATTTAGCACCAATCACCTAGCTGGAATAGAAAGATTTCTATCATTTGCAATTGGAAAATCACTTTTAATGGAAAAATATATTGTCCGTGCCATCGTTGCAATAATAGGATATTGCACGAACCATATATTAATGGGCGAGCATCTTCGTCTTCATGGTATAATAAAAGAATACAAGCATTGGATTTTTCATGGAGAATCCATTGAAAGAACATCGGTGCAAACCGACCAAGCGGTGAGAACTTCTCAGTCAATTTATACGTTGTCACAAGACAATGAAGGTGATTTAAGAGATCTCATAACGGATGCTCTAGGTATCAACATCCCAACTCTTAATGAGAGTTTTGATGGAGTTTCAAGCGAGTTTTGAATAATGGTCGGGAGTATGATGTTAATGAGGCTCAAAGGACTACGGAGAGAAAGCGGCTACTCTTCAAGATGATTGTGATATTTCGCTCTATCCGGTTGTGTCAAGTTCTCATGTGTCTCATTCCTACTTGGCTTTACCACTTCAAAGCACTTTTTGGATGGTCAGCAAAATCTTTGACATGCTTATTAGAGTTTTTAAATGAGGCATTTCCAGATGGAAACACAATCCCGACTACATACTATGAAGCGAAAAAAAAGATTTCTGCACTAAATCTTGGGTATGTGAAGATTGATGCATGCCCGAATGATTGTATGTTATATTGGGGTGATGCTAGTAAAAGATCAATTGTGATGTCCAGTAAAAGCTCAAGGTGGCAATCTTCTAGTGAGTTGGTTGCGGATGAACAAGTTGATGGTAGTTGTCGCCGTCCTAAGCCCCGCCAAGGTATTACGGTACTTTCCTTTGATTCCTAGACTTAAAAGATTATTTCAATCCTCCAAAACATCACAATCCATGAGATGGCATAAAGAAGGACGAACCAAAGATGGTATCTTGAGACATCCGGTGATGGTTACGCACGGGATGCGTTTGATAAGAGGTTTCGATTTTGCATCCGATCCTCGCAATGTTAGGCTAGGTTTGGCTAGCGATGGATTTAATCCGTTCGAACAATGAGTACAAGTCACGAATACATGGCCCGCATTTCTTATTCCTTATAATTTGGAACCTTGGGCATGCATGAAACAATCATCAATGATACTCTCAATGGTTATCCCTGGTGAAAAAGGACCTGGCAACGACATTGATGTGTACATGCAGCCTTTAATTAAAGAGTTGAAGCAATTGTGGACAGGAGTTGATGCTTTTGATTCATCATCATCTGAATCTTTCACTTTACGGGCTTGTCTTCTTTGGACAATCAATGATTTCCCAGCTTACGCTAATCTTTCAGGGTGGAGTACAAAAGGTCGGGTTGCTTGCCCAGTATGTGCTGAAAAAACTAAATCTCTATGGCTACGATATGGTAGGAAGTTCTGTTATATGGGTCATCGTCGATGGTTATCAGCTGAACACCCATTTCGAAAACAGAGTCGTGAATTTGATGGCACTATAGAGTATGGTGTAGCTCCTATACCACGGTCCGGGGAAGATATCTTAAGAGAAGTTGAAGGTGTCAATTTCATTTATGGAAAAGCCCGAAAGAGGGATAGAGAAGAACTAGATGAAGGGTCGGTAGAACTTGATGTAGACGAGGGGTGTGATTTGTTTAACAACTTTGAAGAATTGGTGGCAGAGGGAGATAAAGCAAATCTCATAAATCAAGACGAGACTTTATGGAAGAAGAGGAGCATATTTTTCGACTTGCCTTATTGGCGTTACAATCTACTTCGACATAACTTGGATGTCATGCACATCGAGAAGAATGTATGTGACAATGTCATTGGCACCCTTCTTAATCTCTCACGCGGTGGTAAAGATAATATCAAGGCACGCAAGGACCTACAAGATATGGGCATCCGAAGTTATCTTCATCCAAAAATGAGAAACGGGAAAGAGTACCTACCGCAAGCGTGTTGCACTCTTGCATCAAGAGAAAGAGATATTTTTCTTTCCATTGTGAAGAACTTGAAGGTACCTGATGGTTATGCATCAAACATATCTCGATGCGTAAATTTGAAAGAGCACAAGTTGAGCAACCTTAAAAGTCATGATTGTCACATTCTCGTGCAAGATTTGCTTCCTATATGCTTAAGAGGAGTTGTAGAAAAGAAGGTGCTAAGTGTTATTACAAATCTATCAGATTTCTTCAAGAGATTATGTGCAAAAAGTCTTGATCCACAAGAAGTTGATCAACTTCAAATACAAGTCATGTTAACACTTTGTGAAATGGAGAAAATATTTCCTCCAAGTTTCTTCACTATCATGATTCATTTGATTATTCATTTGCCGATGGAGGCTAAGCTTGGTGGACTGTTCAATACGGTGGATGTACCGATCGAAAGGTATATGAAATATATCAATAATATTTCACAATATTTTATTTTTATTATTTTAATTTAGAATATAATAAGTATGTAAAAATAAATGTATGTGATGTAGGTACCTTATGAGATTGAAAGCTTGGTCATGAAATAGAGCTTATCCAGAAGGTTCCATTCTTTGAAGGGTACATAGTTTGTAATGTCTTACATTTTGCTCCCGTTATTTTTCTGATGTGGAGACTATATTTTCCCGTCCTCCAAGGAATGATGGGAATATTCAAAAACGGTACATTTTCTCTTCTGGAGGACGTCCAATTGGCACCATTAACACGAAGATATTGGACATGCGATCTCTTGCACAAGCAAACCGCTATGTTTTATTGCATAGCGATAAGTTATCACCATACCGTCAGTGAGTTTCTTGATGAAAATCTTTTCATTCGATTCTTTTTCTTAACCAATAGACAAATAAAGTAATATTTCTTAATTTGTATACATTTTCACAACATTTTACGTAAAATACTGAATATATTATAGAGAATTTTTGGAGTCTGAGCGAGCTCTTTATGGTGGCATTCAAATTAGTAAACGCACAGAGGACAAATGGTTGGTTGAAAAGTTCCCAAGATGGCTTGCGAAACAGGTAAATTGTCACTATTAAAATAATTTATCATATTATTTATGTAATGAGGGAACATTGTAGTAATTTGTTCATAGAATAAGATCTAATTGATTTCCTACTATATGGTTAGATTCCAAAGATGGAAGTTGAACAAGTTGATGCTGATGTAATTGCTCTTGCTCGAGGACCGCATAAGGTGGTTTCCACATATGATGGGCTTATAATTAATGGTTTTAGGGTCCATACTAAAAAACTTGAGCAACATCGTAAAACTCAAAATAGTGGTGTAATGGTTTTTGCTGACGGGAGAAACTATTATGGCAATTGCATTGAAATTATCGAGCTAAACTATTATGAAAGGTTTTGGGTTATCATGCTTAGATGTGATTGGGTGAATATTAAATCTCCTAGGAGTATGAAGAAGGATGCAAATGGTTTTATTATGGTGAAATTTTCTGAGCTTATCCATACAGGGAATCGTGATTCGGACGATCCATACATACTGGCTTCTCAAGCGAAACAAGTATTTTATGTCGAGGATGGCAAGAGTGAAGGATGGCTCCATGTTATCGGAATAAAGCCAAGAGATTTGTTCAATCTAAGCGTTGAAACCCCTGTAGAAGATGATGAATATCCGCAGTGTGATCATCATATTGTAGCTTAATAATTTTAGTTTTAATTTCAACAAGAATAATGTTTTGAAGTGCAAATATTTAGTGTAATTGACATTTTTAATGCAGTATAGCAGAATGAATTGCCCAAAAGAAATAGAGCACTTAGATGAATATGACATTCATATTATATTAATATCTAAGTTAATTCATTTTTATATTTGAAGACATTTTGGGTTATAGAAATTATGAAATTATATACTGTTGGAAGCCAACAATATAGTCTTATTCAAGTTATTGGCTTCATTCCAATTATTCCAATTATTGGTACCACTTATCCCAGTGCGTTTGAGTGAATGATGTTTTAATTTTTTCACAGGCTTGTACCTTTATTTCAATTATTGATACCGCTTATCCTAGTGTGCATCACTGTACTGTGATTTACTTATGGTAATGATTTAATTTTCTAGGCAAGGTAAATGATGCAAGTAAGGTTCAAACACTTCTTTTTAGTGCCACCTTGTCAGACTGGGTAAAGGGTGTATGTTTCTTAACTGTTCATGTGTTGTAGTATTTTATTATCCGAAATAAAAATGTTATCTTGGATTTCTTCCTCTTCATTTTTTATCATGAATTTTATTCTTTTTCATTGCCAGATTGCAGCAAGATTTCTTAGAACAAGTAAGAAGACTGTTGATCTTGTTGATAAAGAGAAGATGAAGTGTTATGTAGAATATATCATTTTTCATGCTTTCATTAAAGCAAAATGAATTCTGTTGTTTTACCAATCTCAATTATATATGCTTGCAGGTCACCTTAAATGGGTTTCGGTCAGGCAAGTTCATGACATTAGTGGCTGCCAATGTGGCGGCAACGGGATTAGATATCAATGATGTGTAGTTAATTATCCAGGTATATTTGGAATCACATGTTTTACAAAAGCTCGTAATATATTATTTTTTTAGGTTTGATGTGTTATTTGTTAATTTTAATTTATTTATAAAAATTAATTTTTTAGGTTATTATTTTGAAAATTGAATAGAATATAAATTTATGCAAATATTCAAATATTTGCTTCCCCTTTGACGTTTTGCTGGATATTTGCTCATTTTGCTGGATATTTGCTTATGCTGTTTTTTTTTTTTTTGGGCTGATTTGGTCTTTTTGTTTATTTTGCTTATTTTTTGGTTTATTGGGTTTGTTTTGGTGACTTTTAATAAAATCCAGTGATTATTTTGAAAAATACATAAAAGCCAATGGAATGGACATATTCTGATCGGTCAAACCCTAAAAGCTAAAATAAAAGGTAAGTAAATAAAGAAGCAAACTTTGCTCCAATTTCTGATCAGTTTCAAGTTTCCCGCAACAAGGTTGAAAATTCATATTTTTCCCGGTTTTTCCTCCTCCTCAAAACCCATGACTTTTTGATTGCTCTCTTTGGGTGCTTCATCGTTAACCATTACTACTTTGTTTTCTAGGAAAATGATTGGGAGAACGCGAACATTAAAAGGTGTACGATTCTCTTCGAGGGGTTCTTCAACAGGTTCGAACACCTTGGGAAGAAGTGTGCTCTGAGATAGTCAAAGCACGGAGATGAAACTCCAACTCAATCAGCAGGAATAAGTGCAACTCTCCTTGGTACCTCCATTTCCTTCCCACTTATTAGTTTTTTAGCGAAAATTGCAATAGAAAATTGTATACTCTCCAATCAAAGAAGCTGAAAAATCTATGAAAATACTCAAGAAAGATTTAATGAAACTTACGCTTTCTCCTCTTGTCCATGCCATTTAAGAAAAAAAAAACTTCAACTTCTAAATGAAATAGGACTCCCAAACTTTTCTACTAGCTGGAAAGATAATTACTGCCTTAATGAAGCTCTAGACCAATAAACCCGGAAACCTATTTTTGATTTGTAACCTTATTGCCCACTTTATCACCAAAGTCATGTCTCCATCTTTCCATCACTTTCATCTCAGTTGTGAATTTCAGATCGTAAGCTCTTTTGATCTTCTTCTCGAATTTAATATTTTTTTTTTCTTTCGTGATTGTAAACTTGTCGTGAGAGCTGATACTGGAAGGAGGAATTTTAGATTATATAGCTTCATGCCCACTTAGTTGTGTTTTTTTCTTGACAATGCTCATAAGATGTTTGACAAAATGCTTCTAAGGAATATTATGACCTATTTTGGGGATTTTTTCAATCTTTGTAGAATAATGTTGGTTAAAGGGTATCGATGGGGGCTATATCTCAACATATTGGACCCTGGATTTTAGGTAACTAGTTTTAAATAGGCTGCTCCTAAGTCAAAATCAAATGCAAATATTTGGTTGGAATCTAAAATTTATCATGTAATTGGAAATATGCAGTTTATGCCAAATTATTATCGAGTATTGTTATGCATAATTGTTATACGTGGATTTAGTCTAATAGATGGAATTTGTTCAAGTTATTTTGGTTTTTGTTCGTTTCTACATTGTAGTGGTTTAATTCTACTTTGCAGGTGTTTAAGCATGTTTTGCATTTCTTTGCAATGAAAAAATATAATGCAAATATTGTAATGGAAAGATTTATTAGTTTTTAACTCCGGCTGGACTATTTCTTTGCTTTGTTAAATATGATGGGTTTTTATTTCATCTCAGTTGGAATAGGGCTGGTTTTGATTGTCTCATTGTTTGTTGTTTAACAATTGATTGACTTGAGAGAAATAAAAGAGATTTTATGTCAAATAGTTGATAACTTGAGAAGTTTGTTTTAAAAAAATAAAAGATTTTATCTCAAATAGTTGATAAATTGAGAGAAATCAAAACAGAGTATGCTTTAAACATTTCTCAAATATAAAAAAAAAATTGCATTAAACATAGAGTTTGGGTGAGTTTTCTCTGTCCTCTTTAAAGTGGTAACCGATTGAGCTTGTAGAAGTTTAATTACAGATTTTCCAATTTTTTTATATGGCATCCTCAAAGGTTACCTTTTATTGCCTTTTTAGTTTTTTATCAAACGGCCAGCATAGAGTTCGCATTATAAAAGTTAACTCTTTTATTAAATCAAACAATAAATCTTAAAATTAAAATTTAACTCGAATTTTTTATTAATTAGAGTTCACTTTTATTTAGCTATGAAAATTTTTGTTATTTGAACAACCAGAAAGAATTTTTGTTATTGTTTAAAAAAAATTCAGTTTTCTGATTAAAAATTTCAGCAAGATTTCAAAATTAAGTTGCCTTAAAAAGAATCTTGTTATTTCAACTATTGAAATATAATTGTTACTTTTGACAGAGGCTACTAAAGGTACTAAGAGAAAGCGAGGGCCTACAAACATGAAAGATATATGGAATCTTCAACCTGGAACTCGTATAGTAGTAGATGCCAACCAATACGGCCAGCCTATTGGGAAGGAAGCGTCCAAATTGGCTGAATTTCTCGGTACAATTGCAAGGACTGGTTCTATCTGTCCTTTGAATACAAAACATTGGAAACATCTTTCTAAATATGTGTTGGAAAACATATTGAGAATCGTTCATGTATGTAGTACATAATCGTTTTCTAATTTAATGTATTGCAATAATTATTCATTGTTTGAAATTGTATGTAATGAGTACTTGTTACATTATAGGAAAAGTTTGATCTCCAAGGTAAGGTGGAGGACTCTGACATCCTCTCACATGTTGGAAAACTCCGGAAGGAGTTTAAATCGACTTTGAAAACTAGATACTACAAAGAGATGGTCCAAGAAGGTCGACCGATTGAAGAAATATATGAAAACAATCCTCCTGGTGTGCATGATGATCAATGGAAGTGGCTAGTGGAGCGATGGGAAACACCGCAAGCTGCGGTATGCACTTTTATTAGACTAAATGTCTCATTTTTCCTACTTCCACTTACGGTATGATCAAAGTAGGGGGTGCATAAATGCATGATTTTTGAATGAGGCATAATAAACTTAGCTTTCCTATTACTCTCATATTTTTTTCTTATTAATTAAAACAATAGGCACAATCAGAAAAGGCGAAAGAATCCCGAACAAAGGTGCGTTACGCACACACTGCTGGTAATATAGGATATGCGACCCTCAATGCACAATTTGTAAGTATTACGTACATATTAATCAATACGTAACTTATATTAATTATTCTGCACTCATTGGTGAATATTGTTAACAACTATTGTTTTGTTCTATAATAGGCTGAGAAGGAAGGCCGTGAACCCTCGCGTTTGGAGCAGTTTAGATTTCAACATTTGCGGAAAGATGGAAGTGACAAATTGAACAGTGAGGCAGCAGAACAAGTTTATGTAAGAAACAAATGGGTATTATTTATTTATTTATATTTATTTTGACATCTATTTTACTTTTTTTTTCAAAATAGATTTTTCTAATTGAAGAGAACTGTAGGATGAAGCATGCAAAATGGTTAAAGACTCTATGCCAACACCTGAGAGTTCTTTCGCGCCTCAAGATAATATTGTATTAGAAAATGAGATCTATACACAAGTGTTCGGCCCTGACAAGAATGGAAAAATGTTGGGATATGGACGTGGGATGACCAAATCCAGGTTGTTTGGCTATGGGTCAGTCACCCGAGGAAGCCAATCTACATCGGCTATCAGTACATTGATTGAAGAGATGAGTGCTAAACATGTCGAGCAAATACAGACAATTCAAGCCGAACAAGCAGTTCGAGAGAAAACTCTACTCGAGGAAGCAGAATCTCGATTTCGTACGGAGGCCGCGGAGCGAGAAACTCGTTTGATAGCTGAAGCAGAAGAAAGATTTATGAAATTAACTGAAATTCGAGAGGCAAAGTTCATGGAAATGATGAATGCTCGTGAGAAAAAGTATAAGGCTCTCATAAATGAGTGTATGGCAAAGGGAATGTCAAGTAAGTACAAGATTTTTCATAGTAAGCATAGTAAGGTGACTATTTTATAACTAGATTGTCAATAGGTTTGTTAATGGTTTAATAGACATTGATTGTTGTAACTGAATGCTACATTTTTATTTGATTTCTTCATTGCTTGCTCAACTAATAATTAGTGGATATACTGATGAAAATTCTTTATTTAACTTCAATTTATGGTTCTTTGGTTAATATTAAAATATTCTTCCCATGTGTTCACGTTGTTTCTTATCTAACTTGTATAAATAGAAAATGTACATTGCTATTTTTGCAGTTGAATTTCAGAGTAGCGGACTTGATGATAAAGCCTTCAGTTCAGATGATGATGAATAAGGCTTACTGCATATTATGTATTATATATTTATGTTATAGTGGTTGATGAATGCAGTTGTCCCATAATTTTTTGGTGTCATGGGAAACTGCTTCTATTAGGATTTTGTATAATTTTTTGATATCATGGGAATCAAGTTGACGACAACATGTTGACTGCTTCTATTAGGATTTTGTATAATTTTTTGATGTCATGTGAAATAGGTTGACAACATGTTCGCAACTTGTTGACTACTTCTATTAGGATTTTGTATATAAATTACTAACTGTATTATTCAATGATAATTTTGTATTTATATGATCATTTTATGTTAATTAATTGTACAATTAATATTGTCTCAAACTTTTCTAAACCTAATACATACAAATTTGCTCATATAGGCTCTTAAAAATAGGGGAAAATGTCGTAAAAAAACATTGGACATGAGACAAATATTTATCCTGACCTTTTTAAGTTTGCCTTAGACGGGTTTATCCTAACTTTTTTAAGGTTGCCTTAGACGAGTTTATCCCAACTTTTTTAAGTTGCCTTGGAAAAGGTCTATCTCAACTTTTTTAAGGTTGTTGTAAATGGGTCTATCCTAACATTTTTAACGTTGTCTTAGATAGGTCAATCCCAATCTTTTCTAAAAGTTGCTTTAGACAAGATCTATTCCAACCTTTTGGAGGTTACCTTAGATTTAATCTATCCCAACCTTTTTAAGGTTGCTTTAGACAAGTCTATCGTAACCTTTTTTTAAGGTTGCCTTAAACAAGTCTATCCCAACCCTTTTTTAAGGTTGTCTTAAACAATATCTATCCCAACCTTTTTTAAGGTTGTCTTAAACAATATCTATCCCAACCTTTTTTAAATGTTGCCTTAGACAAGGTCTATCCCAACATTTTTAAAAGGTTGCCTTAGATAAGGTCTATCCCAACCTTTTTTAAAGGTTGCCCTAGACAAGGTCTACACTAACCTATTTAAGGTTGCTTTAGACGATTCTATCCCAATCTTTTTTAAAGGTTGCCTTAGATAAGGTTTATCGCAACTTTTTTTAAATGTTGCCTTAGATATGGTCTATCCCAACTTTTTTTAAAGGTTATCTTAGACTGGTCTATCCCAACCTTTTTAAGGTTGCCTTAGACAGGTCTATCACAACCTTTTTCAAAGGTTGGCCTTGACTAGGTCTATTGCAACCTTTTTTAAAGGTCGGCATTGACTAAGCCTTTCGCAACCCTTCAATAAAGGTCGGCTTATGTTGACATATGGCAACGCTTTTTCAAAAGCGTCGCCGAGCCTACGCCAACTGTACTATAGACAACCTTTTTGGAAGCGTCGGGAGAAGCGTCGCGAAGCCTATGCCAGCCTTTTTTGCGTCGTCTTAGGTTAAAAAAAGTGTCGCGGTAGGGTTGCTTTGTTGTATATAATCTTTGTTGATATCTTAGACTGTATGATATTCAATTTTTGAAGATTGATCTGAAGATTGAATCAAATCAGATTAAACAATTCGTTCTCTTGCTTTAAGGAGATTGGATCTACCTGCCTTGAAAATTTATCTTGGATATCTCAATTATATCTTTGATTTTATTATGGTATTGTTTATTCTTCTTTAATTAGTACTTTGATGAAATGATTGATTATAATTGATCTAGTATTTTAACAAATTGAAAAATAATATATATTTTTTAAACTTTTATATTTAATTATTTATTAGAAATTTTTGTTGCGAGTGCATTTTGTAATCGGATAAAGCTATTATATATATATATATATATACTTACGTAGCAAAAATAAAATTAAGTAGTCAAGTAATATATTTAACTTAGACCACAATCTCTAACTCTTATAAAAAAAAAATACAAACACCCTATATAATAATCACATAGTTTAATGTATTCGGATAAACAAGCTTATGGACAAATTTTCTCTAGATAATAGGAGTTAAAAGAAAAAAAAAAACTTGGTAAATAATTTGAAAATCTAATTTTGGAATATTCTGAAATGTCAAAAGTCTTAATGGACTAAACTGTTAATTCTCAACGCTCCCCATATGTCAAAATGTTGATCATAGACTACATTCCATGGTTGATTCATCTTGTGTATATATACACCCAAATTATAACCCAAAATAAAAATCAAGGATCAAATAAAAATAAAGTTAGAATCATGAAATCATTGAGCAGTGTTTCTTTCCTCCTCCTCGGCACCGTCTTTTTCCACCTCTTCTCCTCCACCGCCGTTGAAGCTGCATCCAAGGGTAAATTATTGCATGATGAAGATAAGAGAGCGAAAGACGAAGATAAGAGGTATTGTGTGCCGAAACCCGAAGCCAGTGACGCTGCATTGCAAAAGAACCTAGATTGGGCATGCGGTCAAGGCATCGATTGTGGTCCGATTCAACCAGGTGGAATTTGCGGTGATCCAGCCACTGTGAGGTTTCGTGCACAATTTGCCATGAATTCTTACTACCGGAAGGAAGGTGGCGTTGATAGTGCTTGTGATTTTAGTGGTACTGCTCAAATCACCCATGTCGATCCAAGTAAGCTCAAATATTTTTTTTTAGGAATTAAATTTAATTATAACACTAAAATCAAAGAAGAAAAATCAGAGACATTGTTTAATTTTATTTATTTATTTGCGTGTTTTTTTTTGTCGGTGCAGGTTCTGAAAAATGCAAATATGTTTGAAGGCTTAAAGGTTTTGATTATCTCGAAAAAAGAGTATAGATTTATTTAGTAAATATATTTTTATTTTTTTTGCAAGAATAAAAGATTATGTCATTAAAATATATATTATTACGTATTTTCAAAATAACAATTTCTAACATTCAAATATCTTCGCTTTTATGGACTATAGTTTTCATTCACCATAAAATAATTTCAAAAAAAGATAATTTGAAAATAGATTCTTACGAAATCAATAGATGAAACTCTAGATATTAAATGATGAATTGCAATATCTTGTGGATAATAAAATTTTAGCAATATTTCATTGAATTCACTTAAAATTTAGGGAAAAAGCCGATTGAATCTTAATTTGATTGGCATAGGCATTGTTGCCAACGCATGAGGACATGGAGTCGAGTGTGTTGAAGCGCATTATCCTCTTATTTATGGGTTGGGAAGGGAATATCGATAGTTCTAGACATTGTGCCAACAATTTTACTTTATTTATTCTAATATTGTTATTGTAATATATATTTAGTTCATGATTTTTAAATAACATGTAATATTTTTATTTAAATTAATTAAATATATAAAAATATTCTTATAAACATTAGTTATTAAAAAATAATTTATATAATTAATTATTTTTTTGAGAGACTATATAATTACATATATTAAATTTATATTTTAATAAATTTAATTTAATGTCCTTAATAGTAATTTTGCTTTCATATTATAATTTATCTTACCGCCATGATTGCATTTGCATCAAAACACTGATTTCAACATTGATTTTAATCTCACTGTTATAGTGCTCAAACTCACTATTATATTTTCCAATTTTGTAACACCCCAAATTTGGCCTAGAATTTTAAGCTAAATCTGGAGGAGTTACACCAACGCATTGAAAACTAGTTCCGACAAAAATTTAGAAAACACTCAGACTGTTATTTGATTTGTAGCGAAAAATCCTTTTGGAGTTTAACTCTGAAAACTGAAACCCATTTAGGTCGACTTAAATGCTTTTGAAGTTTCTCGTTCAAAATTATCAGTTACTAACGAAATTAGCAAAAACCCAAGACAAATTCAGAATCAAACTACAAACCCAAGGGATTACAAACATATTTACATCAGTGCAAAAACAATCTGAGCTCCACACGTTGTCCAGTCCTAAGTTGGAGCTTACCTGAACACACAAAGATAAAATCAAAAGGTGAGCTATAAAGCCTCGTGTATAACCAACATCAATTAGAATTAACAAAACATAGTATATAAATTAGAGTAACAAAGAGAACTTAATAGCGAGTAGAAAACCAGAATGGAACAGAGTAGAGTATCACAGAGGTTGCCATCATGCTAATATAACATAACAACACAAACCCACTAGCACAGGACAAAGCAAAGTAGAACAGAATAGAGCAAAATGGAACAGAGCTATGCAGAGGATGTATGTTTATGCAGATGTGGTATTTTTCAAAACCAATCAAAATATAGATTTATTAGAAAACATCCTACCAACTCCGCTACACACAAAAATAGAGTTCTTTCAGAACTCGTATAGCCAAATCACACCAATAGATAATTGTGGATAGTGCCACCAGAATTTTGCATTTAAAACTGCCAGATTGGATACATGTGGTCAGGCCACTAAATTACAGCTAAGCTGCTAGAACAGAAACATGGATAGACCGCCAAATAATGCAGATAATCAAACTGCCAAAAACTTCCTCCTTTCACATCATCCCAAGTCCCAAGCAATGTGTCATGGCATACATATACAGAAGCAAAGTGATAAGCATGAAGTCATGTTATCGTACAGTTACATGGTTAGTAGGCATGGAGTCCATGCATTATAAAGCAGATTTATCAAAACTTAACAAATAATATCAGATTCGCCATGAAATCACATGCATGGTTATAAATCAGAATCAATGTCAATCAATAACATATTCGAATATCACATGTTCTTAAGCAACAAAGTCACAAAAAGGCGTACCAACAAACTTAACAGAATACAAATTGTACCTGGATAATTCGCATACATTTGACAATAGCACATTACGTTTTGACAGATCCTACTTACTTAGGTTCAAACATAGCAGACATATGTACAGTCGCAAGTTGTTCATTATCATATTGTCAGATGTCAAGTTATTTAGCATAATTCAGATCTTACGAACCCTACAACAGCCCTGCATTAGTTTCGGACGACGCTTGTGGTCCAACGTGATACGAGTAACTCAGCCCAATTCAAAGGCCATAATAGAGATGAGTTTAGTTTCCCTCAAGCCCCAATTACGAGATCCAAATCCAAACAAATAAAGTCAAAACTCAACTTAGTGGTTCAAGACTTTATCACGAAAAAAAATCGAGAAGAAGAGTTTAAGATTCAAGACAATGAATTATGGAGTAATGATGAATTAGAAGTGACTAATTATGTTCGTGGGCCTAAACTCTCAATCTATGATGACAAGCCCATGTGGAAAATGCTAACAAGCTTAAGCATTTCACTTCAAGAACCCCAATTGATCTTACAAGCTTAGACGTTTCATATTGGGTTTAAGTTTTAGGCTTAATTTTTATTATATATGAGCACAATATTTTATTTATTAGCTCTTATTATTTTATTATTATTTTATTCTGAATTTTTTATAATTATTAAGTATTTTAAGTTATTTAGGAATTTTATGTTAACAAGAAAGTTTAGTTTAAAACTACTTCTTGTTTAGATTAAATTAGAGTTCTAGTATATTTAGGAGTTTTATTTAGATTAATTTATCTAGCCTTATATAGGCCTTTGCATTGTACACAATACGGACAATTCATTATTATTCTATTTCTCTTTTGAGTTAATAAATTCTCTCTGAGTTTTTCTTTGCAAGAATTTCTCTTGAGTTTCTTTTAGAAGAGTTTTAAGAATCTTTTTAGATTGTGGGGATCATCTTCAAACTTTTTCTTGCCAAGGTTTTTATCTTGGAGGGGAAATTAGAGCCGTTTGAAGGGGGTTGTAGATTTTTTGTGTTTACAAGGCTTTTTAGGACTTTTACACGCCAGTTCTATCTTTCCATTTATCTTCTTTATTCGCTTCCTTAATCTTTGATTTATTATTTTATTTTAGTTATTTGTTTTAATTGTTTTATCTAACTTGGATTTAATTTCGTTTCAGATTGTGTCAAAAATCCAATTTTCTTTCCAAACGTCTAGAGCCCTAAGTCAAATCTGCGATTTTGACAAACTTTACGATCCGCTTTCGCGTTCATCCTTCTCACTCTTTATCACAAGGGAAAAGTTTTAAATATTACTTCACACGCCCGTGTGGTTTCAAATGGCCTGGAGAATTGGCCCATATGACTCCACACGGTCTGGCACACACCCATATGCTTGCCTGTGTGTCCCACACGACCTTACACATTCCCGTGTCACTTGCTCGTATGGTCTCAATTCGCAAACAGTGAGCTACACGGCTTGGACACACGCCCATGTCATTGGTCTTGTGAGTCCTACATAACATATAACCACACACGACCAGGGCACATTCCTGTGTGCCTAACCTGTGTGCCTCTAATTTTCATGAACAGTGAGTTACATAGCCTGCCACACAGCCTAGGGCATGGTTATGTGGCATCGACAGTCAGTTTTTCTGACGACTAACTCAGAACGAAAGTTGGGTTATCGGTACCCACCTGATACGACTTTGACGGAGAAGCACAAAGACGTTTCCAAAACCTAAAAATGACATTACATTGACCAAATCAGATGATTTAACTGAGTCAAAATGCTTGACTTAGCATCTATACTGAAATTGCGCCGAAAGTTCAATGGAAGTTAAATGCTTACCTTCGTTCGTAACCTAAAATAAGAAACTCAAATTGCTGAAGAAATGTTACTCTTAAGACCCTCGCCTAACATAACTTACACAAATAAGAAATTTGTTTCCGTACAAGAAGAGACAGAACTTCGTTCATCACAAACTTACGGAAATAAAACTTGGTGATAGACGCTTACCATTCAACTGAAGATTAAAGGCACATTGGGACCTAGTGTGACGAGTATAGAAGGACACAACAATAGTTTACTAAGGCAAAAAAATAGAAATGCACAATTTGGGATGAAGAAGAGAAAACAAAAGGATAAGAACCCATAAGGGAAGGGAAAATGTTTCTTTTTGTTTTTGGAGATATGGAAAGGAAGTTTACAGGTTTTTGAAAAACTAAACTAACTTTACGGAATGGCATAAAAATTATTCTCTAAATGCTTACACGGAGATTCGAACACAAAACCAGAGGGTATATAAAAGTTTACCAATGAACCAATAAGCTTATTCTTAATATTAATTGACTGAATTTAACTTATAATCCACATGTCCAAAGATAGGGGTTTAATCAATGTAGCAAAATTTTAATAGATAGGATTTGAACCCAAAACCTCACATACATAATCAAAACACTTAACCATTGAACCAAACCAATTTACTTATAAATAAAAAATTTTGAAGTCTAAACTCAAATCGAGGGATGACCACTCTTGGTTTCAAATCTCAATTTCTTCTTTCCCAGTTTTTGGGATGTTACAACTCTCTCCCCCTTAAAATAATTTCATCCTCGAAATTCCCACAGACCCATCACTTCCTAAACCAAAAAATCTATAATGTTCTTATTCATACAGACCACCATGCTACCACTACGCAACTTAATTTTAACTAACGACTTTTCTTCATCAACGCAAATTATCAAGAGAGCATATCACATAAATCACTAATGATTCTTCGGTCGCGGATTTGGATCAATAGCACTCACACTCTCCTCATAGTTTGAAGTTGCTCGATCTTGGTATTTTGACCCAAAGATTCAAATTGAGTCTAACCAACCCTTGCAAATCACTGAACACAACTCGGGCACCGTAGCGCCCCACATTTCATGATTATCACTCTCAGATTTGAGCATCCTTACAGGTTCATAAATTCTTGGATTGGGCTCATCGCCTCGAGAAGAGGACTCGACTCGAGTCGCTCGGCTATGTCCACATGGCCTTACACAATAAGGCTACGTATGCTCATTATGCTAACCTACTGTTTCAGAAATTTTATGAGTTAGCTTAGGTTCACTAACAATTCTAAGTCTAGAGTTTTAACAGAGGTTTTCACAGTATCTTTCACAATCTTAGCTAGAGTAGAGTAATCAGAACACTACAGTTTGTCTTGGTTCAACCACTTTTATCTATCATGGAATATATCTACCATCAAATTCTAACCATCCATTTTATTCATTATAGTCCGCCTATTTAGGTATGAAAGCTTTATAAATTAAAAAAATAATAATATATCTTATCAATATGATTAAAAAAGTAACAACGTATCAAATATATTACACTATTTTTATAATAATTTTACATTTTAGATAGTATATTTGTTTATAAATTTTTAAATTCCCACTTTATTATCATACAATACTTTTATAATAATTATGTTAACTATTTTAACATTACAATAAAACAATTCATAAACTAGACGTTATCATAATAGTTTTTAAACAATTATATGAATTTTAAAAACATAAAATTATCACAAATATATTTTTTGATTAGGTGTAATTTATAAGATTCTTTTTTATTTTGGTGCGATTCGTTACCTATAAAATTATAAAATTAATTAAAATGCTTTTGGTCACAAAACAACCATTTTTAAAAAAATTTAAAATTAATTAAAATTCATAAAAAAAATAGTTTACGGAAATAGAATTTGGCTTCGAAAATTTGATTAGGGGCGAAATCACGTATTATCCAAAGATTAGGTTAAATTAAGTTTAATTCTAATATCTAAACTTAAATCCAGAAAATAAAAATCATTTTTAATTTATTAAAATAATTTTTTATTACCTCCAAAGTATCCATTGTGTATTATCCAAAGATTAGGTTAAATTAAGTTTAATTTTAGTATCAAAAATTAATTCCACAAAACAAAATTCATTTTTAATTTATTAAAATGAATTTTTGTTACTTCCAAAGTATCCATTAAGAGGAATAGATGGAAGAGTAAGCATTTTTAACTATTTTACTTTATTTTGAAAAAAAATATGTTTTTAAGAAAATAATAAATTTTTATGATTGTCTCTCCAACCACTAAACCAACCAACGAACTTAAAACTCTAATTGCACAACGGCTAAAATGGCCCAACCCAACCCGAAAAGAGACAAACACTAATCTCATATTTTCTACTTTGTCATTAATACTTGCAATGGGATGAGGAAAGGAAACGAGAACCACATCCTCAATCAAATTATCGTACTCTTGACCTACAGGAGCGAAGCCAGAACAAAATTTTAGGTGGGGACGGATAAAATTTTAATTTTTTATAGTTTATATCTTTATAATTTGTAAATGATTAAATCAAATTTTTATAATTTTAGGGGGCAAAGTACAATTTTACCTTTATTAATTTAAAATTTTTAAAAAATTTTAAGGGCTAAAAGAGCAATTTTACATTTTAGGGGGGTCCAGGGCCCATGCCAGCCCCCTGGCTTTGCCCCTGTCGACCTACAAAGTCTACTATCAAGGAGAAGCCAAGATAAGAGGAGAGTCCAAGAGGACTGTCGTTGACATCGCGAAGCACATCAAGATCTCTGACTACTAAAAATCACACACCTTTGAGAGGGCATCAGTATCCGAGTCACAAAGATCCTGATGAACTTGATCGGTGATATCCACAATCCGAATGTAACCTCCCTAACCTGACCTAGATGTTAGGCTCGAATTCGAAAGATTACATTGACAACCGAAATGGCCCAGTAAGTTATCAGAGTTTTTTTTTTAAACAATTATTTGGAAACATTTGTTCATCTTAAGAGAAAACTTAGCCTATTTTCTGAAAAATTCTTGAGTTGACAAAAATCGATTAAATTTAACATTTTTCTTGAAATAGTAGCTACTTTCGGAACTTAGTGAATTTCTAGTTTGTTTATTTATTTCAGAATTTATCTATATTCTTGCAGCGAAAAAAGTGATATCTATCTATATTCTTAATAGAAATCGAAGTTCATGCATAACTAATTAATGTTCAAACTTCAATATTCTAAAATCAAATTAAATGTCATGCATACAATAAAAACTCAAATCTTAAGTCTTACGCCACAGTTCAAAAATAAAGCAATATAGTTTCTGAATTAAAAAAAATCAAATAATAAATATAAAATATAACAAATCTGAGCTGAGACCCTCTGGATTTCATGTCCGCGTCCTAACCTGGTGGCTTATCTATAGAGATGGAAATAAAAGGGGAGTGAGCTATGAAGCTCAATGTGAGTTCCGTCACAAGAAAATCAATATAGAGTAACAAAGCAAACATAATAACAATTTTTAGTATAATAGTATTTGTATAATATAACAAAAGTTAACAGTTCATTTGAGCATACTTATGAGTGTCAATGCAATGCAATTTAACAAAAAAGTTCTACCCCACCGCTACACTTCACAGTAAGAGTTCCCCAGAACTCTTTTAACCCGGACACTCTAATTTGTGGATGAACCACCAATGTTTGCAGATAAACTGCCAATAGGTTGCGAATGCACAATGTATTTGCAAATAAAAGCTGCCAGTAAGTTTGTTGATGAACCACTAGTGTTTGCAGATAAATTGTCAATGGGTCATGAGTGCACAACATGTTTGCAGATAAAAGCTGCCAGTAAATTCATGGATAAACCACTAGTGTTGCAGATTATTAAACTATCAATTCTTCCTCCTTTCAATAGTCTCACCCCGTGCAACACAGTATGGCATGCTAGTAATAGGACAACATAAAAATAGTAGACATGCTTAACATGTTATAACAACCCATTTTTCAGTAGTACTGAAAATAGTGGTTTCGAAACTCCGTATTCTGATGATCAAGTCATTAAATATTATTTAATAATATTTACAAGTTTATTATAGTGTTTTATTGAATTTTGATTTAAATTTTTTTTGCTAATTGGATACTTAGCCAAATACAAGTGGCTTGACCCTAAAGTTAAGTGGTTTTGAAAATGAGGTATTGAGACCTCATTTTTGTAAATTGAGTCTGTAAATATCTAATAAAAATATTTACTGAGTTTTTATATAGGTTATATTAAATTTTGGTTTGGTAATTTGATTGATTTAATAGTTAATTAAGGTACAATGACTAAATCATAAAAATTATAAAAAAATATAATCGTTAATGCTTGAAAACTAAATGTGTTAAAAAATATTTTTGCAAGAGTGAAAATGTCAACTAGGCAATTGTAAAATCTAGTGGCCGGTTAATGCTTGAAAACTAGTGATTTATATGATAGTTTTAATATTAAATTAAGTTTTAAAAAATAATAAATAAAAGGTATTAACATGAACAAAAGGAAATGGCCATTATCATCTTTTCTTTCTCCCTTTCTCCACCGTTTCTCCATTGAGAAGAAAACCAAGCTTTCGACCAATTTTGTTATTCAAATTGATTGGGATTTGAACTAATTGGTAGATAAACGCGAAAAAGAAAAAAATTGTGGAATGGTTCTCGGATTAGTGTTTGTGACTCTTTTGATTAGTTAAATTTTGTATGAGATTTAATTTGTTAATGATTTTTTTATTATTGTATTATTTAATTGTTGATAGTTTAATTGTTGTAATACAATAATTATTGGCATCGAAAGAACTATAATGCAAAGTACAATATATGTGGCTAATACAAATGGTTATATGATATGGAACAATTATGGAATATTAATTGGTTTAAATTACAAGTATATGGTTATTTGATATGTGTACGAAAATGTTCAAAAGAATGGAAAAGATTGAATACATGATACAGAGCCCATGTGAACTTAATGAATAACTAGGATACAAATGACATGTCATTAGAGTTTATCAGGCACTATGTGCCATTGATTACAATTATCAGATGATTTGTATAGACGTTACAATTATCAGGCACTCTGTGCCAGTGTTATATTTATCAGGTACTATGTTGCAGTGGTGGATACCATACCAGTGGCTAGAATCTAGCATTTGTTGTAGATTCTCGACAACTTGTGTGAGCATTATCGAGTAATGATTAATGTCCCTATTGTTAGCTTAGGTGAGCATTATTATCTCATGTATTTGAGGTATATTCGTTATAGTTCTCCAGACGATGAAAATAAACATGATATGAAATGAAATTGTTTAAATAATGTGACTACTGAATCTATATTGGATACATGAGAATGGAATGAAATAAGTGTTGTACTTGCTGAAGATTTTTTATATAGATTAAATGGTATCGTTGGAAGTGTTATTTTATTCGTGTGTGATAATCTCTCCTCTTGTTAAATTTTGATAATAGGGAACTGTATAGTAGCTAGTCCATTTAATTAAATGTGAACTGAGGTGAGTTATATTGTTTTAAATTGTGAATGATAAACAAACAAAATGATTTGAGTTATAATTGGTCAAATTTGTTTTGGATAGTATTAAAGATAAATTGTTATATTATAAGCATGTGTAATATAATGTATTAATTTTTAGAAGTGTCAAGTGTAGTGGATGTTACAAGATTCCAAATGATATCCATACTTGTTACATTAGGTTTTCATAATTGAATTGTAAATTTATCGAGGTAGGTTAAATGAATTTCATACGAGCTTACTAAGCATTCATAATGCTTATCTTGTTTTCTTTTCTATCTTTGAATAGGTTGTTTTGTGGAATGCATCATTTGGATCAGCTTGGAGCTCACACTATCCAATCTCAGATTTAGTAATCTTTGTTTATTCCAGATTTGGTTATGTGGCTTGTATATAGGGTTGTATTTGTGTTTAAATTATTTTAGATGTTGATGATATTGTTCTAATGATGTTGATGATGTTGGATGATTTGGTATTATTATGGAAAATGAAGTGGCAAGTGAATAGCTAACTTGAAATGTGGTTTACTCAAGCTAATGGATATGCATATGTGAATGAGATTGAAACTTATGTATTGGCTCATTTTGATGTGGATATAAGTGTAATGTTTGGAAGTGATGATCTTGTTTTGGTTGATTTGTAACATGAGTTGCACATATGTTTTGGCCAATATGGTGGATTTTACTTGATGAGTTTTGACACTTAGAAAGGATGAATTTTATTGATGAAATCTTGGCATTTGAAATTATGAACACATGTGAATGTTAAGTATGAATATTGAGGCATGAATGATGATGAATGGTAAGATATGACTTTTTGATTTGAGGTACCAGTTGTGGCATACTGGTTAGACACTTAAGATGAATGATATAAGGATTGTTTTGATAGGATTTTAATGTCTTTTAATAGGTTGAGAAATGGTCCATTGCATGATTGTGGTATATTTGGATTATTGGTGTGGTAACTTGCCTTGTAGAGTACCATACTGTTTGACACATGATCGTGTGCCATATATGAGCATATGACACAATTGTATGGTCTGTATGTTTAAGGTAACAAATGATGCACACGGTCACAGTCTCTCACATGGCCTAAAGACATAGTCGTGTGAATATTTACAAAGTTTTACAATTAGGTCCAACACAATCACAATTAGTTACACGGCCTGTCGACATAATCGTGTGACTTTACATACACGGTCTTAGTTCACATACATGGTTAGGCTACATAGTTGTATGTTTTAATCCTACACAGCCTCAGTTTGTCACAAGGCATAGCCACACGGTCATATGACCCATGTTTTTTCTTTTTACCAATCTTTTCATAAAAGTTTCAAATTAGTCCTGACTTGTTTTCGAGTTGGTCTAAAAGCTTTGTAAGCTCGTTTGGAACTCGAATATGTTCATAAATCATATTTTTATTGGGTTATATCATGTTTATTATTTAATGGAATGTTTAAAGCTTAATTTATTTTTGATATGCTTGGTTAACTGTGGTAACATCCTATAGCTCAGGTCCGACAACCGTACCGAGTGAAGGGTATTACACATGTATTTAACTCAACAACAACAGTAGACATGCTTATCATGCATTCATTTCAATAATAACAGTAGGCATGCATCAGTAATACTGAGGTAAGAATAACAATATAAATGGATCAGAAAGACAGTGACAATAGACATGTAATATTCACATATCATCATTATTCAATAGCATTTTAATCATCAAATCACAAATTGTAGCATGTTCATAATTTCAGGGACTCAATCGGGTGAATAAAATTTCTATAAATAGTTCGGGGATCATATGATGACTAAATTGAATTATTCACAAGTTTTTGGGCAAAACTATAAAATCGGGCACACACAGCTGTGTGTCCAGCTCCTGTGTGGTGTTGTAGGTCATTTGGAGGGTTTACATGACCGTGTAACAGACTGAGGCTGTGTAGCATATTGGAAAATTAAGCTACATGAGGGACACAACCGTGTAGAGGGTTCTTAGTCTTGTGAGATTCGAACACTAGCCTAGGGTTTTCATGGCACATGGTCATGTGAAGGGGCTGTGTGGTCCACACGTCCGTGTGGCAAACCATGTGGTCCTAATCTTAGACACGGTTTACCCCAATTCACTTATAAAAGAAGATACACCTTTCACTGGGAGCTTGATCGATGTTCCTTACGATTAAATCTGATTTGATGCATTTAAAACAGGTATTCCAAAAAACATTTATACAAGAGTTAACGCTTTATTTCAAGATTTATCAAGATCATCAAAAGTTACAACAATAATCATAAAAGGTTGATTAAATTTAATGTAGGATTAGTTTCGTATAGAAGAATTACGAAAATTCGAGATCTAATCTTTGAAACGAGATGTACTTACTGTTTTTGGCCAAGATCGAGATTTTATTGATGATAATTCTAAAATCGATGGAAAGAAAGATGAAATGGAGGATGTTTTAATCCACCTATGGTCTTACACATTATAGTGTCATGCACCTATGATTCTAAAGAATCAGTAAACTATTTTGAGGTGCCGCTCTAAAGGACCAGTTCATAACTGTCATCGCGGTGTCACTTCATAGAGTCAATAGACTGTCGGTGTCGTTCCATAGAGTCGATAGACTGTCGTCACGGTGTCACTCTAGTGAGCTAGTAGATAACCATTCGACCTTCAATCCTAATAAAATTAGTGATTTTATACATCATTAATGCATGGATGATGTTCCATTAAAGGAAACCTTTGTTTACCTTGCTACCTTAATAACCAACAATGTGAGGACTACATTAACTGAAGAATAGGATTTCAAAGCATTTGAGATAAGTCCCATTTATGTTACTCTCCAAGTGATTGCAACCAAATATTGGCTTTCAAACAACCAAAGGAATGTTGTTCTTAAAAAGACGGAAATATTCCTACACAAAGTTGTCACATTCACTCTATTTGATCTTGGTCAAATATCTTTAATGAAATTATAAAGCATGATGGGACCAAGAATAATAGACCATCTTTGCCTTTTCCCTCCCTAATATTTTAAATCCTCATGTAGCTAAAGCCTCAAGTAATGGCTAAGGCTGAAGTATATAAACCTATGCTAGTTAAGTTGAAGTTTTTCCTTTAAATGGAAAATTTGGAAACATTTTGCAGCATAGGCTAAGGAAGAAGTAGATAAGAATTAGGATGATGGTGAGCTAGCTATAGACCCAGCTAAAACTGACTCCCTAACTACCAGACCTTCTCAAGTTGCCCAAAATAGATTGCTGATAAAAGCACTCGAAAACTAGAGAATCAATTAAGGGTGCTTTAATGAAAATGGACTAGAGCTAAACTTTACAAATTGGATCTCCTTGCCCAGGAAAAGTGATTACTTTGGTACTTTTTGGATAAAAAAAGGCGGAGACAGTGTACTACAACAAATAGAGTAAATTGATTGGATTTTTGGGTGGCTTTGTAATGATGGGTAGAGTGTTGGAATGATTTTTGTTGATTATAGGTTGTTGAATTGAATTTATATTGATTTTGGATAATAATAGTTGCTCGATGTAAGTGGCTCAATGTTATTTTTTTTCTAAACTTACTGTTAGAATTAAGTGACCCTAATTCTTATTTAAATAAAATACGATGGAAAATAAAATAAAAGTAAAATCCATATAGAACTAGACTTCTTTTATTTTATTTTAGAATAAGGTTTTTTAAACCTTATTAAACTCCATCTATTTTATATTTACTAGGATAAGGTGTTTCAATCCTACTAGAATATGGCTTTACAAGCCTATAAATAGACATAGTCTATTCCTTTTGTATTGATTCAAATTTTCGACATAGTGAATTTTCTTCTCCTCTGCCTGTGGTTTTTTCCCGAAAGGGTTTCCACGTAAAATTTTGTGTTCTTTATTTTTTTATTTTATTTTATTTTTTTTCACGATTGGTATCCGAGCTTCCGGGTTGTTCATCTCGATCACGGTAATGGCGTCTTTGAAATATGAAATTCCGTTGTTGGATCGCAACACCGATTTTGCGTTGTGGCGATTAAGATGCAAGCGGTTCTTGCGCAGATGGATCCGGAGGATGCCCCGCTAGGGATAGATAAGATGCCTTCGACATTAACAGATGAAGAGAAGAAGCGTAAGGATCGAAAGGCATTAACACAATTGCATCCGCATTTGTCCAATGAAATTTTGCGAGGATGTGATGAAAGAGAAGGCGCATTGCATTATGGAAGAGGCTAGAACAAATATGTATGTCGAAAACTCTAACAAGCAAGTTGCATATGAAGCGGCGTCTTTATGCTCATCGTTTGGAGGAAGGTGCGTGCTGTACCACGAACACTTAACGATGTTTAAAGAAATTCTCTCAAACTTGGAGGCCATGGAGGTTCGAGTATGATAAGGAAGATCTAGGGTTGATTCTACTTTGTTCGTTGCCTCCGTCTTATTCAACCTTTAGAGACACGATTTTATATAGCCGCGAGTCTCTCACAGTTGATGAGGTTTATGATTCTTTAACCTCGTATGATAAGATGAAACATCTTGTGGTTAAACCCGACTCTCAGGGAGAGGGTCTCATTGTTCGTGAGAGACAAGATCGGAATACTGATGATGATCGTGGTAGGACACAGGAAAGAAATCATCGTGGTAAATCTAAGGGTAGATCGAAGTCTTCAAATAGAGGTAAAACTTGTAACTTCTGTAAGAAGAAAAGGCACATTAAATCTGAGTGCTATAAGCTACAAAATAAGATTAAAAGGGAGGCTGCGAATCAAAGGAAAACAACCGAGAAAATTCGGTGAAGGCGATGTTGTAGAAGACTACGGCGATGGTGAACTTCTAGTAAACTCATCAATGATTCTAAAGTAAGTGAGGAGTGGATACTTGATTCATTTGCACCTTCCATATGAGTCCCAATCGGGATTGGTTTACAACTTACGAAACATTGTCGAAGGTGTTGTTTTAATGGGAAATAATACGTGTAAGATCGCGGTGTTGGAACAATTAAAGTTAAGATGTTTGATGGAGTTGTCGAACACTTAGTGACGTCACGGTATGTTCGAATTGAAAAGAAATTTAATTTCGTTGAGTACTCTTGATTCAAAAGTGCAGATACATGGTGAAAGTGGGGTTTTAAAAATTTCCAAAGGGTCCCTTGTTGTGATGAAAGGGCAAAGAAAAAGCGCCAAGTTATATGTTTTGCGAGGTTCTCATCGTTATCGTGGTGATGCAGACTATCGCTTCCTCTTCCTTGTCGGATGATGATATTACTAAACTTTGGCATATGCGCCTAGGGCATATGAGTGAGAATGGCATGGTAGAATTGAGCAAAGAGGACTTCTTGATGGGCAAGGAATTTGCAAACTGAATTTCTCGTGAGCACTTTGTGTTTTGGGAAGCAAAAGAGAGTTCGATTCACTAGAGGAATCCATAACACGAAGGAAGCGTTGGAGTATATTCATTACGATCTGTGGGGACCATCCAGAGTGCCTCGAGAGGTGGAACTAATTATATGCTAACCTTTATTGATGATTTTTCTAGAAAAGTTTGGGCGTTCTTCACAAGCGAAAAGCGATGTGTTTTACGCATTTAAGTCTTGGAAAATTATGATTGAAAAAGCAGACGGAAAGCAGATAAAATACCTCCGCATGGACAATGGCTTAGAGTTACGTTACGATGAGCTTAATAGATTGTGCAAGTCGAAGGGATCGTGAGACACTTGACGATTCGTCATACTCCACAACAAAGCGGCGTTGCGAGAATGAATGAACGAGCGATCATGGAGAAGGTTCGATGTATGTTGTCAAATGCCAACTTACGAAGTCATTTGGCGAAGCGACCTCTCGTTGCATGTTTTTTGATCAACCGATCTCCATCCGTTGCCATTGAGAAAAAGACTCCACAAGAGGTATGGTCCAGTAATCCTGCTAATTATTCGATTTAAAGATCTTTGGGTGTCTGCGTATGCTCATGTTAATAATGGAAAATTGGAACCGAGATCCATTAAATGTGTTTTTCTTGGTTATAAAAGTGGTGTAAAAGGGTATAAGTTATGGTGTCTGAAAATAGGAAAGTTGTGATTAGCAGAGATGTTGTTTTTGATGAAAGCGCTATGCTTCCTAACTTATCTCTTAAAGACTCTTCCAATAAAGAAAATCAAAAGCGGTGGAGCATCAGTTAATACTGAGTCGACTCCTCAAATCAGTACAAAATTGAGAATAGAGTTGCTTCTTTCGCCTCAATACTCTATCGCCAAAAGCAGAACTAAAAGAGAAATTAAACCTCCAAAGAAGTATCTTTGAGGTGATCTAGTTGCTTATGCTTTAAATGTGGTGAAGATATAGATGCGAATCAAGAGCCATCAAATTATTACGAGGCGATTATTGTGAAGACTCGAGAAAAATGGATGTTTGCTATGCAAGAGGAGATGGAATCACTCCACAAAAACAAAACATGGGATCTTGTGAAACTTCCTAAAGGTAAGAAAGACATTTCGTTGTAAATGGGTGTTTAAAAGAAAGAAGGGACTCAGGAGTTGAAGAACCTAAATATAAAGCAAGGCTTGTTGCAAAGGGTTACTGATCAAGTTCCAGGAGTGGACTTCATGAGATGTGTTCTCCCGGTTGTGAAGCATAGTTCGATTCGAGCTTTGCTTGGTATTGTGGCCATGCATGATTTAGAGCTTGAGCGATTAGATGTAAAAAGCGCATTTTTGCATGGAGAACTTGAGGAAGATATTTACATGCAACAACCGAGAGGGTTTTACAGTCTCGAAAAAAGAGGATTATGTTTGCTTCTTTGAAAAAGTCCCTTTACGGTTTGAAAGCAAATCACCAAGGCAAAGTGGTACAAGAGGTTTGATTCCTTTATGACTTCTCACGATTTCAAAAGAAGTAGTTTTGATGAGTTGTGTTTACTTTAAGAAAAACAATGATGGTTCTTTTGTGTATCTACTTCTTTACGTTGATGATATGTTTATAGCGAAGAAAAGACAAAGGAGAGATAAGAAAGGTCAAAGCCCAACTAAGTGAAGAATTTGAGATGAAAGATTTGGGACCAACAAAGAAGATACTTGGTATGGAGATTCTTAGAGATAGAAAAACAAGTAAATTGTACCTAAGTCGGAAGGGTACATTGAGAAACTTCTTTGTAGGTTCAATATGCGGAGTGCTAAGCTGTTAGTACTCCTTTAGCAACACCATTTTAGACTTTCATCGACTTTGTCTCCACAATCGATGATGAGATTGAGTACATGTCACATGTTCCATACTCTAGTGCGGTGGGATCTCTCATGTATGCTATGGTTTGTTCACGTCCGATTTATCATATGCGATCAGTGCGATTAGCGATATATGGCGAATCCGGTAAAGAACACTGGAAAGCAGTTCGGTGGATTTTAAGATACTTACAGGTACTATCGATGTTTGCTTACAGTTTGGAAGAATCGAAGATGGAGTTATTGGGTATGTTGATGCTGATTTTCTTTGGAGACCTTGATAGAAAAAGATCTCTCACGAGTTATGTCTTTACAATCGGAGGTTGTGCAATAAGTTGGAAAGCCACTTTGCAAACTACGATCGCTTTGTCTACCATCAAGCTGAGTACATGGCGATTCATCGAGGCTTGTAAAGAAGCTATTTGGTTGAAGGGACTCTTTAGTGAACTAAATGAAGACCTTCAAATCAGCATGATATTTTGTGATGATGAGTGCCATCTTTCTTACAAAAGATCAAATGTTTCATGAGAGAACAAAACACATTGATGTTCGGTATCATTTTGTTCGTGATATTATTGCTCGTGGTGATATTGTTGTGAGCAAAATCAGTACTCATGAAAATCCTGCAGATATGATGACCAAGTCACTTCCTATAACCAAGTTTGAGCATTGCTTAGACTTGGTTGGTGTTCATTGTTGAAGTTAAACCCTTAAGGGGTTTTATGGAAGAAGTGAAGAACTTGTTCGCGATAAAGAACTTGTTCATTGAGAATTTGTGTCAAGGTGGAGATTGTTAGAATTAAGTGACCCTAATTCTTATTTAAATAAAATACGATGGAAAATAAAATAAAAGTAAAATCCATTTAGAACTAGACTTCTTTTATTTTATTTTAGAATAAGGTTTTTTAAACCTTATTAAACTCCATCTATTTTATATTTACTAGGATAAGGTGTTTCAATCCTACTAGAATATGGCTTTACAAGCCTATAAATAGACATAGTCTATTCCTTTTGTATTGATTCAAATTTTCGACATAGTGAATTTTCTTCTCCTCTGCCCGTGGTTTTTTCCCGAAAGGGTTTCCACGTAAAATTTTGTGTTCTTTATTTTTTTATTTTATTTTATTTTTTTTCACACTTACTATATTTTTGTTACCTTGTACTTTAATTATTAATACTTCTATTTATATTGCATTAATGATTGAATGTTCGTTATATTCATAATTAAGTGTGAACTAAGAGGAGCTAGCTATCCATATTAAAATTGTTGCTAAGGTTTTAGTTCAAAAATTGTTAAGGGGAGATTATTAGTGTCAATTTTACTTATGGAGTACAACATCAATTGCAACTTAAGGAAAAAATGGAAATAAGATAAAAACTGATTGGTTAATAGCCTATTACCAAAGTCAAATATGCTAAAATTAAGCACCACAAGGATTGAATTGAAGATTTTCAATACAATCCATATAAAATTTAAATTATTGTTTCAATCTTCAAGGAGATTGATGCAAGGAATATCTCTTCCATTATGAAAATAATTGAATATACTTTTATATACATTTTGTATGGGAATAATTGATTGTGATTGATTGTAACTTATCAAGCCATGTTACTCCTGTACATACACGGTTTGTTTAGGTTTTATATACGATTTAGATAGCACTCTTTTTATTGAGTGCAAACTTGTAAGTAAACTGAATTGAGTCAATCAATTTCATCTAAGTTTTTTTGGGGGAAAGTCCTCGGGGAAAGGGATCATGTTTAGAGTAAAAAGGTGAGGTTACTACTTGGTGAGTGAGTGAAACTTAGACCACAACTTGTACTCGTAGACCATAGTGGATTAACTATTTAAGCAAAGCCCTGCAAATATAAAAAGATTTCGAACCAACTCTAATTTACCTACTATAGTTTACTTATTCCAACTACAAATAAGCATATATCTAGACAAATATCTTACAAGCAAATATCAACAATCTTTCACATATCAACATAAAAAATAGGTAATGTCTATACTTAGTTTTAGCTATTGTTTCAAGAAATTGAGCTCATTTGATATCTCTTCTAGGGAAACAATTGTTATTTAGAATAGTTGTTGTTTAGAACACCTTTGTTTGAGAATAGTTATATCCAAAATAACTATGTTTAGAACATGGCTTCAGTCAAAAGAGTTGTCATCCCATATAGTTGTCATTTGAGAATAACTGTTATTGAGAACGACTAAAATTCAAAACAAATCTTGTTTAGAATAATTGAATTTTAAGAGCAGTTATGTTTAGCACAATCTGTTATTTAGAACAACTATACTCTTTAAGAAGAGACATTATTTAGAACAAGCTCTATGAGGAAAAAGCATGAGTACATACCCCTTGTTTGGAACAACTATGTTGAGAACAACTAAAATTTGGAATAAGTTAGAATAATTCTTTTTTAGGAACAACACTCATCTTGCATTTCAAGAGATGTTTTGCAGAAGATGTTTTACATAGTATTGCTTCATTAAAGTAAAAGAAGTGGGAAAACCCCCGGAATATGGAAAGGTTCTTGGGTTGTCTTTACTTATGGGATGTTCCGAAAAGCTTGACTTGGTGGATTGAATATGAAGGTAGTTAAGAGGTTTCCTCTTAACTTTTTCTTCTAACATGAGTGCTTCCCTTCTTTCTGTAGCGACGTAAAGATTTTTGGGTTTCGGGTCGCTAAATTGTGACGATTTATTAGAAAATTGGAAATTGAAATTTGGTTTTAAAAATAAACCGGGAGTCGCCACCGATCCTTTTTCCTAGGTGTGATCGGACACCTATTAGATTTTTCTTTAAAAAATGAGAAAAGGCCGAGTTTAGGTCTACTTTAAAAGCCAGAGAAAAATTAGGGTTGGGGGAGTCACATGCCATGAGGAAGGTATTAGCACCCTCGCGACGCCCAAAATTGGCATCTCATAAACACGTATTGTCTTGATTTTCAAAATACGAGTTCAATTTAAAATTTAGTCGTGATCCGATTAAAGGAAGAAATTTTCAATTTTTTTTTTTTTTTTGAGAAGGATATACCGATTTGACACGAGCCTAAAAATTCCACCCAACATAGCGATGGAACTTACGGCCTAATGTTACATCGATACATTGCCTCACTTATTTCAAAAACACAAGAATAAGATTTTCGAAATAATGCTAAGCCAATTGATGTGAAATAAAGATAAATAAAGGAACTAGGAAACATATTGTAACGACTAACGAACATGACAATAAGAAAACAATAATAACACATGCAAGATTAAATGTAACAATAGTATAGAATACGAGAAAGTAATAAATATACGTATATATAAAATGATATTTAAAAGTATGTACATAACGTGCACGTGAGGAAAATATATATACATAACATATCGATATACATATATAATAATATACATGAAATAGTAAAAATACATAACTAATAATATAAAAAGATATATACATACGTAAAAATGTATGAGTAGTAAAGAAGTATACAATAAATAACATTAAAAATATGTATGTATAATATATAAATATATAAGTATATACATACATTAGAAATAATAATATATAAAGAAATATTAGGGAATTACATAAATACATACATGCATATATAAAATATGATTATTAAACATATATAATATAATATTAGGCATATACACATAATAGCGTATAAAAGTAACTAATAATATTAAAATGTATATAAAAAACATATAAAATATGATATTTAAAATTTATATATATATATATATATGTATAAAAAAAATACATATAATATAGCATACATTTAAATATTAGGATAAAGTAGATAAAACGCTAAACATAAATACATATACATATACACGTATAATAAAAATATACAATAATGTATAATAACAATAATAATGATAATTATAATATGAAAATACAAGAAAATTTAAATGAGAATTAAAATAAACGGAAAAAGGACCAAAATTGGATTAAAATCGAAGTTTTGGGGCCAAATCTAAAATAAAAATAAGCTGCAGTGGTCGCATTGCAACACGCGCTAAAAGATGAAGGACCGAATTAGTAATATTCCGCTCGAGCAAACGCTGCGCATCAATAGTGACTAGATTGCAAACCAAATTAAATTTTGGGCCAATTTATAAATAAACGAAAACTAAATTGTAAAACAACGGAAAAGCGGAGGGGTGAAAGCGCATTTAGCCTCCGCTAAAAACACTGTGAGATCCGAGTGGGTGGGTGGGTCGGCCGACCCGACCAAAAGCAACGTAACGGCGTCGTTTTAAGGGTTAAATTTCGGCACCAAAGCAGTGCCGTTTTGATGGGCTATAAATAGCCTAAGATTACGAAAAAATCATTTTGGAGAGAGAAAGAAAAAAAAAAGAGAGAGGGAAGAGAGAAAAGGGAGAGAGAGGAGGAAAAGGAGGGCTCGGCCGAGGGGCCTGGTCCGATCGTCGTGGTCATCGAGCTTAATTAAATTGCCGTGCGTGGCCACCACGCATGTGATGGCGGAAAGGTAAAAATTTATTTTTTTTTTTTTATATATATTTTTACTTAATAATATAATATGTTTTTATGTATTTTGATAAATATATAGATAAAAAAGGGCTTAAAAGAAACGAAATTTAAAATAGGAAAAAAGAAATCACCTTGGTTTTTTATTTTCTATTTGATTGTCTTGTGGCTTTTGATTAGATTTCCTTGGGTATTCTGTTAGAGTTGAAAAGTATGATCTCTTTATTGAAACTATTCTGTGTCTTGTTTTCCTTGATTTCGAAGAAGAACAAAAAAATCAAAAAAAAGGAACCCCCTATCTGTTTTTTACAATCGGCTTTTAAAGCCCTTTACATTTCATTTTTTATTATTCCTGTCTCTTCCTTGCAGGTACAAGGCGGTGGAGGTGACCCTCGGGTAGGTGGCAGAGGCATGGGGCGCAGAGCAAGTGGGGGGAGGGTAGGTGGCTGAGTCGGTTTAGGGTTTAGTGGGGGCTAGGGCTAGTTTGGGTCTGTTCATGTAATTGGGTTTGGTGTTGGGTAAGGATTTGGGGTTTTGGGCTAGGTTAGTAATTGGGCCAATGAATTTTGTAATGTAAATGGGTTCATGGGGATTTAAGGTAAAATGGATTATGGGTAAAATTGGGCTATAACAGCTGCCCCTCTTTGCTCATTGTCGTGCAACGAGAATAGAGCAAAGACATAATGAAAGGCCAATTTTGCCCCATCCTGCTGAGTCTTGACTTCACGGGTGCTTTTCTTGTTCATAGAGTCTTCTTCCAGTCCATCGTATCTTGCATCTTTGGTTCAATCCACTGCATCTTCTGATATATGCCTTGTAACTTCGATCTGCTTCACTTGTAACTTTAGAAAGATAAGATCTACATCTTCAATCTGCTCTTTTATCGCTTCAGTGAGATAGGGTTTGTGGTCATTTCTTCTGCAACTTTAGAAAAGTGAGATTTGACATCCTTGATCAGCTTTACTGAAACTTCAGGGAGAAAAGATCTGGTGTCTTCAATCAGCTCCAGTCTTTAGTCTTTGCTTGGCATGTGATCCTGAGTTCAACTCATCTCTTGCAATATGAATTGACTCTTTTAAGAAAACACGTTAAAAACAACAATTAAAAATACCTCAGCATATGAACTGAGGCTCAACTCATTTCTCGCAATATGGGTTGATTTTTTTTTTTTGAAACATAGAAATTAAAAGCAGAAATTAAAAGGCTCAACTCACCTCTCGCAATATGAGTTGATAATTTGAAAAGTAAATTTCGAAAAACAAGAATTAAAGGCTCAACTCACCTCTCGCAATATGAGTTGATCTTTGAAGAAAACATAAATTGAAAATAGAAATTTAACATACCTCAGCTTGCCCTGAGGCTCAACTCACCTCTAGCAATATGAGTTGATTTTTGAAAGACAGAAATTGAAATTACCTCAACGTGTCTTGAGGCTCAACTCACCTCTCGCAATATGAGTTGATTTTTGAAAAACATAAATTGAAAGCAGAATTGAAAAGGTAAATTGAAAATACCTCAGCGTGCCAGAGGCTCAACTCATTTCTCATAATATGGGTTGATTTTTTTGAAAACATGAATTTAAATTACCTCAACGTGTCTTGAGGCTCAACTCACCTCTCGCAATATGAGTTGATTTTCTTGAAAATCATGAATTGAAAAGCAGAATTTGAAAAACAGAAATTGAAGGTACCTCGGCGTGCCCCGAGGCTCAACTCACCTCTCGCAATATGAGTTGATTTTTGAAACATGAATTGAAATTACCTCAACATGTCTTGAGGCTCAACTCACTTCTCGTAATATGAGTTGATTTTTGAAAAACAGAAATGGAAATTACCTCAACGTGTCTTCAGGCTCAACTCACCTCTCGCATTATGAGTTGATTTTTGAAACATCAATTGAAAACCGAAATTGAAAATACCTCAACAGTGTCACGAGGCTCAACTCATTTCTCGCAATATGAGTTGATTTTCCTTGAAAGGCATGAATTAAAAACATCAAAATACCAAAACCGTCCTTTGGTAGAGCTCTCAGTGTCTTTTCACTTGATTGATCGACTCTCATTCCAGATTTCTTACTTTCTTTGAGTACTGTATATGCCATGCATGATGTTATCATGATATGCACATGTTTGTCTTAAATGCTTTTATGCCTACATGATTATGCAGTGCTCCTTAAGCATGTTTGTCGTATGTCCATTTAGCCACGATTGTTGAGGTTCTGCATTCATTACTTCGGCTCTTGACTTTCTCTTTAAGCCATGTACCCGTCTTCAGCCTTTACAAGTAATCAACGTTTCTCAGATATCACTCTTTAGCCTCTGGTTGAACTTTGTTCTTGCTTTGAGGCTCTTGTGCTTATCAAATTTTCATCCAGGTAATGCTTAACATTTCTTTTGTTTAGAGCATTTCATTTCACCATTTATCATGTAAATAAACACATAATGAGATGCGTGAAAAAAGGTCAAGTAGGGACAAAAATGGTATCTCATATTCATTTATTTCAAGTGTGGCAAACAAAGAAAGTTAACCAATGAGAGTAAAAATGTCAAAAAGAAAGAAAGGATCGTATTCAATGGATACAAATGCTCTAGATATTCAACATATGAACTCTTCCACGTTCCTCAATCAAGAATCTTTTCGAGTTTGGCTCCTTGCGTAGAAGATTTTGAGCTTTCAGAGATGCTCCAAATACTGTAGTCTCACTGTTTGTCGTACAGTTTAAAACACCTTGCCTTGTAAGCCGAATGTTTGCTTCATTAGAACGCCCTTTCGGGTTTTCATCCTAATCTTTTGTGTTTAATCAAAGCGCCCTTATCGGGTTTTCGCTCTGATCCCTTTTTTTTTTTTTTTTTTTTAGATGCCCTTTCGGGTTTTCATCTTGATTTTCTTCTTTCGAGCATAGTACTTTTTCTTTGCATCCGAGTTCTTTGGATTCGGTAGCTCTTTGCCGTCCATCTCGTAAGGATCAAAGCTCTTCCCGAAAATGCCTTCTTTACGACGTATGGCCCTTCCGATTTGGTGCCCATTTTCCTCGCAGAGTCTTTTTGTATTGGGAGGATCTTTCTCAAAGACGAGTTCTCCTTTATGGAATTCTCTTGGTCGTACCTTCTTGTCATGGCGGCGATCATTCTCTTTTGGTACATCCGCTGCGTGACAAATTGTCCTTAGACTTTTTCTTGATGAGGTTCAATCGATCATATCGAGCTCGAACCCATTCTCGCTTCTTCTAACTTTGATTCCATTAAGACTCGCGAGAGAGGGATCTCAACCTCGATAGGTAACACGACTTCCATTCCATAGACTAGAGAGAAAGGAGTTGCTCTCGTAGATGTTCGCGCGCGGATGTGCGATATGCAAACAAAGCAAATGGAAGTTTTCGTGCGGTCTTTATCGTCTCGATCATTTTCCCAATGATCCTTTTAATGTTCTTGTTAGTTGCTTTCATGACCCCATTCATCTTTGGGCGATAGGGCGAGGAATTATGATGCTTTATTTAGAACTGCTCGCACACTTCTTTCATCATATTATTGTTCAGATTCGTGGCATTATCTGAAATGATTCTTTCGAGCAAGCCGCATCAGGCAAATGATTTCCTTTTCAAAAACACGCAAACTGCAGATTTCGTCACATTGGCAAGCAGGCGGCTTTATCCATTTTGTGAAGTCATCGATGACCACAAAAATGAATCGATGTCCATTTGATGCTTTTGGAGAAATTGGCCCTATAACATCCATGCCCCACATAGAAAAAGGCCACGGAGAAGTCATGACATGAAGGGGCGAAGGGGCTACATGAATTTTATCACCGTAGATTTGGCATTTGTGGCATTTTCTGGCAAAATTGATGCAATCACTTTCCATCGTCATCCAATAATAACCGAGTCTCATGATCTTTCTGGCCATATTGAAACCATTGGCATGTGTTCCGCAGATTCCCTCATGGACCTCTTTGAGTATTTTTCTGGCTTCAACATCATCTACACATCTCAAGAGCATCTGATCCTTTCCTCTTTTGTATAGGATGTCCCCGTCAAGAACAAATCCCGCTGCCATTCTTCTGATTGTTCTTTTGTCGTTCTCATTCGCTTGTTCGGGATACTTTTGATTCTTGATGTATTCTAATATATCATGGAACCATGGACGTCCGTCTATCTCTTTTTCAATGCTACAACGATTGTGCGGGAACCTCGTATATGCTCATTTTGAGGGCATTATTTCGCTTCTTTACTTGCTTTGAACATTGAAGCCAAAGTGGCCAAGGCATCGCCTAACCGGGTTTTCTCTCGTGGGAAGTAATGAAAAGTTATTTCTTTGAATTCCTTGATCAATTCGCCACTAAATCATGCATGCTTGATCAATTTTGGATCCCTCACTTCCCACTCTTCACGGATCTGGTAAATCACTAGAGCTGAGTCTCCGTATACCTTTAGAATTTTGATGTCTCGATCAATAGCTGCACGAAGCCCCATGATACAGGCCTCATATTCTGCGATATTATTGGTACGAAGAAGTTCACCTTGCGCAAAGAAACGGGTAGTGATCCTCCGGTGATACCGGATTGCTCCGATTCCATGCCCCAAAGCATTCGACGCACCATCAAAGCACATCTTCCATGACTTTTCTTTTGATGACTCTGGTTCTATTTCTGTGATGCACATTAAGTCTTCGTCCAGGAAATCAAACCTTAAAGGCTCATATTCCTCCGTCGTTCGAGTTGCTAGAAAGTCGGCTATTGCACTTCCTTTTATTGACTTTTTAACTTACATAGGCAATGTCATATTCCGAAAGGAGAATCGCCATCGTGCCATTCTTCCCGATAACGCCGCGCGATTCCATCATGTATTTTATCGGGTCGACTTTGAAATCAACCATGTCGTATGGTACAACATGTATTGTCCGAGTCTCCGAGCTACCCAAACCAGAGCGCAGCAAAATTTTTCAATGGACGAATACTTTGCCTCATATTCGGTGAACTTTTTCTTTGAGGTAGTAGATCGCCTTCTCTTTCTTTTCCGTCTCGTCGTGTTGCCCAAGATACAACCCATTGAATTTTCAAACACGATCAAATACAAAATCAATGGTCTTCCCTTTGAGTTGGCGGTACTAGCAACTGGAGGACTAGACAAATATTGCTTTATCTTATCGAAGGCCACTGGCATTCCTCATTCCAATCTCCGGGTTATGTTTTGAAGAAGCCAGAAAGATTGGGTCGCATTGGTTGGTAAGTTGAGCGATAAATCGGGCGATATAGTTTAATCTCCTAAGAATCCTCTAACTTCCTTTTTGCGTGCGTGTGGGGGTGGCAACTCTTGAATGGCCTTTATTTTATCCGGATCAACCTCGATACCTCTTTCATCGACAATGAAGCCTAGCAACTTCCCTGAGGTAGCCCCGAACGTACATTTGGCTGGATTAAGCTTTAACTGGAACTTTCTCAGCCTGTCAAACAACTTTTTCAAGTTTATTACATGCTCTTCTTCCCCTCGGGATTTAGCAATCATATCGTCGACATAGACCTCTATTTCTTTATGCATCATGTCATGGAATAACGTCACCATAGCCCTCTGATATGTTGCCCCGGCATTCTTTAACCCGAATGGCATCACCTTGTAGCAGAATATTCCCCACATTGTTATGAAGGTAGTTTTCTCCATATCTTCAGGGGCCATTTTGATCTGATTATACCCCGAGAATCCATCCATGAAAGAAAATAATGAATGTTTTGCTGTGTTATCCACCAATGTATCAATATGTGGCAAGGGAAAATTATCTTTTGGGCTTGCTCGATTCAGGTCGCGGTAATCCACGCACATTCGTACTTTGCCATCCTTCTTTGGTACCGGGACTATGTTAGCAACCCATTCTGGATACTTGGAGGCTTGTAGGAAGCCAACATCAAATTGCTTCTTGACTTCCTCTTTTATTTTCAACAACATTTCGGGTCTCATTCGTCTTAATTTTTGCTGGATGGGCTTGTATTCTGACTTTAACGGGAGCTTATGGACCACCAAATCTTCATCTAGCCCTGGCATATCCTGGTATGACCATGCGAAAACATCTTTGTATTCGCAGAGTAGAGCGATCAAATTATGCCTAGTGCTTTCTGAAATAGAAGTCCCAATCTTCACTTCTTGTTTCCTTTCTTCAGTGCCCAAATTTATTGTCTCCACAGATTCTTTGTGAGGCAAAATCTGTTTATCCTCTTGTTCCACCATTCTTAACAATTCAGGAGACGAGACGTAATCTTCAGCATTTTCTTCAGCCTCAAATTCTCCTAAACAAACAGCCTTCTCAAAATCAATTTCAAGACTCGTAACGGGTTTGTTCATTTCATCGATATCTGACACCTGAAAGTTGAATAAAAAAGGAAACTATAGAGGGGCATCCAAGTATTGGAACCAACAAACAAAAATGTTATGGCATGGAATGTGGCAAATGTAAGGATAGGCTATGAAATGGGAAAATGGTCATGAAATTAGTGATAATGCGAAAGATCGTGACAAAATGCATCTTCGTTGATATTCATTTAGATGATAAAGAGCGAATGCATGCTCTTACAAAAGAATTCTATCATATCTAAGGACACAATAGAAGATTAAATGTTTAGCATTACTCTGAAGACTTATAAACTACAAGAAGCTCTCGGAAGTCCAATTGTTCAACATGAAACGGGAGGGCAAGGCGTATCCTCGAGACATCTTTACTTGCATTCAGCCCCTTTGTCAATGACATTTATATCGACATTCGAAAACCCTTTCAATTATCCTCATCATGTTTCGTGGATCGTCTTGTCCAGGTATATCATTCCATGACGTAAATGTTTTTGACAAAGGAGGGTATTCTATGGGCTCCCATTACGGTTCTCGTAGAAAGTTCTTGCAATCCTTCTTTCCTGATCTTTTTTCCACTGTCTTCTTCTTTGACGCATATCAGGCTGAAATCCCAAACCGTATCGGGCCTTGTGGTGCACCGGCTTTAAAGCCCTAACTATTCCTTGCAGATGCCTGCCTAAACCTCTTCTTGCTCGAGCTCCTCTTCCCACGATCAATTTGACACCCATTCTGGTATTTCTCGATAGTTTCGGCACTGGAATTCTGTTTCCCTCAGCAACAAAAGTGGTATTCACAAATTCAAGGGACCGGAAGAAGCACTCCACTGCATCTCTGCTTACTTCAAGATATGGTGCATCTGCAGAGATGGATGCGACGATGTCTTCTTCTCCCTCAACCGTGACCAGACAGCCATCCATGATAAATTTCATTTTTTGGTGGAGGGATGATGGGACCGCTCCAGCAGAATGGATCCAGGGTCTCCCCAAAAGACAGTTGTACGATGGCGTAATGTCCATGACTTGGAACTCGACATCATAAATGTAAGGGCCCACTTCTAGAGGGACCTCAATCTTTCCCATAACTTCACGCCTCGTCCCGTCAAATGCCCTTACTGTGGAATGACAGGGCCTTAAGTAGGACAAATCCATCGGTATTCTGGAAAGTGTGGCCAATGGCATAACATTGAGTGCTGACCCATTGTCGATGAGCACGTTAGGTATTATGTAGCCCTTGCAGCGAGTCGTGATATGCAGCGCTTTTACCGAGCCTCTACCATTCGGCGGTATCTCATCATCACTAAAAGAGATGAAATTGTCTGCATTCAAATTGTTTACCCACCTATCAAGCTTTTCAACGGATATGTTATTGGCCACATAAGCTTGATTTAACACCTTCAATAAAGCATTCCGGTGTGGCTCTGAATTTAACAGTAGAGATAGAACTGAGATTCTCGTTGGCTGCTTGCTCAATTGTTCCACCACACTATATTCACTGTGCTTGATAAATTTCAAGAATTCTTGAGCTTCTTCCTCATTCACGGGCTTTTAGTTTCTTGCAGGTGGAATTTCTTGCTCGACTTTGACTTCGTGCATCATCGCTTTCCTTTTGCTTCAAGTCGCTACTTTTCTTTTAGGTTCAACTTCTTTAGAATAGCATCTCCCATTTCTGTAAAGTGACCCACTTCCCGACGCTTCTGTTGCGGCTTCTCGATTTTTCTTTCGGGTGTTACGATGTTGACATCGTATTTCCAAGGTACCGCCTTGTCATTTTTGTAAGGAAAAGGAGATGGTATTTCAATGATCATCTTTGGTTTCACCGGCTCCTTCTTCACGTCATAATAGATCACCAATGGTCGATCAGCGCTATAAGGGGGGCCTGATGGTTGATTGTCAGAGGCATATATTTCTCCACTATAGGCCTCTTCGACTTTACAAAAAATTCCGATCTCCTTGTTATCCATCATACTTTGCAATAATCTTCTGAATTCATCACAGGACTGAATGTCGTGTCCTTTGATGTCATGGAACTCGCAAAAACTGTGACTCCTCGCATCCCTTCTTTCGAATACTCCGTTAAGACGACAAAGCAACCCTTTTTCAACTAGCACCTCCCAGATTCTCTGCAGAGGTGTTCTTACTTCAGATACCCATCTTTTACTTCGTCGTTTATCCTCCTCTCCTACTGCACTCACATTCCCTTCGGTGTGATTTGGGAATGGATTTCCGGCCGTACTGCTAGTACCATCAAATCGTAAAATACCCGCATCGATGAGCCCTTGAACTCTCCTTTTGAAAGCCGACGGTTCTCGGTAGAATGCCCTCAGTTCCCCGCATGGTATGCACAACTAGCGTTTGGATCGTACCATTTTGGGTATGGAGGTTTAAGGGGTGCCATGTAGTGGGGAGAGATCAGTTGTTTTTCCAAGAGCTTTGGGTATAGCTCCCCATATGACACAGGGATGGGAGTAAATTGAGGTCTCTCGGGATTAGGCCTTGTTGGTCTTGATTCATTTCTGGGTTGGTTTTGAATGGGTGCAAGTGTTTTGTGAAAAAGTGGTGACGGGTCTTTGGTTGTTCATGGCGTATACGGGGTAGGAGGAGGTGGTGCTTGGTAGTAAGGGGTTTGAGGAGGATAATAAAAATTTGAAGGTGTATAATGTCGGGGTCGAGGTTCGTTAGGATATGAATTAGAGGCATAGCGGTTTCCCATCCCGACCATGTGGGTTTCTCGGTTTCTTCTTTTCATAGGCACCGCCTTTTCGAACCCTCTCAACCTTCCATTCTACCGCTCTTAAGCAGCGTTCTCTATGAGCTCACGGATATTACAATATCAGTAAACTCCTTCGTGGCACTTCCCACTAATTTGTCATAAAAAAGCGCCTTTAAGGTGTTGATAAAGAGAACGGTTATCTCCGTTTTTGTTAGTGGAGGTTCCACTTGGGTGAGACGTCTCTCCATCTCTCTGCATATCTTGTCTAAAAGTCTCTCGACGGCTTTTTCTCCATCATCCGTAAGGTCATCGGTCGGCACCATGTCCGATACATGCTTGTATTGTCCATGAGAATGCAGATGCCAAGTCTTTCCAAGATCTAATCTTTTCCTCTTGAAATTTGGTTGTACCAATGGAGGGTGACCACTGTTAGACTATCTTGGAAGCAATGTATAAGTAACTTATCATTATTCACGTAACCAGTCATTTTTCGACAGAACATGACGAGATGTGCTTTTGGGCACCTAGTCCCATCATACTTCTCAAAATCGGGCGCCTTGAACTTCGGAGGCAAAATTAAATCAGGTACTAGACTGAGTTCCTTGGCACCTAGGGCGGAGAAGACCTCAGTGCCTTCTATTGCTTTGAGTCTTTCCTCTAGACTCCTATATTTTGCGTCATGGTTATCCAATTTCAATTTGGCTACTTCTGCGGGGTCGTCCAAATCTGGAACTAGGGGATCAGCAAGACTGGCCCCTGGGTTCGACGCGAATATTCCTGGCCCCAAATTAGTGGGTGGTGCAGGTGGCATAGGTCGATGTTCCAAGCCTGTGGGTTCTCCTGGAGCATACCCTCTCTGCGTTGTATATGCGGGTGGTGGAGTAAATCCCGGAGGATAGAGTGGATCCTGATCGTGGTGAATTCTCGATTGAGGTTCCATAACATCGGGGTTCTGCATGGGTCCCTTTCCCTTGACCAAAGTTGTCATCATCTCCATAATTTTGGCCATCTGATCTCTTTGCTCGAGTGAATCCTCTCGAGATCTTACCATTAGATCTCTCGTCTCTTGTTGCGATTTAGCCTTGATTGCTCTTGTAATTCCTTTTGAGCCCTTTCCATCCTTTCGATTCTCTCATTGAACTCGGCTTCCATTGCCCTAGTTTGTCGACGCGTTACAGTATAAATGTCGTGATTCCAGTCTTGAAGTCTTGCAAGCTGCGGATTATATGGCTCTTTTAGTTTGGTGGATGATTATGGTGATATGTACATGCGATGAATGAATGAATGAGTATATGAATGGATGAATGTCCAAAGAAATAAATGATGCATAAATGTTAGTTATGAGTAAATATGCAAGAATTTGGTGTTGATTTTAAGATAGCCCCATATGTAGGCATTTCATTTATCAGAAGAGTACATTACAAAAAGTTTTCATTTTTCCACTGATTACACAAATTTCCTAGCCACATTGCCTTGTTTCTTCACTTGCTCTAAAAATTCTGATATGCTCGATCTCTGGCTCGGAGGGAATTGGCAACTGAGAACTTCGGCTTCATCTGATAATTGAACAACTTGCATAGCCGCTTGGCGAATTTCATTAATCAAGAAGTTGAGCTGCATTTCCTTTTCTTGGAGAGTTCCTTCAGACGTGCGCGTGCATGTCCCTATCGTCATCGATCATTCTTTTCTTCTAAAGCCTTCAGGAGGTTATCTAATTGTTGTTTGTGACTTAGATTGTAGCATATTTTCTAAATCTCGTACTCTCCTTTTAATTCTCGATGTTCAGATGACTATTCGTAAATTTCAGATTGCCATTTCATACTCGGCATTCTTTCTTCTTAACTCTATTGTGTATGTGGCCTTTTCCTCTTCTCTCTTTGCTTTTCCCTTCCAAAACTCCATTCCTCCCTTGATGTTACTAATTTCTTCCTTCCACTCAACTGTCGATTTGCCCAATCCACTATTCTTTATAGTGTTTCTTAATTTCTTGTTTTCCAAATGAAGGTCCCTTAAGTCGTTTCTCACGATCTCGGCCTCCCTTTGTACTTTTTGATTCTGGACCTTTCAACCGAACTTCAATCTTGGTGATAGTTTTCTTCTTGAAAGGTGCGAGGTCTCTGGACATCTTAGCTTTTTTCTCGCTCGAATTCTTGTCTAGTTATGTCCAACTCGGATGGCATCTCCTCCAAAAAAGGATTCTGGGCGGTATAACTTGTTGATGAGATTTGCTGGCTGTTTACCCGTCGCTTTCTCCATATGTCATAGTCTTGGGTAAAGGTATCAGCATACAAGGCTAATTCCATGAAATGAATTTCATTCCAAGACTTTGCGAGTGTCTCGGACTTTCTTCATATATCCTTCATTCGTGAAAGCGAACTCGGACTGCACTAGCCCTCCGGTCGCGGGTATAAATTGTCGCGAAGAAAATTGCCTCTGGACTAATAGCGGAGCGTATCCAACTCCTCCCCATAACCCGAGTAAAGGTACCCAATCTTGGCCTCCACATTTGTATAGCGGGGTGAAGGACGGATCGTGGTGCTTTCCACGTTATATCCTCGCGCGAAGATCTCGAAAAACTAATACCCAATGTTGCTCGGTGACTTCTTTCACCATTCTTTCTTGAGGTAAGCTTCTAGCGGGCGAATATTTTGAAAACATGTGGAATGGAGTGCGCTCTACTTTCCAAAAATGACTCAAAATCTAAACATTGAGCAATTTGTGCACATCCGATAAATCGTCCCTTTCCTACCCTTCGACAAGTACTCAAGGACCTAAATGTCTCGGCTAAGATAGTCGGGGACAGGTTGACTCCTTGTTTTAGCCTTTGGAAGAAATCAAATCTGCGACCTCAATATGTCGAGAACTCTCGGAAAATGACCAAACAAGTAAATGGCCAAGGCGAATAGATTAACTCTCTTCAATATGTCCGGGATGACTCGTAACCGATTCTCGTAAGGGTGGACCATGGAATGCAAAGCGGTTTCATTCTTCTTTTTATTTGTTTTTCAGCCCATGCATCGGTCATGTCCATCGGTCTTACTAATTTTTCCTAAAGGTCAATGGCTTAGGCTCCTTCACGTATATTTTGCCGAATTGCACATTGTCGATGCGAGTAAAGCAAACATACTCTTCTATGGTTGAGTCATGTCCTCTTGATTGAATGTGAAGCAGCGATAAGCGGGTCCCGAGAATCGAACCATGGCTTGAATCAACTGTTCGTCTACACGAATGGTGATCAAGTGAGCTATATCTCCATACCTCTCGGTGAAAATGCCCCTAGTATCTAAATCCCATTGATTCCAAACTCGCACCAAATCCTCAAGGTTATTTTGGCGAACATTCACAGTTGTATGTTCGGGCAAATTGGCAACACACCCTTCCACTAGGCTGTCCCCTTTTCTCTCTCGAGTTTTAGAGACCACTCTCGAACCACGGCATTCTTCTCGGTTATTTGTGTAATTGACTCCTCCATCAGAAACCCGTTCTTTGGCAACTATCCTTTAATCAACACCTTCCTAACGTGATGCCTATGATGCATGATGAAAATAAAAATAAAAACAAACAAACTTGGTTAGTAAACACAACACAACTATAATTTGAGAAATAAATTAAACTACTCAACCCAAATTTTTTTTTACATAAACAGTGTAAATGAAAGGCAAAAGGCATTTCCCCGTGTACTTATTTTGGTGGCTATAAGCGGACAGAGGTTCGGCATGGCTCTAATTGGATAGCTCGTATGGTTCGTTACATGCGGTTTTGGTTCTAGATAGGTACTCGAATTGCCCGTACTATCATCTGCTAAGATTAGTACGGAACCTCGGTCATAGCCCATCACAGGCTCACGAGTTCAATTCGAGCGATTACATTTACTTATGCCTATGCGGAGGGACAAGTTAACTCACGAAAGCATAAGTCATATGTAACCCGAAAGTATTCACTAGCACATGCGGAGGGACGAGTTAACTCACGAAGGCGTAGCGTTTACTTTCACTTAAGCGGGACTTTGAGCCGGGGTATAGAGCTCATGTTATGCAAAATGCAAGTGCACGGTGTGTGGGGGAAAACTCATAAACCTTTACGTTTTATTTAAAGAAACTAAACCAAAATTACAACCATAACAATTGAAAATTGAAAAACCAACAAGTTTGGAGAAATATTTATAGCATGATGCAATTGCATGAATTTTTGAAAACGAGATTTTCGGATCACGACCAAATATTTACTTTGAACAAGGAAATTTGGAAATTTTGACAAAATGTGTTTATTCGATTCGACTCTCAAAACCGTGTCCCCAGTGGAGTCGCCAGTTGTAGCGACGTAAAGATTTTTGGTTTTCGGGTCGCTAAATTGTGACGATTTATTAGAAAATTGGAAATTGAAATTTGGTTTTAAAAATAAACCGGGAGTCGCCACCGATCCTTTTTCCTAGGTGTGATCGGACACCTATTAGATTTTTCTTTAAAAAACGAGAAAAGGCCGAGTTTAGGTCTACTTTAAAAGCCAAAGAAAAATTAGGGTTCGGGAGTCGGTTACGCGCGAGGAAGGTATTAGCACCCTCGCGACGCCCAAAATTGGCATCTCATAAACACGTATTGTCTTGATTTTCAAAATACGAGTTCAATTTAAAATTTAGTCGTGATCCGATTAAAGGAAGAAATTTTCAATTTTTTTGTTTTTTTTTTCGAGAAGGATATACCGATTTGACACGAGCCTAAAAATTCCACCCAACATAGCGATGGAACTTACGGCCTAATGTTACATCGATACATTGCCTCACTTATTTCAAAAACACAAGAATAAGATTTTCGAAATAATGCTAAGCCAATTGATGTGAAATAAAGATAAATAAAGGAACTAGGAAACATATTGTAACGACTAACGAACATGACAATAAGAAAACAATAATAACACATGCAAGATTAAATGTAACAATAGTATAGAATACGAGAAAGTAATAAATATACGTATATATAAAATGATATTTAAAAGTATGTACATAACGTACGTGAGGAAAATATATATACATAACATATACGATATACATATATAATAATATACATGAAATAGTAAAAATACATAACTAATAATATAAAAAGATATATACATACGTAAAAATGTATGAGTAGTAAAGAAGTATACAATAAATAACATTAAAAATATGTATGTATAATATATAAATATATAAGTATATACATACATTAGAAATAATAATATATAAAGAAATATTAGGAAATTACATAAATACATACATGCATATATAAATAACAGTATTAAACATATATAATATAATATTAGGCATATACACATAATAGCGTATAAAAGTAACTAATAATATTAAAATGTATATAAAAAACATATAAAATATGATATTTAAAATTTATATATATATATATATATATGTATAAAAAAATACATATAATATAGCATACATTTAAATATTAGGATAAAGTAGATAAAACGCTAAACATAAATACATATACATATACACGTATAATAAAAATATACAATAATGTATAATAACAATAATAATGATAATTATAATATGAAAATACAAGAAAATTTAAATGAGAATTAAAATAAACGGAAAAAGGACCAAAATTGGATTAAAATCGAAGTTTTGGGGCCAAATCTAAAATAAAAATAAGCTGCAGGGTCGCATTGCAACACGCGCTAAAAGATGGAGGACCGAATTAGTAATATTCCCGCTCGAGCAAAACGCTGCGCATCAATAGTGACTAGATTGCAAACCAAATTAAATTTTCGGGCCAATTTATAAATAAACGAAAACTAAATTGTAAAACACTGGAAAAGCGGAGGGGCTGAAAGCGCAATTAGCCCCTCCGCTTAAAAACACGCGGATCCTGAGTGGGTGGGTCGGGTTGACCCGACCCAAGGGCGAAGCTGGCGTCGCGAGTTAAATTTGGCACCAAAACGGTGCCGTTTTGATGGGCTATAAATAGCCTAAGATTCTGAAAAAAAATCATTTTGGAGAGGAGAAAGAAAAAAAAAGAGAGAGGGAAGAGAGAAAAGGGAGAGCAGGGGGGAAAAGGAGGGCTCCGGCCGAGGGGGGGCCGGTCCGATCGTCGGCCGGTCACCGGAGCTTCGCCAATGTTGTTGGCAGCGACCACCGCGTCATGATGGCGGGAAGGTAAAAATTTATTTTTTTTTTTTTTTATATATTTTTACTTAATAATATAATATGTTTTTATGTATTTTGATAAATATATAGATAAAAAAGGGCTTAAAAGAAACGAAATTTAAAATAGGAAAAAAGAAATCACCTTGGTTTTTTATTTTCTATTTCGGTGTCTTGTGGCTTTTGATTAGATTTCCTTGGGTATTCTGTTAGTGTTGAAAAGTATGATCTCTTTATTGAAACTGTTCTGTGTCTTGTTTTCCTTGATTTCGAAGAAGAACAAAAAAATCAAAAAAAAGGAACCCCCTATCTGTTTTTTACAATCGGCTTTTAAAGCCCTTTACATTTCGTTTTTTATTATTCCTGTCTCTTCCTTGCAGGTACAAGGCGGTGGAGGTGACCCTCGGGCAGGTGGCAGAGGCATGGGGCGCAGAGCAAGTGGGGGGAGGGTAGGTGGCTGAGTCGGTTTAGGGTTTAGTGGGGGCTAGGGCTAGTTTGGGTCTGTTCATGTAATTGGGTTTGGTGTTGGGTAAGGATTTGGGGTTTTGGGCTAGGTTAGTAATTGGGCCAATGAATTTTGTAATGTAAATGGGTTCATGGGGATTTAAGGTAAAATGGATTATGGGTAAAATTGGGCTATAACACTTTCAGAAACATAATAAGCTCTTCTTCAGTATTTACCATCACCAACAAAACTCTTCACCACTCCTTCATCATTAATGCTATTGTCAGGCCCAGCCCTGAGGGTCGTCTGGAGGTGTGGCCGCCCAGGGCCAAGGCTAAAAAGGATCCAATATATTATTTTCTAGTTTTTAAGGGGCCCAAAAAAATTTTATCTTTTAAAGGCCAAAATTTTTTTACCAACTTTTAAGGGGCCCCGAAATTTTTTTTTTTAACTTTTAAGAGCCCAAAGTTTTTTTTACCAACTTTTAAGGGACCTAAAAAGAATTTTCTCCAACTTTTAACGAATCTAAAGCCTCATTTTATTGTTTTGCCTCGGGCCCCAAAAATGTCAAGAACGGGCTTGGCATCGTAACTCAAAATTAATTTCATTACTCCTATTAATTGTCAACTTTGTAACTTTCATTCTTAAAACACTATAAATAAGAACCTTTCACAATTGGTGAGGGAAGTTTTGGGCACTTTAGTATTCTGACTCTCAAAAGATATTTCGAAAACTCTCTAAACCTGCTCATTTGCTCAACCTTTCCCCACCGTACCAAGCACTACATGTCACCACATTCAATGCTATCGGATTTGCTTCAATCTTCCTCTTTCCTTTATTCTAATACATCTTATTCACTTGTTTACAATGTTTTTTCTATCCACCAAAAAACCCAATACATGTCTATGCAATTTGAGCAGACTTCATACAACCTTATATCTTTGTGCAGCCCACAGTTTAAGACACTTTATTTAATTAATTCCATTAAAAAACTTTACTTTTTTTTTTCCAAATTTAAAAAGATAGCTGAAGATTAATGAAGAATCTACGTTCTTAAATAATGCTAATCAACAATAGTAATTCATGCATAATAGGTAGACCCATTTGAGAAATTATCCTCTACAACATATTTCCCTGCAATCAAAATGATTTTACATAATCTCTCATCACTAAATGTCATACCAAATACTTATATAGAAATTTAACAAATTCAAAAATTTTAAAGATATAAATACAATTTTAAACTAAAGTGTCCATTGCATTTTTTTCCTCTCTTCTCGTTTTCTTTATCTTTTTCTTATAATTATAATATGTTAAAACGATTTTATCCTCCGAAAAATGATCATCTTTCTTTATCGGATTCAGAAACGGAGTCCGATGACGAGTTAGATAGTCATATTCCCGACCAGCACTTAAATCGCAAAACTAGAATTAATAATAGACAAAAATCTATTAAAAAGGAATATAAGAGATCAAATTATAAGAAGGAAATTACTGTTCTTAATGGAGAAAGCAGTCAAGATAAGGAAGCATTCAAGAAAGAACCAGGTTGATTTCTACACATATGCTAAGTTGATTTCATTTTTGTTGGCTAAAATTTTATTATTATTCTTAAATACTTCAATTTTTTGAATTTCTTTCCCTTTTGCTATGAATTAATTATTTTGTTGAAATTATGCGTGTATATAGTTTTTCTTTTATCTTCTATTATGCTAGAAAATTAAGTGGAAAAATATGCAAAAAAAAAAATCAAGAATGTATATATCATAACTATTTTTCTTATGCTAGAAATATATGTTATTCATATTATTTTCATGTCCAATCAATATTTTTTTTTTTACCTTATGATAGAAAATGAAGTGATAAAAGAAGCAAAAAAATATCAAGAATACATGAAGAAGTTCCCGGTGCCGGAGCCAATCTCAGAGTCTGTTCCTCTCGAACCGTCATCATTTATCACATGGGAAAAACTAGGAGAATCAATGAAGCAAAAATATGAGCAACCATTGCATTATCTAACCCAAATGCTCTTGAAACAATGGGATGAATCAAGTGGCAATGGCATCTACAACAACAACATTGAAGTGATGATAATGAAGAAGAAACCTATTGGCAATGTTATTGATCCACTCACAGCTGAAGAAACTGTGTGGGTTATTGAAAATTTCAATAGGCAATTTGTCTCTCATCATTACATTGCTAAAATCTGGCTTTCTGATCCAAATTATCATCATTTTGTTGATGATTTGCAAAATTACTCATCCTTTAATTAGTGTTGAAAACTCAATTTTTATTAAATTTTTAAATAAAATGTTGTTTTTGTTCTGAGTTCAATTCTTGCAATTTTGATATATTGAACAATTGGGTTTGTCATCTTGTACAAGATTTTGAGAACAAATTGTTAATTTGTGATAAAAATTACTTATTCTATAACATTTTACATATGACTAAAAGGAAAATGAATTTGCTCATTGAGAATGGAAAAATATATGCATATATATTAATAGAGTACAAAATATGATTATCAAATTAAATAAATATCATATAAAAATGGTATAATTTTATAGTCATACGAACGATTTTTTTTTAAATTAAGCTTAAAATAATTTAGGACATACATGGGAAAATCCACCTTAGAAAAAAAAACCATAGGGTCAATTAAAGAAAGAAATGGGTAAGAAAAGGTAACATTTCACAAAATAGTGACACAAATTTAAAAAAAAAATGGGTTCATACATGATCAATGCCAGCTCAAAGTCAATTAATTGCTAAATATTTTTTGTCAATAAATAATTTTAAATTTTTACCTTAAAAAGGTGTGCATATACCATAAATGGCTCAATATTTAATGTTTTAAACAAAAAGCTTTTAATCACTTCTAAAAATTGTAAATTTTACTTTTTCTAGATGCAAAGTAGATTTACATATAAAATTACAAGTACACGTATAGGTAGTACATATTTAAATAATTATCAGTAGAATCAATTATTAAAAATAAAATAAAATTAAATAATTTCAAAGAAATATTTGCCAGGTATTTCAAAAAATAATAATTTCAAAACAGCAGTTACTAACTGCTGACTCGGATTTCTACACAAATGGCAATGAGAATCCGTTTGGATTTATTAGATGTATATCAGCAATAATAATATGTTCGTATTTGGACAAGAATTATAAAGTTTTTTAATATCTTGGTTAATTTAAATTTAAATCCAATAATTTAAATTCTTTTTTCTATTAAGTCCCTCCAAATATGTGTTACTCCTTAATTAACATCCACTTCCACTTTTTTTACTTGTTGTCCATGTTCTAAAATAGCTTTTGGGGAAATTCTATATCAAGAACTACTCATTTTTATGGGAATTTTATTAAGATTTTTTAAAAAAAAATAAAATACAACTATTATACAATTGAAGAGTATAGATTTCTATATTTTTTTTTGGTGAAAAAGAAATTACAACTCAAGTATTAAAAGCTCAACACATAATCTTTGTCAACCAACCGCAAACCCGGTTCTCTATCTCGCCTAAGCTTGACTATCTTGTCTTCCATTCTATTCTTTTCTCTAGTAATATAATTAAGATTTCAATGACTCAGGAGCTTCAAAAGCAAAAGAATTCTCCTTACTAAGGCAGAATTAGAACTATTATGAACTCCTTCATGAATAAGTTTAACAGCTTCAAGACTATCTGTCCAAATGATGACTTTTCGATAGCCATGTTTGAGGGCAATTTGCAGCCCATCAAGGATGCCCCATAACTTTGAATCAATAACTTCACAATTGCCCAAATACCTTGTGAAACCAACAATCCACTTCCCATTATGATCTTCCAAAATTCCTCGAGCTGCGGCGAACATCTCCCCAAGTTTAACCGAACCATCTGTATACAAATAGACCCAACCATCTGAAGACACCAGAACTAAATCTTATCTTAAAAATTTGGGACCTAGCGAAACTGATGCAAAAACATACTGCTTTGCCCAACATAATGATGTCTTGATAACCTCATCAATACTCCACAAAAGTCCTTGAAAAATGTAAAGGTTCCGAATCTTCCAACTGCGCCAAATGATAACCCCAAACAGACAAGATCAATTGACTCCTCCCGTTAGATTTATGTCCTACTAATTTCGTAAATTAAGCTCCATCCATTCATACAGAGACCCTGCAAAAAAAAAAGATAGTTTACCTGTAGGGATTAACTGTATCCATATGTCTCTTGCCGTTGTGCAATCCCTTAGAACATGAAAGACACTTTCATAGTTATGGCCGCAAGTACCACAAGCAGTATCTGATCCCAAACCTCTTTGTATCCTTTCAACATTGCTGAGCAAAAGGTGTTTGATAAAAAGCCAAATGAATACTCTAACCCTTTGTGGACCCTGATACTTCCACGGTAATTTTCAAACATCCTCTTTCGCATTCCATGAACCTTCCAAAAGTTTCTTATACGCACTTTTAATAAAGAAAGAGCTAAACATGGAGCTCCCCTAAATAATTCTATCTATGCTAGAATTTGGATGAGGTGACTGAATCCCTACAATCCGATGAATGATGTCTTCAGGTAACAATTCACTTCCATATTTTCATATATAAAGTACAACTAACACATCAAAATCTTACATTCATATCATTTTATATCATTAGTCATCATAGTGTCATTATTGCTCATTCTTGATTAACAAATTCTACCTAAGTAAAACATACATAGGTTATCCAAACACAAAAACACAAGTTAAAGGTATAATTTGCACAAACCAAGTACTTATGCATCATATCCAAAAGGAGTCCTATTACATGCCATATATAGCAAACCAAAATTTAAGTCTACCAAAAATTCCAAGATAATTTGATTCTTCGAGCTAATCCCATCTCTCAATGGAACACCCCAACCCCGACCTGAACGTTAAGGCCGAATCTAGTGATGTCACATGATAGCATTTTGAAAACTGAGTTGTTGCGATAAAACCATTTTTATGTGTTGACTTTTGTTATCTCCAAAATCATTTACCTAATTAATCGATTGTTTTAAAACATAATTTCGATGCGAAAACTTTAGAAAACATTTGTTTTGAGCAAACTAGTTCATTTTATGGAAAACCTTGATTGTTAGGAAAATTTGTATTTTGTTAAGTTTGAATTTAAAACCCGTGAAAGCATTTAAGTCTTTCCAAATCTTAAGTAAACAGTCCATAAAGTCCAATTACATAGACATTTCCCCAAAATCAATAAATCCATAAATGAGAGAAAAATAATTTAAATACGTGTGGCTATTGTCGACTCCTCCATTGCGTTGATCCATCAAGTTTGGGGATTACCTGTACAGCTTAAACAGAAAGGGTGAGTTTTCGCAAACTCAGTGTGTAATCCCCACAAAAAACATGCATAACAAACACATTAGAATACAATCAAATATAAACTAGGCCTAAGCCCATTGCAGATTCAGTTTGGGCCTTAGCCCACTCAGATGCAGAATCAGAAATGTACTAGGGCCTTAGCCTAATCAGTTACAGTATGCAGAATAAAACAGATTAAACAGAGTCCTACCTCCAACCTTTACATACCAACTCCGTCCAACCTACACACCATGTGGGGATAAAATCGAACCACCCATACTACACACCATGCTATACCGAAATGCGGCACATAACAGCTGAGCTACCAGATATCAGGCTTAAGAGCTTTTTAGAATACTTGCTCTAAAACATTAACCCCACCCCGATGCAATGCAACATACCAATATGACATGCAAATATGCAATTAACAGATCATACAAATTGGTGTACATGTTAAGGCACATACAACATAATCAAATCATGTAATTAGGGGTCCAGTAACTATTACCAACCCTACAGTATGTCCTAGTCGACTTGGGCGACCTGAGCAACCATTCAGAGTATTTTAGAAAATTGGGCTTACACGCCCATGTGGCCTGCTCGTATGGGCCTACACGGACGTGTAGGCCCACACGGCCTAAATTGGCCTCGATCGTGTGGATCATATGGCCTGGCCCAGAATTCCACACGTCCGTATGGCCCACGCACACGGTTGCGCCTGCCATCACATGACCATTTCATGCAACCGTGTCTTGCGCGCATGCCTGGCTCGTCGATCACACGCCCGTGTGCTTTCACACAGCCTACCACACGGCTGTGTGGCGTCGACAGAAAGGTTTTTGGCTTTTACCAAAAGCTCGATTCTTGTATTTTCGGGTACACACCTAGTATTGATTCGAAGCTAAAATGACCACGAGCACTCCAGAACCTTCATTTAACCAATATAATGCAAAATTAGTCACTTAAAGCTATACTCAAACGAAAACGCATGACAAAGATCAAACACTAAACTCACAAATCGTTATCTTCAGTCGTACAATCGGGGTTTCACACACTTCGCATGTCAATCAGAGATCTCCAGCCCTTTGATTATCTTATAAACACCAATCGACCCTGTTAACAACGATTCATTAATCCAAAGTTAGCAATAAAATGCTAATTGCACTTACTAAACGTAAAGAGAGAACAAAAATAATGGATTGCGAAACCTTAGTAGTAGTGTACAGCCCAATTTTGGGCCACTCCAGACCCACCTAAATTAACCCAAATTACCCAAATCCACTCCAGACCCACCTAAATTAACCCAAATTACCCAAATCCACCCTCATCCCAATTAAATTACCCAAACCCCATCACCTAAACCGACCCCTACCCACCAGCCCAATACAAACCCAATAGCTAATCCTCAGCCCAAATTACAACCAAACAGACCCAACTAACCAGTTTAGGGTTTCAAAAAGCTGAAACCCTAAACCACCTAATCCCATTACCCTATACCATTCTGACCTACACCAACCCTCTGCCACCACCGCCTCTGTCACGTCACTGTGGCCACCGTCCTCAACTTGTACCTGCAAATAATAAATAGAAAATGACAGAAAGAATAGAAACAAGTTATAACAGAGGCTATAAAAGCCGAATAGAAAGAACAAATAAGGGGTTCTTCTTTTTTTCTTTCTTTGTTTTCATTCGGCAGTAAGGAAAATACGAAACAAAAAGTGAAACATTCAATTTTGAGCCAATACGTTGATCAATCAGCATTTTAAACATAGAAATAGCACTCAGGCGAACAAAAAACAAAGATCAACGAATCGGGGTCAAAAGGATCGAAAGGTGATTTTGTTTTTTGATACTTATATTTCATTTTAAATCCCATTTTAACCATATACACATGCCAAAATATAATATATATAATAACAGAATAATAAATAAATAAATAAGGCAAAAAAAATCAGAAATTTACCTCTCCGGCCACAGGTATACGGTGGTGTTGCGCTGTGCATGTGGGCGGTGGTCGGTGCCAGGACCGTTGACGACTGCCGTGGGCGAACCCTTTTTCTTTCCCCCCCTTTCTTCCTTTTCTCTCTTCTTCTTTTTTTTTTTCTTTCCCCGTTTCAAATGAACAAAAAAAAAATTTTTTTATCTTATATAGGGACCAAAACGCACCGTTTTGGTCCCTGCCTTATTATTTAACGAAACGGCGTCGTTTTTAAACGTGGGTCGGGTCGACCCGACCCGCACCGGAAGGATCCGCGTGTTTCTTTTAGCGGAAGGGCAAATTGCGCAATCGGCCCTTCCGCATTTTCAGTGTTTTACAATTAAGTTTCATTTATTTTAAATTGGCCCTGAAATTTAATCCGATTTGCAATCTAATACCCCGTGTTGCATTTGCATTTTCGACCCATGGGTTTATTGCATTTTAACCCCTCCAGGTTAGGCGTGCGTTATAATTTCATCCTATATTGTTTATTTTTCTTTAAAATTACCCTGAAATTTTGTTTTTGTCAACATTTAGTCCTTTTTTATTTTTAGTTTATTTTCACATTATTTTCGTTATTTTATTTCATTTTAAATAATTATTTAATTATCATTACTATTATATTAGTATATATTTTATACACACACGTATATGTATTTGTATTTATATAGTATTTTTAATTAGTTTATTTTAATGTTATATTACGTTTATTTTTTCGAATTTCTATATTATTATTATTATTAGTTCAAGCTTAGTTATATATTTATATATTTATAATGTGCGTACATACTTAATATATTCGTGTATACTTAAGTAATACTATTGTTTTTTTTTTGTGTATATATTATCTAAAGGTTTTAGTATTACATATATTCTTCAGTATATTATATATATGTTTTTTATATACCATACTTTATATGTATCATGTTTTAATGTTATATTATTATATATATTGTATTATTATATTTTTATGTTTTTAATACCATACTACATAGATATTATTATACTTTATTACATAATAAGTACCCATGTTTTATTATATATATATATATGTACATATACTCTCTATTTGTATTATTTTCTTATATCATATTATTCATTTTTATACTTATTATTTTCATCATTTCATGTATAGTTCAATTAATATAAATAATAATACATTTATAATATCATCATATCTATATATGTATTTTTATTTACATATTTTATAATGCGATTGTATTTAAGTTTGCATGTATTGTTACTATCCTTAACATTATCGTCATATTACAATATTCGCTTCAAAAAAATGTTTTAATTCTTCCATTTAATCATTCCAATTTGCTTTACGACATTTCGAAACCCCATTCGTGTTTTCTATTTAATTTCAATAATCAAGGCAATATATCGATTTAACATTAAGTCACCGAGTTCATCGCTATGTTGGGTGAATGTCAATTGACTCGTGTTAAAGCGATATACCCTTTTCAAAAAACCAAAATAAACTAAAATTCCTCGTCTTTTTAACCGGATCACAACTAAATTTTACATTGAATTCGTATTTTTGAGAATTAAGACAACATGTGTTTATAAGATGCCAATTTTGGGCGTCGCGAGGTGCTAATACCTTCCTCACGCGTAACCGACTCCCGAACCCTATTTTTTCTCGAGTTTTTGACGTAGACCTTAATTCGGCCTTTTTCTCGCTTTTAAAAGGAAATCTAATAGGTGTCCGATCACACCTATAAAAAGGATCGGTGGCGACTCCCCTGTTTATTTCAAAAATCAAACGTCAGCTTTCAAGTTTTTAATAAATCGCCATAATTAGCAACCCGAAACCAAAATTTTTACGTCGCTACAAGTAGGAAGGGAACGATTTTATATAGGAAAAAGGAAGAATAAAAATGACAGCAAGGGGAATTTAAGGAGAGCAAAATGGCAGCAAAGCCTGAGAACAAAGGTGGAAAAATTGAAACTTGAGATAAGAAATCCGTTTTGGCAAAAAATTTTGATCACTTTCCCCTAAACACTCACCACAAACCCACTACTTAGATTTTCAGTAAAACTCAAACTCTAGCCAAAATTTTATAGAAAAAATAAAACCCTTGCCATTATGGAGATTTTAACACAAGACCTCCAACATTTGCACATTTCACTTAACCACCAGACCAGCAAGCCCATTCTACTAAAATTTTACACACAATAAAAAATAAGCCTACTAAACCAGTGTAAGGCTTTATTCATTAAAAAGCCCAAAATTTCCAAATGCAAGGCTTGAACTTGAGACCTTCTCAAACACACCCAGAACATTTAACCATTGAAGCAGATACACAATTGTGTCACACATTCGTAAAAACAAAAATTTAAATTTTTGGGGCATTACACCCGATCCAAAAAATGTATCTACAAGAAACAAAACAAATAATACAAGCAAGCTTTCATGAAGCTTAGTAAGTTCATCGATTGAACGGTAAAGCTTATCGAATCAACATAATAATAATTCAACTAAAAAATTAATGAAAAGATTTCTTGTCAACGAGGTTATTATCTAAATTCCTGTCAATTACAGCTCCCAACAAGTGAGTAATGCTTAAACATTAGTTCAAATCAATTTTCTACATTCCAAAAACATTCATATTTCTTACTATCACAATGCATAATCTTTTTAACATATAAGAATAATACAACATTTACCACTTTTACACATATATACTATTACAAACCGCTTACCGTTTCACACATCGCATTTAGATCCTCACTTTTTTCATCTGATGAATACTGTAAAGATGATTAAAACCCCAGTACAAGTTTCCTATTGTACCATAGTCCAACTATGGTCTTACATAGGCATTGCCACAGCCCTTCCATGGTTTTACATTCATAGTGCCATAACTCCATTATAGTCTTATCATCAGAATGCCATAGCCTTGCTTTGGTCTTACATATAAACACTATCATGGTCCAACAATGGTCATACATTCATAGTGCCATAACTCAATTATGGTCATATCATCAGAATGCTGTAGCCCAATTATGGTCTTACATATATGCACTGCCATGTTCCAACCATGGTCTTAAATACTTCAATTTTTTTTAATTTCTTTACCTTTTGCTATGAATTAATTTTTTTTTTTTTGGAATTATGTGTGTATATAGTTTTTTTCTTTTATTTTCTATTATGCTAGAAAATTAAGTGGAAAAATAAGCAAAAAAATCAAGAATGTATATATCATAATTGTTTTCCTAATGCTAGAAATTTATGTTATTCATATTATTTTCATGTCCAATCAATATTTTTTTTCTTATCTTATGATAGAAAATGAAGTGATAAAAGAAGCAAAAACATATCAAGAATACATGAAGAAGTTCCCGATACTGGAGTCGATCTCAGTGTCTGTTTCTCTCGAACCGTCATCATTTATCACATGGGAAAAACTAGGAGAATCAATGAAGCAAAAATATGAGCAACCATTGCATTATCTAACCCAAATTCTCTTGAAACAATATGATGAATCAAGTGGAAATGGCATCAACAACAACAACATTGAAGTGATGATAATGAAGAAGCAACCTATTGGCAATGTTATTAATCGATGCACAGCTGAAGCAACTGTGCGGGTTATTGAAAATTTCAATAGGCAATTTGTCTCTCATCATTACATTACTAAAATCTGGCTTTCTGATCCAAATTATCATCATTTTGTTGATGATTTGCAAAATTACTCATCCTCTAATTAGTGTTGAAAACTCAATTTTTAATAAATTTTTACATAAAATGTTGTTTTTGTTCTGAGTTCAATTCTTGCAGTTTTGATATATTGAACAATTGGGTTTGTCATCTTGTACAAGATTTTAAGAACAAATTGTTAATTTGTGATAAAAATGACTTATTCTATAATATTTTACATATGACTAAAAGGAAAATAAATTTACTCATTGATAATGGAAAAATATTTGTATATATATATATATATATATATATATATATATATATAAATAGAGTATAAAATATGATTATCAAATTAAATAAATATCATATAAAAATTGTATAATTTTATACTCATTCGAATGATATTTTTTTTAAAATCAAGGTTAAAATAATTTAGGACATATATTGGAAAATCCACCTTAGAAAAAAACCATAGGGACAATTAAAGAAAGAAATGGGTAAGAAAAGGTAACATTTCACAAATAGTGACCCAAATTTAAATTTAAAAAAAAAAAAAGATAGGTTCACCCATGGTCAATGCCAGCTCAGAGTCAATTAATTGCTAAATTTTTTTTGTCAATAAATACATTTAAATTGTTACCTAAAAAAGGTGTGCACATACCATAAATGGCTCAATATTTAATGTTTTAAACAAAAAGCTTTTAATCACTTCTAGAAATTGTAAATTTTACTTTTTTTAGTTGCAAAGTAGATTTATATATAAGATTACAATTACACGTATATGTAATACATATTTAAAACTGCTGACTTGGATTTCTACACAAATGGCAATGAGAATCCGTTTGGATTTATTAGATGTATATCAGCAATAATAATATGTCTCTATTTGGACAAGAACGATAAAGTTTTTTAATATCTTAGTTAATTTCAATTTAAATCCAATAGTTTAAACTCTTTTTTTTCTATTAAGTCCCTCTAAATACTTGTTACTCCTTAATTATCTTCCACTTCCACTTTTTTAAACTTGTTATCCATATTCTAAAATAGCTTTTTGGGAAATTCTATACCAAGAACTACTGATTTTTATGGGAATTTTATTAAGATTTTTTTTAAAAATTAAATACAACTATTATACATTTTAAGTGTATAGATTTCTATATTGATAACACATCATGAAACATATAATGATTCAATTACTTAAAAATTAATTCATCTACTACTAGACTAATTGCTCTGAATGCACAGCTTAAAGATCTTAACGGTTTATCTACTATTAGATTAATTGCTATGTAATAGTTTGTCCTTCTCTTTTTAAACAAAAAAAAATTAATTCATAATGCAATTATTTAATTAATATTTTTATCTTTCCGATGCTTAAGTTAAAAACCACAAGTTAAAAAAAAAACACGTGGTACACAATTTTATGCAACGTACGTAATTTTATTCAGGCATGCACATTGCACGTCCAAATTGAGATAGAGGTATATCAATAAAAAAAGCTATGCTTCCTCAACCAAAATATTGAATAATAGCTTAAATAAAATAAATGAAACAATCTACTAGGACTAATTTAAAAACAAGAGCAAAATTGAGAGCAAAAAAGCAAAATCCTAGAAAAAGAGAAGCACACCAACCCCCTAAGGGCCTATAAATAGTGCAAAAAAAAACACCAGGCAACAACACATCCATAAACATTTTAGCATTAGCATTTTTGTGGTCATGACTTCAAGTGGTGAGTCAAACTCAAGAAGGAATGCAACAATGGTGGATGCCGAACTGGAGCAATTGTCGCCACTATCAACAATCACTTTGCAGAATGTAAAAGATCGGCCTCACCAAAAGAGAAACAATAAGCTACCAGGAGGCACTATTAGGTATTTTGACAATAGCGACCCTCGCTATAGTTGTCTGCTTAATGGTTGGTTGGCTGAAGAGCGCTGTGTGCCGTCAGGCAGGCTCTACAGGGTAAAACCTTTGATAATCCATACATATATACATACAAACATATATGATTCCATATATACATGCACATAAATTTTAAAGATCTTTTAGTTTTATTTTGTCAAGAAAATGATATTTCTATGCTGTTTGGATTGTTAAAATACAACAACTCGACTTAAAAATACTTAGAAGATGGGATAGAATAGTCTTCTATCATTTTGTTCCTATTTTATGTGGTTGCATTCAAATTTTAATTCTAAATTCTATCAAATTCATATAGATTGATACAAAATTTTGATATTTTATGTCAATTTTTTTATTTTTCTTTAATTATTTTTTTTATGATTCTATTAAAAATATAATTGTTAAATTAAGTTATTGAACTTAAAATTTTTAAAATTTATATGCATGTATATGTATTTATATTATGTAATTGAGATATATTTGCATCTATGATATGTATTTTGTTAAAAAAAGTTAAACTATAAATATATGTGTGTGAAAAATACTTGAAAATAAAGATAAATCTAAAATAATAAATTAAGATAAACTAGTACTATCAATAAGGGCTTGGCGGCCTTGGCATTGTTGTAAAAGGTTGTGCAGGGGCGAAGCCAGAAAAATTTTTTAGGGGGGGCTGATGAAATTTTAAATTTTTATAGTTTATATTTTTATAATTTTTAAAGGATTAAATTGAATTTTTATAATTTTAGGGGGGGCCAAAGTGTAATTTTACTTTTATTAATTTAAAATTTTTAAAAAATCTCAAGGGCCTGAAATGAAATTTTCTATTTTAGGGGGGGCCGGGGCCCATTCCAGCCCCCCTAGCTACGCCCCTGAGGTTGTGGCCTAGGCCTTAAAGGCTTGGGTTTGAGTCCCACCATCTACATCTGTGATGTGTGGGTTTGTCTCCTACCTTGTGCACATGACTTGTGTGGATTTTGTCTAGATTACTGTTGTCGAAGATACATCATTTTGTATGTTTTGCAGTAAATAAATATATAATGAAAATTTTTCATTAATAAGAAATGGCTGATGATGATTATGGGTGCAGTATTATTATGACCCAGTTGGGTGTCAGTACCGCACAAAAACTAAAGTGCTGTGCGCATGGGAAAAAATGGATGTGATCTTCATTCATCCTTGATTAATATTTAGGTAAAATAAATTATATTTTTTTCTAAAAAATGAACATCTTTTATTAATTATCTCTTTTAATATTTTTCTGATCATTATTTTTATCTCTAATTCATGGTGTAATGTTTTTAATTTGCAGGGTTGAAGAAATTTTCTGAAGCAGCAGTTAAGTAATTGTGAATTTTAGGAAGAAGTTTGATCTTCCATATGAGACTTGGGAGCACAATGATGGACTCTTTTGTTTAACTTTATGGTTGTCATCTATATTTCTGTAGTTTTGCATTAACTTATGGAAAAATAAACTTATCTTTAAATTGCACAGTTAAGTAATATTAGCTAATTTTCTTAGATAGAAGCTTATTATTATTTGAATTAATCTGTTTAAGGGTCCAATCTAAATTCGTTTCAATATTTAAGATTTGAATAATGGTTAAATCATTAGAGGATAATGTCCTTTGCATTGCATATGGAAAGAAGAAGAATTGCCGCTGATGTCGTGTTTTATTTGAGAGACGACTTAGAAGCTTCAACGTAGTCAAGAAACCAACATAGATAACTGGCATTGAATCCAATATTCGGTCGTATGAATCATTTGCTCAAGCTATCTTGAAGTGGATTCGGAAGTCGATATCGATCATCACACGCAATGAGAATCCGTTTAGATTTATTAGGTGTATATTAGCAATAACAATATGTTTGTATTTGGACTAGAACTACAAAGTTTTTTAATATCTTGGTTACTTTCAATTTAAATCCAATAATTTAAACTCTTTTTCTATTAAGTCCCTTCAAATATGTGCTACTCCTTAATTAACATCCAATTCCACTTCTTTAACTTGTATTCAATGTTCTAAAATAGGTTTCTGGAAAATTGTATGTCAAGAAAGGTGAGAACGGCGGATGCCAAGCCGAAGCAATTGTCGCTGCTATCGGTGACCAATTTGCAGATAGTACTTAACTGTGGAGGTAATGGGTAGTTTTTTTTAATTAATTATCCTAAAAGCTGTAAAAAAAATCTGTCTCAACCGTTCAGTATCCCACCATCTTCCCACTCTCACGTTCCTCCCTTCCACTTCTCCATCTTTTACTCATTTTGTTTGTCGAAACTATTTTTAAATCGGGTTTTGGAAAATGGGAATAGACTTTAAGAAAAACAAAAACGGGAGTCGCCACCAATCTTTTTAAGTGTGATTGGATCACCTTATAAAATGTTTTGTTTTAAAACATTAATTTTGGTCTACGAAAGTCGAGAAAATGGATTCGGGAGTCGGTTACGTACGAGGAAGGGTTAGCACCCTCATAACGCCCAAAAATTGATACCTAATTGATTATCAAGTGTCTTTAATGTCGGAAATTTGAAAGTTTTAAGATGCAAACCTCTTTTAATTAGAATGTCTCAATTTTGAAAATTAAGGCTCACTTATTTCAAACGAGTCAAAACATCACATCCAGTAAGGTAGGACGCAACATTTTAAAACCTTCGAAACTAAACTCGTCTTTCGAAAATTTCTATCTCGAAACAATAAAACGTCATATCCAGTAAGTTAGGACACTATGTTTTGAAATCTCAAAATAATTGTTTAAGTTTTGAAAACTCAAAATCACTTAGAAGGGTGCTTGACTATTCGAATTCAACGAGAAAAGTCGCAACCCAGTAAGTTAGGGCACTACCTTTCTCGAAGTTTCCAAACATCAAGCATTGCCTTTTATTTTTAAAAAACTTTTGAATCTAGTTTTTAATTAATGCAAGAAGAACCGTATATATGCATTATAACATGTAAGATAACATTTTACAATAATAAGTAGCTAAAACATGCATTTAAATAATATGATAGCCGTAATATAGAGGTTCTATACTAGATACATACATAAATATAGCAAATATAATAACATTCATATTAAGATATAAATAGCATATATTGAAGATGAATAAGCAAAGTATACGAACATACAAAGTAATAATTAATTTAAAAATGATACATGATATATAATTAGACATATATAAAACAAATGCAATAATAATAAAAATGTAGTAACATATATATCAATCAAACAACATTTAATAATATTATGAAACTAGCATCTAATATATAAATGATATAAAATATAATAACATATAAATATTTAATTCGTATTAAAATATAAAATAAAGTGAGTAATTATTAATAAAATAAACTTAAAATTAAAAACAATGTTTAAAATAAGTTATGTATAATAATATAATATGAAGAAGATATAAGGAAATATAAAATAAAATAATAATAATATAATAAGTATTTTGCATATAAAAATATGGTAAAATAATTAATATATGATATATATATATAAAAAACAAATTAAATATATTTGTATAATAAAATATATAATAAAAAATATATAAGAAAGACAAATATTATAAGGAATATTAAACAATAAAATATAGTATGTAATAAAAATACATAAATAATTATAATGAAATATAATATGGTGTATGTATAATGATAATAATATAACAAATATTTTACATATAGTATAATAAATAATATAATAAAAATATATATCATATAATAAAATTTTTAAACATGTATAATGTATAGCCTATATTATAGGTAAAATATAAAATAGTAAATAGGATATGAGTAATTTTTTATATAATAAAATAAATAATATACATACATAATAAAAATATATAATAAAAGAGAAGATGTAATATATATAAATGAAATATGAATACTATTATATAAATAAAGATAATATATATTATTATTTATTAATTTTTTTTAAAAGATTTACCATTTATAAATTTAGTAAGTAATAATACATAATTTATAAAAATATATAAAGAAATATATATATTAAAATATATAATAAAATATAATTATTAGATAAGATATATTATAATAAAAATAATATAATGGGTAATAAAAATAATATATATAACTATTATAAAAATAATAATAATATATAAAGTATTTCAAGTAAATTAAAATATGAAAAGGATTAAAATTGAATTTAATTAGAAAATCTAGGGTTAATTTTAAACTAACAAAAAGAATTAGGCCTAATTAGGAAGAATTCAAACCTATAAGGGACTCACTGGGCAATTTGCCCTAATCCCAAAATGACACCGTTTTCCAAATACCGTTTTAAAGTCACTGAGAGGACTAAATTAAAACAAAATTAAAACACTAGAGCTAAATTATAAATATTAAAATTGTGAGAGGACCAATTGGGTAATTAACCCAATCTTAAAAAACACGCGGATCCTCCCCGGGTTATCGGGTCAAAACGCGGATCCTTAGCTTTAATACGACGTCATTTTAGGCTTATTGGATTAAGCCAAAACGGCGTCGTTCTATTAAGGCTATATAAGCTAAATTTTAACCTAAAAATCATTTAGAAACCCGGTTAGAGAAAAAAAAACTTAAAAAAATCCTCTGTAGGAGGATTCGGGGTCGGCCTCAGAGCCTCGTCTGGCCCCTGTTCTCAGGCGCTACGCGCCCACGCACCACCGCGAGGGCCACCGCACACGGTGATCGGAGGGCTAAAAACCGTCTTCCTTTCAAGGCGAAAACAAAGGTAACTCTTTCGTTTCTTTATATTATCAGTTTTTATTGAATATTGATTCGTATACTTCGTTGAAAAAATAAAAAGATCGAAATATAAACTTAAATCACCTTTTTTGAAGAAACTGCCTGAGCTTTATGAATATGTGTATATATATTTTCTTCTGTAAAAAAAAAATTCGTCCTTTTACATTATTCGATTCATGCTTTTATAGCCACTTTTTACAACATATTTACATATCTTTTATTTCTTCATATGTTTGCTTCGTTTCTGCTGTTTTTCTTTCCCTTTTTGCAGGCAGTCGAGGAAAATCCAGCGACGATTGTGCTGGTGATGTAGATTTAATCTGGTGACCTCAGAACGTCCTCTACTGCGAAGATCTCGACATCGATTGAGGTGCAATGGTCATTGGTGAGGCCTGAGATCACGGTGCACCAATGTGGCAACGTTTCTCGTGACCATCAATCTGCCCATCATTAATGAGGGCCAGCTGGAATATTACGAGATGAATCGACATATTGACTGCGGCGCCTAGGGTTTCTGAAACCCTAGGTCTTCCTACTTCTGCTAACCATTTGGGCCATCCGGGCCTTTCTGCCTTGAGTCTGCTTGGGCCATTAAGTTTTGGGTTAAGGGTGTAACGGGTATAGGGTAATTTAGCTGGGTTACGGGTTAATGAGTTAGTAGGCTGTTGGGTTGTAACCGGTCTATTTGGTTTAGGCTAAATGGGTCAATTAATTTGGACTTTTGTACATGGACTGTAATAAATAAATATTTATTTAATTTTTGTTTTTGGGTTTTAAAGCCCGGGCAAATTTGGGCTATTATATTGTTTGTATTTCACGATTAATTCTTTAGTGTCAAAGAAAAGTTTTCTGATATTATTTTTACAAAATTTGTCATTCTTCTTCTGTATCTTTCTTTATTCGTTTCTTTTCGTCTTTGTCGCCCTTCCATCTTTGGGCTATTATTCTGACTTGAGTCATCGCTCCACTGGTCTTCTGTTATTAGCAGTTAGTAATCGTAGTTCGCAATTTATGTGTTTCTCGGGGTAAGTGGATTGTTTTCCTTTTGGGTAGTGTTATTTGTTGTTTCACTTCTTTTTCTGTCGCCTGAAAGGTAAGGGAACTGCTGAGCTTGGTAGTGGATGTTAGTCAAATTTCTTAATGTGTTTCGCTAGGTGAAGCACTTGTGGCGCGGAACGCTCTTCCAGCAAATTGAGATTATCGTCATCTCTCTCCTTTAGGGTAAGGGACTGATTTCATTCATCTAGGTCGTATTCAATGGCGGATTTTTTAGCATAAAGGTGCCCCTTTCTGATAACCCCTGTTGTTATAGTGTCAAGTATGTATGTGGTTAGTGTGTAAATAGTTTAGTGGTTAGGCAGGCAGTTACAAAAGCTGGTATCTGTTACATTTCTGTTAGTAGCAGTTTTAGAATTAATTTTCTATATAAGCTTGTGATTATGAACAGATGGAAAACAGAGTTGAATTCATTTTTATACCTTGAGAATATCTCTTCATCTTTTCTATATTGCTGTTCTTCTAGCATTCTTTCACCTGTTAATACTTGACTCTTTCCAGATGCATCCTTGACCTTTTTTATTCTATCCTGCTGATTTGACATCATCGATAATGGCCACACAACCAGACATGCCAACTCTCAACTACCCCGGGCAAGATTGCATATGTTTCGCGAAATGGCGGAGTCTGTTATCGACTTATCATATCACCCAATCACTTGTGCCCTCGTAATTAAACTTGTAAAGAAAATACGGCTCTTTAGAGGAAAATCGCTCCCTTACATCCTCGTATGCGACCTTTGAATACAAAGCTCGCCGAATGGATAAGAACTACCCCTTTCCTGCGGAACGATACGCGTATGTCGGCCTTCCCGACTTTCAGCGTTTAAATAGCCCAAGAAGGTAATCCATTAGGCAGACGGACCAAGCGGGCAATCCTCTTCATTTGTGAGCTCTTGGCTGACTTCGCGGAACAGTCCGTCTTTGGTGAACCTTCTCACAAGATAAACCTTCGCGGTTTTCCGCAGAAGATAGTCCCTAGCCTATTCTCCGGTATAGATAGTTACTGGAGGAATCTCCTATATAGATAGTCTCTCTTGTTTAACTTCTTGGTTGTCATCTATATCTATGTAGTTTCGCATTAACTTACGAAAAATAAATTTATAACAAACTTATCTTTAAATTGCACAGTTAAGCAATATGTGTTTATTTGAATTAATCTATTTAAGGGTCAAATCCAAATTCCTCTCAATATTTAAGGCTTGAATAATGGTTAAATACTTAACAACATTTTCTATATTATGGCTTAAATTTTTTTGGTCTAAGTTATGCTATGAACTTAGTAATTATTTTTATATTGGGTCTAAACTTGGCAATTGCAATGTTCAAGCTCCAATGTTATCAACCCATAGAATAATTTTTAATTATGTTTACATATCTTATTGTCTTATGTGATGATCAATTAATCTTATTCTAAAGTTTAAATTTAAGAAGTATTGTTGATAATAAATCAAATAATTTTTCGATATTATCTAATACCCCGGGTAAAGTTTATAGTAGTCTTTGCATTAGTTTACATAGATTTTCACCCTCTCACTAAAAAATTGAATATATTTGTTCATATACGTTAAATGAAAGAACAAATAATTACCTAATTAAAATTGTGCAATTAAATTCTTATTTTGATGTTTTATATATAAAGCATAATAATAAATTTAGCACTCAACCTTGATAGTTTTATTCAATTTTACCCCTAAAAATTGTATCTTTAAATACTTCTTTACTGTTTTCTACAAAAGCTATAGTAATAAATTTAGTCACCATCAACCTTTATTTATAACTTTATTCAATTTGACTCCTTTTTTTATGTAACACAATTTTGTCTTTTATTTCACATCAAAAAGTAATATAAAAAACATAAAAAAAATTTAAAAATCATAATTCAAAATTTATGGAAAAAACTTGTCACATCCCAAAAAACCAGGTTACTGGAACTAAGAGGGGTTACGTTTGGCTTTTGAACTTAGGTTGTGAAAATTTTGTAAAGTGAAGTGACATGTTTAAGTGGTTAAGTGTTGTGCTTGTGTGTGAGAAATCTTTCCTTGAATTTTTGTTATTTTTGTTCCAACCCCTATCTTTGAACATCTGGCTTATAAATTATTTTTACACAATAAATGGTAAGAATGAGTTTGTTGGTTTAGTGAAAAGGCTTTAACTAATTTAAAGATTATGTGTTTAAATCCCTATGTGTGCAAAAAGTTAAAATTATTTTAGCTTTTTAAGCTCTGGGGAAATTTTGATAGGATAACTAATCAGATTTAGTTAGGGTAATGGGTAGTTTTTAAAATTTTAATTAAAAGATTTGTTTTCCCTATTTTTCTCCCACTTGTTTCACATTACCCAACTTCTCACCCCTCACACACACCCTCTCTTTTATTTTTTCACGTTAATCTAGTAAAGTTGACCAATTTTTCTTCTCTGTTCTTCTTTTTTTTCCTTTTCCAATCTTCTGTTTTCTTCGCCATCGTTATTTACTGAGCTATTCAAAATTCGGTAGTGGGTGTTGTGATTCTGTCGTTTACATCTCGATTTTTGCGTAAGTATCGTTTAATCTTTTCAGCTTTCGGGGATTTCTGATACCTTTTGCTAATTAGGGATTTATGTGTAGTTGTGTTTCGTATCTTTGATTGACTAGGGTTTTTTAGGTGGAGATCGCGAGGCGATTAATCCTTCCGAAAATTAAGACTTGTGAGAGTGTTGATTTCATTCTAAGGTAAGTGTTTTAATGCCAATTTGGGGCTATTGTGTCTATTTGAGTTGATCATATTTTGGTTTGATTAGTATTTTAGGAAATCAAAGACCATATCCTCTTAATTGATTCTCTTCTGTGGGCTAATTCGTTAAGTGAATGATGTTTTTAGGTAATGGAATACTCGATTATTGAATCTACATCGAAATTTGACCAAGTGTGTGACTCAAACTTATAAAAATGGCGATCAACAGAAAATCGACAAACTCACTATCGGAGTCACAGGACAATGTGGAAGACCATGTGATAGGCTGTGTGGGACCATGTTACCCACATGAGCTGGGCTATTTGGGTCGTGTGGGCCACACGAGCGTGTATTAGGTCGTGTGGGCTATACGAGCTAGGCCAGTTGTGCGTGTGGGCCCATTTTCTGATAAATTTGTCACTTAGGGCCACTTTGATTTGTGATTCATAATTATATTCTTCGTACGGTCTGATCTGCTTAATAAGACTTGAAAACAAAGCATATGTTAAAATGCTTATGTATGTGATGTGTTTAAGGTATGTGAATTATATATGTATGATCTGTGTTTTGTCAATTCTGATGGCATATTTCCGTTTTGTTATTTTGTTTTTGAGCATATATGATGTCTAAACATGTTAAATTCTATACCTCTGAATCTTCTGTTTGACCATGCATGTGACGTTATGGCAAATTTGATTTGCATTGGTTGAGAATGTGACATATTCTCTACGAAGCGTGGAGTTTCATGCCTTCTGACTTCTATTATTGTACAACTGCATGTTCTACATGCTTTTCATTCTGACTCAATATATGCATGCCATGTCCCATTACATGGGGTTTGGGATAATGTCTAAATGAGGAAGTTCTCGCAGTTTAATAATCTGCACTATCTAGTGATTTATCCGTATTTCTGTCTGGCATCTTGGCTGCAATTTAGTGGCTTTACCACATATCAAATCTGGCAGTTTTAATTGCAACTCTGGTGGCATTAACCATAATCATCTGTTAGTGTGATTGGATGGACGAGTTCCGGGAAACTTTATTTGATGTGTAGCGGAGTTGGGTAAGAAGTTTTTGCAAAATCTACATTATGTTTTTTGAAAAGTATTGCACTCGCAAAAGCATGCATTCTTAGTTTTGCTCAATTGATTAATATAAAATTCTCTACAATTCTATGATTTGATTGTGGTGTTGTTTGTGTTCTTTATTTGAGTTTGGTTATATACTAAGTTTTATATCTCACTCTTCTGTATTTGACTTTTTAGGTAATCGGCAATTTTAAAAGTGGACAGCATGCAGGAGTACGGATTTGTTTTCCGGCTTAAGATGGTTTCAATTATTATTAATTAAGTTTCTGGACATTTGGTTTCTGGACTAAGTTTGTAGACTTAGTTTTGGTTTTAGGTATTGTTATTTAGTTAAAGTTTTCCTACATGGTTTCTGTTGATAAACAATCAACGTTGGGCTTTCAAAATTAAACAAACTAAGATTTTTCCACTGCAAGAATTTAAATTGGGTTTTATGAAAGTTAAAAACATAAGTTTTTGAATATGCAAAATCAAAAAAAATATACGTTTTCAATTGTAGAAATCACGGTTTTCAAATATTAACCCCAAAATTTTTCGCTGCTTTTCTAAATAAATGATTAAGTGATTATGTTTTGAAATAAGTGTTTTCAAACTTGAGATTTTCTAAAACTCGTATGAGGCCAGCTAAAATTTAAGATTTTTTTAATTACATGATGTCTAAGCTGGATTTTAAATTGGTTTTTCAAACGTATTGATGTAACTTCTCCAGATTCAACCATAACAACTAGTCCTGGTTTTATATTTAATGCAAATGTATTTTTTAAGTTCTATTTTTCTTCATATATCTGATGGACCACACTTTTATATTTAATCTATATACTAAATCGAAATGGAAAATTTTGTCACGTGGCACATTCGAAACTCACTTTATTTTTTTTATTTTACTATAAACAATTAGATTTTAGTTTTGTTCCCTCTAATATATTTTAATTTTGAAATTCAATATTTATAATTTAATTTTTAACATAATTTGATCCTAATTTATAAGATGTCATTAATTAATCTCAGATATTAATATCATCAACTTTTAAATTAAAATATTATATAATTATATATAATTTGAATACTATAATAATTTTATAGATTAGTAAGTGGAATCCCCTTTCTTTTAGGTTTGTCTTATTCTTTTTAACAGTGATTAATTTCAAATTTAACTCCTAAACTATTTTGAAACTTAAATTTTAATTTACATACTTTAATTTTCAACATAATTTAATCCCTTTACTTCTATAATGTTATAAATTAATTTAAATAGTTAATCCTGTCAACTTTAAAAAAAATACTTAATGTTATTTTCATAATTAACCTTAAAAAATTATTTGACAAGTGTTTTTAAAAAATTAATTTCAAAACAACAGTTACATAATACATGCTGACTTAGATTTGACTCAGATTTCTACACAAATGGCAATGAGAATCCATTTAGATTTATTAGCAATAATAATATGTCTGTATTTGGACAAGAGCTAAAAAGTTTTTTCTTTTATATCTTCTTTAATTTCGATTTAAATCCAATAATTTAAACTATTTTTCTATTAAGTCCCTCCAAATATGTGCTACTTAATCAACATCCACTTCCAATTCTTTAACTTGTAATCAATGTTCTAAAATAGCTTTCTGAGAAATTGTATATCAAGAAAGGCGAGAACGGCAGATGCTAAACCGAAGCAGTTATCACTGCTATCGGTGGCCACTTTGCAGATAGTAAAAGATCGGCCTCATCAAAAGAGCAATAGGGAGCTACAGAGAGGTACTATTAGGCACTTTGACAACAACGACCCCCCTATAGTCGGTTGTGCGCTGCTTGCTTGGCTGATAAGCGCCTTGTGCTGTCAAGCAGGCTCTACAAGGTAAAACCTTTGATAATCTATACATCTATACATATAAAGATATATGATATATGCTTCTATATATACGTGCATATAGATTTTATAGATCTTTTAGTTTCAGTTTTCAAGCAAATGAAATGGTAGTGAGATTTCAACGATCAAATCAGAGGTACCTTCTTTTTCTTGAGAGTTTATAAGTACAAATATAATACAATACATGCACAAACAATTACAAATAAAATCAAACCAATAAAAAACACAAAAAAATTAGATATTAACCCACACCTGACAATTGTATATGATAGAACTATAGACTCACATATAACAATTATGCATAGTAAAACATGTTGAACTTTACTGATAATACTAAAGCCTCCTTGACAACAGGTAGTATATGGACTAGAGTTTGGATAGCTGTTTAGCTTTTTTTTTTCTTAAATTATCTATAATTAACTAACCCTTTTGTATGTTTTGCAGTAAATAAATATATAAGGAAAATTTTACATTGATAAAAAATGGTTGATGATGATGATGATGGGTGCAATATTATTATGACCCAGTTGGGTGTCAGTACCACGCAAAAACTGAAGCACTGTGTGCATGGGAAAAAATGGGTGTCATCTTCATTCATCCTTGATTAATTTAGGTAATATAAATTATACCTTTCTCTAAAAATAGAAATTTTTTTTATTAATCATCTCTTTTAACATTTTCCTGATCATTATTTTTATCTCTAATTCATGGTGTAATGTTTTTAATTTTTTATCAATCTATATGAATTTGATAGAATCTAGTATTAAAATTAGAATCCAACCACATAGGATAGCATAAAAATGATAGAAGACAATTTATTTTTCATAGAGTTATAGAAAGTAAAAATAATTAAAGAAAAATAAACAATTTGAAATAAAATATCAAAATTTTGTATCAATCTATATGAAATTGAACCAATCTAGTATTAAAATTTGAATCCAACCACATAGAATAGGATAAAAATGATAGAAGACTAGTTGTTTTTCCCTATTTTCTAAGTATTTTTCAGTTGAGATGTTGTATTTTAAGAATCCAAACAACGTAGAAATATCATTTGCTTGACAAAATAAAACTAAAAGATCTATATGCATGTATATATGGAAGCTTATATCATATATCTTTGTATGTGTAGATGTTTAGACTCTCAAAGGTTTTACCTTGCAGAGCCTGTCTGACAGCACACGAAGCTCTTCAGCCAACCAACCAGCTAGCAAACAACTATAAGGGGGTCGTTATTGTCAAAGTGCCTGACAGTACCTCCTGGTAGCTTCCTATTTCTCTTTTGATGAGGCCGACCTTTTACTATCTACAAAGTGGCCATCGATAGATATGACAACTGCTTCGGTTCAGCATCCGTCGTTCTCACCTTTCTTGACATACAACTTTTCATAAAGATATTTTAGAACATTGATTACAAGTTAATGTAGTGGAAGTGGATTTTTTTTTCCTTAGTCAATATAAAGATAAGAAAAATAGAAGGAAATTGGCGAAATCCAACATCTTTAAAAGATGACAAGACTACAAAACATTCATAGTACTCTTACACTTTAGAGAACAACCCAACATGAAGTAATCAACTACAACTCTATCAATCTCAAAAAACACCACCAGGCTTTAAATAGCGAAGATCTCCTTATACCTGTTTTTGCCAGAGCATTATCCATACAATTGGCTTGCTGATGTATATTTATGAATTGAACATGCAACAGCTGATTAATACCACAGTCAATACCAATGCATACACTCCGTAGCATCCATGGTCTATAGCTCCTATCCAACAACCACTTTAAAACAACACACAAGCTAAATTCAATAACTAAAGGAATTTTTTGTTGGAACATTTTCAAATATTTATAGTGTTCTAATAACTATAAATGAATGACTGTAATTAATTAAAAGATAAATATTTTCGTCGTTGGTCAAAAGTTATATCATTTAATTTTGAAAAAGAATTATAACTATTTAAACAATATTACTTGAATGGTTTTAAAATTAAATGAATAATTATATGTTTTTTAAAGATATTATGTAACACCCATATCCTATTATGTTATCATAATAGGGTTATGGAGTGTTACCGTACAAGTCGAAACATTTCACTTCAATTAGCATCCAATCATAAAAATAATTTCATAAATTCAGATAAGATTCAACATGAAATAAATCAAACATTTATGGGTCTTAAATTGAGCCTTTGAAGCCGTGAAAATAAGTTACAAACATTTAGGGATCAAATCGAAACAAATCAAAATATTCAGGGAAAATTTTAAAAAAATTCAAAATAGGGGTCACACGATCGTGTGGCACTAACCAAGTCGTGTGGTGCAAAGACATGGTCATATGGCCAATCGTATCCTAAACCCTGTATCATTCGAAATGAATCCACATTGTCTTGTCGCAAGTCATGTGCTAGCCCGTGTAACAATCGAAATACCCTCACACTGTCGTATCTCAGACCGTGTGGATACTACACTTAAACACGCTTAGGGCACATGCCCGTGTAGGTTGCCCGTGTGTGACACACGGCCAGGTGATAGTCCGTGCTCAGGTTGCGTGTATCCAAAATTAACCCAAAACATGTTCTTTCCTTCTCCCATATGCATTTATACCTAAACATACTCAAACATACAATCAAATAGGTCATTTGACACCTTGAATATCAATCTATTCATATAATATAATCAATCTTAACCCTAACCAATATGTCATCATAGACACCTCAATATTTCATTACAATTCACTTCCATATTTTCATATACAAAGCACAACTAACACGTCAAAATCTTACATTTATATCATTTCATATCATTAGTCATCATAGTGTCATTATAGTTCATTCTTGATCAACAAATTCTACCTAAGTAAAACATGCATACCTACATTGATTATCCAAGCACAAAAACACAAGTTAAAGGTATAATTTGCACAAACCAAGTACTTATGCATCATATCTAAAAGGAGTCTTATTACATGCCATATATACCAAACCAAAATCTAAGTATATCAAAATTCCCGGATAGTGTGATTCTTCGAGTTGATCCGATCTCCTGATCCATAAAATGTATCTACAATAAAAAAAATACAAGCGAGCTTTCATAAGGCTTAGTAAGTTCGTCAATTGAACAGCACAACTTACCGAATCAACATAATAATAATTCAACTAAAAGATTAATGAACAGATTTCTTGTCAACGAGGTTATTATCAAAATTCATGTTAATCACAGCTCCTAACAAGTGAGTAATGCTTAAACATTAGTTCAAATCAATTTTTCACATTTCAATTACATTCGTATTTCTTACTATCACAATGCATAATCTTTTTAACATATAATAATAATACAACATTTACCACTTTTACACATATATACTATTACAAAGCGCTTACCATTTCACATATCACATTTAGATCCTCATTTGTTTTCATCTGATGAATACTGTAAAGATGATTAAAACCCCAGTACACATTCCCTATTATACCATAGTCCAACTATGGTCTTACATATGCATTGCCACAGCCCTTCCATGGTCTTAAGTTCATAGTGCCATGACTCAGTTATGGTCTTAGCATCATAATGTCATAGCCAAGCTACGGTCTTACATATAAACACTGTCATGGTCCAACCATGGTCATACGTCCATAGTGCCATAACTCAGTTATGGTCTTATCATCATAATACCATAGCGCAACTATGGTCGTACATATATACACTGCCATGGTCCAACCATGGTCTTAAATACTTTAATGTTTTCATTATTCTTAAATACTTTAATTTTTTTTAATTTCTTTCCCTTTTGCTATGAATTAATTATTTTCTTGGAATTTTGTGTTTATCTTTTATTTTCTATTATGCTAGAAAATTAAGTGGAAAAATAAGCAAAAAAAAAAAAATCAAGAATATATATATCATAACTATTTTTCTTATGCTAGAAATTTATGTTATTAATATTATTTTCATGTCCAATCAATATTTTTTTCTTATATTGTGATAGAAAATGAAGTGATAAAAGAAGAAAAAAGATATCAAGAATACATGAAGAAGTTCCCGGTACCGGAGACGACCTCAATGTCGATTTCTCTCGAACCGTGATCATTTATCACATTGTAAAATCTGGGAGAATCAATGAAGCAAAAATATGAGCAACCATTGCATTATCTAACCCAAATTCTCTTGAAACAATGGGATGAATCAAGTGGCAATGGCATCAACAACAACAACATTGAAGTGATGATAATGAAGAAGCAACCTATTGGCAATGTTATTGATCCACGCACAGCCGAAGCAACTGTGCGGGTTATTGACAATTTCAATAGGCAATTTGTCTCTCATCATTACATTACTAAAATCTGGCTTTCTAATCCAAATTATCATCATTTTCTTGATGATTTGGAAAATTGCTCATCCTTTAATAAGTGTTGAAAACTCAATTTTTATTAAATTTTTACATAAAATGTTGTTTTTGCTCTGAGTTCAATTCTTGCAATTTTGATATATTGAAATTGAGTTTGTCATCTCATTCAAGATTTTGAGAACAAGTTGCTAATTTGTGATAAGAATAACTTATTCTATAACATTTTACATATGACAAAAAGGAAAATAAATTTGCTCATCGAGAATGGAAAAATATATGCATATATATATTAATAGGGTATAAAATATGATTATCAAATTAAATAAATATCATATAAAAATTATATAATTTTATACTCATTCGAACTATATTTTTTTTTAAAATCAAGATTAAAATAATTTAGGACATATAGGAAAATCCACCTTAGAAAAGAAATCCGTAGGTACAATTAAAGAAAGAAATCGGTAAAAAAAGGTAACATTCCACAAATAGTGACCCAAATTTTAACAAAAAAAAAAGATGGGTTCACCCATGGTCAATGCCAGCTCAGAGTCAATTAATTCTTAAATATTTTTTGTCAATAAATATATTTAATTGTTACCTTAAAAAGGTGTGCACATACCATAAATGGCTCAATATTTAATGTTTTAAACAAAAAGCTTTTAGTCACTTCTAGAAATTGTAAATTTTACTTCTTTTAGATGCAAAGTAGATTTATATATAAGATTACAATTACACGTATATGTAATATATATTTAAAACTGTTGACTTGGATTTCTACACAAATGGTAATGAGAATCCGTTTGGATTTATTAGATGTATATCAACAATAATAATATGTCTGTATTTGGACAAGAACTATAAAGTTTTTTAATATCTTAGTTAATTTCAATTTAAATCCAATAGTTTAAACTCTCTTTTTTCTATTAAGTCCCTCTAAATACTTGTTACTCCTTAATTAACATCCACTTCCATTTTTTTAAACTTGTTATCCATATTCTAAAATAGCTTTTCGGGAAATTCTATATCAAGAACTACTCAATTTTATGGGAATTTTATAAAGATTTTTTTTAAAAAAATTAAATACAACTATTATACATTTTAAGTGTATATATTTCTATATTGATAACACATCATGAAACATATAATGATTCAATTACTTAAAAATTAATCCATCTACTACTAGACTAATTGCTCTTAATGCACCGGCTAAAGATCTTAACGGTTTATCTACTATTAGATTAATTGCTATGTAATAGTTTGTCCTTCTCTTTTTAAACAAAAAAAAAATTTATTCATAATGCAATTGTTTAATTAATATTTTTATCTTTCCGATGCTTAAGTTAAAAACCACAAGTTAAAAAAAACGTGGTGCAAATTTAAAAAAAAAAAACACGTGGTACACAATTTTATGCAACGTACATGATTTTATTCATGCATGCACGTTGCACGTCCAAATTGAGATAGGGGTATATCAATAAAAAAAACTATGCTTCCTCAACTAAAGTATTGAATAATAGCTTAAATAAAAGAAATGAAACAATCTACTAGGACTAATTTAAAAACAAGAGCAAAATTAAGAGCAAAAATTGCAAAATCCTAAAAAAAGAGAAGCACACCAACCCCCTAAGAGCCTATAAATAGTGCAAAAAAAAAAAACACCAGGCAACAACACATCCATAAACATTTTAGCATTAGCATTTTAGTGGTCATGACTTCAAGTGGTGAGTCAAGCTCAAGAAGGAATGCAACAATGGTGGATGCCGAACCGGAGCAATTGACACCGCTATCAACAATCACTTTGCAGAATGTAAAAGATCGGCCTCATAAAAAGAGAAACAAGAAGCTACCAGGAGGCACTATTAGGTATTTTGACAATAGCGACCCCCGCTATAGTTGGTTGCTTAATGGTTGGTTGGCTGAAGAGCGCCGTGTGCCGTCAGGCAGGCTCTACAGGGTAAAACCTTTGATAATCCATACATATATACATACAAACATATATGACTCCATATATATGTGCACATAAATTTTAAAGATCTTTTAGTTTTATTTTGTCAAGCAAATGATATTTCTATGTTGTTTGGATTGTTAAATTACAACATCTCGACTTAAAAATACTTAGGAGATAGGGAAAAACAACTAGACTTCTATCATTTTGATCCTATTTTATGTGGTTGGATTCAAGTTTTAATTCTAAATTCTATCAAATTCATATAGATTGATACAAAATTTTGATATTTTATGTCAATTTTTTTTATTTTTCTTTAATTATTTTTTTATAATTCTATTAAAAATTTAATTGTTAAATTAAGTTATTGAACTTAATAATTTTAAAATTTATATGCGTGTATATGTATTTATATTATGTAATTGAGATATATTTGCATCTATGATATGTATTTATTAAAAAAAGTTAAACTATAAATATATGTGTGTGAAAAATACTTGAAAATAAAGATAAATCTGAAATAATAAATTAAGATACACTAGTACTATCAATAAGGCCTTGGCAGCCTTGGCGGCCTTGGCATTGTAGTAAAAGGTTGTGGCCCAGGCCTTGAAGGCTTGGGTTTGAGTCCCACCATCTACATCTGTGATGTGTGGATTTATCTCCTACCTTGTGCATATGACTTGTGTGGATTTTGTCTAGATTGCTGTTGTCGAAGATACATCCTTTTGTATGTTTAGTAGTAAATAAATATAGAATGAAAAATTTACATTAATAAGAAATGGTTGATGATGATGATGATGATGATGGGTGCAGTATTATTATGACCCAGTTGGGCGTCAGTACCGCACAAAAACTAAAGTGTTGTGCGCATGGGAAAAAATGGGCGTGATCTTCATTCATCCTTGATTAATATTTAGGTAAAATAAATTGTATTTTTTTTCTAAAAAATGAACATCTTTTATTAATTATCTCTTTTAATATTTTTCTGATCATTATTTTTATCTCTAATTCATGGTGTAATGTTTTTAATTTGCAGGGTTGAAGAAATTTTCTGAAGCAGCAGTTAAATAATTGTAAATTTTAGGAAGAAGTTTGATCTTCCATATGAGACTTGGGAGCACAATGATGGACTCTTTTGTTTAACTTCTTGGTTGTCATCTATATTTCTGTAATTCTGCATTAACTTATGAAAAATAAATTTATAATAAACTTATCTTTAAATTGCACAGTTAAGTAATATCAGCTAATTTTCTTAGATAGAAGCTTATTATTATTTGAATTAATCTGTTTAAGGGTCCAATCTAAATTCCTCTCAATATTTAAGATTTGAATAATGGTTAAATCATTAGAGGATAATGTCCTTTGCATTGCTTATGGAAAGAAGAAGAATTGCCGCTGATGTCGTGTTTTATTTGAGAGACGACCTAGAAGCTTCAACGTAGTCAAGAAACCAACATAGATAATTGTTAGAATTAAGTGACCCTAATTCTTATTTAAATAAAATACGATGGAAAATAAAATAAAAGTAAAATCCATATAGAACTAGACTTCTTTTATTTTATTTTAGAATAAGGTTTTTTAAACATTATTAAACTCCATCTATTTTATATTTACTAGGATAAGGTGTTTCAATCCTACTAGAATATGGCTTTACAAGCCTATAAATAGACATAGTCTATTCCTTTTGTATTGATTCAAATTTTTCGACATAGTGAATTTTCTTCTCTCTCGCGTGGTTTTTTCCCGAAAGGGTTTCCACGTAAAATTTTGTGTTCTTTATTTTTTATTTTATTTTATTTTTTTTCACAATTGGTATCAGAGCTTCCGACTTGTTCATCTCGATCACGGTAATGGCGTCTTTGAAATATGAAATTCCGTTGTTGGATCGCAACACCGATTTGCGTTGTGGCGATTAAGATGCAAGCGGTTCTTGCGGATGGATGCGGAGGATGCCCCGCTAGGGATAGATAAGATGCCTTCGACATTAACAGATGAAGAGAAGAAGCGTAAGGATCGAAAGGCATTAACACAATTGCATCCGCATTTGTCCAATGAAATTTTACAGGATGTGATGAAAGAGAAACCGCCATTTGCATTATGGAAGAGGCTAGAACAAATATGTATGTCGAAAACTCTAACAAGCAAGTTGCATATGAAGGCGTCTTTATGCTCATCGTTTGAAGGAAGGTGCGTCAGATAACGAACACTTAATGAGTGTTTAAAGAAATTCTCTCAAACTTGGAGGCCATGGAGGTTCAGTGATGATAAGGAAGATCTAGGGTTGATTCTACTTTGTTCGTTGCCTCCGTCTTATTCAACCTTTAGAGACACGATTTTATATAGCCATGAGTCTCTCACGGTTGATGAGGTTTATGATTCTTTAACCTCGTATGATAAGATGAAACATCTTGTGGTTAAACTCGACTCTCGGGGAGAGGGTCTCATTGTTCGTGGGAGACAAGATCGGAATCCGATGATGATCGTGGTAGGACATAGGAAAGAAATCATCGTGGTAAATCTAAGGGTAGATCAAGTCTTCAAATAGAGGTAAAACTTGTAACTTCAGCAAGAAGAAAGGGCACATTAAATCTGAGTGCTATAAGCTACAAAATAAGATTAAAAGGGAGGTGCGAATCAAAAGGAAAACAACCGAGAAAATTCTAGTGAAGGTGATGTTGTAGAAGACTACAAGCGATGGTGAACTTCTAGTCGCTCTCACAATGATTCTAAAGTAAGTGAGAGTGGATACTTGATTCAGTTGCACCTTCCATATGAGTCCCAATCGGGATTGGTTTACAACTTACGAAACAGATTATCTCGAAGGTGTTGTTTTGATGGGAAATAATGCTTCGTGTAAGATCGCAGTGTTGGAACAATTAAAGTTAAGATGTTTGATGGAGTTGTCGAACACTTAGTGACGCACGGTATGTTCGAATTGAAAAGAAATTTAATTTCGTTGAGTACTCTTGATTCAAAAGTGCAGATACACAAGTGAAAGTGGGGTTTTAAAGATTTCAAAGGGTCCCTTGTTGTGATGAAAGGGCAAAAAAAAAAACCGCCAAGTTATATGTTTTCTGGTGGTTCTCATCATATCGTGATGCAATTGCCGCTTCCTCTTCCTTGTCGGATGATGATATTACTAAACTTTGGCATATGCGCCTAGGGCATATGAGTGAGAATGGCATGGTAGAATTGAGCAAAGAGGACTTCTTGATGGGCAAGGAATTTGCAAACCGAATTTCTGTGAGCCTTCGTGTTTTTGGGAAGCAAAAGAGAGTTCGATTCACTAGAGGAATCCATAACACGAAGGAAACGTTGGAGTATATTCATTACGATCTATGGGGACCATCAGAGTGCCTTCGAGAGGTGGAGCTAATTATATGCTAACCTTTATTGATGATTTTTCCGTAAAAGTTTGGGCGTTCTTCCAGTAGCGTAGAAAAGCGATGTGTTTTCCGCATTTAAGTCTTGGAAAATTATGATTGAAAAAGCAGACGGGAAAGCAGATAAAGTACCTCCGCATGACAATGGCTTAGAGTTACATTCGATGAGTTTAATAGATTGTGCAAGTCGGAAGGGATCGTGAGATACTTGTGATTCGTCATACTCCACAGCAAAGCGGCGTTGCGAACGAATGAACAACGATCATGGAGAAGGTTCGATGTATGTTGTCAAATGCCAACTTACGAAGTCGTTTTGGGCGTACGACCCTCATTTGCATGTTTTTGATCAACCGATCTCCATCCGTTGCCATTGAGAAAAAGACTCCACAAGAGGTATGGTCCGTAATCCCGCTAATTATTCCGATTTAAAGATCTTTGGGTGTCTGCGTATGCTCATGTTAATAATGGAAAATTGGAACCGAGATCCATTAAATGTGTTTTTCTTGGTTATAAAGTGGTGTAAAAAGGTATAAGTTATGGTGTCCGAAAATAGGAAAGTTGTGATTAGCGAGAGATGTTGTTTTTGATGAAAGCGCTATGCTTCCTAACTTATCTCTTAAAGACTGTTCCAATAAAGAAAATCAAAAAAGCGGTGGAGCATCAGTTAATACTGAGTCGACTCCTCAAGTCAAGTACAAAAATTGAGAATAGAGTTGCTTCTTCGCCTCAATACTCTATCGCCAAAAACAGAACTAAAAGAGAAATTAAACCTCCAAAGAAGTATCTTTGAGGTCGATCTAGTTGCTTATGCTTTAAATGTGGTGAAGATATAGATGCGAATCAAGAGCCATCAAATTATTCTGAGGCGATTAGTTGTGAAGACTCGAGAAAAATGGATGTTTGCTATGCAAAAGGAGATGGAATCACTCCACAAAAACAAAACATGGGATCTTGTGAAACTTCCTAAAGGTAAGAAGACTGCTCGTTGTAAATGGGTGTTTAAAAGAAAAAGGGACTCAGGAGTTGAAGAACCTAAATATAAAGCAAGGCTTGTTGCAAAGGGTTACTGATCAAGTTCCAGGAGTGGACTTCACAGATGTGTTCTCCCGGTTGTGAAGCATAGTTCGATTCGAGCTTTGCTTGGTATTGTGGCCATGCATGATTTAGAGCTTGAGCGATTAGATGTAAAAGCGCATTTTTGCATGGAGAACTTGAGGAAGATATTTACATGCAACAACCGGAGGGTTTTCTGATTTGAGAAAAAGAGGATTATGTTTGCTTCTTTGAAAAAGTCCCTTTACGGTTTGAAACAAATCACCAAGGCAAATGTGGTACAAGAGGTTTGATTCCTTTATGACTTCTCACGATTTCAAAAGAAGTAGTTTTGTGATTGTGTTTACTTTAAGAAAAACAATGATGGTTCTTTTGTGTATCTACTTCTTTACGTTGATGACATGTTGATAGCAAAGAAAAGACAAAGGAGAGATAAGAAAGGTCAAAGCCCAACTAAGTGAAGAATTTGAGATGAAAGATTTGGGACCAGCAAAGAAGATACTTGGTATGGAGATTCTTAGAGATAGAAAAACAAGTAAATTGTACCTAAGTCAGAAGGGGTACATTGAGAAACTTCTTTTTGCGGAGTTCAATATATGGATTTGCTAAGCTGTTAGTACTCCTTTAGCAGACCCATTTTAGACTTTTTTATCGGCTTTGTCTCCACAATCAGATGATGAGATTGAGTACATGTCACATGTTCCATACTCTAGTGCAGTGGGATCTCTCATGTATGCTATGGTTTGTTCACGTCCAGATTTATCATATGCGATCGATGCGATTAGCGAGATATATGGCGAATCCGGTAAAGAACAACTGGAAAGCGATTCGGTGGATTTTAAGATACTTACGAGGTACTATCGATGTTTGCTTACAGTTTGGAAGAATCGAAGATGGAGTTATTGGGTATGTTGATGCTGATTTTACTCGAGACCTTGATAGAAGAAGATCTCTCACGAGTTACGTCTTTACAATCGGAGGTTGTGCAATAAGTTGGAAAGCCACTTTGCAAACTACGATCGCTTTGTCTACCATCAAGAAAGGTGAGTACATGGCGATTACGAGGCTTGTAAAGAAGCTATTTGGTTGAAGGGACTCTTTAGTGAACTAAATGAAGACCTTCAAATCAGCACTGATATTTTGTGTGATGAGTGCCATCTTTCTTACAAAAGATCAAATGTTTCATGAGAGAACAAAACACATTGATGTTCGGTATCATTTTGTTCGTGATATTATTGCTCGTGGTGATATTGTTGTGAGCAAAATTAGTACTCATGAAAATCCTGCAGATATGATGACCAAGTCACTTCCTATAACCAAGTTTGAGCATTGCTTAGACTTGGTTGGTGTTCATTGTTGAAGTTAAACCCTTAAGGGGTTTTATGGAAGAGGTGGAGAACTTGTTCGCGATTAAGAACTTGTTCATTGAGAATTTGTGTCAAGGTGGAGATTGTTAGAATTAAGTGACCCTAATTCTTATTTAAATAAAAATACGATGGAAAATAAAATAAAAGTAAAATCCATATAGAACTAGACTTCTTTTATTTTATTTTAGAATAAGGTTTTTTAAACCTTATTAAACTCCATCTATTTTATATTTACTAGGATAAGGTGTTTCAATCCTACTAGAATATGGCTTTACAAGCCTATAAATAGACATAGTCTATTCCTTTTGTATTGATTCAAATTTTCGACATAGTGAATTTTCTTCTCCTCTGCCCGTGGTTTTTTCCCGAAAGGGTTTCCACGTAAAATTTTGTGTTCTTTATTTTTTATTTTATTTTATTTTTTTTCACAATAATTGGTATTGAATTCAATATTCGGTCGTATGAATCAATTGCTCAAGCTATCTTGAAGTGGATTCGGAAGTCGATATCGATCATCACACGCAATGAGAATCCATTTTGATTTATTAGATGTATATTAGCAATAATAAAATGAAATTCTCTGCAATTCTATGATTTGATTGTGGTGTTGTTTGTGTTCTCTGTCTGAGTTTGATTATACACTAAGCTTTATAGCTCACCCTTCTGTATTTGACTTTTCAAGTAATCGGCAATCTTAGTAGTGGAAAGCATGCGGGAGCTCGGATTTGTTTTCCCGCTTAAAATGGTTTCAATTATTATTAGTTAAGTTTATGGACATTTGGTTTCTGGACTAAGTTTTCAGATTTAATTTTGGTTTTGGGCATTGTTATTTAGTTAAAGTTTTCCTGCATGGTTTCTGTTGATAAACAATCAATGCTAGGTCTTCAAAATTAATCAAACTAAGATTTTTCCACTGCAAGAATTTAAATTGGGTTTTATGAAAGTTAACAACGTAAGTTTTTGAATATGCAAAATCGAAAAAAATTATACATTTTCAATTGTAGAAATCACGGTTTTCAAATATTAACCCCAAATTATTCTGCTTCTTTTCTAAATAAATGATAAAGTGATTATGTTGTGAAATAAGTGTTTTCAAACTTGAGATTTTCTAAAACTCGTATGAGGTCAGCTAAATTTTAAGATTTTTTTATCACACGATTTCTAAGCTGGATTTTAAATTGATTTTTCAAATGTATTGATGTAACTTCTCCAGATTCAACCATAACATCTAGTCCTGATTTTATATTTAATGCAAATGTATTTTTGAAGTTCTATTTTTCTTCATATATTTGATGGACCACACTTTTATATTTAATATATATACACTAAATCGAAATGAAAAATTAAATCGAAATGGAAAATTTTATTACGTGTCACATTCGAAGCTCACTTTACTTTTCTTATTTTACTATAAATAATTAGATTTTAGTTTTGTTCCCTCTAATATATTTTAATTTTGAAATTCAATATTTATAATTTAATTTCTAACATAATTTGATCCTAATTTATAAGATATCATTAATTAATCTCAATTATTAATATCATCAACTTTTAAGTTAAAATATTATATAATTATATATAGTTTCAATACTCTAATAATTTTCTAGATTAATGAGTGGTTTTCCCTTTCTTTTAGGCTTGTCTTACTCTTTTTAACAATGATTAATTTCAAATTTAACTCCTAAACTATTTTGAAACTTAAATTTTAATTTACATTCTTTAATTTTTGACATAATTTAATCCCTTTACTTCTATAATGTTATAAATTAATTTAAATAGTTAATCCCGTCAACTTTAAAAAAAAATACTAATGTTTTTTGGTAATTAACCTTAAAAAAATATTTGACAAGTGTTTCTAAAAAATTAATTTCAAAAACAGCAGTTACATAATACATGCTGACTCAGATTTGACTCAAATTTCTACACAAATGGCAAAGAGAACCCATTTAGATTTATTAGCAATAATAATATGACTGTATTTGGACAAGAGCTACAAAGTTTTTTCTTTTATATCTTCGTTAATTTCAATTTAAATCCAATAATTTAAATTATTTTTCTATTAAGTCCCTCCAAATATTTGCTACATAATTAACATCCCCTTTCAATTCTTTAACTTGTAATCAATGTTGTAAAATAACTTTCTGGGAAATTGTATATCAAGAAAGGCGAGAACGGCGGATGCCAAACCGAAGCAGTTATCACCGCTATCGATGGCCACTTTGTAGATAGTAAAAGATCAGCCTCATCAAAAGAGCAATAGGAAGCCACATGGAGGTACTGTTAGGCACTTTGACAATAACGATCCCCTGCTATAGTTGGTTGTTCGTTGCTTGCTTGGCTGATGAGCGCCTTGTGCTGTCAAGCAGGCTCTACAGGGTAAAACATTTGATAATGTATACATATATACATACAAAGATATATGATATATGCTTCCATATATACATGCATATAGATTTTATAGATCTTTTAGTTTTATTTTTTTCAAGCAAATGAAATGGTAGTGAGATTTCAACGGTCAAATCAGAAGTATCTTCTTTTTCTTGAGAGTTTATAAGTACAAATATAATACAATACATGCACAAACAATTACAAATAAAATCAAACCAATAAAAAACACAAACAAATTAGATAGAACCCACACTTGACAATTGTGTATGATTGAACTAGAGACTCACATATAACAATTATAAATAGTAAAACACGACCCATAACTTTGAACTTTACTGATAATACTAAAGCCTCCTTAACAACAGGTAGTATATAGACTAGAGTTTGGATAGTTGTTTTAATCTGTTTTTTTCTTAAATTATCTATAATTAACTAACCTTTTTGTATATTTTGCAGTAAATAAATATATAATGAAAATTTTACATTGATAAGAAATGGTTGATGACAATGATGGGTGCAGTATTATTATGACCCAGCTGGGCGTCAGTACCGCCCAAAAACTGTGCATGGTAAAAAATGGGCGTCATCTTCATTCATCCTTGATTAATTCAGGTAAAATATATTATACATTTTTCTAAAAAAGAACATTTTTTTATTAATCATCTCTTTTAACATTTTCCTAATCATTATTTTTATCTCTAATTCATGGTGTAATGTTTTCAATTTTTTATCAATCTATATGAATTTGGTAGAATCTAGTATTAAAATTAGAATCCAACCACATAGAATAGGATAAAAATGATAAAGGACAATTATATTTTTAATAGAGTTATAGAAAATAAAAATAATTAAAAAATAAAAAAATTGAAATAAAATATGAAAATTTTGTATCAATCTATATGAAATTGATCCAATCTAGTATTAAAATTTGAATCCAACCACATAGAATAGGATAAAAATGATAGAAGACTAGTTGTTTTTCCCCATTTTCTAAGTATTTTTCAGTTGAGATGTTGTATTTTAAGAATCCAAACAACATAGAAATATCATTTGCTTGACAAAATAAAACTAAAAGATCTATCTGCATGTATATATGGAAGCTTATATGATATATATTTGTATGCGTAAATGTTTAGACTATCAAAGGTTTTACATTGTAGAGCCTGCCTGACGGCACACAACGTTCTTCAGCCAACCAGCCAGCCAGCAAAGTCCTATAGAGGGGGGTCATTATTGTCAAAGTGTCTGACAGTACCTCTTGGTAGCTTCCTATTGCTCTTTTGATGAGGCCGACCTTTTCCTATCTACAAAGTGGCCATCGATAACGACGACAACTGCTTCTGTTCAGCATCCTTCGTTCTCGCCTTTCTTGACATACAATTTCCCATAAAGCTATTTTAGAACATTAATTACAAGTTAAAGAAGTAGAAGTTGATTTTTTTTTCCTTAGTCAATATAAAGATAAGAAAAATAGAACGAAACTGGTGAAATCCAACCTCTTTCAAAGACGACAAGATTACAAAACATCCATAGTACTCTTACACTTTAAAGAACAACCTGACTTGAAGCAATCAACTACAACTCAATCAACCTCAAAAAACACCACCAGGCTTTAAATAGTGAAGATCTCCTTATACCTGTTTTTGCTAGAGCATTATCCATACAATTGGCTTGCCGAAGTATAATTATGAATTTAACAGGCAACTAATTAAAACCACAGTCAATACCAAAGCATAGAGTACGCAACATCCACGGTCTATAGCTCCTATCCAAAAACCACTTCAAAACAACACACATGCTAAATTCAATAACTAAAGGAACTTTATGTTGGAACATTTCAAATATTTATAGTGTTCCAATAACTATAAATGAAGGGGTGTAATTAATTAAAAGATAAATCTTTTTGTCATTGGCCAAAAGTTATATCATTTGATTTTGGAAAAGAATTATAACTACTTAAACAATATTACTTGAATAGTTTTAAAATTAAATGAAGAATTATATGTTTTTTAAAGATATTATGTAACATCCATATCCTGTTCTGTTATCAAAATAAGGTTACACATGTTACCGTACAAGTCAGAACATTTCACTTCAATTAGCATCCAATCATAAAAAAAATTCCATAAATTCAGATAAGATTCAACATGAAATAAATCAAACATTTACGGGTCTTAAATCGAGCCTTTGAAGCCGTAAAAATAAGTTACAAACATTCAAGGATCAAATCGAAACAAATCAGAATATTTAGAGAAAGTTTTAAAAAAATTCAAAACAGGAGGCACATGGACATGTGGCACTACCCAAGTTTTAAAAGTAAGTTTCTGGACATTTGGTTTCTGAATTAAGTTTTAGAATTTAATTTTGGTTTTGTGTATTGTTATTTAGTTAAAGTTTTCCTGCATGGTTTCTATTGATAAACAATCAATGCTAGGCTTTCAAAATTAAACAAACTAAGATTTTTCCTCTGCAAGAATTTAAATTGGGTTTTATGAAAGTTAACAATGTAAGTTTTTGAATATTCCAAATCGAAAAAATTATACGTTTTCAATTGTAGAAATCACGTTTTCAAATATTAACCCCAAAATTCTCGGCTGCTTTTCTAAATAAATGATTAAGTGATTATGTTGTGAAATAAGTGTTTTTCAAACTTGAGATTTTTTAAAACTCGTATGAGGTCAACTAAAATTTAAGATTTTTTATCACAAGATTTCTAAGCTGGATTTTAAATTAGTTTTTCAAACGTGTTGATGTAAATATCTAGCTTAGGTTTTATATTTAATGCAAATGTATTTTTGAAGTTCTCTTTTTCTTCATATAATTACGAGTACAAATAACACATATTTAAAGAATTATTATCGGAATTAAAATTTATAATTAAAATATTTTCAAACTTAAATAAGAAAACTTTTTAATACGATCACACATGAAAAATCTTAATCAAAATAAATTTTGAATTAAAATTCATACATGACTTACGCATAATAAAACTCAAAAACACTAAAAATTTCGAATGAACTAAAAATCTTAAAATTAGTATAAATCTATAAGCAATAACTAAATTAATAAATTTACTTAATGTTTTTTTTTGGTAATTAACCTTAAAAAAATATTTGACAAGTCTTTCTAAAAAATTAATTTCAAAATAGCAGTTACATAATAGATGCTGACTTGGATTTGACTCAGATTTCTACACAAATGGCAATGAAAATCCATTTAGATTTATTAGCAATAGTAATATGTCTGTATTTGGACAATAACTACAATTTTTTTATATCTTCGTTAATTTCAATTTAAATCCAATAATTTAAACTTTTTTTCTATTAAGTCCCTCCAAATATGTGCTACTTAATTAACATCCACTTCCAGTTCTTCAGCTTGTAATCAATGTTCTAAAATAGTTTTCTGGAAAATTGTATATCAAGAAAGGCGAGAATGGCGGATGCCAAACCGAAGCAGTTATCACCGCTATCAGTGACCACTTTGCAGATAGTAAAAGATCGGCCTCGTCAAAAGAGCAATAGGAAGCTACATGGAGGTACTGTTAGGCATTTTGACAAAAATAACCCCCCGCTATAGTTGGTTGTTGGTTGCTTGCTTGGCTGAAGAGCGCATTGTGTTGTCAAGCAGGCTCTACAGGGTAAAATCTTTGATAATCTATGTCGAGACCATATTTAAATCGAGTTTTTGGAAAATGAGAATCGACTTTAAGAAAAAATGAAAATGGGAGTCGCCACCAATCTTTTTAAGTGTGATTGGATCACCTTTAAAACATTTTTGTTTTAAAATCATTGGTTTTGGTCTACGAAATCAAAAGAACGGGTTCGGGAGTCAGTTACGTACAAGGAAGGATTAGCACCCTTGTAGCGCCCAAAAATTGGTACCTAATTGATTATCAAGTGTCTTTAATGTCGAAAATTTAAAAAATTTAAGATGCAATCCTCTTTTAAAATATTTGTGATTTTGAAAATTGGAGCTCACCCGTATCAAAATATTGACACTGAGTTAGCCTTTTGGAAATCCCTATCTCGAAACCACAAAATGCCACATCCAGTAAGTTAGGACATATTGCTTCGAAATTCCAAGACAGTTGCTTACATTTTAAAACCTTTAAAAACTTAGAAGGGTACTTGATTATTCAAACTCAACGAGAAAAGTCGCAACCCAATAAGTTAGGGCACCATCTTCTCGAAATTTCCAAGCATCAAGCATTGCCTTTATATTTTTTGAAAACTTTGAAGCCCCTTTTTTTTTAAAAAAAATGATATGTGGGGAATTATATTACATTATAAATCATACATAGTAACATATTATTGTAGTAAGTAAATAATGCATGCATTTAAACAAATTAATGGTAATAATAATATAAAAATCGCATTATATTCATACATATAAAAATAACATATATAGCAAATATTAATAATATGCATACAAAGGTATGTATAGCGTGTATTGAGAAAGAATAAACATACACACATACGAAATAATAATTAAATAATGCATGATATACAAAAAGGTAATACAATATTAATGTACATATTCATGAAATGTAGTAATATATATAAAATAACATATGATATATGCAATATATATAAAAAAAATGAAGCGAGTTATTGTTAACAAAATATACATAGATTACAAATAAAGACCTAAAATTTAAAAAAAAAGTAATTTTAAAATAGTATTTGCTATATAATATGTAAAATAGAATAACAAAATATTTATAATAATTATATGTAAAATATATTGGGTTTTTAAAAAAAATATAAATAAAAATATGTAAAAGAATATAAAAATATCATTTAAAATAAAATAATACATAATGAATAATTAATAGTTTGATATATAATATGAGTTAAAAAAATATAATTATTTACAAATTTTAAGAATTTAAATAATATAATGAATAATATAAATAATGTAATAAATATTATATGATATACATAAAAATTTTAATAAGTAATGAAAATATTTAGATGTCATATAATAGAATATACTTTAAATTTATAGGAAATAAGAAATATGATAGATATAATATAAAATAATGAAAGTAATATGTAAAACAATATATATAAATAATTAATAAATATATGTAATATATGTGAAAATATAATAATGATATAAAATAATAATAATTTGAGAAAAACAATATATAATAAATAAAATAATACTTATAATAAAATAAACTTATAATGTATAATACAAAAATAAAACAAATAACAATATATAAAAATATATATAAAAAATAATAAAAAAATAAATATAGGACTAAATTTAAAGTTCAGTAAAATTACGGGACAAATTTAAAAGGAATAAAACTGAATTAAGGTCCTAATTAAATCGCGTGCAAAACAGAAGGGACTCATTGGGCAAATTGTCCTATTCCCAAAACGACAGCGTTTTAATCTTGGACTTAAAGCAGCTACTGTAGGGACTAAATCAGAATTGAGACAAATCAATAGGGACAAATCATAAATAAAATAAAGTTTAATTGTAAATGCAAACAGGAGTAGAAGGACTGATTAGATAATTAACCCGATTCTAAAAAATGCGCGAATCCTCCCCGGGTAATCGGGTCAACACGCGGATCCTGGGGGTCTAAAACGCTGTCGTTTTGCCAAGGCTATATAAGCCAACTTCTCCGTTTTAAAATCATTTGAAACCCGATTTAAAAAAAAAAACTTAAGAAATCTCTCTGAAAGAGAGAGAGAAAGGACGGAGCTCCAGGCTCTGGCCTCCGTTAGCCATGCTCCGGTCACGCGCCCACGCACCGCCCTAAGGACCACCGTACACGGTGGCTAAGGTTCGAAAAACCCCTCCTTTTTCTCGTCATCCGTCAGGTAACCCCTTTTCTTTTATTTTTTGTAACATATATATTTAAAAAAATTCACCTTTGTACTCAATTGGTTACTGGTACTGTAAGTTGATAATATTGTGCTCTGTTGAATCTGTATGTATATTTCTCTCTCTGGAAAATCATGTGTTTACATTGTTTTGATTAGGGCTTTTATAGCCACTGTTATCATTACATTTCTGGAAAGAAATTTTTTCTTTCCTTCTATATTTGTTTTGTTGCTGTGGTCTTTTCTTTCTTTGCAGGTACTCGCAAAAAATTCGGCGATGGAAGGGTCGTTGGCGTTGATGGAGGCCTGAAGTCTGGTGGTGGTGTCGGTGAGGCGCTGATTACGGAGGCAGAGCCTTGAGTGATGGCTTCGATTGAGGAGCTGGACAGATGCTCCCCGAATCTTCCAGAAACAATTGCGGCGCGAGGGGGCAGAGCTAGGGTTGGAAACCCTAGCTGGAAATTTTAGGTTTTGGGCTTAGTTGTTTGGGTCTAGTTTAGGTCTGGGCCCGTTGGGTATTGTAACTGGGTAGGGGCTTTTGTATTTGGGCTACAGGACTGTTTGTGTGTAATGGGTCTGGGATTTTTAATTTCGGGCCTACTATTTGGGCTTTGTAACCTAGACTTGGACTATTTAATAAATAAATATTTGTTTTTTTTTTTTTTGTTTAGTTTTTTAAGGCCCGGACGAATTTGTGCTCTTACAATCTATACATCTATACATACAAAGATATATGATATATGCTTCCATATATACATGCATATAGATTTTATAGATCTTTTAGTTTTATTTTGTCAAGCAAATGATATTTCTATGTTGTTTGGATTCTTAAAATACAAGATCTCAACTTAATATACTTAGAAAATGGGTAAAATAAAAAAACACTAGCCTTCTATCGCTTTTATCCTATTCTACGTGGTTGGATTCAAATTCTAATACTAGATTGTATCAAATTCATATAGATTGATACATAATTTTGATATTTTATGTCAATTTTTTATTTTTTAATAATTTTTATTTTTTATAATTCTATTTAAAATGTAATTGTTAAATTAAATTATAGATCTTAATTAATAAATTTAAAATTTATGTGTATATGTATTTTTACTATGTAATTTAGATATATTTGCATCTATGATAATTTATTTTATTTTAAGAAAAAAAGAAATTAAACTACAAATATATATATGTGTGTGAAAAATACTTGAAAATGTAGATAAACCTGAAACAATAAATCAAGATACACTAGTATTGCCAATAAGGTTTTGGCACTGTTGCCAAAGGTTGTGGCCACCTTGAAGGCTTGGGTTTGAGTCCCACCATCCGCATTTGCGATGTTTGGCTTTATCTCCCACCATGTGCATATGGATTGTATGGGTTTTTTCTTATTTCTCTCTACAGTTTGTCTTGTTTTGTTTGGTTCGTGGTCTACTATGCATTGTATTGTCTTATATTAGTGGAACTTCCGAAGGCTAAAGTACTCACCTAAGCTTGAAGGTCCATTAAAAATTTAGTAGATTTAATTTATACATATTGGTAACTCTAAATGAGCTTAGATTAGCCATTAACAAGTATGGGTGGGATACAGTAAATTTTGAAGCACATATCAAGCTAGGCTTGAACAGCTATGTATGATATTGATACCATACAAACCTGACCTGGCATATTAACATCTCTAATGTTAACTAAAATGGTAGTGAGATTGCAACAGCCAAATCAAAGGTATCTTCTTTTTCTCGAGAGTTTATAAGTACTAATATAATACAATACATGCACAAACAATTATAAATAAAATCAAACCAATAAAAAAATACAAACAAATTAGATAGAACCTACACATGACAATTGTGTATGATAGAACTATAGACTCACATATAACAATTATACATAGTAAAACACGACCCATAACTTCGAACGTTACTGATAATACTAAAGCCTTCTTGGCAACAGGTAGTATATGGCCTAGAGTTTGGATAGTTGTTTTGCTTTTTTTTTCTTAAATTATCTATAATTAGATAACCCTTTTGTATGTTTTGCAGTAAATAAATATATAATGAAAATTTTCCATTGATAAGAAATGGTTGATGATGATGATGGGTGCAGTATTATTATAACCCAGCTGGGTGTCACTATCGCACAAAAACTAAAGTGTTGTGTGCATAGGAAAAAATGGACGTCACCTTCATTCATCCTTGATTAATTTAGGTAAAATAAATTATACCTTTTACTAAAAAAAGAACATTTTTTTATTAATCATCTCTTTTAACATTTTCCTGATCATTATTTTTATCTCTAATTCATGGTGTAATGTTTTTAATTTTGTATCAATCTATATGGATTTGATAGAATCTAGTATTAAAATTTGAATCCAATCACATAGAATAGGATAAAAATATAGAAGACAATTATATTTTCAATAGAGCTAGAAAAAATAAAAATAATTAAAGAAAATTAAAAAATTTTGATATAAAATATTAAATTTTGTATCAACCTATATGAATTTGATCCAACCTAGTATTAATATTTGAATCCAACTAAATAGAATAGGATAAAAATGATAAAAGACTAGTTGTGTTTCCCCATTTTCTAAGTATAATTAAGTTGAGATGTTGTATTTTAAGAATCCAAACAACATAGAAATATCATCTGCTTGACAAAATAAAACTAAAAGATCTATATGCATGTATATATAGAAGCTCATACCATATATCGTTGCATGTATAAATGTATTTATCATGCATACATACAAACTCATATTTATCATGCAGCAGATCAGATACGGACATAAGTCCTTAATAGAATCAGATAATATCATAATCGGATTATCAGAAACATACAGATATGCAAAGTCTTACTCCTATCCTCTACACACCATCTCCGACCATCCCAACACACCATGTGGGGTATAAAACACCCACCCATGCCTATACACCACATAGTGTCTTTACGAAACTTATCATAATAGTTTGCAGTCAAGCTGCCAATATATCGGCGAAATGTCGCCTCATAGAACACTTCCTCCACATATATAGATCCTACCCCATACAACGATACAAATAACATATAACAGATATAACAGAATTAACATGTCCCTCATGCTCATATACAAGTATCATATGTGTTATTACGAAACAGTCAAATCATACATATCAATTCCTAAGTACTCAAATCAGTCTATCAGTTTAGTAGATACCATGCATTAGGGTTTGTTTTGCCCTTACCGACCCTACAGAAGGCCCACAGTTGATCGAAACGACATGTGCGACCCTATGGAAAATTTTAGAATTTTGGGCCCACATGCCCATGTGGTATGCTCGTGTGGGCCCACACACCCAAATCAGCTTAGGCCATGTGACCCACACGGCCACACATACTTCTGTAACACGGCCATGTGTCACACACAGCCTACCACACGCCCGTGTGGCATCGACAGACCACTTTTTTTGCTTTCGTCAAACCTAAATTTCTCATATTTTCGTTACACACCTGATTCATTTTTTATGCGAGACAATCCCGAGACCACCAGAACCTAAAAATCGACAAGACACACCCCAAAATCAATCATTAATCCTCAATTAAACTGAAATAAAGAAATTGACTACAGTGAAACTCAAGTATTCATCAATTCCGAACGACCCCAACTACACTTCCGCAGGAGGAGAGTTTCGTTCCTCACGATTCACTGCTACCAATAATACATAAATTAATACTAATGAAAGACATCATCGACTTAGATCAACTTTAACAATCGCAACTAACCCGTGTAAAATCTCACTACCTCTACTTACCTAGCTACACGAAGAGATCAGAAATCTAAAGCACCGCGATTTGAATAGAAGATTATGACAAAAAACCAGAAGAAAAGAAAAAGAAAGTTTTTGATAGAGGGAGAACAAAAGAACATCAGAAAAAGGAGAAGTTTTGGGAAGAATTAAAAAAAAAATCAAAATTTAGCATATATCTTAACTTCCCCCACTACTCCACTAACTCCCCAACTAACTCAGAATTTTGCTACCATCGAACTTCTATCACACAACCGAAGCAAAAATTAATATCCACACTCACACAGGGATTTGAACACAAAACCTTAAGAAAGTAACACTTTACCACTCAAACCAACAGACTCATTTTAATATAACTTGACTAACAATAGAATATAAGTCAAACTGCCAAGGATAAGGCTAGGGTCAAAAATAACAGAATTTCCCAAAAATGGGACTAGTACCCAAAACCTCAAACACACATCCATATCACATGTCCACTAAAGCAAATACTCATTTATGATAAAACTCACAGAAATAAAGTTAAATTAGTCTGGGCGTTACAGTGTTGGCCAGATAATTAGGGTATTCATCGCCCCAAGTGTGGTCTGGGTTTGAGTTGCACTACTAAAAAAATCCAAATTAACATTTATTATGTAACTGTTGTTTTGAAATTAATTTTTTAGAAACGCTTGTCAAATATTTTTTTCAAGGTTAATTACCAAAAAAACATTAAGTAAATTTATTAGTTTAATTATTGCTTATAGATTTATACTAATTTTAAGATTTTCAGTTCATTTGAAATTTTTAGTGTTTTCAAGTTTTATTATATGTAAATCATGTATGAATTTGTAATTCAAAATTTAAATGTATAGAGAGAGAGGGGGGTTATCATAAGTATATTGATGTGGTCAATTACAACAATGGGAATCCCGAGCGTGTGATGATTGATATTGACTTTCGAAGTCACTTCGAGATAGTTTGAGCAATTGATTCATACGACCAAATATTGAATTCACTATCAGTTGTCTATGGAATAAATAACAATATATATTGGTAAGTCTAAATTATCTTAGATTAACCATGTACAAGTACGAATGGAATACAATAAAATTTGAAGCACATATTAAACTAGGCTTGAACAACTATGTATGATACTGATACCATACATGGATCCAACTCAAACCTGACTCAGCACATTAACATCTCTAATGTTAACCGAAATGGTAGTGAGATTTCATCAGTCAAATTAAAGGTGTCTTTTTTTCTTGAGAGTTTATAACTACAAATATAATACAATACATGCACAAGTAATTACAAATAGAATCAAACTAATAGAAAACACAAACAAATTAGATAGAACCCACATCTGACAGTTGTGTATGATAGGACTACAAACTCGCATATAAAAATTATACATAGTAAAAATTGAAAATAAATACTCAAAGACCCATAACTTCAAACTTTACTGATAACACCACAGCGTTGTTGACAACAGGTAGTTTATGGAGTAGAGATTGGATTGCTACTTTGCTTCTTTTTTTTTTTTAAATCATCTATAATTAACTAACCCTTTTGTATGCTTTGCGGTAAATAAATATATATATATATATATATAATATGAAATTTTTAAATTAATAAGAAATGGTTGATGATGATGATGATGATGATGGGTGCAGTATTATCATGACCTAGCTGGGCGTTAATACCGCACAAAAACTGAAGTGCTGTATGCATGGAAAAAAATGGGCGTGATCTTCATTCATCCTTGATAATTCAAGTAAAATAAATTATTTTTATTAATTATTTTTTTATTAATCATCTCTTTTAATATTTTCCTGATCATTATTTTTATCCCTAATTCATAGTGTAATGTTTCTAATTTGCAATGTTGAAGAAATTTTATGAAGCAACAGTTAAGGAATTTTAAATTTTAGGAAGAAGTTCGATCTTCCATATGGGAATTGGGAGCACAAAGATAGACTCTTGTTTAATTTCTTAGTTGTTGTCTATATTTCTGTTGTTTTGCATCAACTTATGAAAAATAAATTTATAATAAACTTATCTTAAATTGCATAGTTAAGAATATCTGCTAATTTTCTTTGATAAAAGCTTAATATTATTTGAATTGATCAAGTTATTGTTGAAATCTAAACTTCTCTTAATATTTAGGTTTCAACAATAGTTAAATCATTATTTGAAGTCTGAATTCGACAATTTTTCCTACAATAGAGTCTAATTTTTTTTAATCTAAATTATGCCTTGAACTTAGTAATTGTTCTTATATCGGGTTTAAACTTGACAATTGCAAAGTTCAAACCCCAATATGATCAACCCCTAAAATAATTTTTAATTATGTTTACATATCATATAGTCCAATTAATTTTATTATAAAATACTTTAAATTTAAAAAGTCATTGATAATAAATTAAATATTTTTTTTGCTATTATCTGATACCTCGAGTAAAGTCTATAGTAGTCTTTGCATTATGTGACCGATTGCATTTTCATTCTTTCACTAAAAAATTAAATATATTTATCCATGTACATTAAATAAAAGAACAAATAGTCACTTTATTAAAATTATGTTTATTTTGATGTTATATATATAAGGCATAACAATAAATTTAGCACTCGACCTTGAAAACTTTAATCAATTTTACTCCTAAAAATTGTTTCCTTAAATACTTATTTAGTGTTTTCTACATAAGACATTGTAACCCATTTGATTTGTCTGACCATGTCCTTTTTCATAAGTAAAATGCTTATTGAACAATCATCAAATTTCATGGATAAATGTTTATTACACTCGACCACACTGAATCAACCAATTTAAACCAGTCTGATTCCACATATCAAAAAACGTCCCTCTATATGCGTAGTATCGCAACAAAACTTTTACTTATTTAACGGACTACACCGTGATATTAAATGGTTAATTTTTAATTACTTCCAAATTGAATATTTATAGTTTAATTTCTAACCTAATTTGATACTAATTTTTAGGATGTTTTTTAAATCATCAACTTTCAATTAAAATATTATATAATTTGAATGCAGCTTCTTTTTTAAGTTCGCATTACTTATTTTGACAATCGCGAATTTCAATTTTAACCCTTTATTTTTATAATATTATTAACAACTAAAATGTCGATATCAATTTTTTTTAAGAAAAAAAATTCCTACTAACACTATTTTTTATAACATTATTTTTATTAGACTAGATGCCTAACAAGTAACAATAAAAGAGTAACTTACAAAAAATAAATAAATAAATAAGTAAAGTAACATTGACCATGAACATGAACAGGGAAAGTAACAAAGCAACTCATATACTATTGTATATTTGTAATCAAAAGCATATCTTTCACAATCAAAATCATATATTAGGAAGAAAGAGGACAAAATTTTAAGAACAAATTTTCCAACCTTATAAAAATATTAGGCTTAGGGAAAAACAATAACAATCTATAATGCCTTTCGGACCACAGCAGTTCTCGTCCATCCATACCGTTACATACCCGTGCTTAGAATATCGACGAGAAGCAAATGGCTCCCCAGCTCGACATGTGAAACAAAGACGTCTCAACGACAAAACGTGGCAGCGGCGTGTTATTGACTCAATCGATCATCAGCTATATGAACCTACCCCTCATTCCGAGATTCGCTCTTATTTCACTACCAAGAAAAGAATAGCCAAAAAGGGCAAAAAAAAAAAAAAAAGCCGCAATACAGTTCATTCTCTCACAAAAATAAAAGGAATTTCAATCTTCCAGATCAAAATCTGTACATGTCAGAGAGCCCTGAATGAAGAGCGTCGTGCCCTGTCATGCTTCAATCTTCGGCCATTATCAATGTTTATAGGTTTCAATAGTCGTTCTGCTTCTAATTCAGATTGAAGGGAAGGTTGCAACCTCCTTAAATGTCCTTTGCATTGCTTATGGCAAGAAGAAGAATTGCTGCTGATGTCGTGTTCGAGAGGAGCAAATTGTCGTTGGTAGGGTGAGTACCACTTTGCTTGCAAATAAGCAAGAGATCTCCATGGAGGGAACGGCATCGAGTTTTGCTTGAGAGATGACCTAGCAGCTTCAACCATAAGTTGAAGCAACTGTTTCAACTGAGTCAAGGAACCAACATAGACAACTGGTAGTGAATTCAATATTCGGTCGTATGAATCAACTGCTCTAGCTATCTCGAAGTGGCTTCGGAAGTCGATATCGATGATCACACGCTCGGAATTCCCATTGCTGTAATTGACCACATCAATGTACTCATGATCACCTACATATATATGTCATAATTAGTTTTGTCAAAATTAATATCGCTTTACTGATTTATGCATAAATGAAAACCATTTGCCGGAAGGGTGCCTAGGAATGACACAAAATATAACACTACTTTTCATCATGAATGGTAGGGATAAAATCTCCAATACGGGAAATAAGGGTAACAAATACAGCGGTGCATAGATTTTCCACCATATGCAAGACATCTAGAAAGAATAAGCTCGAAATCTATCCGATTTTCTATCTTCTAGACAACAACAAACTCGAGTATGAAATGATCTAGAAACAAATTGAAACAAATATGCTTATACATATAGAGAGAGAGAGAGAGAGGAATCGAAAGCAGCTTGGGAAAATTTAGGATTCAGAGGCTATTAGCATACCTCCAGGGACTTTGCCACTACGCTGCCACCTCGATACACAAACAGCAGCATCATACCCAGAAAGCCTCAACAGCTTTACAAGGGAATACCTTATGCAACTGGCATTACATGGACCCGACTTCACAGAGTGTAGGTCCGTCTCACCCATCGATAATATAAGTGAATGAACCACAGACAACAAGTCCTTATCATAGTGACACGCAGAGTGCTTATAGTACTGCAACACAACGGAGCAAAAACAAAAGAGAATTAGATGAGCAATAAGATTCAAGTAAATGCTTTCCATAGTAAAAGAATATGTTAAAAGGACAAACACCAACATCGAACATGATATAATGAGAAGAAAAAACAGATTTACACATTAACAAGGCAACCTTATGGGAAACTTAACATTTCAGTGTGTTATATAAACTCGGATATCGACATCCGACATTTATCATCATATATTCATATTTCGACACAACTTCAGCCTAGCCACCCCAATCAACCAATACACTTTAGCTTATTCCACTGATCAACCTCAGTTTAAAAAATTTTATGAGGATTGATTCAAGAGAATCTATTCACGATACAGATATTAAACGTGTGAAATCGAAAGGGACCATGGGAATAGATATACATATCAACCCAAACAGCACTCTTTCCTCCTCCTCTAGTTGCAACAATCATAATTTTATACTAATGAAGTGGCAAACATGGATAAAACAACCATTATCAAAGAAGAGACCATGTAACAGAAGGGTCTCAAATAAGTGAGGCAAATCATAAATTCACAATACCAATAAGCATATCTGAATTATGAACAAATAACCATATATAGGAGTTTCTAATGAATTGACATATTCTTCAATCCCCAAACATGAAAACAAGTTTTTTGTGATTGTATATATGAAGAAAAAAATTACTAAAGCTTCATATTTCAAGCTCAATATTATGGTTTGCTGTTATATTATGAAGGCATATTTACCACAAAAATTCATTTCCCATTCTCAAAAGAGGTCCATTCAAGAACCCATGATATTCAAACTTGCAACCTAATATAAATATATATATAAAAAAGAAGTAAATTTCCTTAGGATATTCAGCTCCATGGCTTTATCTTAGACCAAAAAATTAACCATAATAATGAAAATAAACAATTTCAAAAAGAGAAAACGTAAGCTTCAAGCCTTAAACCCTTAATTAAGCTAGTTCTTCCACTTATAAATTAAAACAAAAAAATATATATCAAGAAGAAGATAACGGTAAAACCCAAAACCCAATGTTGAAAATAAATTTTTGAAAAAAAATTAAAGAAAAACCTCAAATTTCTTAAACAAATCAAAATGAACTCCTAAAAGAAGGAAACAAATTCATCTCAAAAGGAAATAATTAATAGATAATACTAACAGAGATTTTATCAGCGAGGTGGATAAGATCGGTGAAGCCGGACTCGCTATCGCTACTACACCAAGAATCGGCACCGGCGCTCCCACCGTTATTTTCCAGGAAATCGCTAACCATTAAAGCCAAATCATGTTCACTTTCATTGCTGAACCCCCACAAACTATTATTATTAGAATTACTATTGTTATTTTTATGATCCCCCGCGGATATCCATAAACTGCACTCCATCATCGTCACAACACACCGCCGCCACCGTCGCCGTCGTCCGATCACAATTTTCCCCGTCCCTCCTCACACCGACAACCAAAAAAGGGGGTGGCGTTCTCGTAATTTTGATTGAAAACTAGGGGTTATTTTATTGGGGGATAAGGCAAAGATCAGAGAGGAAGAGAAAGGGGAAATTGCAAACGAAATATTTGACGATTGAACGGAGAAGGAGAGTTTTTATTTTAAAATGGCGGAAATGTGAAATGACGAAAATGGGTTCCAGTTTTTCTGTTATGACAGAGATGAAGTTTTTTTTTTTTTTTTTTTTTGAATTTTTATCATATTTTTGTTGGATAACTAACCTTTTTTTTATTTATGGTAATATTTTTATATTAATTGTAGTATCTTTTATTTTTCTGATAAATTTTAATTATTAAAAATAGTAAATTTCTTAATATAATAATTTTTAGAAAAATACAAATATGTATATTTCTTTTATTCTAAATAAGGTTTCTGTATCAAGACGTGATTAAGGGTTCATTCATTTGAAAATTACTTTTTTTTATTTTTTGGGATTTTTGTTGTGATTTTTTTTATTAACGTTAATTTTATTTTATTTTTTAAAAGATGCATATTATGACATATACTTTTTTATTAAATATGAAAAAAGATTTTTTTTTATAAATAATCTTAGGTAAATAAGAAATATAAAATAAAAGTAAAATAAAATCCCATGTATTGGCTCGATAGTCAAGATATTCATTGTCCCAGATATAATTTAATTTCGATTCTTATTAATTGCATTACTGATAGAGCTTTATCTAAAAATAATAATAAAAGCAAAGTAGAAAGGTACAATTCACAAGCCTCTAACTAAAAGCTCCATTGGTTAGTAATAATAAATAGATCATCACATTCTTTATGTGAAAATCATAATTGATTTTCTTTAAATAATAGGTAAGGTGAGTGATATGAATGAATAGGTTTAATTGGTATCATAAAATCGAGTATATATCAATATAAAATCGAAAATTGAAATAGAAAATTTATAGTTGAATTGGTAACCTATTGAACTACCGGTCCAATTTTTAAAACATCATATAAGGCTCATTCCTTTTTTATACAGAAAAGATTAAATCTGACCATATTCTAAAAATAATAATATAAATTAAATGAATTGTAGGTTTTCTTTTTAAAAAATATAATTACAATAAAAAATAATACCTATTGAAAAACTACAATTAAAATTAAATTATTATAAAACAAAAATAAACTGAAATCAAAATAGATTTTATTACTCATGAAAACTTAAACCAAAATTAATTTTTCGAGTGCGCTAAAGCACATTATCCTCCTATTTAAGGGTTGAGAAGCAACAATAGATAGTTCTAGGTCAGGGACAAAGCTAGAAAATTTTTTTAAGAGGAGCGGAAATTAAATTGTAATTTTTATGATAGTAAAAATACAATTTCACAATTTTAATAGTTTATATCTTTATAAAATTTAAATGATTAAGTCAATTTTTTATCATGTTGGGGACAATGTGCAATTTTACCTTTACTAACTTTACTAATTTAAAAGGCCTAAATGGAAATTTTTCCATTTTAGGAGGGCCGGGGCCCTGCCAGCCCCCTAGATTCGCCCCTGTTCTAAGTATTGTATAAAAAAACAGATACGATAAAAACCAATAATTATATTAATGTTCAAAATATATATACACTCATAATTTATACAAAATAAAATTCAAAGACTCAAATTTATTATTTTCCCAAATATTAGTGTACAAATTTTATCGCCTTTATTATTGAGAATTGGCTTTAAATATATGGTGAGTTATGAAATCCAACCAAAAGTCCTATAAATCTTTAATTTGCAATTAATAATTGAATGCACTAACTTGGCAATACCCATTATGTAAAACATTAAATTTTATTTTTTCAATTTCCAAAAAACGTTAAAGTTTTCATAATCACCAACTTTTAGGTCTAGGAATTTGAGCTAACTTAAGCTTTAAATTTTTTCTTTTCCAAATTCAAATTACATTTAATAATAAAATTAAATCAATTGAATCGGTTGAATTACTGATATTAATTAAAAATAATCGGTAAAAAACAGAAATCAACAATTTTAAGAAAAATATTTTTTCATTTTTTATTTTTAACAAGAAAATTAAATATATCTTAATTTTTTAAAATATAAATATAATTTTTTTTATTTTTATTCCTAAACTATTATTATTAGTATTTTATACTTTTTTAAGTTTTCAAAGTGATTGAAATTAACAGCTCAAGCCATTGAATCGAAAACCAAAATTTCAATTGATTCAACCTCTAATTTAGTTCTTTCAAAACTTCAAGTTGCGATAATTAAAAAGAAAAAAATAAAGGGGCAAAACAACGAATTGTAATATAAAATAAGGATAAAGTGAACGTGATAATTTTTTCAATTTAATTTTTTAAAATTCTTTTTGTTCATATTACTACCTAGACGTGACTATTTTTCTTAATTTTAGCTCATTTGATAATATAACGTTTTAATATTATATTATGCCATCACTTAAAAATTATAAATTTTTTTTAAAATTAATTAATAACATAATATAACTTTATAATATCTTATCATATCATCACATAAATTAAAATTAAAAAATTTATTAAATTCAAATACTAATGTAAACTAGAAAAACTCAAAAACTAAATTAAAAGAGTCAACAAATTTAAGATTTAAATGTTATTTTTTCCTTAGAAAATAAGGTAACCTAACAGGACAAACTTTAGTAAAAAAAATTGGTGGTCCAAATTGGGTTAGGACCAAGTCAGCACTCAGCACCTACCTTAAATGGAATAGGAAGAGAAAAGTGTACATATTCATAAATGATAACATCATTATTATTATTTGAATGATTATGACTTTTTCTATCATATCATTATAATTTTTTAGTTATTGGTACATAATTTTAATTTTTTTACCCTAAATTTTAAATCTTAAATTTTAAATTTCGAACTCTAAATACTAAACTCTAACTATTATATTTGACCTTCAATTTTAAATCCTAAATTTGAATTTAAAATTTAGAATTTAAAATGTGAGGTAAAAATATTATCAAAATTATATATTAATAACATAAAAATTAAAATACCATTAAATAATTAAAAAGAGACCAAAAATAATTTAATAAAAAGAGTTCATAAAATGATTCTCACATATATATATATATATATATATATATATATATATATATATTATAATTACTTATCTAACCATATTGTAAAATTCTATATTTTATGATCTCAATCAAATTTAAATATTTGAATTTATGAGTACTTACAATTGACCTTCAAAAAAAGATGAATCCTTATAATTGAATATAAAAGAAAATTCAACTTTTTTATCCATTGACCGAAGACTTCTTCCAAATAAGTCCAATGTCTTTTTTGGGTTTGATCCACAAAAACTAAAAAGACAAATAAACCTTTTTTATTTCACATTTTTTGCTTTTTTTTCCAATTACTTTTTTATTGTAATTTTGTAAAAAAAATTAAAATTAAGCCAGTAAAATATGGCTACATAAAATCAAATAAATAATCAGGAAAAAATATTAATATTTGCTAATAAAAATAGTTTTCTTTAAGTCACTCCAAAAAAAAATTTGTTTTAATATTCTTATATATGAGAGACACTTGTATTAGCTGAGAGTTGACATATCTACATACCTAAACCATACCCCCGTCGTGTTATGATTAAAAATAATAAAATATTAACTTAATTTTATATTAATATTCATATATTATAATTATTTAAAAAAAACTATTATTAAATAATATATTTTGTTCCTCGCAAAAGAAACTAGAAAACAGAACAGCAATTTGCATTGGCTCTAGGCAGCTCATTGATAAATTTTTTTATTAGTATTATTATGATTATTAGGTAAAATTTATTAAATCTATATATTTGTAATGTCGGTAATCATAGGTGCAACAAAGGTTGAATCTCCATGGAAGGGGAATCTAATAATTGCATGAAAAAGATGGAGCTTAAACGAGGGAATCAAATTATTCCCTTACAAAAGAAATGCAAATGCCAATTCATCCTACCTTTGCTTATTCCTAAGGCAATGGGACTATGGTAGATGGAGTCAATAATGCAAGCTTTCCACAAATAATTTGTCCACTAACATCCAAATCCATTCATCATATCTACATTTAAACATGTTTATGGGACATGGTTTTACATCAATTAAATCATTGGTTTTTGATTTGACATGTTTGATTAAATAAATCATTAAAATTTTTATAAAAATATTAAAAATAAGTTAAACTGATATTTTCTAATCTGATTCAATCGGTCCATACTTGTTCGCAAATCAACAAATTTAATCCCTCTAAGCAGGCTAATATCCTAATCAATTTCAAGTCTAACCAATAAGTTCAAATTATTTCAAATTCAAACTAGTTTAGGTTCGAATCATTTTGAGATTAATTTTTCAAGTAAAGTTATTATGTCTCCAAATCATTTCAAGTTATTTCAAATCACTATAGATTCAAATTATTTCGAATTCAAATCATTTCAAGTTCAAATTGATGAAATTGAGTTTGAATTCAATGAGATTACATTTTCAAGTTTAGTTGATAATTAATAGGTCTACTAACACCTATTTCTAATACACATCTAAATTTATATTAAAAAAAGGTAAATAACTAAACAAATCTATATTCAACGTATCAATTTCTAACTCTCTCTTAAATCCGAATAACATAAATAAATCTAAAACATTTGAAAGTAAAACTCAATTATCCCATAGAGATAAATCACAAAGGATAGAAAATACATAAATTATCTTAGTGCAAGTAACACTTTTCTCCTGAATCCCTATACAACTTCGGTGGCTAAGATTTTGAAACACCAACAAGCTTGGTTTATTGACACATACTCAAACTCACAGCTCAATCAACAACAAAAATCATGTTAAGGATTCATTTCCATTAATTTAATAATTTGCTTGCCTAGGAAGTTGTGGATGAGAACAAACCTATTTCCCTTTGTTTTTTTACACATTTAAAGTTATTATAATTTAGTCGGATGGGTTTATCAATTTAATAAGTTTAATTAATTAGAACAAAAATATAGTTAAAAGAATTGTAAATAATAAAAATTTCAATTCAATCGCTCAATTGATATTTAATATTCCAAATCAATCAACTCAATACTTTATTTAAATCAATATCCTAATATATCTTAATTGACTAATTTGATCTAATTCAAACAACCATACTTATACTATCATATAAACAAAACAGAAAGTAGAGAGGGACCCACAGCATGTGGCTAACAAACAGCCATCAAGTTAGATGAGGGAACATTAGATAAACTTTCCTTGAGTTTTCTATTAGATTTCTAAGGTTTTATCCACACCTGTCTCTTGGGGTGTCTCCATCTTTTTCTAAACACCATGTGGACCATTTGGCACAAAGGATATCCTTTTATGACTACTTGCAACAAAGGATAGACATTTGGCACAATGGATGTGATAGATACAAGGAATATGCCACGGACCATTTCTGTGGGGATTCAAGTTTATTTTTTATATATACCAAACAGCTCACCATGCTAATACTATTGAATTAAATAAATGGACATTGCTATTTTTTTCAGGAACGCTTACTCTAGTATTCAATATGAAAAGGAAATGTCTATCCAAAACAGGTACAGCCTAGCCTTAAACGACAACAATAACACAATCATTTATATACCAATTGCCAAACCTTTCATTTATATACCAATTGCCAAACCTTTCTTCCCACAATTCAGTGCCAAATGGCCTAAATCTCCCTTCTAATTGTCAGCAATAATGTAGTGATGGCAACAGGGCAGAGCACGGCACGGCAGGGCAGGATGGATTGGATTTTTAGCTGCCCAGACCCAGCTCTAACCATCACCACCATGCCCTGACCCAAACCCTAACCCTACGAATTCGACCCAATTATAATTTTATTTGTTTATTTTTGCTTCAAAGCAATTTGATGATATAAATTTATTAATAATGCGTTAATATTGATAATCTTGCAAATATATTTACATGTATTTTGCAAACAAATTTTGCTATGCTTACAAACATATATATGATATTATATACGTATATAGTTGGGCTATAATTTTTAGAAAGGAAGCAGAACATGAGTTTATATCAAGATTTAAAGCTAGTAATTACAATGTTGTGCTGTTAATCAAGTGTATATTAAATAATTCAAAAAATTTTCTTTAAAAATAAATAATGTAACATCATAGGAGATAGTAGGAACGGGAAATCTAACTAAAATATAGAGAAGGGCAATACTGCAAATATCCCCGAGAGGCCAAGACGGTAAATAAACCTGAACCTGACCCTAACCCTAACCCTAACCCAATCTCAAAAAAGGCCAAATTTATTGGATCGGGTTAGGTCGGAACACATTGGTTTCAGGTTTTTTTCCATCCCTAAATGCATATGGATTATCACAACAGAGAATTTATTTACTCATTGAATTGGGATTGGTTAGTATAATACAGTGACCCCCTGTGGTGTACATTACTCTCACTTGTTCATGATTAAAATATCTTAGGCAGCCTCATTTTGAGACCAACAAATGCAATTGTCCCAACGATATTTTCCCTCCCCCATAAATCATGTCAACATCCATCTCGAGTTAGATTTTCAACTCTTATAAATTGTTTTCCATAACAAACAACATGCAATTTTCCTAGTTTAGCGGTGCATTCTCATCACACGCAACATCCACTAAAATCAGTCCCAGGCCTAAAGGTTACAAAGAAAGAAGTGATCACATGGAGTTAGAAAATGCAATAAATGATATGATGTAGTTGACAAGAGTTAACACTCCCCATAATACAATACAAAGTAATGAGATCTTCACAGCTTTGTGGGAATAACAACTTTCGAGGTTATTACAATAAGTTAATAACTTTACACAACAAGGGTCTAAAACAAATGCCACAATTATTTGAAAGCTGTAAAGAAAATTGCACCAAGTAGGATTCTTAAGTACCTTCATGAGTGGCTGGCTGAAGTTTCCATTTTCAACACAGTAAAGGAACTAAAAGTGAAAATGATCTGTTATCTCCTCAGTTGCCGCTGCAAAGCAGAAAAAAAAAAGACATATTACGTTCATAAAATTCTTTAATCATGATCATCTGGCAAACTCATTTGTCACCCTTGGACATTTTTACATAACATGATAAGAAGTTAGCAGGCAAAGAATAAAAATCTTTCCAGAAAATATATGTAGACCAATGGTCAAAATATTATTCATTTCATGTTTGACCTATAAATAAGACACGGGCAAATAGCAAACAAGAACATACTCTTGGCTCATTGTTAGCTGCTCGGGTCTGTGCACTAGATGCTCTATCTACATCTGGTATTTTCTCTGGATTATCATGCTTATAAAATGCCTGTAAGGCCCTCCCCACGAACGGACGAATTATATTCACTTCCATAGCAGATAAATTTGGAATCTGGCCAATTTCAAGAGATTAGAGGCAAATATATGAAGGGTGACACAAAGATCAGTGAGGAAATCCAGTTCATCTGAAGCATATTAGGAGGAAAAAAATTTAGCAATGTGCCTAAATATTGGCGATAATAAGTGTCAACAATTTCACAATGGCGGGATAAAAAACCATACTTTCACAGCAGATGTCCCACTGAACTTCTCCAAGCTAGTCTCAACTTTATGAATCCGTACATCCCTTATGTCTTCAATAAGAGACCTCACCTGTAAAATGGATTCATGACAATCTACTTGCAGAAGTCAAAAGGAAAATAAAAATAAGCTTAAAATAATCCTCTAGCTCACCATATACATGTCAGGAATGTCTTCACGTGCACTGCCATCCATAAAAAGCAAAGTACATAAGACTTCATAACGTTAAATTGTATGATAGTAAGAAAAATGTCAAGGAAGGCTTACTGATCAAAGAGAAGTCTAGATATCTCCACATAATGAAATGGAAGCACCTGAAATGCCCCTTGAGATTCTCGTTCTCCTTCCAAAACCCGTGTCAAATTTTCTAGTCCACAACAAAAAGCAAGAAGAAACATACAACATATTCAAAAGGCAGAACTGTAAAATAATACCCCCAACCAATAACAGAATATTCTCAACTCAACTTCTAAAGCCCTACTTAAGCGCTACATGTTCCCCAAACAATGGAGTTTAAACATCATGATAAATGGACTTGTCTAGATAAAAACTCAAGTTCTCTTCTTCCCAATGTAAAAGTTGGACCAGCCAACAACACAAGAAGGCAAGAGTAAAGGTATAAAGAGACACTTGTGCTTATAAGCTATTCGAGTTCAACTTGGAAAAAAAACACTCAATTTCATCTCAACTATTGTCTAGTCAAGCTCGAACTATTAAGCGAGCCAAATTAGAATATCTTAATGCTTGAACTCAAATTAGACTCAAGTATCTCATAAGCCTAGTGTTTTCTTTATTTTAGATTTTGTTCGTATTGAAAATTTTCTATTCAAAACACAAACTCAAGATTAAGCTCAAGTATAAATAACTGAGCTTGAAATTGAACATGAGAGTTGAGATCATATTTTACTATTTAAACAAACTTAATTGAGCCAGCTAAAACAATTTGATCTTTATTCCAAGTCAAGCTCAAGCTTTAAGAGTTAAACTTGATCCAATTCGATCTAAGCTTCAAGCCTCAAATTTCAAGTGGACCACAAGCTCGAATTGCTTACAAGGTAAACTCAAGTTACATCAATAGGAAGAAACAACGAGGTATTATATTACGCCCGCGAAACATTTCAAACATTCCATCATTTTACTTAATTCGTTGTCAAATCGTGGTGGCACTAGAGAAACATGAAGCAAACCAAAGTAAATACCAAAACCATCTCCTATTTGAGCATACAGATGAAAATATATGAAACAATTTAACTTAATAATGACTAACCAACTGACATCCACTGAGGAGGCCGAATTGCGCATTTTCCTCTCTTCTTTAAAGCCACCGCGAGCCACAACGGCACCTGGGATGCTATTTGCGGTAAAAATGGACCAAAATCACCCTGTCATTTCATCATAATCATAATCAAAAACAAATTACCCAAATAATCTTTAAAAAAGGGATGGGACAAACAGATTTGAAGATTACGCAGATGAAATTGAGAGGATCCATTCGCATGTTTGGGACAATCTCTATCAGTTCATCTTCAGCCATAAATTCCACCTAATTTAACCAAATAAAACGAAAGATTAAGCAAAATGACCACTTCAAAACAGTAGAAAGAGCAAGGAAAGAAGGGCGGGAAACCTCTTCGGCTGAGAAAAGAGAGATATGAGGATCAGATTGGCCAGCCATGTCCGCAAAGCAATCTAGGGTTTTTCAAGTCCAGAAATTGGATGAACTGGGCAATAATTTAGGCTTCAGAGATTAATCAACTGGGAAACTGACTCGGAAAACCAAAAGGAAATGCAGAACTGAGTTGAGACTCGTCCGAGTTGAAATACTGAGTCTAAGAATCGGTGTAGACGGAACCCTATATACCTCTTTCTCTGTCTTCTTATTGGCGGGAAACTATGCACGCATCACAACGCGCCAAAACCAAAACAACGATTTTAAAAATTTTCAAAATATTTCTTCTATGAAAAAATAAGTTAAATCATAATAATTCAAACATGAAATACAATAGTTATCATAGTTTTAGATTAATTATTTCTATTTTCTTATTTATGTTTATCTCTTTTTTCTAATATTTCAAAATAAATATTATAAATTAACTTCCTTAAAAAATAATTAATTTCATCATTACATCAACAATCACATTTAATATAATATCATGATTTATTCGATAAAAATTAATGACAATTTAATCGTCGTTCTAATTTTAAATAAAAAATTATTTATTAAATAATACGAGAATCCTTAATTATTAAATTATTTTTGGTTTAAAATTATTTGTTAATCGTTCATAAATATAATAATTGATTACTAACGCATCGAATTATATGTTAATGGCATAATCAATTAAGATGAGAACATATAGCAATGGAAACAGAAGGAAATTCATGACTTTCATGACATTCAGTTTTACACAACGTTGACAACCTAAGTTGACCATGAACACGCAGCCAAGAATTAGAGTTAGTTGTTCGTTCCTATTCCTCAATCCTCATCTTCCTCGAAATCTGAGTCATCACTAACTTCTTCCTCAGTCTCGGAATCACTAACAACATAAGTTGTCTTGGTCCGGTTTGCCCTTTGTGGTCTAGCTCTTGGTTCCACAACCACAGCTACTTCTTCATCTTCATCGCTATCGATTTCCGGCATTGAAGACAGTGAAGAACTGCTCGTCTTCCCCAAGACCGAACCGCTTTTCTTGTTGAACGGTGACGCCCTCATTTTCCTCACTTTCTTTTCAGGCGATATCCCTGAACCCTCAGCTTCTGCTGCAGGTTTCAGCATTTGTGTCAAAAGCTTTTGTTGCTTGCCTGCTGCTGGACCTCTTTTCTTTGCTGCTGCAGGTGGCTTACCGGCTTTTGGAGCAGCCGGTTTTCGTCCTCCTTTCTTTGTTGCTGCTGGAGCTGGCTCTACAACCTCCAATTCTCCATCGCTGATGTTGATTTCGCCTATGCTCTCGGATAGAGAAATGACGGGATTCTTCTTAGTAGCAGCTGCCCTTTTGGCAGGCGCTTTCTTTCCAGCAGGTTCTTGAAACAATTCAGTTTCCATATCTGTGAGACATAAATAACATAAGCTCAAATTCGTCATGATTATACAAATATAACATAAGCTCAAATTCACGTATAGCTTAAATACCAGCGGAATGATCAGGAGAGGAGTCGATATTATGCTTGGCAAGTCGCTCCCTTAGATCAGGAATATCAAAGTCGTCGTCGTCATCATCATCATCATCACTATCATCCTGCTAATAAACATATAAGTAACTAAAAGTCATCAGTTGAAAGAGCACCAGGCATATATATAATCATATATAGGAAACGAAGAACCGGACCTTCTTTGTCTTCTTCTTTGCACCGGCCCGGCCTTTGGGTTTAACAACAGCAGGAACATTTTCTGTAAAACAAAAAGTACAAACTTAATGAATAATATGAAGTATGAGAGTAAAATGGGAAATAGTAAATAGAATCACAAGCAAGCTGACCTGCTTCCATTGCTGTCGTAGACGAAATTTCTGAGGCTTCGGGAACTTGTGGGTCATCTTTCTTGTTTACCTTCTTCGGGTTTTTAGGTGCCACTGGTCTTCGAGCCTTCTTGCCAGCTACACCTCCCTTCGCTCTGTTTTTGCTGTTCTCTTCTTCTGCTTCCAGGTCTGCTTGATCTTGCTCCTGATTAAAAGAAACAGAATGCATCAGAACACTGGAAAATGACAAGTACACAATTTAACTAAAAACTAGTTCTTGGTACATACGTCAAGTTGCTTCTCGAGTTCTTCAAGATCTTTCAGCCATAAAGACTTTGGAGTGTGTTTCCTCAACTCTTCAACCTCATGCTCAAGTTTATCCCTATCAGAACAAAGCTCTTGGACCTTCTCAAGGGTCAGAGTACCGATTGCCATGGATAACAGATAGTCATAATCACTTGCCCTTGTTGCTTCAGGGCTAAGTTCAGGTTCCCCTTCATGATCAATATCCCCCGCCACTGCTACTTCAACAGCTTTCGTTTTCTTCGGGAAAGGAGTAAACCCTTTTTCTTGTAGCTCAAGGAACAAGTCAGCTCTCTTCCTATTGTTCACAATGATGTTCCCCTTAACAACATCAAGGATAAACCTCACTTTGTTATCCATTTTCAATAACTCGAGTTCAAGAGTGTCCAACATATGTTTCTGCAGCAAATGATCCAAATTTTAATCAACATCACTGTTCAAACATTTTAATTACTCAGAATAAGATCAAGTGAGACTCACCCTTCGTTTCTCGTAAAATTCAAGCCTTAAGTGATAAAATTCGTCAAGTACTGCAGTAAAACAAATTATGGTCAGATTGCGACAATTTACATGCTTTTGTTACTACATTAAAATACGTAAAAGTGTGGCACATACTTTCCTCAGGGGTGTCATATTTCTTAATCATCCCTCTCGAATCAAACAAGTGCATGTTACTTGTGCTAACAGTTGTTGTTAGCTTAAACTTCTTCATCAAACCCTCTTGCTTGGCCAACATCATGTTCTCTTCAGTCATGAAGACCTCAAAATGTACAGTTCTATCATCACTGTATTGCTTAAATTCCTACAATGAGATGTACTAACATATCAGATGGAAGTTCTTCAAAGAAATGTCAATCGAAAGTAGAGAAAGTTACCTTGATGAATGAATCATTTGCTGTTATGATGGATTCCAAAAATTCCTTATAATCTTGAGTCCACCTACGGATTGGAAGTTCAGTTATTTTCAGTGTGGTCTCATCAACCTCCTCTACAATCCCACTTATAGTGTAGGTAACACCAGATTCTTTTGATGCGGTTTTCTCAATAGTCCCTTTGAAACCTCGGTACCACGGATGCATGGGCTCCATTGGTTCACCATTTAGCAAACGCCTCACATTTGCCACTATATCTCTTGGATTATAGTTCGGGATATAAGAGCTCCATCCTGTCCCAATTCCTTCACTTCCGTTCACGAGAACCATTGGTATAACAGGTACATACCTGAAAAACAAGAACAAAGGAACTAATTTTAATGTACATACGATTAAACAACAAAGCATTAGGTAACAATGAAGTAAAATTTACCAGGAAGGCTCAATGGATTGGCCATCTTCATTCAAGTAATTGAGCAGGCCATCATCATCCTTGCGGAACAGATATCGAGTAATGGTAGTAAGATTGGTAAAAATGTACCTTGCACTTGCTGCATCTTTGCCACCCTATGAAATGTAAAAGAAGTAAGCATTACATAAGTGGGAAAAATAGTAAAAATACTGATAAGATGGCATAAACTGATACAATTTCTCAACCAAGATGAACATCAACTAACCTGGTTACGAGTACCAAATTGACCCCCAGGACGAAGAAGATTTATGTTGTTACTGCCCACAAAATCCTGGGCCATTCCAACAATGGTACTACAAAGACTCTGCTCGCCATGATGGTAAGCAGAATGCTCCGAAACATAACCAGAAAATTGAGAAACCTTTGCCTCATGTACAAAATTCCTCTTGAAAGCACAGAAAAGGATCTTCCGTTGACCAGGCTTCAGGCCATCAACCATGGAAGGAATTGATCTTTGAAGGTCAGCCATGGAAAACAGAATAAGTTCCTTATTAATGAAGTCGCTATAATTGATGAGTTTCTCATTGTGATCAAGGTGCGTGCCCGGCTGCAACACACAAACGTAAGAAAATTCCACCAAGATCAGAATTTAGATTCTTTAAAATCAATGCATTTTAAGTTTTAAAAAAAAATATATATATATATATATATATATATATATAACTATTGCATACCTCAAACTGTCGCAGCCAATTCTTCCTTGCTTCTATCTTCTTCTTACTAAAAGCAAGCTCGATTGCATCACCATCCCTATCACCTTCCCATACAAACTCTTTCATGTGCTTATCAATATCTTTGAAGTATTTCTTCCCTTCAGGTCCCGTGCTTGTTCCCAACCCCTACAACATGATAGCATTAGTGAAAAAACGCTACAAGACCGTGAAGAGGTTAACACAAGAAATAAATACACAAACCTTATAGTACTTTATTTTCCAGCTCTTTGCATTATTCCCCAAACTTTCCTTCCAAGCTTGGTACTCGGGCATAGTATAAAAACATAACTCCTCCTCCTGTTTGTTGACTTTGCGAGTAGCCTATACAAAGAAAAAGCATTATCAAAAGACTCTACAAAACATCAAACATGTACATTATTACTAACCAAAGACAAATACTGACCTTCACAATAGGAGTTATAAACTCAACCATGAATGATTTAACTTTTAGCAAAGAAGGCCAGAAGGAATGAATAAAATTGATCAGCAGCCCTTTGATATGAGAACCATCATGATCCTGAGAAAAGTGCAGAGTTTGAGATTATTTACAGCAACATGATAGTTATTAGCATGATGGCAAACGAAGATAGTAACTGAAAACAAAATAAGGTGAGAAAACTGCTTTGAAGCACTAAACCTGATCAGTCATTATCATCAAATGCCCATATCTCAAAGATTTGACATCAGCATACTCCTTGTTCTGCTGCAATCCAAGAATTCGCTTAAGATTTTGTATTTCAGCATTCTCCATTAACTGCTTATGGCTGGCTTCCCTCACATTCAGTAGTTTACCTCTCAGTGGGTAAACACCATAGTGGTTTCGACCTACAACAGAAAGACCAGCCACCTGCAACAACAAAAAACCATTAAGAAATCAAAACTACCGTAACATAGTTACATTGTGTAAAGAGAAATGCATCATAATTATAAATTTATTATGAGATTTTAAAAAGGCGGCAACTTACAGCAAGAGATTTTGCTGAATCCCCTTCCGTCAATATCAATGTGCATTTGTCAGAATTCCTTCCTCCAGCTTCATTAGCATCATCTAGCTTGGGGATTCCTCGAATACTTCCTGACTTAGTTCCATCAGTCTTCTTAAGATCTTTGCTATGTTTGAATTCTGCCCACTGGAGCAAATTATCCACAACTCCAGACTTCGCAACTGCAATCAATTCACCAGCCGTGTAGCACGTAAGTAAATAAATTTATCGCTAACCATGACTTAAATACAAGTGAGCTATATTAACAAACCTTTCTTCAAAAAATCTTCAGGAAGTTCACATTTGGAGCCGAAACTGCTCTGACGAAGAGTCAAAGTTTCCTTGGTTTGCGAATCAAAAGCAGGGTTGTCAATAAGAGCATTGACAAAAACCCACAGATGATTCTTCACATTATGTGCTTTGACATTAGCATTCTTGTTCTTCTTATTTACAGCATTCATCACATAATTAGATATCTGGTTGGTAACATAGTCAACATGGGTTCCACCCTTGATTGTAGCAATACTATTGACAAAGCTGACCTGGTAAGTACGGCAAAATCAAGAACATTAGCATAAACTACTCTAAAAATATAATCTCAGAAACTATTGACGAAGCTGACCTGTTGAAACTGCCCTTCGCTGAGACTAACACAAACTTCCCATCTTGCATTAACCTTCTCAGAAATCCTGGTAAAACAAACATCTTTAACTGATTAAGACACATTCAATTGTAACATAAAAAAAAAAAAAAAAAAAAAACACCAAATGAAATTCATAGTAAAGACCTTGGGAGAGGTTCGCTCTTATTTTTGGAGGCAGCACTAAGGTAAAGGTTGACATAATCAAGAAATGATTTCACGGCAATGCGTTTCCCATTCAGCTCAACCTTCACGGTCTTGCCAAGACAACCAGCTAAATCAAACACCCTCTTCCTCATCAATGCAACCACATCATCCTCCAAGTGAGTCATGTTAAATTTGGCCAAGTCTGGCTTAAATGTAACCTTTGTCCAATTCTCACCCTCTTTACATTTTGTTATAACAGGCTCAGTTTTGTTTCCCATATTGTTTTTAAATACCTACAAGAAAAACAACAGTTCACCTTAGTGCAAACCATTTCCAAGGAACCAAAAAAATACTATTCATAACAACTGAAACATTAAACCTAAATTATAGATGCAGTTTCGTTTCATATTCTAAACCACATCCACGTTAAAAGATAACTATCACTTAAAGCTTCAACCATAGCAACAGATACACTACAGCGAAATTTCATTTCAACAATCAAGTAGGAAAAACCCACATCCATACACGCATTTTTTTCTCAATTTTGCTTCCCAAGCCTGGAACCAGGAAAAATCGATCATAAAGTAAGCATATTTCAAATCACATCCTCAGTAAACAAAACCATTTGCTTATATCTTCAACCATAGCAATGAATAGACAACATGGAGACTTTCAATTTAATAATCAAGTAGAAAAATCCAACATCCATGTTATTCTCGATTTCGCTTTCCAAAAAAATAACCTAAAAGAAATGAAAGGAAAGAATACCTGCTTATACTTCTTCTGCCGTTTTCCATCAGCAGTTTCGATAACAAACTCAGTCGAAAATATATTCGTAAGCTTAGCTCCGTACCCATTTCTCCCACCGGTCGTCTTTTTAACATTGTCGTCATAGTTACTGCTAGTCAACAAATGGCCGAAAATCAACTCCGGGACATAAACCTTCTCCTCCTGATGAATCTCAACGGGAACTCCATCCCCGTTATTGTAAACGGAAATCAAGTTCTGCTCCGCATCAATCACCACTTTAATGGAATCCATGGATGGATCCCGTTGTTTATTATCAGCAGCATTGACTAAGATCTCGTCGAAGATCTTGTAAAGTCCCGGGACGTACTTTATGTCTCGGTGGACCATCTCATCGTTCTCGTACACCCATAGACGCTGAGTGTGCTGTTCAATGGAACCGATGTAGGTATCGGGTCGGAGAAGGATGTGTTCTAATTGGGTCTTCTTTTGGTAGGTTTCCTCTATAGTTTTGGAGGCTTTAGTGTTTACATTGTTGCTGCTTTGCAGCGGGAGCTTCGAATCTGCAACCATGGTGGATTAGGGGTTTTTTTCTTAGAAGGAGGGACTTTTTTTTTTTTTTTTTTTTTTTTGGGGAGGGGATTTGTTGATGGGAGAGTAACGTTACAAAGAGGGAGGGTTTAATTTGAGGAAGGGACCGAGCAATTTTGAATTTGATATTTGAATTTTTTGGGCGGGATTTTTGAAATTTGAAAATTTAAATAATTAAAAAATAGCTTTGTTCAGCGTTTGGAACCACGATGAGAAGTGAGATGATCGGACGGTTGTAGTTTGGTTTGGTGTCATTTGTTTTAAATGAACTTTAAATTCCGTTTGTTTCACTCTGGAAAAAAACCTTTTTTATTGGAAAATTATTTTCTTTTTGATGTTTTGATAAATTTATGTAAAATATTTCTTGTTATTTAGTAAATTTATTGAAAATATTGCATAAAAATTATTTTCAATAGAACAAACATACATTCTATATTTTATTATATTTTTATTATTTAATTGAATTTATTTCATAAAGCTTATTTGTATTTTAATTAGTCGTATTTTAGTTTCAATTAATCTTATTTTACTTAATTTAGTTTAATTGTTAATTTCGTACATTAGATAATATAATTTTATAAATATAAATTTATGTTTAATTAAGTTGAAAGTTGTAAATATTTATTTTGAATATTATTTGGATCAGTAAGGGTGGGTTTGAATGGATGGTATATTTATCTACAGTTAATGTAAAAACAGCGATGGCGATGATATTAGATATTGTAGACATATTGTAGCGTAAGAAAAAAAGTAAGCTAAATGCATTGCAGCGCAGCTCACCGCCCATCCAAACCCATTTTATGTTGAAAATATTTTAATTTGATAAAAATTGAAGGAACAATTTGTAAAATTTGTAAATTTTCAAATACTAAGGGTCCATTTGTTTGACTGAAAATAGTTTTCGGAAAATGATTTTTAGAAATGACTTACTTTTCTGAAAAAGTTAATATTTTCTGATATTTAGATGAATCTGTGTAAAATATTTTATGTTGTTTGGCAGAGTTTCTGAAAATATTTAATAAAAGTTGTTTTAAATTTAAAAAATTACATTTGAGAATTTATTATTTTTTATTATTTAATTGAGCTTATTTTATGTCTATTAAATTTATATTTTACATTATTTTTATATATATTACAATGATTTATTTATAAATCTTCATTTTTCATACAACAATACTTAAAATCTTGGAATGGCATTATCGTATTTGTAACATTTGCAGTAACTAAACTCTAAAAATCAAAACATCTCCACTTTTAAACATCATGTCCTAGTAAATTATTAATTACCAATGGAGTAACATATTCCTGGTAACATAACAAGCTGTTAATAATTGAGCTAATTCATAAAAGTCTATATTATCCATTATTTTCCTTCATACACTTACGTTTTCCTGCCGAGCAAAGGCACCATGAAAAGTTGCATTTTTATTTTAATTTTCATAGGCAAACCCATACCAAAACACAAAGAGTAGAACATAAACAAACATTACTGGAGTGATAAAGGGTTTGATATCAAGTCTTCAGTTGACATTAGTCTCAAGTTTGATCTCTGAGTTAATCTTTTACCCCCTTCCCCTTATAAATAAAAAGTGGCCTTTTGTGTTGGAACCTATCAAATGAAATAAAGACAGAATGGAAGAAAAATGTTTGAATACTGGAATCAAAACATAGCAAGGATTAGCAATCTTGATCAAATATCAATATTATCATCATCCTTCGATGAACAAATATAAGTGATAAATAGACAGTAGTTTTGGTAGTTTGGTGCAATCCTTTAGAATTACATATCTTCCCTCATTACCAATCTATGCCCATGAGTTGAAATTAATTATCTTTGTGCAAAATATGAGGTCCCATTCGATGTCCAAAATTCAGAGCAAGGCAAATGCTTTTGAAAATTAAATAAATATATGTATAGCATAATAAGGAATATTGTGGAACTAAAATATGAACATATAAGTTTTATATAAGCAAGTCAAACTTTCCGACACAAATGCTCCAGGTATCTGAATGAATGCTTAGAAATATCATGACGGCAATGCGTGCAAGTGCATGAAGTAGAGTAGGATAGCAAATGCTAATAAAAATACAATCTTCACTATTTATTTGTCTACTCAAGGATTTTAAGGATAATAGTTATCAATCTCGCTGTATTTTTAAGTGCATTCCCAATGAACTCACAATCAAATAAGCCTGATATGGCCATTAACTTTTTCATCTAAAAGGAGTAGCAGAATTGGCATTGACAAGAAATAGAAGACAAATATGAAAACAAACATTTCTTTTAGGATAAAGGAGTTGCAACTAAAAGCCTAAATGATAACCTATAATCAGTTTATAAATATGAAAATCAACAAAGGTAATACCAATACACTCTAAATTGTAGTGTAATAGCACAGTTGGTTATCTTATCTTTCAGGGAATTTAATTTTGTTTCAGAATTTGTAACCCGATTTAAAGATTGCATTGAATGGTATCATTATTGGACAAATTCACCAATAGGAGTTGTATAGGGAAAATGTTTGAAATTAACATAAACACTGTACAATTAAAGGCCCATTAAGATTATCACCATGACAAATAGAGAAGACAAAATAAAAGTAATTGGGATTGCATTCTTTCGAATAAATAACTAACATAATTTCACCATTACAAAAATAAAGGTTTGACATTTTGCCTTGTACCAAAGAATAACATGAAAATATTCATTTCCACGATCCTAATCACAGAAAACAAAATTGAAGACAAATCAGAAATATCCCAAATAGAATTAAAAAAAAAAAAAAACCAAATGTTACCTCTTTGGTGGCCAACTCAGAAGTATAAGGAAGGACGAAATTAACAGTGAACTTGGAAGTAATGGATGAAGGAGTAGGAGGACGAGGTTGCATGAAAGAGAGAGGAGTTTTAAGAAGGTCCATATGGGGATCACTTTAGTCCACGCCTCCGTAAACGTGGCATCTGCAGAGGGAGCCACTGGCAGATCAGTGGAGAATGGTCGAGCCTTTGCTGCCAAAATGGGTTGACAGGACAATAGCATTGATGCTCGACGCAACATTCTAGGAAAGGGGTTGGTGGTGATCGCTCGGCTATCGCAAGGTCAAAGGCAACGTCTGAGAAGAATGGTCGTTCAGTCTCTTTCATCACTCTTTTTTGTTTTGTTACTTTGTATTTGTGAAACCGTTACTGGCTGACGGCAAGCAGTGTATTAGGGTGGCAATGACTGGGAATGGCGGAGGGGAAAACTTTGGAAAATGTCTTACCAAAATAAAATATGTAAGACATTTTCCTAAAATAAACATTTATTTTCTTGTGTTTTATAAAATGATTTACTATGGGAAATTATTTTCAGCCAAACAAACAATGGCCGGAAAAGGCTGAAAAGCTTTTCTGTAAAAGCTTTTACAAGTAAACAAATACAGCCTAAGTGCTTGCAGTAACTAAACTATATGATTATAAAATATGAAAATTTGGAAAGTTAAGCATAAAATAGTAAAGTTTGAAACTATAGCGGCTAAATTGTAAAGATTTTAGAACTTGAGTTTTAGGACAAATTTACATTTTTTGAGAATTTACAATTTTGAAAAATAGAAGATGAAAGTTTAACTGTTCAAAAATCAAGGACTAATTTTTTGAAATATTGACAATTTTAGTTGTAAGGACTAAATTATAAAATTTAGAATTTTAAAAAATGAATTGTTTTGCAAAACTAGACAAAACGAGGCTTGGGACTGAATTGTAGAAGAAAAAAAATCTATTTTTGAGGAATTAAATTGCAAAATAGTAAAAATTTAGATTTTAAGGACTACACCATAAAAAGATATAAAATTAGAATATAATGAATTATTTTATTCGACGGTGAAGAGAGTTTTCCCCTTTTTGTTTATTTGACAATGAAGACAATGACCAGAGCTTTGTTATTTTGGAGAATATATTACCAAAAAATTTTTGGTAAGTCATTTTCCTTATAAAAGCCTTGAATTTATAATTTTCTTTTAAGAATGATTTTTTTTAGTAATTCATTTTCACTAAACAAACACGATAAAAAAATAAAAATATTTTACGCAAAACATTTTACATACAAACAAATGAATCCTATGAAACTTTTTAAAAGACTGTAACCACTAGAATTAATTAAATTGATGATTTGTTATTTCAGATTTTGATTTTTTTATTAATTTATTGTAGTTTGTTCTATTTTTAGTATATATTATTGGTAAAAACCATAGTTCTCAATTCATTTGACTAGTGCTAATATATAAAAAGGGAGAGTTTAATTATGGTACTATAGCAGAATGACTTCATAATTAAGTAAATTGTAATTAATAGATAAATAGTTAAAACTTAAGTATAAATTATTAGAGTCCTAATTATATATGTTCAATCGGTTCATCTGCTAACTCTAGATAACCTAAAACAAATTGCATTTAGAGCTAATAATTGTGACATGAATGAAAACAATAAGTAAGATAAATGAATCTTATGAATCACTATCTATAGTGAATATGTTTTGTCACTAAATACAAAAGATGACTTAACAATTAATTTAATTTTTTCAATTTGTTATTTAATTGAATGTGATTAAATAATTGAAGTTCGAAATGAGAATTAAATTAATTAAAGTCATCATTGACTTGTTGAATAAGGCAAATAAATTAAATTTCTCATGGATTCTAAAACGGTAAAGTTGTTATGGCTTTAATGAAATTAAAATTGGGTTGAAATATAATTTAATTAATATTTTGGTATGTATAAAAAGTAATTTAATTGAATAATTTATAAGATTTAGATAAAAGTCCGGATAACACATATAACTGCATATAATACAATAAAGGTCCATTAAGCCCAGTTAAATGGAATGAGTGACAAACCCTACTATTCCATAGGGAGTGTCATTGCCCCTTGTGTTCCAATTCTAGTGGAGCACCATTTTTTCTATTAAAATATTGTTATCTATTTACAATTTATTCAATCAAAACTTTTGTAAAAAATCTTTATAAATAAGAACCAGGTTCAAACATATTTACACCTATTATTGAGCATTGTTATTCTATCTGAAAATAGTGATAGTTTATTTTTATAATAAAATTTATTTTATGGGAAAATTTCATAGTTACCATTTACTTAAAATTTTTCATTTTGTGCACTTGGTTCATTTTATTTGAGCCCACTTTCAAAGCAATTTGGGGTTCGATGATAGGAAAGAATATCAATAGATTAAAATTCGAGAAACGACCTAAAACATCTCATACAAACCACAAGTTCTATTTTGTTCAAAAGATTATTGCTATGAATATCATAAAACTCTATTTTAAGAAAACAATTTAAGCTTCCATTATGCTTAAAACCTTTATTTTCTAAACCAAATTTTCTAACACAACATACTTAGGGATAACCACCGGTTCACTTGACCTGCCTCCCCTCCCCCCATCCCCTCTCTCTTTCCCTTCTCTTCTTCCATCCCTGTCTCCCTCCCTAATTGTTTTCTTCCCTCCCGACATTACTCCTCTCTTCTCCTATTTCCATCTTCTTCAACCTCTTAAGCTCTTAATCAACATTGCTTTGATCACCGTGGTCTCTCTTGCATAAACAATTTTCTTGGCCTAAATTTTTTTCTTCCAAGGGTCAGAATACATCCCCAACTGTCATAAATGTCCACAAACTTGTTAATTGGTATAAAAACTCACTAAGAACAATTCAAGACTCAGCAGATGAACATCCAAGTATAGAAATCAAGAGAAAAGTCTTCAATTCTTGATTTTTTCTTTTTCTCTTGTACATATCTTTTAGGTACTTATTGTCACATATTTCTATAATTTTCAATTCCATTATTCAAGAGAGATAACACTTGTAAGCACACACATTTAAGAAGTTCTTACTATTTACATCTTTCCTCTTTGTTGTAAAGAGTTACTTAAGGTTTTTGAGGTTTTAAAACCTTAAGTGAATGGTAAAAGATTTCTAGTTAAGCCACAAAAGTTAAAGGGTTGCATTTAAGTAATAAATTTTAGGAGAAGGTTTTATCTTATCTTTTGTAAAAAGATATAAATTGTAAATGTTATACATTTTATTTGAAAGATAGCAATTCTTACAGCGAGTTGGAAAAATCCATAATTAAGGTATACTACGGTAGTTGAGGTAACGAATGAATGATAAAAAGGTAACAATTAGATCACGTTAATGGTTATTACGTAAATTTTAAAAATTGGATGGTCAAAACGTGATTTTATATAAAATTTAAGAACAATTGATGTGATTTACCCTTTTAATAGTTAGTCAATACCATGAGAAAGCAACCTTACAATAGAAACCACATCTAACTCCACGAAAAATATTCTCTAAAAGAAAAATTCACAAAATATAAGATTTCATGATTTGTGGCCAAGAAACAACAAAAATGTTAAAATATTTTAATAGTGTTCATTAAAATGTCATTATCACGCATAATATAAATTAAATTAAATATTGGATGAAATGTTAAAATTATTAAAGCTATAAATTTTAAATCTTACTATTAATAATTTTTTTATTAATTTAGAAAATATAAAAGAATAAAAATTTAATGTGATAATAGAATTTACTTTATGAAATAAATAAATTTTAAATAATTTATCAATTGAATTGGTCTCGATTAACTTATAAGTCCAACTTGATTAAAGACTAAAAAATACATATAAATTAGTAAAGTAATATTATTTTAACATATTATTAAAAAGATAATATTACGAGAAATTAATTTTTTTTGAACAGTTTCTGATTATATATATTTTTTTGACATAATATCTATAATTATCTATAGTTTCTACTCAATTTTAAAATAAGATAATAATATATTTCAACGCACTTGAAGCTATATCTTCCTTCATAGATAACAATGCTTATACCAATAAAGATAAGATTCGATCAACTATAAGAAATCAATTTAAACCTATTTCCACTTATATTTGAAGAGTTTTTTTACATTCTAAAAGACTAATATTTCAAAAACATTATAAAATAAAGCTAAATTCATATTAGTAAAAAAAATGAAAAAAAGATTTAAAAGATGACGATTAATATATTATTTTGTTTAAAATAACGATAACATCATGCAAAAATATAAAAATCGATAGCTTATTTACATTTTCCAATATATTTAAAAAGAAAATAAGTGATTGGCTAAGAGGTAGCAAAATTCATAAAAAGTAACTAAAATAAAATGCCCACCACAATCATCAAAGTTGCGCATGACCCATGATGCCGAAAACGCATCAGTATCGAGTGGTGGGCGTTAAAGGTTCCGTACCTAATCCCGTGGGCACCACTATACACGGGCCTCAAAAATCCGAAACCCGATCCGTCTTTCAGTTTTACTTAATTACCCCTAATCTCTACTAGGAATATTCGAATCTATTGGATAAGACAGTACTTTCACTTAAAATACAATTTTTAAAATTTTTATATATCAATCCAGAAGCGACCAAAGCGAAGGGCAAAAATCTGCTCAAGCTTTGTTGAGACTTTGAACTGAGCTTTGCTGAATTTTCGTGATCGTCGAGAAATAAAATTATGGGAAGGAAATTCTTCGTCGGCGGAAATTGGAAATGCGTGAGTATTTCTCTTCGGATTTTTGCATTATTTTTTATTTTTATTTTTTTGCGGAAGTATTTCAAGAATTTGATTGAGATTAGAATCGGGTGATCTGTTTTCTGTTTGATTTGACAATTATTATTTAATCGTGTCAGGGAAAAGTTGCTATTCTTGATAGATCTTTAATAATATAACGATGTATGATTTTTCTTGTTCGGTCATATAAACAAGTGAACTTGATGTCTAATTTGAAGCGATAATTTTTTTGTAGAATGGAACCACTGAGGAAGTGAATAAGATTGTGAGTACTTTGAATGCTGGAGAGGTGCCTTCTCAGGATGTTGTTGGTAAGCCAATTGATTTACTATTAAAAAAAAATCAGCTTGAGTTTGGAAAATTGGATTTCGAATGAGGGATTTAGATTTGAAAAGTAGTATAAATTGTGTAAAAAAGCACATTAAAATGTTTCATTCATGATTATTTTCCAAGGTCATGGATTTGTTGGATGACTATTCACTGATGAATTTGAAATACCTGTAAGTATTTGTAAGTGTGAAAATCATGTTTTATGCATTTCAAAAGGTAATCATATTGAATTTTAATTAATTATATATTATGCTTGCATTTCATTCTCACAATTTATAAAGAAATAAAAAAATTTAAAATCCATGCTCTCAAACATAGCGTTTGAACTTGATTTGTACTGCAGTTTTGAAGCATTTATCATTGATGGAAACACTAAAATTCATAAAAAAGTGTTGTCTATTTGCTTTTTTTCATTTTCTTATAAAGGAAATTTATAGAGTATGCACCGTAGATCTACTCAAATTTCATTATTGTTTTTCTGTTTTCTTTGGGTTTAATTTAATCATACAGTTACCTAGCAGTTTTCTGACTGATTTCCTTGATAAGCATTGGATTTGGTAATTGGATCAGTGATGTTTTGCCTCTTGTATTGTTATACTTGTTGTTTTCTTTGCTACAATTAGTTTCTCTTTTATTGTTATCAAAACTCAAAAGGGATGATATAATGGATGGCTAATTTGGGGTAACATGCTATCCTTATACAGAGGTTGTGGTTAGCCCTCCATTTGTGTTCCTTCCTTTGGTCAAAACTTCACTGAGACCTGATTTCCATGTCGCTGCACAAAATTGTTGGGTCAAGAAAGGAGGTGCTTTCACTGGTGAAGTTAGGTATGCCCTCATTTCCTTTATACTATTACTTTTGTTTTAGCCTTTCCATACCTTTTATTTTGTTCTTCAGTCGCTTTGCCTTTTGATTCTTTGGGTTAAGATGCTATTCTGCTTTTGCTTAACCAGACATTTAGTGCCATTTTTCTGTTTCATAGGAACAAATAAAATATTGACAGGCAAAGAAAGGATGATGTATATATATATTTGAGGCTTTGAGCAAATGCTTCACATCAGTGAAATTTGATACAGCCATTAGTTTGGTTTGCTTTACGGATGAGAGATCTTTTAAGTTATGAATTCTTTTTTAATTTTCAGTGCGGAGATGCTTGTCAATTTGAGCATTCCTTGGGTTATTATTGGTCATTCTGAGAGGAGACTTATTTTGAAGGAGTCAAATGAGGTAACTTGTGTTTGATCGGACTATAAATATTAACATCTGTTATATTTCCAATACGATGACTTATACTTATTTTTTCTTATCAGTTAAACTTTCAGCATTTTGTTAACTTCACAATTTTGGTTCATTTGTTTTAGTTCGTTGCGGATAAGGTTGCTTATGCACTTTCTCAAGGCTTGAAGGTGATAGCTTGTATTGGGGAAACACTTGAGCAACGTGAAGCAGGATCTACTGTGGCGGTTGTTGCTGAACAAACTAAAGCAATTGCAGGTATGTATTTAATGCCTTCTTTACTTTTATAAAGCCCCTGGTGCAATTCTTTTGGTGATACTCTAAACTTATACGTGGCAAGGTAGCAGATGTTGTGTCAATGACTTGGTGTCACCAATATTTGTTAATTATTTAGATGCTCATGCTATATTTGTTCTATCACATACATTGCTGCAGCAATTTCTTTCCGTTTGTTCTATTCTCACTTCTCTTGAGAGAAGTCTATTTTGAACATCTAAACATTATGAAATAATTCATGCCTTTCTGCATTCTACTCTTGTTGCTGCATATTTATTTAGTGTCAGATATTTTTATTTTCAAAATAATGTTTGTTTATGACTGTATTCCATTGATATTCATGTGAAAATGAGTGGTTACACACCTTGGTATCAGTATATTTCAGTACACACCCTGGTCTTTTTAAAAAAATGCTATTTTTGCATCACTAAATTGAGACTGCTACAAAATCTAAGCATAGGTTGGGTTTCCTGTGTAATTTCCAATGGCAGCAAAAATATCAAACTGGACTGATGTCGTTTTGGCATATGAGCCTGTGTGGGCTATTGGAACCGGGAAGGTTGCTACTCCAGCTCAAGCTCAGGAAGTAAGTTAGGCTGTTTTTATTTTGGAACCTCATCATTATTATGTATGCAATATAGAAAAACCTTAGGTCATAATTTGCGTTCAATTTCTAGGAATAATGTGGATTGTCTTGTACATAATTTTCCTTTGTGAAGTTTTTACTTACAAAGTTTTTATGTCTGTAATAGGTACATTTTGAGTTGAGGAAATGGCTTCAGGCTAATGTTAGTCCCGAAGTTGCTGCATCAACCCGGATTATTTATGGAGGTATTTCACATCATCTTTTTACTCTTGCCTCTGTTTTTGAGACTTCATATTCTTAAGATATTCAACTTAATAGTTCATAAACAAAAATATGTTTCTATAAAATATTAAGAAAGGCTTGCCCTTATTTACAGGTTAAATAATAAAGCTAGATTCTCAAGTACCCATGTTGCTTCAATATATTTTTTAAGTACCCGTGTCCAGGACTATGTGTTTGACTCGTATTCGGATATGACTCTCTGTTGGCCCTCTGAATATGTAAAAACTTTAAAAAGACTGAATATACCCATATTGGACACATGCTAGTATCTAACATTCACACCCGAGTCCTAGTAACATAGCTTTTAACAATAGTGAATACAAGGTTTAACCCAGTTGTGGCTCATTCAACCACCTTAACTAGGTGACATCCTATTGGTTTAGGATTCGAATCTCAACATCTGTAGTCTCCTTTCGTATTCCTAAATTTTGACCTTTTCTAATACAAAAATCCCTTAATCTATAGCAAAGTACAAGTAGCATTTTCTTCCCGGTTTCTTGCTCTTGTTATGAACTGGATGCCCTATTATTTTCAGGGTCCGTCACTGCTGCAAACTGCAAGGAACTAGCAGCTCAGCCTGATGTTGATGGTTTCTTGGTCGGTGGAGCTTCACTTAAGGTAAAAAAATATTGACACTTCTCCTCCTCTCCTTCTATTTATTTCGGTATGATATTTATCATGTCATGTTGTACTATCGGCAGCCGGAGTTCATTGATATCATAAAATCTGCTGAGGTGAAGAAGAATGCCTAAGGTTTTCGGTTGGAAGCTTTGAGAGTACTTGCAGTAGCTGTTGCTTGGGAATGGAAGGTTTAGGATCTGTTCCATAATAAGAGTTTTATAAAGAAAATGAAATACTAATTTTCAAGGAATAATTCATGCTTTTGTTCACACCAGTACCTTAAACTGGATTTTCTGTACTATTAACAATTTTAGTGTTTCTCGAGAAATGCATTTTTCATTTCAATAAGTTTTATTTCCATAATTTCTTTTATCTCAGTCCAGCCATGCATTTGTACACACACACATATATTCTATTTGTAGGTTAGAAAATTAACATTGCAATTGAGCATTTGTAGTGTAGCATAGGGTGTAATAGGGTTGACTTCAGCTTAAATTCAACTCAACTTGGCTAGATTTTAATAAACCAAGTATCAATTTTTTAATCGAAATTGAGTAATTTATAAATAATAATTAAATAAATTTATCTTATTATATATATTTGAATAATTTTATTATAAGTTCTTATCATATTGGTTCTATTTGACACAATGCCTAAAATTATCATAATCCTTCCTTAACCTATAAATAATAGGATAATGTGTTTTAGTATATTCAAATTTACGTCCTTTTGCACTAATAACGATGTTTTTTCTCGAGTTTTTGTATAAATCTTAATCTCAATTATATATCTTTTTTATCTTATTATTCTATTTTTAAATTAAAAAATTTCTACTGAGGATATTTATAAAGTATATATCTCAAAACTTTTTATTACAAAGCCAAAAGAATTATTATTTCTCTCTTTCATATATAATATATTATTATACATCAATAATGTATAAATAATTTAAAACCATAAGCTTATGAAAATAATAAGATATTTACATTTATTTGTAAGGTAAGTGTAATATAAAGAAGTGTTCTCTAGTTGAGGTGAGATTAAAAATCGATTGTGTAAACAATTATCATGTCGACAAAATGAGTATGTCATGAGTCAAAAAATTAGGTTTCCATGTTGACCGGGAGTCTAAGACCTTATAATATAATATACTAATTCTCTTTTCGGTGTGATGCACGGAATTATGGTGTACACTGTTTAATTTTTTAAAAAAATTTTATGTATATAATTTTTTGGCTAATATTATAATAAAAAATAAAAATATATTTTTTGTGATAATATTTATTTATAAAATCAGACTTCAGAACATAACAATATTTAACTTGTTTTTTTATATAATTATTTTGAACAAAATAAAATTTATAATTACTTAAATAATTTATTTGATGCTTGACGGAAAGATGTTCCTTAAATTTCAAAAGGCTGAAAACAAGGAGGACTTAAATTGTGATTTAGGAATATTGAGCACTTTAAATAATTTAAGAAAACATGGATGGGTTTAAAAATGAATTTACCCATTCATAAAAGCTATAAATTTCTAATTTATTACCTTAAGTCCATTTTATTCTAATTAAAGAACGAATGTTTTTTTTTATTGTTTATTTATTTCTAAAATTATTATTTTAAATTGACAACAAAGTTAAAAGCAAATTTATTGTTTTAAATAAATGATTATAATGCTTGTGTTTAAAAAAAAATTATTTATAACCATTAATTTAAGAAAATAATCGTGTAATGATCACGATATATATTTAATTAATATATAATTATATAAATTTAAAAATACTTAATTTTTTATTTCAAATTTAAATATACATTTGAAATAATATTATTTAAAAAATTTCAAATATTTAATAGTTTTTATAGAATTAAATGTTAACCCTGACATTATTTTTTCTTATCAATTTTATAAAACTTGTACAATGCAAAGTGTGTAATTTAAATATTTTAAATATTTAAATTTATAAATTGTGGATATTATTCAAATAATGTATTATAATTTTAAAATAACAAAATTTGTGATAAATAATACAATTGTCATATGTTATCATAATAGATGTCAATAAATTAGGTCTCCATGTCAAGTAAAACCTAAAACTTTGTAATAATATACATATGATGAGACTTATTTTTTTTTCTAAATTATAAAATATTTGTGAAATGATAAAAATGCTATAAAATTGTAAAAGTTCATATTTTTCAAAATTCTAAAAAATTCGGAAATTCTAAAAGGAATCTAAAAAATTAAAATCACAAGCCCAAACCAAATAATGCCATCCAATAAATTCACCTTCAACTTTGCAAATAAATAAATAGACTTAATATGATATTTGGTATACTTAAATATTCTTTTACTTAATTTGGTATTTAAACTTGATACTTTTTTTTTTTAATTTGATACCTAAATTTTTTTTGGACTCAAATTGGTACTCGAACTTGGCATTTTTTCTTTTAATTTTGTACGTAAGCTTTTTTTAGATTCAAATTGGTACCTAAATTTATTAAATGTTATACAAATTACGCAAATACTAACAGTGTTATTATTTTTTTGTCATGCTATACAAATATTGTCAGTATTAGAGAAAATTCATGTTAAAAAAATAAGTATTAGGCTATTCCTAACGAATTAATATTAAATAAGAAAAAAGATTTTTAAAACCCCAAATTAAAAGAAATTTATTATTTTCAATTAATAGAATAATAAAATAAATAAAATTAAAAGTAATTGAACATATAAAGTATAAAAATATCATATCATCTGTCACATGTAGGTCATATATTGATTATTTTTGCTATCTCATGAAAAAAATATTTTTAGTATATCGGATTAATTTGTAAAACATTTAAAAAGTACCAAATTGAACAAAAAAATTAAGTACCAATTTAAAAAAAAGATTCAAGTTTACATACCAAATTGAACCCCAAAAAGATTATGTACCAGCTTAATAAAAAATGTAATTTAAACACCAAATTAGAAAAAAGTGTTAAATTTGACGAAAAAAAGGTTTAGTTACCAAATGTTAATTGTAAGCCAAATAAATGAAAGAAATAAAAAAAAAACGGCCCAGCTCAAAATTCAGCCCCATATATAAGCTAAAAAAAACTCGAAAACAATTCATTTACGCATACAGCAAGAACAAATAGAAGCAGGGACACGGAACAAAGGGAATCGTGTTCGTGCATTGAAGAACAAGAGTTGGTGACTGGTGAGTCCAGTTCCATTATTTATTTTTATTTTTATTTTAATTTCATTTTTTAACATTTAGTTATTCGATTCTTTTATGTTTATTTGCAAATCCCTAATTCATTTTTTGTTCTAGGGTTTGGTTTTAACGTAAACCTAAGGAGTTTGATTTTATTTTGGTTTTAGGGTTTTCGAGAAATGGAAGATTCAGAAAAGAGAAGGCACCGTGAGAGAAGAGATAGGGATAGGGATAGGGATCGAGAACGGCGTCGTTCCGAGAGGGAGAAGAGCAGCGATTCCGATAGAGAAAAGGAGAGGGAAAAAGAAAAGCATCGAGATAGGGGAAGGGAAAGGAAAGATAGGGAGCGAGAGAAGGAAAAGGAGAGGGAAAGAGCTAGGGAGAAGGAAAGGGAAAGGGAAAAGCGTGAAAGGGAAAGGGAAAGGGAAAGAGAAAGGGAGAAGAGGGAAAGAGAAAGAGAAAGGGAAAGGGAAAAAGAGAGGGAGAGGGAAAAGAAGGCGAGGGAAAAGGAGAAGAGGAGGGAATATAATAGTGATGATAGCAAGGAGGAGAAGGAACGTCATAGGAAGCGGCGAAGGAGGGAACGGGATGACGAAGATGACTGTAACGATGATTATAAGGAGAGGGAGAGTAAATCAAATAGGGGAGAGAGTCCTGTTAGGAAAAAGAGTGGTGAAGATGAGTTGGAGAAGAAAGGGAAGAAAAGTAGGGAAGAAGAAATGGAAGATGAGCAGCGTAAATTGGATGAGGAGATGGAGAAAAGGAGGAGGAGGGTTCAAGAATGGCAGGAGTTGAGGAGGAAGAAGGAAGAAATGGAGAGGGAGAAACGTGGGGAAGGGAATGTGGTTGAAGAGGAGGAGGCTAAGGTTGGTAAAGCTTGGACTCTTGAAGGGGAATCGGATGATGATGAAGCGGCTTCTCCAATGAATGCGGAGACGAGTATGGATGTTGATGATAATGAGAATGCTATGCCTGATGGTAAGGAAACTGGAGATGCAATGCTTGAAGGTGGGAATTCTGAGGATGGAAAAGATAAAATGGTTGTTGACCAAAATGGGGATAATGGGGTTGCTGAGAATGATGATGAAATTGACCCATTAGATGCTTTTATGAATTCAATGGTGTTACCTGAAGTTGAGAAGCTAAGTAATGCAGTTGTTGATCCTCCTCCTAGTGATAACAATGGGAACCTGAAGACTGATAAAAAAGATGGCTTGAGTAATGGTGGACAGCAGCAGCCGAAGAAAGGTTCGAACAAGGCACTTGGGAGAATCATTCCCGGCGAAGATTCGGATTCGGATTACGGGGATGTTGAGAATGATGAAGAGAATTTAGAAGATGAAGACGATGATGAGTTCATGAAAAGGGTAAAGAAGACAAAAGCTGAAAAACTATCGATTGTCGACCATTCAAAGATCGATTATAAACCATTTAGGAAAAATTTCTATATTGAAGTTAAGGAGATATCTAGAATGACACCTGAGGAAGTGTCTGCTTATAGGAAGGAATTGGAATTGAAGTTACATGGAAAGGATGTGCCGAAACCAATCAAAACCTGGCATCAAACTGGACTCACAAGTAAAATATTAGAGACAATAAGGAAGCTAAATTATGAGAAGCCAATGCCAATTCAAGCTCAGGCACTGCCTGTAATCATGAGTGGTCGAGACTGCATTGGTATAGCAAAAACTGGCTCTGGTAAAACCCTTGCTTTTGTGTTGCCTATGTTAAGGCATATTAAAGATCAGCCACCTGTAGTAGCTGGAGATGGGCCTATTGGACTCATTATGGCACCCACAAGGGAGCTTGTACAGCAGATTCATAGTGACATAAAGAAGTTTACCAAGGTAATGGGAATCAGATGTGTTCCTGTCTATGGAGGTTCTGGTGTTGCCCAGCAGATTAGTGAATTAAAAAGGGGAACAGAGATTGTTGTATGTACTCCAGGTAGGATGATTGATATACTTTGTACCAGTGGGGGAAAAATTAGTAATCTTCGTAGAGTGACATACTTGGTTCTGGATGAAGCTGACAGAATGTTTGATATGGGTTTTGAACCTCAAATCACTCGAATTGTTCAAAATATTCGACCTGATCGCCAAACTGTACTATTTTCTGCTACTTTCCCTCGCCAGGTTGAGATTTTGGCACGGAAAGTGTTGAATAAACCTGTTGAAATACAGGTTGGTGGGAGAAGTGTTGTGAACAAGGACATAACCCAGTTGGTTGAGATGAGGCCAGAAAGTGAAAGGTTCCTAAGATTGTTAGAACTTCTAGGTGAATGGTATGAGAAGGGGAAAATTCTGATTTTTGTCCACACTCAAGAAAAGTGTGATGCTTTGTTCAGGGATTTGCTCAAACATGGTTACCCTTGCCTGTCACTTCATGGGGCCAAGGATCAGACTGATCGGGAATCCACCATTTCTGATTTTAAGAGCAATGTTTGCAATTTGTTGATTGCAACAAGTGTTGCAGCTAGGGGTTTAGATGTAAAGGAGCTTGAATTAGTGATTAATTTTGATGTCCCAAATCATTATGAAGATTATGTTCACCGTGTTGGTAGGACTGGTAGAGCTGGGCGGAAAGGCTGTGCTATCACATTTATCTCTGAGGATGATGCAAGATATGCACCGGATCTCGTAAAAGCTTTAGAACTCTCTGAGCAAGTTGTTCCTGATGACCTGAAAGCTCTCGCAGATGGCTTTATGGCAAAAGTCAATCAGGGACTTGAGCAGGCTCATGGAACAGGTTATGGTGGAAGTGGTTTTAAATTCAATGAAGAGGAGGATGAAAAGAGAAAAGCAGCAAAGAAAGCACAAGCAAAAGAATATGGGTTTGAGGAAGACAAGTCAGACTCGGAAGATGAAGATGAAGGGGTGCGGAAGGCAGGTGGTGACATCTCACAGCAGACAGCACTTGCTCAGATAGCTGCCATGGCTGCTGCCTCCAAAGCTAGTACTGCTTTGATGCAGAATCCTCTATCATCTGGCCAACTGCTTCCCAATGCTGTATTGCCTATTTCTCTTCCTGGTGTACTTGGTGTCTCAATGCCTGGGACTGCAGCAGTTGTTCCTGGTAGTGGGCTGTCTGGTCTTCCAAATGAAGAGGCTGCTCGAAAAGCTGCACTGCAAGCTGCTCTCAATTTACAGCATAACCTAGCGAAGATTCAAGCGGATGTTATGCCTGAACATTATGAAGCTGAGTTGGAGATTAATGAATTCCCACAAAATGCTCGATGGAAGGTTACCCACAAGGAAACTTTGGGCCCAATATCGGAATGGACTGGAGCTGCCATTACCACGAGGGGCCAGTATTTCCCACCTGGTCGGATCCCAGGACCAGGAGAACGCAAGCTTTACTTGTTCATTGAAGGACCTACTGAGTTATCTGTTAAGAGAGCTAAGGCAGAACTGAAACGTGTGCTGGAAGACATCTCACACCAGTCCTTGCAACTTCCTGGTGGGACTCAACCCGGCAGATACCAAGTTTTGTAGATGTAAGAACTCATATCCAACTTATGATAGGGATAAACTTTCTACATTAGCTTTTCCGTATATCTGCATTGTTTGTTGTTCATATTCAAATTTTTTACCCTTTAATTATGCTTTAACTAGTTACTTGTTGCAAAAGTTCGCTGTTGCTTAATTTTCTAACAAAAGTGGAACTGTAGTTCTTCTGATAAGAAAGTCAAATAGGAGTTAAGTATGGAACCTAACATATTTATTAAAGGCAAGTCTGGATTGATCTTGGCTTTATCTTTGGTCCAAGGAATAAACTAGTAAAATACACGCTCTTCTCTTGCATAGATTGTTGGATTTGTGGTTGGACTTGTCACTCAGACCCAAAAGTCAATCTTCATGATGGCGTTCCTCTTCGTGTGATTCAAGACTCGCATCCTCTTCGGGGTATGAAACTAAACGATATTTGTTAAGTAAAAATGGCCATAAAACTAGTACTATTATTCTGAAGGGGAAAAACTAATGATGGATTTTTAGGTGGTTTGCTAATTAATTGACATATATTTGACTGAGGCAACATAATTTGGTAGAATTAATTCGTTGGGAAATAAGTAATTTAACTAAATGAATCTATAGGGATGTGAAATAAGGACTTTTGTCATGCATCGGGAAAGTTTTATTATCTTATATATCAAGGACTGATTCCTTTGTTTTATTTCCAGATGCTTGGTGTAATCCCCTGTCAATCAAGTGACAGCTTATGACCTCCATAAGTTATATTTCTCTTTGATTTTCTTTCTAACTGTCAAATCGTGATGTTTGAGACTCATGAGCTCTTCTTGAATGATCCTATTAATTCTTGTGACTAGCTTTTGATTTCTCTAAATATATATATGCAGTTATTTGGTTAACTTCATAAATCTCTGGTAGAATCATAAATAGATATGCTGTTTCATATTGTTGTCGTTTCTGATGTTTCAGAAGTTTTCTTATTCTCTCTTCCTAGAGTCTTATGCTTTTATGTTTCAATTTCTTGTCGCAGAGATTATATCCATTACTAGCTCTCATCTTCATTATGGGAGGAACTTTCGCAAAAGTACTAGCTGATAAAGGCTGATTTTCTTACATGCATGGTTAACTTTTCATTTAATAATGGTGATTAACAAGGCTTCTTTTTTTTTTCTTTTTTATTTTTCTTTCTCTTGTTTTTCAGGTCTGAGGACTGGAGATGTAAGCCTATTATTTTCAGATTTTTGGAGCACGTTATTTCGGGTTTTGTGCATTCTGATGCATTGCCTCGGTCAACCTGACCTCGGATTCACTAGTCCTTTAGTCAATTTTATATGGATGGTGGTTTGAATCCTGCTTCTGAGTGCTTGCTCGAGAAATTGGTGTTAACTGAAAGTCAAATCATGGAACAAGATGCTTTAGTTCCAGAACCATATGATATGATATGATGAAGTTTCTTTTCTTTTATGGTCAAAAAGTATTTGATGATGTTCCTATACTATTAAATTACTCTTTTGATGAGGAAGATGATGTATTTTTTTTTTCTTTTTTCATGTCTTAGGTGTTACTGATAACATTTTGCTCCGTAATGCGAACTTCCATGCTATATCTCAAGAGGATCAATCTGAGATTGCATTTTGGTTTATGTGGATGTCCTTGGATCTTGGAAAGTTGACTCTTTAACCATATTTTGTTCTTTAACTGATTTTTTTCCTTTCTTGAAGGTAGTATATATGTTTGATCTGAAGTTGTGAACAGCATATAGCAAAAGCCTGCAGGGTTGCTTGGTTGGAGTTCTATTTGTGTGTTTCTGGTACGATTTTGCCGGTATGATGGTCAGCTTTTTTGGACAAACGGACTTGAGCTTCTCAGACGAAAAGGTATCCATGGTGCATTCTAGGTTGATGTTTTTGGATCTGCATAATACTCTCTGGCTCTCTGCTCCTTGCTCGATAGTCGTTATGCTCTTCATGCTCTGCTTCTCAGTTGTTTTGGACATGTCTACATGATTTATTGTGTATATATCTTGAGTGCTTGGTGTTGAATATTTTGTGTTGCATCGATTGTACAGAGTAATATTGAGATTCAAACGATTTGGTTAAACACTAACTGTGACAAGTTCCAATCACAGCACCTGTTCCCACTTTTGAGTTTTGTTCGTCAGCTAGAACAAACATCTTGGTGAAATCTTTTGTTTAATTTTCTAATGGCACAGATCAAATTGGGCGGATGAGGTTTCTTTCGGCCAACCATAAGTTCGCCGCCCCATCTTGATTTCGACCGGAGCTAGGTGAGCCAGAAGAGTTATTTTTTATTTGTCATTGTTAAGCAGTAGTACATTGACACAACATGTGAGCTCTGTTTTAAGCATCTCATTTATATCATCATATTCCCAGTTTAGTTCATAGCTTGGATTATGCTTACAGATTCTTCATCGTAGTTGTATTTTCCGACTTGATTAGTTGGTTGAGGGTTTTGAGACTGAAACAGATCAGTGTTTCCCTTGTTGATGTGGCTCCTCCACAAACAGTGAATGTCGACCAACTGGACTGGTCGAGTTTTTCTGAGACAAAAAGTAAAAGGTTTGTATGACCAATCAGAATAATATTTGAGGGAAAATATAAAGTCCATATGCAACTTGCTTAGTCGGTTAAGGGTTTTAAGATTGAAACAGATCTGTGTTTCCCTTGTTGATGTGGCTCCTCCACAAACAGTGAACTTGACAGACCGGACTGGCTGAGTTATTCTGGGACAAAAAGTAAGAAGGTTTGTATAAGCAATCAGAATAACATTTGAGGGAAAGAGGGAAAATATGAAGTCCATATGCAACTTGATTAGTCGGCTAAGGGTTTTGAGATAGAAACAGATCTGTGTTTACCCTGTTGATGTGGCTCCTCCACAAACAGTGAACGTTGACCGACCGAAGTGGTCAAGTCTTTCTGGGACAATAAGTAAAAGGTTTGTATAGTCTATCAGAATAATATTTGAGGGAAAATATAAAGTCAATATGCAACTTGTGGTCTAGTCAGGTCAGTATAATCGAAAACTTTAAAGCAGCGTAGCGAAGAAAATCCTAACCATTGTTCACATGTTAACTCCCAACGATGACGTTTGAGGATTTTGTTTATAGCATTGTTGTTGATACAGCTTGAGGACAAAACCTGCATTTCACTATTAACACAGTTTAGCCTCATGCTAAGTCATTATGATTTGGTTTAGGTTGGTCCATTCCGACTCAAATTCGTTAATCATAATTTACATTCGATTTAACGTGATTTTATCATGGAAGTTCAATTTAGGCCCTATTTGTGTTGAAAAAAATTAAAAAATTAAAATTCAGTAATTTATTTTAAACATGTTTGATAATCCACAATAAAAATTAAAAGATAGGTTTTTCTTTTAAAATGGTGTAAGTAAATCTTTTACTAGAGAGCAGATTTAATTATTTTTTATTTTAATTTGTTTCTTTAAGATTCTCGGTATATAATTTTAAGTAAAATATCAAATAAATTTTATAATTGAATCAGCAGTTAATTTTTTATTACTTTTTTAGTACGTATTCTTATATTCAATCTGAATTTGTAATAATTCAATTTTAATTTAAAGTTACAATCTTAATTGGCTACATTTGTTCGATTTAATTTTGATTTTAATTTTTCAAATCAAAAAGTGGCTGGTAATGTTTATGGTCAAAACTTGTATGCACTATAAACAAAAAAAAAAAATTATCAATTTTTCAAACCCTAAAACATTTATTATCCTAATTTCTAAAATTACCTTTTGCACGGTAAGTTTTCCTTTTTAATTCATTTTCAACCAATCTTTTTTACTATTGAAAATACCTCATATAATAATTTTGATATTATTCCCATATATATATATACGCCCATCCAAATATGAAACATTTTGATATCCCCATTTATAAATTATAATAGTCTCACAACCCATTTATAAGTACCTTTTGGTATTAGTTACACGACCCATTGATTTATTAATGTTTCTAAATTAGCAATTAGCAATAAATTAAAATTTTAATAATTTTTAGTCATTCACATTATTTGTTTTTAGTAAACATTTCTTTCTACTTACTGTGAGGATGGCTTATTTTGTGTTAGAGTTTTATTCATACTTTCAATTTTAAGGTTTAAATTTGTATTAATTATTTTTTTTTATGCCATGACAAATTTCTTAATAATTAATGCTTCGTTTGTTTTTTGAAAATAAAGGTTATTTTCATTTTGATTTTTCAGAAAATGAAAAAATTGAAGAGAGTATGATTGATTGAAAATTTCAAAAATTATTTTGAAAAATAAAAATAAAAATATGTAAAAATTAAAAAATAACTAAAGAATTGTTTTTTAAAAAATGTTTTCTAAAATTGGAAATAAATTAACTCTGATTCAAAGTAATGCAAATTTTTAACCTTTTTAAATACAATTGTAATATCAATTGAGTTTTAGCTTGATTGGTATAGGCATTGTTGTTAATGTAGGAGGATGTGGTTTGAGTGTGATGATGTGTATTATCTTTCTATTTATGGGTTGGGGGGCTATGGGTAGTTTTAGGTATTGTGTAAAAAAGCACAAATATAATCATAACTTATAATGAGATTGTTTAAAAAAAACAAATGTAATATATATTGGTAGGAATTCACGTAAGTTAGGGAATTTTATAGTAAAATTGGTTCAAACATTTTTTAATGTTTTTATTATTGAATAAAGCAACTATTTTATTTTTTTTATGAAATGTGTTTTTTAATTTTTTAAAAATAAAAAAAATTTAATAATGGAGGAAAGTTTTTACTTGTGATGGAAGTATAAAAAAAAAATTATCACTTTTTTCATATATATGTTATTTTGTTGTTGAGTGTTTTTTATGTGTGTTCTCTTGGGGAGAAGAATTGGGGATTTATCTGACATGGTTATGATTTATGGAATTGACGTTCTAGGTAGGCTCTATGCATGTCGACATGTATGCTATCTTAGAATTGACATGTGTTCGCTGGTCCAGGTATTCGCTGGTTCACTCGTTTGGCTTCGTATCTTCTGTTTGCGAGCACTCAGGGACATGTGAACCCTTAACATATCCACCTGGTGGGGTCCAAATTTGGGTCATGGGTTGGTAACCCGGATTATACTCGAGTTTCAGGCTGGTAATACCATAACAATATAGTCCCACTGGCAATTTTAAGAAGGGTTATAAACTGGCACTTCTTAGAACTGATATTTAAAATTTGAATGGCTTACCAAACATGCATTGGTCACTAGAGTTTAACATTTACCTCGCCACGTGTACGAGGGGATTATACCCGTTCAGTTTTTTCGTCATTTGGTTATTCGAATAGGGGTAAAAAATCTTTAAAAGGGGGCTTATAAAGTCGTAAAAATTAATGTTTTAAACATTTTCGTCTGCTACGATTGACGAGGAACATTTTCTTTTAAGGTAATTTTTTGCAAATTTTTCCACTTTGGGTATTCTTTACCCTTCTATTAAGACCATGCCTAGAATTAGGGGAGGTAGTAGCCGCCGGGTAATTTCAAGCTATCCATCACAATAGTGTGCAATGGGGGTTCCTGTCGAGGTTAATTTCTACGCCTGTACTATGAAGACGGAGGGCATGTTTCGAGCCCTAGAAGTGCGAGGGATTAAAATCCCCAATTTCGTGTATGATTTTTCAATTCTTATGAGTTTGCATTGTCTGAGCGACACCAATGAGAATAGTGTTCTACTTCCGTTTCACGTAATAGAGGTTGGGTTTCATTTGCCTCTTCACCATTTCTTTTGCCACCTACTTGAAGATTACGAGATCACACTTGGCCAGTTGTTTGGGTTCTCTTGGTGGATCACACCTGGCCAATTGTTTGGGTTCTCCTGGTGGATTGTTGTCGACGCGATGAGGTACCACTGCTCGTTTTTCAAAACTTGTACCAACTGAAGGCCCACAACAGAGGGAGTTAATAAGGTCTCTACCACTTCACCATCCACAAATACGTGGAATCTATAATTTCTAATAAGTGCTCTAACTTCCGTTTGAATTGGGGCAAGTATGTTAGGGTGAAGTGTAAGCTCATCGATGACTTCGGTTTTCTCACAAGATGGTCCTCGCCAAGTAAGGACGTGTTTAATTCAGCAGAACATTATGACTAGAGAGGGTTGGGTGTAAGTTAAGAGACTCCGCAAGGGTCGCGTTCTAAATTTAGATGATGTCTTAATCACAATGAATGTATTTTGATTCTATCCGGAAAACTTTAGCCCCAACGGATGAAGACCGTGTGATAATAATGAAGTAGCTGATGCTTTTAGGGTGCAGTCTAAGAGGTTCACGTAAGATGATCTGGGACTGATGTTGTTGGGATACAAAGAAGAACCAATAAATTACTTCTATAGTTATTGTAAAATGAGGCCTTTTCCTTGGTTCTCACTGCCTACGCCACATGCGGAAAGTGGTGTGAACCTTAACTTGCTTACTGCTATTTTTTATCTTAGAATTGTTGGAAACATAGGCAGAACTTGCGACAATGAGGACAATTAGGAGGAGTTTACTAGTTTGTCGCGCGAAATCGACGAATACATAGACGTGCGATCATTATAATTGACTTATTGATTGGAGGAGAAAACTTGTTATCAAGGATCAATTCGAGACCGAAGCAAAAATCAAGCCTGAAGTTAGCATATCATCACATCAATTTATTCGATTTAATTCCTTTTCTATTTATTTTTATTGTTATTTCAATTTCAATTATCTCTATTATTTTTACTTTTATCATATTTAAACTCCCTCTTTTATTTTTGCACAGATTGTCACACGTTGTAGGCACAACAACTAGTTGGCATGGAACCTGATTAAGAAAATACAACAATTTTAGCTATCCCAATCCTTGCAGGATCAATCCTACTTCTTATATTGCTATTTATATATTGTTTAAGCATATGAATATTATTTTTGGTAGATTCAATGTCCATCGCTTCCCAATGAAAGAGCACTTATTATGTCAAGATTTTTCTTTGTTCAATATTATATTATGGGCAAGATCTGCCCTTGAAAATTACGTGCATTATATTTTAGTAGCATAAGCAATAATTGTGGGGACATAAAATTAACGAGTGTAAACTAATTCAGTTATGTTATATATTTATAAGAATTTAAATTAAGAGTAGGGAAAAAACAATAGAGTTGTAGTAATTATTGATTTTATTTATAAATGCAAATTTAATATAGTTTTTATTTATAATTGTTAGAAATTTCATTTTTTTATAATTTTTTTCGGTACAAATGACAATCAATTATTAATAACGATTACAATTCAAAGAAATTCTTAAGTAGCAGAAAGAGATGATGCATTCAAGTCTCCACATGACAACACCAGAGTTGAGTTTACATGATTTTTTACATTTTTACGTGTGTATATATATATATAAAGTTAGCTTTTTTGTTGGTTTCTCCGTGTTTTGTACTTAAATTTCATTGGTTTGACATGGATTCTTTATAATTTAGGTTGGCTTAGAAAATTATACTATGAAATGGATTGTATTTTTCTCTTTTTATTAAGAATATGAATAAATTAATTTTTATATGTTAGATCACAATGAATAAATCATTTTATTAAAAAAAGTATATATTTTTACTGTTAAAAATTTATCTTTATATGTCACATGTAACTGTCTGATTATTTTATTAATCACGACAGCTAACCAACAAAAAAGACTGACGTAAAATCACATCATTTGTTTACTATATTTAAAAAGAATTAAATATAGGATAAGAAACCGATTAAACTTATAAATTTAATAACTATTGAAAAATATCATTATTAATGATAAAAAATCATTTTTAAAAAAACTTATTTTAAATATATTTTTTCTAAAAATTATTTTAAAAAATTAGATTCACAAATTTAAAAAAATTGTAATTAAATTATATCCAACATAATTTGAAATTTGATTCCAAATCAAAAAGTAGTATTCTAACGAATACGAAACGACAGAGTTTTGTGGATGGCTAATTTTGTTAGTGCCAAATTGTTTTTACTTACAATATTATTTATTCCATCGAATCAATTATTTAATCCACAATGTAGGTCTTAATATTATTTTATTCTCTAATAAAGAAAAATCATTCGTTGGTAGAGGATAAATAACTGAAAATTTAAGAAAATTGATACTAGTATTGTTGATACATGGAGGTTGGAATGGTGAAGGCTCACACGAAAATATGGAGAGAGTTATGTATATTGGTTTTTGAGTTTTAAAGGAAAATTTGAAGGTTTTCGAATAATATCGATAGAGCTTGTATAGTTTGATATGGATTCTTTTAGATAGTTGTCTTGTTAAAAAGAGTTAATAGTTGAGTTATGAGAAACTTATCGTTTTACCGGTCGATTTTTAAATTGAACCGATATAATTTTTGTAGCCCTGTTGAATATGCAGGAGACATATGTCAATGGAAAACCTAAACTTTGTAGAATTGATGATTAGATATTTAGGGGTGACATAAGTTAGGCAAGCCCCTGTTTTCCTTCTTTAGATCAAAATAGTCAATTTGAGCGAAATTGTAAATGTTTTTTTTTTTTATATTTTTTTCAGACTTTGGAAATTAATTTTTCATTTTTATATGTTGAATTTTGTGTTTAATTTCGTAATGGTAGTGGAGGCATTGGATTGGATAGTTGTTATAATAATAGTTTGAGTTCAATTCCAAATAACCTTATTTTCTGTCTCCAATTCTAAAAATAGTTAGTCTTATCTACAATTTAAGATTATTTTATTATTTAATAAAAAAATATTATTATAAAAACAAGAATTTTAAGATTCAAATTCGAGTCTCGTGTAATTTTCTTTTTCCAGTTTAACTTAATTATAATTAGTTAAATTGAGTTTAATTAGTTTTTGAATTAATTATTTAATTCAATGATTGTAATAATTAATTACGGTAAAAATTATTAATATAATTGATTAACTGTACTTAAAAAAAGTTTATAGAGAAAAATAATTACAATATAAAGGAATTTTGAGCAACATGAAAGTAGCATAGGTGAGCATTTGTTTTTTTCTTTGATAATTTCTTACATATATAGACTTAGGAAATCAATTTACATATATATATATATATATAATATTAACATAAAGACTTATATAAAAATATATTTATAAGAAAATATAAGAAAAATTAAATAAAACTTTTAGTTAAAATGATATTTCAGAAAAAATACATAAAAAAATTTGCGTATTTTGTAAAAGTAATGGTTATTTGTCATTTTTCAATTAAGTTGGTGTTCGATTGGCTCAAAACATCAGTTTAATTAGGAGCTTAAATAATTCATTGTTTTTTAAACCAGATTGGTGATCAAATCTGTCAGACTACTAATTCTCAATTTGGTTTTAATTAAATAAATTATTAAAAATTCATAAATTTTTTAAAATAAAAAAATATAAAATTCAATTTAACTACCGAACCAATCGAATTTTTTTATCATAATTTATATCGATTAACAAATCTTTTAATTATTTTCTTTATTTTGACTAACATATCAAACAATTTCTCATTTAATAAATCTGACTTCTTGGTCTAATCCAATTTAACAACCTTAGTAGTATATAAGAGAAGACCAGCTAATTGGCTTGACCAGAAAAAATAGTAGATGAAACTCAAAACTACAATTATATATATATAATACACCGTACGTGAACCTTATCCGTCACCGTCAGGCATAAATTTCCTCTTTGCAATTTGCAATTTTCTATTTAACCTCAAAAATAAAAAAAATTAAAAAAACTGAAAATTTTTCATTGACTTCTCTATCAATTGTATGAAAGAAAAAATAACTGTGTTTGGAAATAATAATAATAATAATAATAATTGTTCATAAATTTCAGATATAAATATAATTTTTTTTTTAAAAATTATTCATAAAAGCTTTTGATAGATTTATATATTTATCAAAATTATATTAATTTTTATATTATATTAGATTTTATCACAAATAAAAATATTTATAAAAATATTTTAATAAATGATTATTAATAGAGTGATAATAAATTCTTATTTGAATTTGTTCGTACTGTTGTTGAATTCCTAAATAATATTTTTTATAATAATATTAATTACCCTTTAAATATTGTTTAAATATTGTTTTATATGTACAAACATTACCTTACAGACTTAATTATGGGTTGGGTCATTCATCCAAGTTCAAAAACTCATTTGAAAAGTAGAAGGGCTTGAGCAAAAATATAAGCATATCAAATAGACCGAATCTTAAATAATATTTTTGACCCGGGCTCGGCCTGAATTTGCTTAAATTTTTTTCTTGCTGCTATTTATTGATGTTTTAATATCATTTTAGTGTTATATTACTACTATTTTGTTGTTGTTATGTAACTAAGTTGCAATTATCTTAGCGTTGTTTAAATATAAATATATTTTTAATGTATTTTAAATTTATTAAAAAAATATTTTAATATTTTTAGTGTATTTGATATATTATATTTTTTAAATTTATTTTTATATAAAAAATTTTAATACATGCAGGCAGACTTGAATTTAATATTTTTTATTAAAACTTAGAATCATTTTACAAATCGAATCCGAACTTAAAAACAAACATAAAATTTTACATAAACTCGAACCAAACCTATCCAGGTTATGATGAGGTCTATTACCGTACCAGAACATGCTTTTTAATTAAGTTAGATGCTTTGTCTACCAACTTTATTCTTTTGGGTTCATTTTCAACCGATCCTTTTTGACTATAGAAAAATGTATAATAATTACATAAAGCTACAAGTTTCAGTTCTTCCGCAGCAGCAATAGACGGATTTGTCCTTAAAATTCCTTCTGGAAATCGTATATATATATATATATAATACTCATTCAAGCTCTGTAAGTATGAATACATTTCGTTGTTCCCATTCATAGAAGTTCCGATGTTAGGTTATTGTACAAAATGTCATTGGATTATGGTACCAATTTTAATTTAAAATCCAAACAATACATTTCCACCATTACTATACCATCATATAATCAAACCTAAGCAAAAGGAAAAAATTCTATGGAGCTTTTTGTAGCACATAGATGTAGCTTAAAAGCCAAGCAGTTCAAGTTCAAGTCAACCCTGTTTTTTTATCTTTCTTTCAAACATACAACCCTTAGCCCACCATTTTGCTTTGCCCCCTTTTTCCCATCCATTTCTGACTTTTATTACAATGGGTGTTTTCTTTTTTTCCCTTTTTTTTTATTTAATTCTTTTTGTTTAGCCAGTCAATGCTTTCAAACAGGATAAGTCATTCTCGTGGGGGTGACACCAATGGAAACCCTTTTCAACTTTTCACACTATTTTCCCTTTTGTTTCACTGCTTTTCTGGGTATTGCTTGCAACAATTTTCCTCTTAAAATCTGTATATTTTCTCTTCCTTTTCCTTGTGGAGAAGATTAACAAAGACCCTTTAGCTTTGTTTCCATATGGGGTCTTGTTTTAGTTCTAGAATCAAAGCTGCTGAGAGCCCTGTCCACCATGGTAATACATGGTTTCCCCCTTTTTCCCCCTTGTTTATGAACTTATAAGCCCTTTTTGATGTTTAGGTGTTTGATATTTTGCTTACAGGGGTTCATTTAAGCAGTAAAATGTCGCCCGTTTCGGTGCCTAGAACAGAGGGGGAAATTTTGCAAGCTTCTAATTTGAAGAGCTTTAATTTCAATGATCTAAAAACAGCTACGAGGAATTTCCGACCGGATAGTGTTTTGGGTGAAGGTGGGTTCGGTTGTGTTTTCAAGGGTTGGATTGATGAGAATACATTTACAGCTTCTAAGCCTGGTACTGGCATGGTTATTGCTGTCAAAAGGCTTAACCAGGAGGGTTTTCAAGGCCACCATGAATGGCTGGTAAGTTTATGATATATATGTATGTATGTATGTGCCCAGTTTGATCTATTTGACTTGAATTTGGATATGTTTTTTGGATACCATCCTTCAAATATATGGAGAAATGAAATATAGTTTGAAATTGCTATCAAGAGGCTAATAAAGAGGATTTTCAGGGCCACCATGAATGGCTGGCAGTATCTCTCTCTCATATATATGCAGATGTATGTTTCCTTGAGCTATGCAGTGGTTTCAAATAAGCTTTTACTATATATATGTTTGTGTGTGTATGTATATTCCTCAGTTCAACCCTCGAGGTCTGTAGTGGTTTCAAAGTCCTTGCTTTGTCCTTAGGTTAGGCTTTTACCATATGTATATGGGGAATAAATCTGTATCCGACATTTGAACTTGGTCATGTTGGAGACAAATCTGTATCTGCTCGAGTCCAAGTAATATAGAGTTGAACAACAATGGTGAAAAGAATAAACTTATTGAACCCCTTTAGATGTTAAAAAGCACTAAAATTGCTGTCAATAGGTTAATCGGTAGGGTTTGCAGGGCCACCATGAATGGCTGGCAGTATCTCTCACATGTATATATATTTGGCATTATCCATGTCCGTTTTATGGTCCATGTTTGAGATCCATGGCTGTCCCTTCCAACAATGTGGTCTCCGAGGTTCGAACATACATTTCTCATATATATATACACATATATGTTTTTCCTAGTTTAATCCTTGAGCTATGCAGTGGTTTCAAAGTCCTTGAGATCGACATATATTTGAACTTGGGTATTACCATATTAGTATGATTCTCTAAACTTACAAAAATTTGAACGTAGTTATGTTGGAGACAAATCCGTATCTGCTCAAGTCCGAGTAATGCATGCTTGAACAACAATGGTGAACATAATGAACTTGTTGAGACATTCTTAGACGTTAAACTAAGTACTGTTTTGTTTGATGAAATAGTTTGTTAATTTTTAATGATTCATTTGGCTTGTAGGCTGAAATCAACTATCTGGGTCAGCTTGATCATCCTAATCTCGTGAAATTAGTCGGTTATTGCTTAGAAGACGATCATCGGCTTCTTGTTTACGAGTTCATGCCGAAAGGCAGCTTAGAGAATCATCTTTTTAGAAGTGAGGAATTCATTCATTTCGCTCTCCCTTTATCTAAATTGGTTCAACTGTTTCGAGTTTCAATGAATAATCTTTTAACAATGAAACAGGGAATTCTTATTTTCAACCACTTTCTTGGAACCTTCGGATGAAGGTTGCTCTTGGTGCCGCCAAGGGCCTTGAATTTCTACATTCTGACGAGGTGAAAGTCATATATAGAGACTTCAAAACTTCGAACATCTTGCTTGATTCGGTAATGACAACTTAATGACTGAAGTTCTCGATTTGTACTTTTAGTTCCTGCAGTTCTCTCACATCTTTTTCGCAATGTAAAATGACAGAACTATAATGCAAAACTTTCTGATTTTGGTCTGGCCAAAGATGGACCAACTGGTGATAAAAGCTATGTCTCAACTCGGGTCATGGGAACCCATGGCTATGCAGCTCCTGAGTATGTAGCAACAGGTAGCTTTTTAACTCAAATCCATCGTCATTTGATTGCAAATTATGTTTTAACGTAAAATTTGTTCTTATGAAGGCCATCTGACTGCGAGAAGTGACGTGTACAGTTTTGGGGTTGTTCTTCTTGAAATGTTAACCGGCAAGCGAGCGGTAGACAAGAACCGACCATCTAGAGAACATAATTTAGTTGATTGGGCTAAGCCTTACCTTACTAGCAAACGTAAGTTTTTCCAAATTATGGATGCTCGTATCGGAGGCCAATACACACCTGAGGCGGCGTTAAAAGCTGCTTATCTTGCGGTGCAATGCCTATCTACGGAACCGAAGGTTAGACCGAAAATGACCGCGGTAGTGAAAGCACTAGAGCAACTTCAAGACTCCAGTGACGACAAAGGGGTCCATCAGAATGCAGCAGTTCTTAGTTCTCGTCCGAATTCGAGGTATGCTCTGAAGAAAAATCCCGACGGACCCCAGCCATCTGCATCTCCATTAAGTACATAAATCTGAAAACAGTCCGATGCATTGCTTTTATTATTGCAGATGGTATTCTATCTTGAACTCGAACATATATATTCCGGCTACCGATCACTGTACAGCTCTCGAATTCAATAATATCCGAAATCTGAATGTTCCATTTTGACTCATTTTGTGTTATTACCGGTAAAAAATGCATGTTTAAAGATGTTTATATTCAGATCATTGCATCATCTTTTAAAGGGTCATTTATGTTTCGGGTTCAAATCCTAACATTTGTAATTCCCGATTTACGGGCTTTTTTGTATATAAAAAAAACTTCCAAAATCACAAAAGCATAGAAATACGAGGAGAGAGTGAGTACGATATTCTGACTTTTCAATTTTCTCGAAGTATATATTTATTAATGAGATTTGTGTCCGAATATAATTTTTTTATTTAATAATTGAGAGAATATATTTTGTAAATGACTTTCATGTCCAAATATAATTTTTAGGATTTAAATTCCTAAAAGTTAAAATAATGGACTAAATTTCAAATGTATGAAGAGTTCAGGGACTTGAAGCATATTTTAACTTATAGAGAAGCAGGCCGACCGGGCCCAACACAGCGGTCCAGAACAGAAAAACATTAACATATAGTACACACTACACACGGTTTGAGATCAAAAACTCCGGAAAGCAAAATCTTCCTTTTTCTATTCTGTCGCTGTTTCAGATTTGTCCTCCAAGGTAATCAATCTATGTTCTTCCAAATTGAAAATTCTTGGATTTTTTGGGCATTTTTTTTGTTATTGATTACTAAATAAATTTGATCTTCAGATTATAGTTTAGGTCAACTTAGTCAATACTCAAAGAACTTTTTTTTTTGTTTCTTTAATTTTCTTATCTACCAAACAGAAAGTCTTGAGATTATTTGTTTGAATCTTAGGGTTTTATTTTTTCATAATTATGCGAGATTGTGAATCTGGGTATGTTATGAGTTAACAAAATTTAGCCCTTTTTTAATGGATTTTCTTTTTTGTTTATCTGAATCTTTACTGTATTGAACCCATAGAGTTATTGCATCGCATGGATTAGCAAAAACTTGTTTGAACGAAGAGGGAAAAAATTCTGGGTTTTCTCTCAAAATAAGAAAAAAAACTGGGTTTTCTCTCAAAATAAGAAAAAAAACTAATTTATATGGGTTGATTTTATTTGCTTCTTTTGAAAATTATATAAATGGAGTTTCATGTGTTGGGTTTTTGAAGGCTTTTGGGATGAGGAGATACAGTCCCCAGTACTATAGTCCTCCAAGGAGAGGCTATGGTGGTAGAGAAAGAGGTTTTCCTAGGAGGGGATATGGCGGCGGCGGCGGCGGCGGCGGTTATGGCAGAAGGAGGGAACAGAGTCATGGAAGCCTTTTGGTTAGAAACATTCCTTTGGATTGCAGGTAAACCTTTTATCATAATCCTTGTTTGGAATGTTGGTTAAATGATTTGTTTTAATATATGTTTGATTTTGTTTGCAGACCTGAAGAACTTCGAATCCCATTTGAGAGATTTGGGCTCGTTAGGGATGTTTATATCCCTAAAGACTACTACACAGGGTTTGTACTGTACCCTTGAAAGTAATTTGGTTTATCAAGCATTGATCTTTTCCTATGTTTTAATCGAAGTTTAAACGTTCTAGTTCATGGTTTTATTTTGATTAAGCTCGTACTTTTATATTGAACGAGCATACTGATATGTCTTTTTCTAGTTTTCCGGCTTTTAGGATCGGCAAGTAGGATGTTTATACTTTTTGTTGCTTCCTTTTTCGTATTTTCATCTTAGATCTTTAGTTGTCGTATGTAGGAAGTTATTTCCTTCGAGTTGCTTTCTGCAGTATTTCTTAAAGCACTTAATTTTTTTTCTTTGCCTTATTCCATAGTGAATTAAAATTTGAACTGGTTTGTCAGGGGGGTTAATATTGGTTTGAAGTAAAAACAAGCCCAAGCCCCACATTTGATGAAGGCCTACTGTTTATGATTGCTTAAACATATTGTGATCCGAGGGTGTTAAGAGTAATGATCATATGAAGAATGTTCCTTTATGAAGCGAAACTATATAATTACACAAATCAATAAAGGTTTTGATTGGGGAAGAAGATTGATTCCTGACCAAATTGAAGCAAATTTGTCGATATCAAGTGCTTCTTATATTTACGAGCTTGTGAAGATTTTTCAAGTCACTTGCCTCTTTTGAAGTTCCTTTGATATTGACTGTTAAGGGAAAAGGTCAGCATTTAGCGTATTTGATTTAAATCTGGAGCCAGTATTAGATATGTAAAGGTATACTACTAAGTAAAATGAAGTTGTTGTGGTAACATTGTATTTTAGTTTTTTTTTTTAACTTGTGTTGGCTTATTTCGTTCGTTTCAAACTATCATATTTAAGTGAAGGATTGGTGCATCCTTTTTGCAGACAACCTCGAGGGTTTGCATTTGTGCAGTTTGTGGATTCTTATGATGCTTCTGAAGCTCAACGGCGCATGAATGGGAAAATATTTGCTGGGAGAGAGATATCGGTTGTTGTGGCTGCAGAGACAAGGAAAAGGCCTGAGGAAATGCGCCATAAATCTAGGGTTAGGTACTCTCGTAGTCTTTCTCTACCACTCTCTCACGGACACAAGTGCATATGCATGCACACATTCATGCACATGCGGTTTTTTGTTATTTTACTTGTATTTACGTAAGGATTTATCTGGCATGTAATTCTCCAGAGGACCATCAGGCTATGGGGGACGATCATCTTATTATGGTATGTGGCCTACATGGTCATATTCTATTAATTTTGCCATGTGTTTGGACTTTGAAGGATCCTAGGTGCTGCAGATACTGGTGCAAACTAACTTAGTCATTTGATATGTTGCAGGGCGTTCTCGGTCTCGTTCACCATCCCCTATGCATTCTCCTCACCATCCTTCGAGTTCTAGAGGTCGCTACCGCTCGAGGTAAACCATCAAATTGCTACACATCCCTTTTACCTTTTAACAAATAAGGTGATCGTATATTTATTTGTCAGGTCATACTCACCTGCTCCAAGACGACGAGGGAACTATTCTGTTTCACCAGGTAGAAGGCATGAAGAACAGCCAAGGTCTCCAATAGGTCCTCCGCAAGAACGAGATGGTGATTACAATCACAGATCATATTCTCCAGGATATGAAAATGCCGATGGAAATGGTTATGGCGAGTAAGTGGAAGTCTATTTCATTGTTTCAACCTTTCTAGCTCCGTCTTTTACTCCAACCTGTATGCCCCTTTGTTTTGGTTTGCTGTTATAAAGAAGTGACCTGTTACGGGGCATGGTAAAACCATACTACTATGCGGCTTTGGGTTCTCAATTCTTGTGCAATGAGAGTTCATTGTTGGTGATTTTCTCTTATGTTTAACTCGACTGTTGTGGCTTATTTTGAATGTTCCATTTGTAGGAAATCCGCATTTGAGCCTGAGAACTCTCGGGCTGCATGGAGGCGATCTCCATGTAGATCATCAAGGTCTCCAGGTAGATATTCAAGGTCTCCTTCTGGGTCTAGATCGAGATCTGCCGACCTTCACGTAGGCATGGCAGATAAGTAGCAAACTTTAGCCTCTGGGTGCATATGGCATCTTTATCAGATGATGGATTCAGTGGTGATTAGTCTTTTTGTGTGCTTATCTCTATCATTTTGAATGGAACATCTAAAATTGTGGCTTGATTTCATATTTGTTCTATCTAAACACTTTAATGAAACAACAACGACGTTTGAGTTTGAGTTTCGGCTCTTCTAAATCTAGTTTTTGTGCTTGGCATTCCGGTTTGAGGCTAGAGTTGAAATCTATGTTATTTGGGCTCACGAGTACGAATCCGGCATGTCTATGCTTTTTGTAACAGTGCGATGATTGTTGGAACTGGACGGTATATAGGTCTGGGCAAAGGATTGAGCCGGCTTTTGAGTGAACCACTCGAGATCGGTTGAATCAGGCTAAAATTCCAGTTGAGTCAGTAATTGCACTGGTTTTTAAAAATATTTTTATGGATTTTAAATAAAATTTTTAATTAAAACTAAACCGGTTAAATCATGAACCGGTGGTCTAATCAGTTCAATCCGTCTGATTTAAAAGCTTTAAACAGTGCAAAGTTTGGAACTGGGCTTGATTTTAAGGTTAAGTATTTCTGGTGTTTCGAATTGAGCTCAAAGTATTGTATTGATTAGATCATTTTGTCAGTTGAGACGTTAGCTTACGCGTTTAAGTATTAACTTGGATATGACATGAAATATATTTAGAATATGTGGATTAAAATTTAAACGCATTTGTATATAATGCAGTGACAATTTGTATTTGACGTATTAAGAGAAATAAGCAACTCTCTCAGTATTCAGTGGCATTGTAATTGTACGTGTAGTAGATATTTAAGTATTTAAATTTTGATTTACGTGTTTTAGATATGTTTTACGGTAGATTTGATTTTGCATTTTACATCCAAGTTGGAAAGATTCGATTGATACAATAAAATATTTTCATTGTTTATAGTAAATTCTCTCGAGTGCAACAATAAATATAAAGTGCTCAAAATGTTATAAATTCATATACTCTTAATACATGCGGAATTTAGTTTTCTCATCAAAGAATTTAATCATTTTATCTTTTTATCTAAAAATATAAGTTTGATTGTTAACGTTGTTAAATCTTTTTAATTAAATTTAGGTTCATTTCAGCATTATTTTTTTAATCACATTACCGAGTTCAAAATATTGAATTTTGAAATTTAAAAATAAAATGATTAATTTTTTTGGAAACAAATAATATAACGACTCAAATTTTAAAATTATGAAGAGAATAATGATTTAGAGGAGTTAGAAAGTAACTTCCTTTTTTTAGGGGAGAGCCGTCCCTCTGCGCCGCCCCCTGCTTAATCTTTTAAAAAGTACTAAAAAGAAGAATATTTCGAATTTTAGAATTAAAAATTTAAAAAGAAAAAGACATAATCATCAGTTCAGTCAGCCATCAAATCTAAAAAAATTTAGGGTAAATTACACCAACAGTCACCCAACTTTGGGGTAACTGACAAAACAGTCCCGTAGGTTTCATTTTAGTCACTTAACTTTCAAAAAGTGACAAAACGGTCACCAACGTTACTAAAAAGTGACAAAATAGTCACCGATTAACGATTGTCGTTAGTGTTTTAACGGGATTGCTGACGTGGCAAGTTAACCAGCTGATGTGGCAAGTTAACTTGCCACGTTGGCGAAATGGCTGATTGGGGCGGGTTTAGGGGAAAAAAAGGGGTAAGGGTAATGTTTTAGGGAAAAAAATTGATTTGGGAAATTTCGATCTTGATTTAGTGTTTTTTAGGGTTTAAACTGAATTAGAAATTGATTAAGAATGGTTTAGGGTTAGAAATTTGTTCAACAATCCATTAAAAGGGTATAAGGTTTAGGGTTAACGATTGTCTATTTTGTTTGGGGAGAAAAGAAGACGAACCAGAAACCATTCAAGTTTTTTATTGCCACCGACAATGGGCAATAGAAAAGAAGCTACCAGTGGTGTTACATCCACTTTAACGGGTAAGTTGTTGCATTTAGTTTTAAATTTTTTGGATTTCAATGCTGCTATTTTGATTTAGGGTTATTTCTATTTCAATTTTAATTTCGATTTTGATTTCAATTTTAAAACACTCACAGATTTTGATTTTGATTTTGATTCCAATTTTGATCTCGATTTAGATTTAGAATTTAATTTTGATTTTGATCTGGATTTCGATTTAGGGTTATTACGGTTTTGTATTGTATGTCATGTGCATGATGTTTATTGTTTGTTTCTGCCATTGTATGAATGGCATTATCAAATTGATGTGTATTGTGTGTATCTGCCATTGTATGAATGCATTATCAAACTGATGTGTATTGTGTATATCTGCCATTGTATGAATGTATTATCAAACTGATGTTTATTGTGTATATCTGCCATGATGTTTATTGTGTATATTGTGTATATCTACCATTATCAAACTGGTTGTTGCCTGTTATTGCTTGCCATGTGCATGATAAAAATGGTTGTGCTTGTTGTCTGCCATTATTAAATTATTTTGTTTTTTGTATTGGTTATTGTCTGCCATATGCATGACAGAAGTGTTTGTATTAAATTATTGGGCATTTTGTATTGGTTATTGTCTGACATAAATGGTTAAAGTGTTTGCCTATATTGTCTGCCTTTATTGATGAGTACTTTTTTGGCAGGTTTAATTGATGAAAATTTTAATGAGAATGAAGAAAACATGTCTGGTAGTGATGTGTCTAGTAGTGATGTGTCTGGTAGTGATAGTGATGCATCTGAAAGATTTAGTTTAGATGGTTTAGACATGGATGGTATAGAAGTAGATGACCTGTGTGATAGTGATGATTCTGTAAGGTTAGAAAGTGCACATGAATCTGACTCAGATGGCCAAAATTGGCCTGAGTTTAACTTAGAGAATGACATGAATAACCCTATACTTAAGGTTGGAATGTTATTTAAGTCTAAAGATAGTCTAAAAGAAGCTGCCAAGTAGTATGGTAGGTTGAATAGTTATTTTATTAAGTTTCCAAAAAATGATTTAAGAAGGTTAAAGGCAGTCTGCAATGAAAAATGTTCTTGGTTCATATGGGCTTCTAGGCTAAACCCTAATGACCCTACTGACCAGACTTGGCAAATTAGGACTTCAAACCCTAACCGTACTTGTTCTAAAGTCTATAAAAATAGGAATGTAACCTCAGCTTGGATAGGTGAACAGTATAAAGAAAAATTCATTGCTGATCCTGAGTATTCTTTAAAATCATTCCAGCAAGATGTCAAAAGAGATTTTTGTTACTTGGTCTCACTAACCAAATGTAGGAGGGCTAAACTTAGGGCATTAGAATTAATTGAAGGAGCTCATAAAGCTCAATATGAGAAGATTTATGAGTACTTGTTGGAGGTTAGGACCCAAAATGAGGAACAACAACAACACATTATTTGGATAATGATTGTTTCAAAGGATGTATGTCTGTTTGCGGGCATGCAAATATGGCTATAAAATTTGGTTGTAGGAGGATAGTAGGTTTAGATGGATGTTTCTTAAAAGGCTACTATGGTGGCTACTTGCTTGCAGCTGTTGGGATAGATGCAAATAATGGCATCTATCCACTTGCATATGCTGCTGTCGAAAGTGAAAACCAAGCATCATGGCTTTGGTTCTTGGAGTTGCTTGCAATAGACTTGGAAATTGTGAGCTCGTACCAGATAACTTTCATGTCTGACAAACAAAAGGTAAAACTCTATTTATATATATGTTTTTATGTTGTTTTTATTTAGGGTTTGTCAAAGAATTAAACTATTTTTTTCTTAATTGCAGGGACTTTTGGAAGCAATATGTATGTTGTTTCCTAATGCAGAAACAAGACACTGTGTTAGACACCTACATTCCAATTTCAAGAATCTTTGGTTTCAACAAAGGAGTTGAAAGATTTGCTTTAGAAAGTGCAGAGCAAGCACTACAAGGGAGTTCGATGATGCCATGGATGAACTGAGAAAAACCAATCAGCATGCTTATGAGTGGTTGAAGAAGAAGAATCCTACTCCTTTGGTCAAGGTCCCACTTCTCAATTAGGAGCCATTTCGGCATGTTGGTGAATAATCTATCTCGAATTATTTAACAAGGTAAATCCCTATGTTTTATGTTTCTTATCGATCATTAGCAATTCATTAATCATTTATGTGGTTTATGGACGGATGATATCTGGAAGCAAGAGGTAAACCTATTCTCGACCATGATGGAAAAAAGTAAGGACCAAGATTATGTTACTTATTGTCAAGAAGAAAGAAGAAGTGACAAATGGAAAGGAATTTTGTGTCCAAAGATCAAGAAAAAGTGGATGTACATATAAAAGATTCATTAAGGTAAAGATTCTTTCTAATGCCTATATTCGACTTAATGTTGTTTGCTCACATGCACCTTCGATTGTTGGAAAGCTCCGACTTTTTTTAATATGTATGCAATGATTGTTGGAAAGTTGTTGACTATTTTTAATATGCATGCAATGATTGTTGGTGTGTTGCCTATTTTTAATATGCATGCAATGAGTTTTTATAATATGCATGTAGTGGATCGCTTTTTAGGGGATGTGTGTCATTGTATGTTTTAACCAAGCATGCTCATTTGTTTTCTAGGTGTGTTTCATCACATCTTTGGTGGGGACAAGTATCAAGTTGAATGTGGTCCAGCAAACAAGCATGTGGTGGACTTAGTTGAATTCCTGTTCTGCAGGAATTGGGATCTCACTGGCATCCCTTGCACTCATGCATTAGTTTGTCATTCATGTAAAAATGAGTTCCCAGAGACCTATGTACAAACTGGTACACCAAGCAAACCCGACTTCAAATTTACTCCAACTTTGTAAGTCCGAAGAAGGGGTCCTAAACAATGAGCCCCTTTGTCAAACATACTGCAGTACTACCTCCTCCACTAAGAAGGCCACTGCGGACCTACTAAAGTGAGAAGGAAAGAACACGATGAACCACAAACAAATGAAAGGTTGAGCAAGAGAGGGGTGGAGATGAGGTGCATGAAATGCAAAATAATAGGCCACAATAAGAGGAGTTGCAAAGGGGAAGTTGGCCAAAACATTCCAGTAAGTAATTTGCCTTAACTTATAGTATACTTCTATCTATGAATTTGTTTGTTTTTCACATTTCTTTTATTCTTATAGGTTAAAAGACATCAAGTTGGTGTCCGAACCCAAAGAACAGCTACCCTAAGTCGCAAAGAGGGTACCCCAACTCAACAAGGTGCCCCAACTCAGTTACCTACTGCCCCAACTCATCAAGAAGCTGCCTTAAGACAAAAGCTCCCATTAAAGAGAAAATCAACCACAACCACTGTTAGATGGATGCCTTCTACTCAAGAGTCATCCATGACAGACCATTGATGATGGTGTGAACAGACTGCATTTTGTTAACCTTTTAAAACTGTGTAAATTTGCCTGCTACTGATTATTAACTTAGGCAAATAATTTTTTGGGAAATTTGCCTATGATTGCTACTGTTGATAAACTTAGGCATAGTTACTCAATTTTTTTGTAAATTTCCCTACAATTCACATCTGTTCAATTGTAATGAATTGTAGGAAAATTTGGCAATATTTTGCCCCTCATTCCTTTTGTAAACAGTTTGGCATTTTGGCCTTAATATATGAGCAATTTATCCATGCTATTTGTTATCCAACTGTTAAGCAATTTGTATACCAACTATTATCTTTTCTAATTAGCAACCATGTATACCAACTGTTAAGTAATTTGTATATCAATTGTTATCTTTTCTAACCAGCAGCCATGTATACCAAGTGTTAAAGCAATTTGTAAACAACAACATGAGCTGGTTAGCTATATACACCAGCAACCATTTTTAACACATGTTAAGCAACAAAAATATTCCAACACAATTTGTAATCAACAAAAATTTTCCATTTCATTCCAGGGTTTGTAAACAACATGAGATGATTAGCCATATATAACAGCAGCCATCTATACCAACATAAGCAACAATTTACCAGCAACAAAATTACAAAACATAAGCTGGTTTTCAATTAACATAAAATGATTTTTAAAGTTTTGAACACACGACAAAACAAGAACAAATTACAGCACCAAAAAACCAGGTTCTTCTCTCCTTCTTCCTTGCATCCTCTAATGACTTCACTTTTTTCAGCAGACCCCACAACACAACTCTTAAACAGGGCGTCAATGGTGGATCAAACCAGCTGAAAAACCTACATGGTTTTCGAAATGCACTACCGAATTCCTTACACCCAAAAAACCTCCTACCTGGGTTGTCATTGGACCAAGACGTGTTTAACTTGGCTTGGTTTCCACAATAGCACACCGGAATCACTTCAGGCATATCCATTTTTCCACTTCTCCTTCTTCTTCTCTTCCTCCTTCTCTTCTTCTTTTTTTTTTTTTTTCTCAAAGCTTAAAATGGTGCTGGTACTATTGTTAAAGTGTTAGTAACCGGCCAGCTAGACTTAAGGTTGATGACAAGGACTCAGTCAACCGCCACGTCACTTTTCTTGTGACGTCTCGTGTGTTTTAAAACGGCAAAAAGGACCGTTTTGTCACTTTTTGAAAGTTAAGTGACTGAAATGAAACCTAGGGGACTGTTTTGTCAGTTACCCCAAAGTTGGGTGACTGTTGGTGTAATTTACCCAAAAATTTAAGTTACTTTAACGTTTCACTTTTTTAAATTTTTAAAAATCTAATTCAATTATCAAATTACGTAAATTTTTTTAAATTGATATAATATTTAAAATTATTTATAATTTAATTTAATTTTTAAATAAGAATATAAACATATTTTAGCATATTTTAATTTATAAATAAGTAAATTAACAACAATATTAATACTAACCAAATTAAAATTTAATCGGTAAATTTAGAAATAATTTAAATTTAAAATCAGTCAATAAAAAACTTCAACTTCAAATTCAAATATTTTTAATAAAAAATAATTATTCTGATTTGAAAATTTTAAAATGCAAATTGATTTATGGAAATTGACCTAAGCATTAAATTCAAATTAATTATCTCAAAATCAATCCAATTGATGAATCTAAATGTAAATATAATATATATTTACATAAACATCTACTGGTACCTAATCAATAACTAGCAGCCTTTTGAGATGGGGTATAATAATGGGCATCCACCTTGTTTTGACCAAGTCCCACATCCATAAAAATCAAACCAAGTTTGGAATATTTAAAAAGCAAGTTGGTCTAACTAAGATAAATGGTTAAAATTAAATATCTTATATTTATTAATCAAAAACGGTATATTTTATATGTTACTAGGATAAATATTTTACTTTATTCTCCAATAAATTTTCTGACATGATATCAAATCTAACTTTTAATATTTATATTTTTTTATCAAATTAAAATTTCTTTTTTACTTTATTTTTTTAAAATGAACACTCTTAGAAAATAATATTTTATTTTATTTTAAAGAAAAGCAAAATTTTTAATTTAATAATTAAAAATTTTAAATTTTAATAATTGAATCACACAAATTTTTTTTTGTACAATATGAATCACATAATCGTTGCCACTCATGTGTAAAATCACGATGATTTAAATCATACAAACTTCATGATGAAACCAACTTTAATTAAATTAATTGAATAAAAATATTTTTTAAATTAAATAATTAAAATTTTTAATTTTACTTTTTACGTTTTACAAAAAATTAAGAAATTAGTCCCTAATTGGATAATATTGTTAAACTTTATAATTAAATTATTGAAAACCCATAATTTAGCGATTTATATTACTTTTAAACAAAAATTAATTGTTCAAGTTCGTAAGTTTAACAACTAAAATAACTTTTCAATTTTCATAAAGTACGAGAATGGAATTTTAACGAATTAATGCCTTGAAGGATAGGGATGAAATTCATATTTTAAAAATGGATAAAGTAACATTTAGTCCTTGAATTTAATAAAAAAATTTCATTTTGTCCATATCAGCCTCGAAACATGACACTTTTTTTCTCTAAATTGGTCTCTAAACTTATTTTTCATTAAAGCGTGATGACGCAACACTACGAGAGTATGTTAAATCATTGCTTGAATATTTTTTTAAATTTTTAAAAATTTCTACGATATTTTAACAAATTGTTTAAATGCTTTTATAATTTTTTAAAGTTCTCATGTGATGATGTAGCATTTTGTGTTGTCAGAAACTAAATTGAGAAAAGTTGTTAAATTCCAAGTCTAATGTGGACAAAAAAAAAAGGTTCAAGGATCAATTTGAAACAAAATCAACAAGTTAAAGGACTAAATGTTGATTTATCCCAAAGATAAAAATTCTAACATTCACCACTCTGTTTTAGTTGTCAGGGTCACGTTTTCTATATGTGAAAAGACCCGTCAGCCTATCAACGCTTCCATTGCCAAATTCTTCCATTTCTTCTATATAAAGAATCCAAAGAGTCAATCGACTCAAAAAGGTCCAAAAATTTTCATTCAAAAGAATCTCTCTGAGAAAAAAAAAAAGCATCAAATTCAAGGATGGCTGTTGGAATATTGGAAGTGTTCTTGGTTAGTGCAAAAGGCCTTCAAGACTCAGATTTTCTGGGTATGTAATTTTATTGAAACTTCAATTTTTTTTTTTGGATTTATCATTTTATGTTTTCAAATTCTTCCTTTGTTTCATTTTCTTGCTCAATTTCTTTTTTTTTTTTCAAGTTTTCATCATGTTTTTTAAATGGAAATACAGAGAATTAAGAGAAAGAGAAATGTTTTTTGATTTGTGCATGTTCTTTGCTTGGTCAATGAAGAGACCCCATTTCTAGTCAATTTAAGATCTAGTGATGGGTGTTTAAATTTTTTTAATTGAATTTTATAGAAAATAGCATAGGTGGAAAACCTTAAAATTCCTTGTTGTCATTACTAAATCTCAACTTTCTTTCATGTTATTAAAATATTGATTTTAGTTTAGTTAAGTTAGTTCATGCTGCAGCTTAATATTGAACATTTGTAATATGGATTTTTCAAAAATTTAAACTATGGGTTTCTCTGCACTAAAAAAAAAAAAGGTGAAGTGAGCATGATCTGGTTCTTATGTTCTGGATTTTTCCCAAGCTGTAAATCCACATTGTTTCCAGCATTTAACATCCTGGAAAATGGAAAAAAAAGGTCGTGATTGGTGCAAGATTAGAGAATAATGTGACTTTTTGCAGATGAACTAATGAAATTTTTTTCCTTTTTGTTTTTGTTCATGATTGGTAGGTGATATGGATCCATATGTTATAATTCAATACAAAGGTCAAGAACGCAAAAGCAGTACGGCCAGAGGTAATTATTAAGTCTTTTTTCCTTTATTTTAAACCTCTTGACTTCTAAATTACTTGAATTCAGGGTTAGTGTCAGACATGGATATATGTTGAATACGAGCATGCTCAATTTTCTTTTTAAGTTTTTTAATATATGTAGAGAATAATACCTTTGTATCCCATGTCTAAATATGTGTTGGATATGGGTATTTTACATGGTTCAGGTCCGGGTTTGAATTTATTCGAGTTCTGAGTTGTTTAGGGTTCGGTTCATTTTGAGTTTGGGACATTCGATATCAATCAGATTTTCAGGTTGGGTCATCTTAGGTTCGAGTTACTCCGATGAATCGGCTTAGATTTTCAGGTTCAGATAAAAAATACTAACAGGTCTTTATCAAGCCATACCAATGAAAGTGAGAAACATTATTGGCAATAATCGGAGGAAGCATATCATACATTTTTGTTGTCCTTCTATCACCAGTTCATAACATCGTTGCATAGTCAGATGCGAATGCTATATATGAGCATGTCCTAATACATGTCGGACATAAATACTTTAAGAAAAATAAAGAGCCGGACTGATTAACTTTTACAAAAATTACCGGAAGGGTCAAATTTTGTGCAGGTGATGGATCTATTCCATCATGGAATGAAAAATTCACATTCAAGGTGGAGTATCCAGGGTCAGGTGGTGACTACAAGCTAGTTCTTAAAATCATGGACAAAGACACCTTCTCTTCTGATGACTTTGTAGGCCAAGCCACGTAAGTATACTAACATTAATCGTCACTGTTTTATAGCTAAATTACTCTGACTTGTATCCGTCAGTTCGAAATTTTTTCATATATGAGTATTATAAGAAAATAAAAAGTCTGGAAAAACAAGCTTGATAGTTTCATAGCACTCTTTTAAGAAGTTGCAAGGTCGAATCTCAGCATATGCCACCCTTTTATCTATCTTGAAGCTCGAAAAAGAAATTGTAAAACATTTTTTATTTTCATGTTTGCAGCATATTTGTGAAGGATTTGTTGGCAATTGGAGCAGATGAAGGAAGTGCTGAACTACATCCTACTAAACATAGTGTAGTTAATGCTGAACAACGTTATTGTGGAGAAATTGTAGTTGGTCTTACTTTCACCAAAAAGGTATTAAACTTTTTTTCATGGAAATTGAAAATACTTTCTATCAAGGCCAGAAATTTTATCAGGGGTCGAGGTTGAATTACAAATTTTAAAGGATCAAAGTATATTTTTACCATTTTATTAACTGATAGATTCACAAATTTAGAGGACCAAAAGATGAATTTTATCAAACCAAGGTGGGTCAAGGTCCCTATTTATCCCCTTGATATTACCCCTTGCTTTTTAGGAAGATTATCCTATCCTATTTCTTATTCGATTTTTTATAGAACTATCTATGAATCGAGTAATCTGTCTAGCTTGATGAATAGGATAATTTTTATATTAGTAATCGGTCAATCTAGTTTGAATTAAAAAAAGAACCGATTTAAACTTTTAGATGCACAAAAAAAAAATTGTCTTTTTACCACCTATGGTTTTAAATATGTATGAAATATGAATATTTAATTAACTAATGGCATTTATCTATTATTGATTTTATTTTGCTGGATTTGTACTACAGGAGGAAAATGATGAAGCAGAGTATGGAGGTTGGAGGGAAAGCGATTATTAAGTGGTTAATTTTTGAAAATTATTATTTGTGTTTTTATCACTTTTATTTAAAGCTCTGGATTTTTATTTATTTGTTTTTAAAGCTTACGGAATGTTTATGTTGTGAATTTTGTTTTAAACAATTTCATCACAAGTTTTAATCATATGTTTTTTATATAATGTCTAGAATTATTTATTATTTATTCTCAACCCATAAATAGGAGGATAATGCGTTTTAATCCACTTAAATTGATGTTCTCCTGTATTGACAATAATGCTCATGTCAATCGAGTTAATATTCAATCAGTCATTTTATTGTGAATTTTACTTCTCTTGTGCTTAGTTTTATTGTATTATTGATTAAAAATTATTTGAACCTTGGAGATGGTATTGTTGGGAGAATTTTTAACTTCGAATATGAATCGTAAAAACGACCATGAGAATACTAAAAAGAAGTTATTTAAGATCTTTATAAATCTAACATTCTATTATCAAATAGGTTCGTTTCAAAATAAAATTTTGATTTGATGAATAAATTCATCTCAATTTGATTTGAATTTAAATTAATTTTAAAATGAATCAAACTTGAGATGATTTGAGCTGATGAAAATTTGAAAAACTTGAGAGCTAAAATTATAATGACTCGAACTCAAAAACAATTCAAATTTAAAACGACTCAAGTATGAAATTCAGTAAACTTGAAATTATCAAAGCACAAAACTAAACTAATAAAAAACTTTATACCTTTTAATTTGATTTGATTTTTGTATTTTTTCTTATTTAATTTCTACACTTTTCAGAATAGATTTAGAAGTTGGGTTAAATAATAATAACTCAAAATTTTTGGGTCTAATAAAAAACAATGGCTAATCAAACTTAACAGTAAACCTAAGCCGAACATAAAGTGAAGTATAAATGTAAAGCCCACGATTTTTTGGTGCTTCACCAAAGACTTAAACAGCCACTGGGCCTTAGTCAAGGTTCTAGTTGGAAAGCAACCAATCTCCCACATCGCTAAAGAATTAAGAAATTTTATTGTTTATATAGGCGAAAGAAGGCAGGTAAGGTTGTCCCTTCGGGGACATCCGATAAAATTGGAACGATACAGAGAAGATTAGCATGGCCCCTGCGCAAGGATGACACGCACAAATCGAGAAATGGTCCAAATTTTTTTTTCTTGATTTTTTTTTTTTGCCATTTTTTTACGGCTCTGTTTCCATCTATTTGGCCTTTGTTCACTTGAGAATTTGGAATTGGAGGGTCTTTTTCCTTGTTTTTAAATTGATTTTCTCTGGTTTTGGTCTGTTTTACACCCTTGAACACTGAATATTTCAATAACATTTTTTTTCGGGGCAATTTTTAGATGTCTATTTCCATCTCTCTCTATTTTCTTTGCATTTGTATGCTCAGTTTGATCATTGATGTATTTTCATGGGTTCCTTTTTCTGCACTTAATATTAAAAATTTAGAGTTTTTCATTTCTGGCTTTATCTTTCTTTTTGCAATTTTTCTCTGTTTTTATGTTCCTCTTTTTGGGTTTGATTTGTTTTGAATCCCAATACCATCTTTCTTTTTTGCAAATTTTTCTGGGTTTGACGTTCATCTTCATGGGTTTTATGCACTGAAGATTGCAATTTAAAGTTCTTTTGTTTACTGGGTTTGGTCTGGTTTACTCTCTTGAGTAGTGAATACCTCAATAATCCTTTATTTAGATTTTATATAGCTTTTTTTGTTTTTAAAAGTTTAACCAAAGGACCCTTCAATTTCTAGAGTTTAAATGGATGGAAAAACATATTTTTTTATAATTAAATATTTATAGTATGCAACTTCATGTCCAAATATGTTGGCTTCGTATGGTAATTTCACTTATCATTGATCTCATTTCACTTGATAGTTTGATTCCATGGATTCTTTGTAAAGCTTTACAATTACAACAATGTGATCTTCACTAGAATTTCTATACAAACATGGTGCTCAATGGAAGACTTTTAGTGTTGCTGATGTGCAAGGTTTGAATGAAAAGCTTTTAAAGTCACTTTCTCCTTGAAGTTCCCGGTCGAAGATCGGCACGAAACGTGCACTAAATTATGTTCATTATGGAAATAGAATGTGCATGATCGGAAATCACAGCCGTTTAAGATGACCCACACTTGAGGCAACTTGCAGCTATATATATGGTGCAAACACCAACTATTGTTTTTATGTTTTTGCTTTGGTACTTCTCTTTCACATAACTTTCACTTGCATGCACTCATTCACCGTAGTGTTCGAGATGATCACCTGGAAAAAACTTGCATTCACCGTTATTTGATTATGGATTGAACCATTTGAGACCGTTCCCTATTCTCAAAAAGTATAATAGGCCGGAAATCTGTTGTTCTATACTATGTGCTAGATATGTATGTCAAAGTATGGGCTACAAGAATCGAGTCTGTTTGTTCCTTACACTTAAATATTCTGTGATGACTTCTCGGAACAAAGACAACGAGAAGCTGAAAGAGTTGAGAAATGAATACAATGATGTCGCGACTGAGTTGGCAACTGTTTTGGTTCCTCAAAAAGACATCCAAATACTGTTCCAATAATGCTTTTTATCTCATTAGGAAGAGTCTCCATCTTAGCTTCTTCCACTTCCAATAGATAGTTCAAGCTCAAGCTCAAGAGATAGTTCATGTAATCTAGCCAACTTACACACAGCAGATAGGGTGGTTGGTTCACTAGTTTTCATTTTTCACTCTGGGTGTTAACTCTTCTTTGAAGGGCACTAATGAAACTAGAAATGAAGTAGGACTCAGGTAGGTGTGGATTAAATTGGAGCATGTTGTACTAACCCTTAGCTTCGCCACCTATCAACATCCGAGGCAACTTGCAGTCTCCTTTAAGAGATGAGTAGACAACTAGTTCGATCAGCATTTGCAATCCTTTTCTCTTTCCGGGGGGCATGTTTGCGGCATATTTGTGAAGGATTTGTTTGCAATTGGAGCAAATGAAGGAATTGCTGAACTATATCCTACTAAACATGGTGTAGTTAAAGCTGAACAATGTTATTGTGGAGAAATTGTAGTTGGTGCTACTTTTACCAAAAAGGTATTTAAATTTTTTTCGAAAATACTTTTTGTCTCTGATTTTTCATAGACCTATCCATAAATCGAGTAATCCGTCTAGCTTGATAAGCTTAGTCTGTTCAAGCTAAATAAGATTTTTTTGACCTTGAGCCTGTTTGACTTGGGTTGATCTATTCTGAATTAAAGTTTAATACTATATTATAAAAATGTTTTTAAATAAAAAGTAAAAAATCAGTGGTTGTTTATTTTTTAAAAAAATTATTTTATCTTTTATTAATTTGTTTAATTTCTCAATTTTGATCGAATTTAAATAATTAGAACTTGAACTTGAAGTGATTTGAATTTAAAATAATTTGAACTTGAAAAATTCGAGGTTGAAATTGGAATGAGCCTAATGCAAAATAATCCAAAATTGAAACGACTCGAATTAGAAATTAACCAAACTTTAATAAAGTACAGGGATTAATTTAGAATTTAACCCTACGTTTATAATTTTTTTGTCTTTTTAACTTCGAACATGGCCACCTTTCTTCAAAATGCTGCAATAGAGTTGATCTTTAGCAGTTTCCTGCACACACACACACAAAAAAACCTTCAAATTTTTGGCCTTTTGCAAAGAAGGTAGTAAACCCATCCTCACCATGGTTTCTTTTTCATTTCGTTTGTTTTTCTTGAAACTCTGAAATCGAAAGCCAAAATATGTTTTCTAAACTTAAAAAGAGATGCCTTTTTTAGAACAAATGTGGGAAATTTTCGGGAAAATAGGAGATATTTTAAGCATGGAGAATGAGATTTCTTTGAATGAAAATAAAAATTTGTAGGGTAAAGTTCAATATTGCTTAACATATATGCAAAAATGGAAGACGAGCGGTTGCGGAATGAGCTAGAAGTTGTGGGTGATAGAGACGGTATTCTACAATCAGCTACACACAATGGGAGCTCAGTATTCAACAAAACATATGGAGTAAGTGATTGCTAGAATTTGTAGTAGGCTTTGCAATTATTCAACGAAACATATGGGAGCTCAGTATTCAACAAAACATTATTCGAAACCATTAGATGATGCTTAGTATTTAATATTTATCATCAGCCGATGATGGCTGAGGCCCTCGAGATCATAAACCAGTGTAAAAATTTGGAGACGCTCAATGCCATTTGGATCGAGCAATCCCTCGAGATTGGTTATTTGAAAGCTTCGGCAAATGCAGAAAGGATCGGTGAGCTCGAGAATAAGATAAAGGCTAAGGAAAAGGAACTTGCCAAAGTGAGCAATAAGCTCAAGGAGGCACATAACTCATTGGCAGACCGGGAGAACAAGATGCGGAAAAAACTAGGAACCTTCTGCGTGAGAGGTGTTGACTACGATTTCTCGGTGATGTCTCTCATCGACCTAGCGAATGGATGCTACTTTATGCATTAGTTACCATTGATATGTCAATTAGAAATGCATCACATAATTGAACTATTGTGTTATATGATTTAATTCTCTGTTAAGGAATATCGTTCAAAGGGTTATCTGGAAACTAACATATCTTTGTCTTCCAGAATACGGTTCCAAACAATTCGCTACGACCGACTGCCGTAGAGCAAAAGAAGGCCAATGAATATGTAATGAGACCGCTAGTAGTTGACGATCTGAAGGTTTGTTCTTCGTGTTCTTTTCATTAATACCACAATACCATATGCATACCCTGTCATGAATATTGTATAATAGAATGTTAGTTTGCATAACCTTCCAATATGGTGCAAATAGTTTCCAACATTTTACTCTGTGCTACGATTTAATTCTCTGGTAAGGAATATCGTTCAAAGAGTCATCGCGAAAGTAACATTTTTTTTTCATCCAGGCTGATGAATATGTAACGGAACTACCAGTGACCTAAGATTCGGAGGTTTGTTCTTCATGCCCTTTTCTTTAATACTATGATACTCCTATGCCGGTTTTAGATTTCTGAGAATTGATGATATGGCTGGACTACCAATTACACAGAAAAAGGAACAACTATCCCGAAAACATATATCGGAGTCTGAAATTGAGGGATCGAAAGGGTCACCTGAAGAGATGGACAAACCTGCAGTTAAACTACTTTTACCTTGAATCTTGTTCACATAACATTTTTAAAGGTCATGATTTGCTAAGTATACATAAAACAATTTTCAATTACATGTGATGCAGCTAATGAAGAATGTGCCTAGTTAAAACCCTGTTGAAATTTTAAGGTCGCAAATTGCTGCTTTAAAGAAAGAGTTAGAGGGAAAATCAGAGGCGTTGGAAGATATGGAAAGCCGTTACAATTGTCTGGTGGTGAAACATGATGCAACTAATAAAGAGCTCCAAGATGCTCGAAAAGAAGCGATAAGCATTTGTGTGTGTTTTCCTTCTATTACTGCTTCGAAATTGGGTAATAAACTTACAAGGCGTTGAATGGAAGAATTTTTCTGGTTCTTGATGTGCAGGGCCTGAATGATGTCTTGGCTAGCTGAACAAATTTTGTAGTAAAAAGAATGGGGGAGATCGATCAAAAAGCTTTCGAAGTTGCTTGCTCGCTAAAGTTCCCAAAAGAACATCGGCAAGAAATGTGTGCTAAATTATGTTCATTATGGCAACAGAATGTACAGGATCCAAAATGGCACCCATTTAAGATGATCAACATTCGAGGCAACTTGCACGTATATGGTGCATGCACCAACTATTGCTTTATGTATTTGCATTGGTTTGAAATTATCAATCCGTACTTTTTCTTGTTCGGAATCATACACATTAGTGTTCAAAACATACTGGTATCTGGTTGCTGATTGAACCATTTGAAAGACGGGAAATATGTTGTTCTACTAAATGTGCAATGGCTGAGTTTCGGGTGATGCAGGAAATATTAGACGAAGATGACGAGAAGCTGAAAGAGTTGAGAAATGAATATGGGGATGTCGTGTTCGAGGCTGTCAGCACCGCATTGATGGAAATGAACGAATATAATGTGAGCGGAAGGTATCCGGTCCGTGAGGTTTGGAACCGAAAGGAGGAAAGGAAAGCCACCATGAAAGAAATCATGGAATACACAATCAAGCAACTGAAGAATCACAAGGGAAAACGAAAGCGAATGCTGTTTGATGCATTTAAACACGTATAAGGGGTTGTTTTTGTTGGATTTGTATTATTAGTTTACAATCTTATGGATGTTTATTTTGCTACATTTTATTTTATTATTTAATTTCAGAATTTAATTGCCTTATGCTTCATTTTATTATTAATTTGAATGTAGGAAGGTATTGATTTTTTGAAAATAAAAGTGGAATGGTTAAATTATAAATGTAGGATGAGTTTAGGAATTTGAAGCACATTTGAACCAACTAAAAATGATCAATGTTAATCCTGGCCACTAATATCACATGATTGTCCCCGTCAGGGCCATGGTCAGAAAACATCCCACATTGCTAGAGAACGATAACAAAAAAGCATTTATATAAGCGGGAGAAGGATGTCGTAAGTGTCCCTTCGGGGACATCCGATAAAATTGGAACGATACAGAGAAGATTAGCATGGCCCCTGCGCAAGGATGACACGCACAAATCGAGAAATGGTCCAAATTTTTTTTTAATTTTTTACAGCTCTGTGTTTTTTTTCTGGGTTTGGTGTTCACATTCATGGGTTTTGTGCCCTTAAGATTGCGATTAGAGTTTTCTTTCTTTCTTTTTACTGGGTTTTGGCCAGTTTTACTCTGTTGAATCGTGAATACCTCAAATTTTCTGGGAATAAATTGGTGTTTATATATTTGTTGGTCAACAGTGCTAATTTTCTGATATATTGGCCAGAATTGAAGGAAGAAGGTCCAATTTTGGTTTTGATCCTTCTACTACTATCTTAAAATTTAAAAGAAATTCAATTGAACAATTTCTTCCAATAAAATTAAACAAGAAAGCCCAGAGATTGACCTGCACACTTAGACATGTTTCTCTTTGAAAAAAAAAAAAATCAAACGGGGTGCTTTTTCAACAATTCGGAGTTTGGAGTTGCGGGTGATAGAGACTCCGGTATTCAACAATCTACTACGCGCAATGGGAACTCTGTAACTAGCAAGATGAACAGGGTAAGTGATTGCTGGTCTATTGAAGGCTTTACAAACTTATAATAAGTTCGATATCATTATGTGATGCATAGTTTTTATCCTCAGCTTTTGAATGAGGCTAACAAGATCATGGATCAAATGGAGTTCTTAACAGCACAAAACAAGAAGCTGCTTGCCACCGATGCAGCTCAGTCGAAATATTTGGAGTCACGAGAGGAAATTGCAGAGCAGAAGGTCAAGGATGCTCAAAAGAAAATAGTTGAGCTCGAGAGGTAGCTCAAGGCTAAGGCAGAGGAAGCTGCACAAGTGAGCAATAAGCTTGAGGAGGTTGGTAACTCATTGATGGACCAGGTGATAAAAATTCAGAAAACACTAGGACCCTTTGACTCAACAGGCATCAACTTTGATAGAGCGAAGATATCTAAGGTTTGTTCTGTGTGCCTTTTTGAAACTATGATACTTCTATGTCGGTTTTAGATTGAATCGATGATATGCCTGGACTATGGATTACGCAGGAAGAGGAACTTCAAAATAGGATAATTCAACTGGAGAAAGAATTATCTCGGAAACAAGCATTGGACTCGGAAGTTGAGCGTCTAAGCGGATCATTGGATGTAATTGGCAAAATGGAAGATGGAGATTATGTAAATGTTCTAAGGAAGTTGGAGGAATGCCTTAAGGATGTAGAGACATTGAATCGATCTCTTATTGCAAGAGAATATCGGAGCAACGATCAGGTGCAGGAATTTTGAGAAGGATTGATCACTGTAAGCTATTTTTCTTCACTTGCTAAAATGCTTGCCACTCGAATTTCATTGCAAGAACCCCGAAGTTCTTCAAACATTTGATCTTATATGTTAATAGATGGTAATTGCGTTGCAAAATAATGGTTTCTACTGTTGTCATGGTGTAGTATATTATGGAAGCTGAATCAACCATTGGAATCAAAAGAATGGGAAACCTTTTTTAGACGAATGCAAGAAGAAATTTGCTGTTGACGACTGGTGTTTGAAGTCCGAGCAATTATTCTCGTTGTGGCAACAACATATCAGAAATCCACTGTGGCATCCTTTCAAGAGCATTCGTACATCATATTTTGATTATCTTTTTTTGTACTTTATATATGAAAGTCTGCACATTATACACTACTCATCTTGTGGTAATGATATTCAAATGAGAAATTGTTCTTCATTAAACCGTAAATCCTTTTCCTTTACGCATCATTGCTGCAAGTGTTGCAGAACCACTTCGAAACACATCAGGGTTTTTATCGACGAAAACCCTTATGAAATGATCTTTTGAGGTTTGGGTTCATAGACAACTTTCAACATGGACACATTAGTAACCAGTGTAGTTTTACTTTCTTTTTTTGTGTGAATCAGTTAATAGTTGATGAAGATAATAAAGGATTGAAGGAATTGAGAAATGAATGGGGTGAAACGATCTACATGGTCGTAACTGTTGCATTACTGGAAATGGAAGAGTACAATCCAAATGGGAGATACATAGTTTTTGAACTTCGGAATTTCAAAGATGATCGAAAAGCCAGCTTAAAAGAAGCTATTGAGATCCTCATCCACCATTTACAGAACAAACTGAGTCGATCCCTGTACTTCACGAACTGATGGTAAGCTGAGCTGTTGCTGTTCCTGGTACCAGACTATCAAGAGGCCAAGCTAATCCCAGTATTTTGTTTAATCCTCAAACATCCTGCATGGAAGCAAGTTATTCATTTTCTAAAATGTTCCAATGAAAAACACTATGAATTGCTTGAATTGCTCCTATATCCTATGAATTATAAAGGAATGCTGCTGAATTCTCATCGATAACATACATACATACATACATATTCATGTAGTATGTTCCTATATAATATCAATATTGGTTTTACGTTTTATAGAGAAACATTATTGATTGGTAATATACATTGGTTCCAAGGCAAACCCAAATATTTTAAAATTTAACCTACAACTGGGGCAAATCAAACTTAACAGTAACCCGATTGTAATGTGAAGTCAAATATGAAAGTAACATTGGTTTATATCTTTTTTTTCCTCTAAATTCTAGTAATCAAGTTGGGATAAGTGCTAAACACTGAGCTTGCCGCGTGTGTTAAACCACGTTTTTATTATGTGCCACCCAAAGACATCGGGCCTCTAATCAGGCTGGCATAGTCAGGACGTGGTAGCATACTTCAGGGGCCCGGTTAGAAAATATCCCGCATCGCTAAATAACTATAAGGCAGAAGCATTTATATAAGCGAAAGAAGCATCATGTAACTGTCCCTTCGGGGACATCCGATAAAATTGGAACGATACAGAGAAGATTAGCATGGCCCCTGCGCAAGGATGACACGCACAAATCGAGAAATGGTTCAAATTTTTTTTTCTTTTTTTTCCCACATTTTTACAGCTCTGTTTCTTTTCTTTTTTCTGGGTTTGGTGTTCATATTCATGGTTTTTGTGTACTTAAGATTGCAATTAGAGTTTTCTTTCTTTCTTTTACTGGGTTCGGTCTGTTTTACTCTCTTGAACTGTGAATTTGATTTTTTTTTTTTGCCATTTTTTCAGATTTGTTGCTTTTTCCCCCCTGGGTTTAGGTTTCATGTTCATGTGTTCCGCGCACTTAAGATTGCATTAGTTTTTTTTTTTTTTCTTTTTACTGGGTTTTACTCTGTTGAACCGTGAATACCTTAAGTTTTCTGGGAATAAATTGGTGTTTATATATTTGCTGGTCAACAGTGCTAATTTTCAGATATATTGGCCAGAATTGAAGGAAGAAGGTCCAATTTTGGTTTTGATCATTCTACTACTATCTTAAGATTTAAAAGAAATTCAATTAAACAATTTCTTCCAATAAAATTAAACAAGAAGGCCCAGAAATTGACCTGCACACTTAGACATGTTTCTCTTTGAAAAAAATTCAAACAGGGTTTTAAAATTTGCAGTGTGTTTTATGTAAATCAAATGATATCCTGAATTTTGCTGAGGGTTGTTTCATATCCTTGAATCCCTTTTTTGCTTGGCAAGTGATTCATCGAGTTTTTGTGATCAAATTTCATGTTTCTTTTTTTAGTATGGGAATTTTTGGGAAAATGCTTGGCAATATGGAAATGAAACCAATTTCCATTTCCAAAGGCAGCAGCAAAGTGGTGAAGCTTACTGTTGAAAAATTCTTCAATAATGTCAATAATGAAAAAGTAGAAAATGGAAAAACAGTGAATAATTTTGGTTCTTCATGCTATTTGTAGTTATAGTGAATGGATTTCTTTGATTTTAGTAACTAATATTATGATTCCAACATTTGGGGTTTTAATCTCAATATATGAACTTGGCTTTGCTTCTTAGTGTTTGTTGAACTTTTTAGGATACCTCTATCTTAATCCATTTATGTGATTTGATAATGATATTTGCAGGCACTTAAATCTTCCATTGAAATGGAGAACACCAACTACGAGGAGGAGCTGAAGAATGATCGCAGGCTTGTTTGCAGTCTCATATATGAGATTAATTGCAGAAAAGAAAAGTTGTCCCAAATGGAACGTGAATATAACGAGATGATCACAACTCTTCGAGGACTCATCAATGGCCTCATAGCAAAAATTAACTCCAAGGACAGTAATCTGTGGGGTTGGGAGCTTCAATATAATGTAACTGTGAGACAGTTGAAGGGCAAGAATGCTGCATTGTGCCGTGCGTTTGCTGAAGGTACTTTAGATTATATATGTGTATGTAGTGAGCAGAATACTATGTGTTAACTGAATCGTTTGGTACCCTTTGATTGATCTTAGGGAAGGGGATATAAATGCCGGGATTTGAACCCCAAACTTAGCTGTTATTACGGGAACCGGATCAATTTAGGCTCGGATAAGCTTAATGTGTGCGGAACCAGATAAGAACATAATATATAGGAACACTTTGGCGATATGAGGCTAATGCTTATATGATTCGCATTACAGACTACATGCTCCTAGTGTTAACTCTTCTGTAAGTACTATTAGTTGAACAGCTTTATGAAGTATTAATCTATAAAATCTGGGTGTCATATTATGAAATTGCATACAGTTTGACCACCTTTATTATCATTGCATTTTCTCATGCTTGTTTTTCTAGGCAGCAATTCGAAAAGGAAAAGCTGGAAACTTTAAGCTAAGTTGTTTTCCTTCACTTGCTAAAATGCTTGCCTTGTGAGACTTGAATTTCCATGCAAGAATCTAATTATGTGTTGATAATCGAATACATAATTGAGTTTCTTGAGCATGAGTATCCTTGAGTAGCAAAATGATGGCAAAAAGTTGATTTTATCCTTCTGTTTTTCCTGTATGTATCCCATGCAATATCAAAATACTAATTGACTGGTTTCTACTGCTATCATTCATGATGTAGTATATGCAGGGATTTAATGCCTCTCAATCAACCATTGGAATCAAAAGAATGGGAGACCTTAATCCGGAACCTTTTATAGATGAATGAAGATGATGAAAGATTGAAGGAACTGAGGAATGAATGCGGCGAAATGATCTACGAGGTTGTAATCGATGCATTACTGGAAATAGAAGAGTATAATCCAAGTGGGAGATACGTAGTTTCCAAGCTGTGGAAATTCGAAGAGGATAAGAAAGCCAGCTTAAAAGAAGCTATCAAGCACCTCATTTCCGAGCGGTGCATACAGCAAGTTGATCCCTTTACTTATCGAGCAGATGGTAAGCCGAGCTGTGGACTAACCCCAGTATTTTGCTTAAACATTTACATGAGTTTCATTGCTACGTTAATCTATGTACTAACAATATTATGAAGTAGGGCAATTTTGTGTACATTATATTGGGATGCAAGCTGAGTTCCCATTAATCAGCTTCAACCATACATACATATATATATATCTGAAGTTAAGAACGTAAGTGCTGTTAAATGGTACATTACTCAGATTGGTAATATATTGATGCCGAATGTTCTAAAATTTAACCAGCATTATTGGTAATATATTAGTGCCAAATTTGACTAATTATTGTTGATAAATCTTCAAAAATTTCAGATTTGATAAAGATAAAATGGCAATAATGAATAAAAATACAAACTTTTTGGGATCTTATTAAATGAAGGGAAGTTGAATATGGGAACTAAATCGACCTAAGGGAAATAAAAGCAAAATATGGAAAATTTTTCTCGGGAAAACAAGCGTTATCCTTCATATATCTTGATGATTCTCTAACGCCGCAAATTTCCCCCCCTAAGTTTTCAGCAAGAAGAAGAAGAAAAAAGAAGACAAACGGCAACGTTAAGCCATTTTCATCCCAGGTTAATTTTTTTGTAAATTAAACATTTTTTGTATACATTTTGTTACCTATTTATTATATGTTTTTGAAGCTTCCGTAGCCATTTCTTCCTTTCCAAAATGGTGTCTTTTTACTTGTTTTTTACTGGGTTATTGACATTTGTTCCATAGAATAAATTTCTTTGATTTTAGGGTTCTATATGTATTTTTTTTTTTTTTTGTATGAATTTGAACTTGAGTTAGCCATAAAAATTCCACCTTTAATTTTAATATATGAACTTGGCTTTGCTTCTTATGGTTATTATTTGTTTAATTTTTTAAGATACCTTCTTGATATCTGATTATTTAATCCATTTATGTGATTGATAATGATATTATCAGGCACTTAATCTTCCATTAAAATGGAGAAAACCAACTACGAGGTGGAGCTGAAGAACGAGCGAAGGCGTGTTTGCAGTCTCTTATACGAGATTGATTGCAGAAAACAACAGTCGTTCGAAATGGAACGTAAATATAACAACACGACTGCGACTCTTCAAGGACTCGTTGATGGCCTCGTAGCGAAAATTAACTCCAAGGACAGTTGTTTGTGGGATTGGGAGCTTCGATATAACGAAACCGTGAGACAGTTGAAGGGCGAGAACGCAGCGTTGCGCCGTGTGTTTGCTGAAGGTACTTTAGATTATATATGCATACATTAGTGAGCAGAATACTATGTATTAATCGAATCAGGTGGTACAATGAACGACATGTCGTCTTTCGATGTTACACGGTTTGCATCTAGAGCTTTGATTGATCTTAGGGTCGTTTTTTTTGTACGAAAGAAGTCACGGATTAAGGATTGGGAAGGGGATAAAATTTTCGGGATTCGAATCCTGAACTTAGCTTTTATTACTGGAACCAGATAAATTTAGGCTTGGATAAGCTTTAATGTGTTCGGCACCTTCCCAACTTGTTTTCTTTTATGCAGAAAATCGAAAGGAAAAGGCTGAAAACTTTAAGCTGTGGTGTGAACTTAGACGACGAACCAAGGAACTCGAAGATTATAAATCTCGGAATGATAACAATAAGGAACGAAGAAGCTTGTTGAATGAAATTGAAGCGGTTAGCATACTCAGTTTTAATTTTCGTTTTTGATATATGAACTATCTTTTATCGAGATTTGCTGGGAAAACCTGCAGTTAAATTGTTGATGGTTATGATTTGCCGAGTGGACATTTAACAATGTGGATTGTATCTGATACAGCCGAAAGAGAATGTGCCTTGTCGAGATCTTGTTGAACTCGAGAAAACTACGAGCGAGCAGATTGCTGCTCTAAAGGAACAATTGGAGGAAACATCAGAGGCATTGAAAGATATGGAAAGCCGATACAGTTGTCTTACGGTGAAACAAATCTTAACTAATCGAGAACTGCAAGATGCTCGAAAAGAATCAATAAGTGTATTTCCTCGTTTTCCTTTATTTTCTTGGATGTTTTATTTCTTTAGGTGTATGAAATACCTCGTCGGAATCAGGTATGAAAGTGTTAAACCGAAGACTTCTCTGGTTCTTGATATGCAGGGTCTAAATGATGTATTGACAAGCCGAACAACTCTTGTAGTAAAAAGAATGGGAGAGATCAATCAAAAAGCTTTTGAAGTTGCTAGCTCTGGGAAGTTCCCGAACGAAGATTGGCAAGAAACGTGTGCTAAATTATGTTCATTATGGCAACAAAACGTGCAGGATCCGAAATGGCATCCGTTTAAGATGATCAACATCCGAGGCAACTTGCAGGTATGGTGCATACACCAACTATTCTGGTGCATACACCAACTATTGTTATCCGGTTATCGAAAATCCGTTTTTCTACTAAACGTGCTAAACATGTATGTCAGAATCGAGCCAGTTTATTACTCAAACTTATATATATTAAGGGGATGGCTACTCGGTAGTGTAGGAAATAGTAGATGAAGACGACGAGAAGCTGAAGGAGTTGAGGAATGAATACGGTGATGTTGTGTACGAGGCTGTTAGGACCGCATTGATGGAAATGAACGAATATAATGCGAGCGGAAGGTATGCAGTCCCCGAGATTTGGAACAGAAAGGAAGGAAGGAAAGCCACCATGAAAGAAATCATTCAGTACGTAATCGGGCAACTGAAGATTCATAAGCGTAAACGAAAGCAAATTCCATGATCTCGATCCGGCTATTTTCATGGTAAGCTTACCCATCCTTTACTGTCAATCACTAATTATTTTACCGTTCATGTTCGCTTTTTACATATCATGAAAATTAATCATTTCGAGATTTGTGGTTGTAATTGCCAGCAACTTTGTTTTCAATACTTTTTAATATCATTTTAGATTTTAAAATTCTTTTCCAAGTTAAACACTAATATATATATATATATGTATTATAGCCCGATGTTATTCAATATTTAACATTATCTAACCTTTAAATTAATATAAACAACTTATACTGTTATGAGTTTTTTTCCCCTTTTTTATCTTCAAAAATTGTGAATCAAAGGCAATTAGATCTGTGATTTTTGGATTTGAAAACCTTATCAACTTGAACATCAATCAATTCAATCCTCTTTGATCAAATAAACTCGATATGATCTTATTAGAAATTTTAAGCTTCAAATTAATATGAAACTAATATGAAACTGATTTGGATGAAATGATCTGAAATTTTTTCATTTAAGTCTTTTATAATTTATAAAATTTTAAATTAGTAATAGTAAAATTATACTTTCCTCCCCTAAAATTGATAATGATTTAACCTTTTAAAAATTATAAAGATATAGACTATTAAAATGGTAAAATTATATTTTTATTATCGTAAAAATATACAATTTAATTCCGTCCCAAAAAATTTTCTGACTTCGTCCTGGATATCATTATCTTAATAGAAAAGGTAAAAATATTGAATATATAATAATTAGGTTGAATAATTTTTATTGGGAGTATATGTTAAATAAAATATAGATTAGCTATTAAATGTAAAATGGCAAAAGAATAAATTATAAAGTGTACACATAAGGTTGATTTCGTAAAACTAAAAATTACCAATTTTTTTTTACATCTTTGTCAACTATTTTACACTTGAGATGGCAATAGTCTTTTCTACTTTAATTAGTAATTGAGAGTTCGATCCTTACTTTGGGTATGGAGCAATTTTAAAACTCGTGACTAACATTCACCCCATTAATGGTCCTATAGAATGCGAAGGGTTAATTATTGGGCTCGTTCTGATAGATACATTGAGAAATTAAAAGAAATGGAATAGAAAATGTAGTAAATTTGACATTTGAAGTTGTTTAAAGTCATAAATTAAATTGGTAATATATAAGAGATATTTTTATTTGTGTGTATAGAGAATTGAAGGAATAAAATTTTAATATTAACCATAAATTAGCAAATAATATCTTCAAAATTTAAAGTTATAATAATGAAATAATATCAAACATGCAATCAATTACATTATTTTATTTTTTTAATTTTTATTAAATATAGTCAACATTATATTTGAAAATCAAGATTACATATTGAGAATTAATTATTATGAACACTTTATTGGGGTTTTTTTACATTAATAATATAAAATAAATAAATACCAAAATAGATAAGGAGATTAATATTTATGAGAATAGACAAATGAAATAGTGAAATATCGGTGTCATCTAACCAATTGGTGGCATCGCTATCGCTTTATTAAATTTTTTTCGGGTGCAGCCTAATTAATTGGCGACACTAAATTAAAATGTGATGATCTAAAAACTCCGGGGGCCTTATATGTAAAACTTTAGGGCCTTTTAATTGGCAGTTGATTCAAAGGGTAGCGCATGACAGGTGGCACCAAACTTTAAAAGGATAAATTTCATCCTAAATCCCCCTTATTTATTATTTTTTTATTTTTCTTTAACATCAAAAATAGATTGGCCTTTTATAAATTAGTCTAAAAAGTATTTTTACCAAAAAGTATTTTTTGTAAGTAAGCTATTTCCATTTGGAAATAAATTTTATTTATTTTAAAAAAAATATTTATAGCTTTATATCAATTTGATTTATGTACACAGTATAAAATCATAATTACAAAACCTTTAGAAAAATCTTATTATGTGTAAATTATAATTATTAGTTAAATTTATAGTTTCCAAATATAATGAGAGATAAAGAAAACTACTATAAATACAGTTAACTGTTATGTCAAACATATTTTTAAAAAATAAATAAAATTTATTTCAAGTTGAAATCGACTTACTTTTAAAAATACTTTTTGGTAAAAAAACTTTTTAGACTAATTGATAAGAGGTCAATTTATTTTTGGTGTTAAAAGAGAATAAAAAGTAATAATAAATAAGGGTTTAGGGTGCAATTTACCCTTTTAAAATTTGAGGTCGTCATACTGTCCGGTGGTACCCTTGAAAAGTTTTTCTACTTTCAATTAAAATGAAAAATTTCCATATAAGGTCCCCAGAAGTTTTAGATCATCACAGTTTAGCCTGATGCGGCTAATTGGTCAGGCTACACCCAAAATTTTTTTTTAAAATAAAGTGATGCCGTCGATTGGTTAGGCGGTACTAATATTTCATTGTTTCATTTGACTATTATCATAAATATTAATCTCTTTATCCTATTTTAGTATTTATTTATTTATTTTATATTATTAACGTAAAAAACCTTTTATTGTGATTTGCGGAAACGTGGAACGAAAAGCAATTAAGTTTTTTTTTTTTAGTTTTTCTTGAATTAAAATGCAAGCAACCAATAAAAATAATTGATATTTTAATTTAATAAAAATAAAATTAATTAATGTTTGAGTATTTAATTTTAAAAATGATCAAGATGTAATTACAGCAATTAATTTTAAAAGTTATTAAAGATATATATATATGTCAATTTTTTATAATTATTAATGACATAAATTAATCAATAGTGTGTCTCTCAAAAATGATATTGATAGTGGCGGAGTTAGAAAATATTTTTAAGAGACTAGAATTAATGTAAAATATACAATTTAATTAATTTAATAATTTTTATAATATTTAAATGATTAAATCAGTTTATTTTTATTAATTTAAAATTTTATAAATTATAAAAATTTATAGATGAAATTTTTTTTATTTTAGGTACCGGATAATGTCAGCCCCTATGACAATGTAAGCCTTGAAAACATCCTTCCTTATTGCATGTCTTTTTCTACTTCGGCAGTGGTGTGCTTTCTTTGACTCTAACCACTCCGTTTAGATAAAATTTCCAAAAAGAATATATATTATATGAGGAATGGTTAGTTGAAGAAAGAAAAAGCAAAAAATAAAAAATAAAAAAAAATTGGCAAATGACCTTACATGAAACTACCCATGCACATATAATACATGGATACTTAATAATTCATTCATTTAATAACTTATTTTAGGGACCGAAGTCGAAAATTAATTTTACAGTATAAACGCCTGTAACCTCCCCATCTATACCTTGCGGTACTGATTCCTCTAGCAATTTCTTAATTTAATAAAAGAAAAAAAGAAAAGAGGTGAATAAAGTCTTAAATAACGAGACAAATGTAAAAAGAAGGCCTGATTATGCCAAATCATAATCCTAAATGGAATGTAACGACTTAAGGATCCATACGTAATATTTTATATTAATATAGAAATATAATATTACTGACTTCTTTTTTATTTTCTAGTTTATTTTCTATTTTAGTATATTTTATCTCTAAATAATATAGAATTTTTTTCTATAGATATAAATTTTGTTTAATCGATCGATTTAATAGATTAAATTTATTTCTATTTAGTTTAGAGTTGTAAATAGAGATTTTTATATATTTTTTGATTGCCAACATTTCTCTCAAAAACAAGTATATATTTGCACCAATTCATCCCATTTAATGCAAGCATGTCCATAAAATATATATAAATTGGGCTCTTAAGAAAACCATGAAATTAATAATGATGTAATCATATAATTAAACTTAATCTCATTTTCTTTCTATCTCAAAACTAAAAAAGGAAAAAAAAGAAGAAAGAAAACCACTTTGCTTAGTTGGTGAAAGCGAAAGCTGTGAGTATTGAACAATCAGATTCGAAATTTAGAGTGATAGTATATACAATATTTTCCCAATTAAAATATGTTTTGGTATAAGACATTTTAGGACTGTTTTCTGAGCTGTTTCCACGACACTTCCTTTCTTTTAAAAGTAAGATGAAGTCATCTTTCTCAAATCATTACTTTCTGGCGTTGCTCTCTGTTAAGAAAAAGAAAAAAAGACAGAAGGGGGGAAATTATCAGTTATTGATCATAGCCAAAAGGTACGCCACCTGCTTTGCTCTTACTCTTTTGAAATACTTGTGGGTATAAATAAGCTTAGGCAGGCAGTTTTAACCATGAAAATGGACTTCTTTTATGCTTTAAATCTATTTAGCCCTTCTATTTTAGCTTTAAGATTTTGAGTCCTCTACTTTTTCGATTTAAAATCTTCATCTTTCCATTCAAATTCACCCTTACTGTTGTTGACCTGACAAATATAAAAAGATCAAATAAATTTTTTAGCCTTAATTTGATGCTTACTTTTTAAAATTACATAAAAATTCAGAATTAAAAAGAAAACATTTTTTCAGTAAAGTCCATAAAAAAAATTGTGGAAAAAACTCTTTAAAGTTCGTAGAAAAAAGGGATAAGAAGGGGTGACTATTAGGAAAGCTGCATAAGCACTTTTGTTTGGGATCTATCAACAACTTGTGGCTTCCACATACTGCAATATGGTTATTAAGAGGTTGACTACTGATTTATCTTGTAGAAGAAGGATTTGCAGTAGATATGATCATGGGTTTGGGTCGGGTTGGGTGAATCTAAAAATTTTAAATTTGTTTTTCGGGTCCGGACTTGGCTCAACTAAAAAAATGCTTCAACCTAGATAAAAATACTAAATTTAAACCCATCTGTATTAAATTTTTTAGATTTTTTATATAAAAATAAATTTAAAAAATATAATACATCTAATAGTCTAAAAATATTGAAATAAATATTTCTCAATAAATTGAAAATATATTAAAAAAATTATACTTAAATAACACTAATATAGTTGTAACTTAGCAAACAAATATTTCTAAAATAATAACAAAATTAAAAATAAAATAAGAGTTATACAATAGTTAAATAATAATAGCAAAATAGTAGTAATATAATAGTGAAACAGTAGCAAAATAACAACATAACAGCAAAAAACAACTACATAAAAGCAATAAACAGCAAAAAAAAATAGTTAAATTCGGGTCAAGTCCAAACTAAAAAAATCTTGTCTGAGGCTCGGCCTATTTAAAACGCGAATCTTATTTTTTTCGAAGCTTATTTTTTAGGTTTATATTATTACCTAAACTCTTTTATGTTTGGGATGGACTTTGTAATTCGACTAATGACAAATCTATTTTATAGTGAACTGTAGGAAAGATGGTATGATAGGGTACTAAAATTAAATGAAAAATCATTTAAAAAACAAATTAAATATTCAAACATTAAATATATATTTTATATATAATTGATTTGAACTAAATTAACAAAATACTTTGATACTGCTTGTAGAATTAAAAAAAAAAAAAAAGTACACCCAAACAATCGCCTGTTTAATCAAAATATAAGAAATAGGTATTATTTTGAATTAGTTGAAAATAATTTAAATAATAATTAGAAAACTATTTTCTAAAAGATAATTATTCCTTCAATGCTTAGCAAAAAAAAAAAAAAAAACTATTCCTTCAAAAAAAGATAATTATTAAAAAAATGTAGTTAGATATATGTCTATATTAATAAAAGATTATCTATTAACAAAATTACTTTACTTTAATTGTCATAAAGTAAAACATTAATCTCATATTTATAATTTTAAAATTTTAACTCTTCAATGGTAGTTAAGATTATGCAAATGAGTTTTTAAAAATTATATAAGATAATTCAAGTTTTGGTCTTTGTTGTCGCTGTGGTTATTCAGTTTGCTCTCTCAATGGAGATTGTTATTGCCATCGTTGGCTCTATTGTCGCTAAAGCTGTAGAGTATACGATCTCTCCTATCAAAAACCATGTCAAATACCTTTCCAATCATCAAAAAAATGTTGAGACCCTCAAGAACCGAGCTAATAGGCTGAAAGATGCAAGGGACGGAGTGCAGCATTGTGTTGATGCAGCTAAACAAAACGGTGAGGAGATCGAAGGTGATGTTGACAAATGGCTGTCTGCTGTCGACAAAAAGATCCTTGAACAAGTAGAGGAAGTGATGCAAGATGAAGAAAAAGCAAAGAAAAAGTGTTTCATTGGTTTGTGTCCTAATTTCAGGACTCTTTACAAGCTTAGCCTGAAAGCTGAAGAGGAGGCAAAGGCTGTTGCCGAGCTACTTGAGCATGGCAAGTTTGAAAGGGTTTCCTATCGTGCAGCTCCGCAAGGTATCGTGGTTGCACCAGTTAAAGGTTACCAGGAATTCGAGTCAAGAACCTCGATTTTGAACAGAATTATGGAGGCACTAAAAGATGATAGCGTCAGCATTGTTGGGGTGCATGGTATGGGTGGGATTGGAAAAACAACGCTGGTCAAAGAAATCGCTAGAAAGGTCAAGGGCAAGTTGTTTGATTCGGTTGTCATAGCAACCGTAACTCAAGCCATCGATATTGAGAAGATTCAGAACCAAATTGCAGACTTCTTGGGCTTGAAATTTGAGGAACAGAGTACGGTTGGAAAAGCATTTCGACTACGAGAAAGATTGAAGGAGAAGAGGATTCTGGTTGTGTTGGATGATATTTGGGAGAAGTTAGATATTGAGGAAGTTGGGATTCCTTTGGGAGATGAACACAAGGGATGCAAGTTGCTGTTAACTTCTAGAGAACTCAATGTTTTATTAAATGGGATGGATGCTCAGAAAAATTTTCGCATCGGGGTTTTAAATGAAAAGGAAGCCTGGGACCTGTTCAAGAAGATGGCTGGCAACTGTGATGAAAGTTGCGATTTGAAGCCTATAGCTATGGAGGTAGCCAAAAAATGTGCAGGATTGCCAATAGCCATTGCGACAGTTGCAGGGGCTTTGAGAAACAAAAGGTTGTTTGAATGGAAGAATGCTTTACGAGAACTGGAGAGGCCTTCGTCAAGCAACTTCACGGGGATAACTGCGGCATATTCAGCTATAGAGTGGAGTTTTAATTATTTAGAAAGCAAGGAAGTTAAGCTGACTTTCTTGCTTTGCAGTGTAATAGGCCATAATGGTCTGGTTGAGGACTTGGTAAGATATACTCTAGGTTTGGGTTTATTTGATGGTGTCAAAACTATGGAAGAAGCTAGAAATAAAGTATTGACGGTTGTGGCTAATCTCAAAGCGTCTGCCTTGTTGCTTGATAGTTATAGTGATGAGCACTTTGATATCCATGATGTTGTTTGGGATGCTGCTTTAGCTATTGCATTGAAGGACTATCGTATGCTTGTTTTGAGAGATCATGTTCCAAAGGAGTGGTCCGATAAGGAGAAAATGAATAGGTGGAGTGTGATCAGCTTACGTTGTCCTCAGATTATAGCTAATCTTCCTAAGGAGATGGAGTGTTCAGGTCTTTCCTTCTTCCATATGGCCGGTGCAGTTAAAATTCCTCCCAATTTTTTCAAACAAACCGAAGGCCTCAAAGCCTTAGATTTGTTCGGAATGCAGTTTCCATCCCTACCTGAATCAATTATTCACCTCACGGACCTTCGCATGTTGTGTCTAAAAGAATGTGCAGTTGATGACATAACCATCCTTGGAGAGCTCAAGAATTTAGAAATCCTCAACCTTTCTAAGTCAGGTATCAAAGAACTACCTATGGAGATGGCACAATTGACTCAATTAAGGTTGTTAGATTTGAGTTGGTGTAGAGAACTCGAAATCATCCCACCAAATGTCTTATCAAGTTTGTCTAAATTAGAAGAATTATATATGGGTGGAAGCATTGTTGAATGGGAAAAGGAAGGAGTAGTTGAAACTGAGAGGAAAAATGCAAGCCTTGAAGAATTAAACAATTTGCCTTGTCTAACTACTTTATATGTTCATATTCTTGATGCTCAAATGATTCCAAAGAATCGATTCGTTGAGACATTGGACAAATACAATATTTGTGTAGGTGATTATAATAGGTTTATATGGTACCAAAATCATGAATGTTCAAGAACATTGAAGCTCAAGTTATGTACAAACATTTATTTGGACAATGGGTTGAAAATGTTGCTGATAAAAACTGAAGACCTGCACCTAGAGGGACTTGAAGGCGTCAAGAATGTACTTGTGGAGTTAAATAATGGGAAAGATCTTCCACATTTAAAGCGACTTCATGTCAAAAATGGTATGCATGTCCAATATATCAAAATGGACAAAATTGGGTTTTCTGAATTATGCTTCATCAAACTTAAAAATCTACCGCAACTCATTAGCTTTTGCTCTCAAGACGAAAGGTGTTCCATGAGTTCCAAGCCCCTACCACTTTTCAATAAACAGGTATTTGCTTGGCTTTATTCATATTTTCTTATACAATTTTTATTTATATGCCGACTGTTTAGTAATACTTCTAATAGTAAAAATGAATAATATTATGTAATAGTTTTCGGGCTCAAAAATAAATTTCAAACTCAAAACAAGTGGAAATTTAATTTCTAATCCAAACTTATTGAAAGTCCAAAATCAATTCAATACTCAAAACTTAAACCCAACAATTTTTTTTTAAATTCTGAAAATGAAATTGGAACCGACAATTCGAACTAAAATTGTCTTTTAAAATCGAAAATCATATTTCCAAATTTATGTTACATACTATCTTTCCCTTTCCCTTCCTTTTAGATTTTTAAGAGAAAAAAAGAATTGTGTGTATATATGTGCAATTTGTTTTCCATCACTTGGAAAGCTTGCAATTGTGTTCCATTAACACCAAAATAATATGGCACGACCAGACATGTCATTGGATTTCGAATTTGAGGAGCTTGATCATCAAAGGATGCGGCAAGTTGGAGCATCTGTTATCACCCTCCCTCGCTAGAAGTCTGGTGCAACTCCAACGCTTTGATATAAAGGATTGCAAGTGCTTAAGGGACATAATACTTATAGAGGAAATTGAAGAAGAAAGGAAAAATGGGATTTGTTTCCCTCGATTAAACTCCCTGCATATAGATGGTCTTCCAAACCTCATCTTCTTCAGCTCAGGAAACCATAATATCGAGTTCCCATTGTTGGAAGAGCTATGGATTGAGCGTTGCCCCAGTTTTATAGAATTCATTAGTCAGAGTAGTAATGAGTCTGGCATGCACGCTCTCTTCAGTGAGAAGGTGATCTATTTCATTACTTTTACGCTCTTATATAATTCTGTTGATTTGTCCTTGTTATTTTGTCTGCATTTTATGAGCTAACTTTTGTACTGGCACGAATTATATATAGGTTGCATTTCCTAGGTTGGAAAAGATGACAATCAACAACTTGAGAAATGTGAAAATGATGTTTCATAATGACTTTGCACCAGGTTCCTTTCAAAATCTACGAAAAATAAGAGTTGAGAGATGTGGGAGTCTGAAAAATCTATTTCCAGTGTCAATAGCCAAACATCTTCCACAACTTGAAGGTTTACGCATCATTAATTGTGGAGTGGAGGAGATTGTATCGAAAGGGGAAGGAGTGGAGGAGCAGCCTGTGAGGTTTGAGTTTCCGCAAGTGTCTTCCCTTGAGGTTACATCCCTAAAAGAGCTCAAATGTTTCTATGAAGGGCAACATACAATTGTCTGGCCCATGTTGAAAAAATTGAAAACAGATTGTTCTGCTTTGCTAAAGATAGTGGCTTCGGAACATCTTAGATTAATCCAAGGAAATGAGCAGCCAGTTTTGTCGGTTGAAGAGGTATGTATACCATTACAACTATATTTCTTTTCATGATTTAAGGCACCGTCACATCCATCTCATGTTTATTTATATATATATATATTATCTGAAACGGTTGTTGCTTATCCATTTCAATTCAGATTTTTTATGCACTTCTTTCAGCTTATTTTTATCATTTTTTATTTCTAAGGTATTGTGCTTTCTTAAAACAAAAAGTTCATCTATTTTGGATTGGTTTGATTTAATATTGATTTTGTTGAGATTTAATCATCAATATCAAACACCAAAATTGTAGATCTTGTGTTCTTTTTAAGTATATAGATCAGCATTGTGCCTAACTTGTTTATGTTTAATTGGTTTCAAGGTCATTCCCGAATTAGAGGAACTTGTGTTATTAAATTTTGGTGATATGGACCAGTTTCCACCAGCCTTGTTTCAAGATATTAAAGTTTTTGTAGTGCGTGGTGGCTCTCGATCTTCTATATTTCCTTTCGTTCGAAGATTTTACAATTTGGATAGTTTTGAGCTTTCTGATTTTGATTTCAAATACGTAGTCCCTTGTAAAGGAGACGTTGGGACTCTCACACCAATTAGAAATCTGACATTGGATCGTGCCATAAATCTTAAACATATATGGAGGAAAGATTCGGAGTTTGACCATATTCTGTCTAATCTCCAAAAACTCCTAGTTTGGGAATGTGATGATCTGATAAATATTACAGTCTCCTCCTCATCTTTTCAAAATCTCACAACTTTGAGTGTGTTATATTGTCAAATGATGACAAACTTAGTTACACCCTTAGTGGTTAAGAATCTTGTGCAATTAACGAGAATGACGGTATCGGGGTGCACTAAAATGACAGAAATAGTGGGAAACGGGGGAGACTGCCATCAGACAATAGTTGTGAGTAAATTGAAATGTTTAGAACTAAGCTATTTACAGAGCCTCACAAGCTTTTGTCCGAGGAATTACACCTTCAACTTCCCTTGTTTGGAAGAATTACTTGTGGCACAGTGTCCTAGTTTAAAGATATTTTCTGAGGGAGTTTCAAGCACCCCGCAGTTACAAAGAGTAAAACAGTCGCATTACACTGAGAAATGGAGTTGGGCAAGTGACTTAAATACCACCATACAACAGCTCTACACGGAAAAGGTACAAAGTTAATAAGTTCATAAAACTAGCTAGCTTCTTCCTGTCCCAATACAATTAATTTTATTACTACTTCAATAATCATTGAAGTGCGTTTATTGTTATTTTGTTATTGTTTGCATTTTCTATTTACGAGTGCTATCTAGTGGAATAATATCAGATTATTTTTTTAGGGTGGACTCAATAACCAACAAGATTTGAACATCTCTGACACGTTTCCGGAGTCGATAGAAATATGGACTAGGAACCCGCAAGAAATTTTGGGCTTCAGAAACCTTGTTACGTTGCAGTTTTGTAAATGTAATAGCTTGAAGTACATATTTACTTCGTCTTTGCTTTTGGGCCTCAATCAACTACAATCGATAAAAGTAAAAGAATGCAGTTCAATGGAACAAGTGATTAGGGAGGAAGCAATGACAGATAAATTCACATTTCTTTCACTCTTCTCCATAAGAATTGAGTTGTGTTCCAACTTGACAAATTTCTATTTGGGAAGTCAAGCTCTTGAATTTCCAGAGTTGTTTAGAATCACAATAGTTGAGTGTCCAAAAATGACTACATTTTCTTCTTCAGTTTCAAGAGGAAGTGGTGATGCAAGTGAAAACGTGGTTGGCGAGGGGGTCATCTATGATAGCCCTGCAATTTTTTTCAGCAATAAGGTAAGTTTAGTATTCAATATTTATCCGCACAACTTATTTCACATTTTCTTTTTATTTGATTAATTTATACGAGTGTGTCTAGTCTATATATATATATATATTAGTATTAATGTCACGTGATACGTGTTGTAAAAAATTAATATAATAAAATCCATAAAAATATTAATAAATAAGATAATATTTTTTTAATTTGAAGTTTAAAGTATAAATGAATATATAAAATAAGAATAAAGGAAAAACTTAAAAAGTGAAATACTAATAAACAATAAGAATTTAAGAGAAGTTTTAAAGTTAAATACTAATAGACAATAAATAATAAAATAGTAATAGAAAATAAAATAAAAAACTAATCTTCCTCTATTTTAATTTGAAAGAATATTTGATGTATTGGCGGTACACAAATTTTATGTATCATCGGTGAATAATAACGTACAATTATCATTAAATACCACAAAAAGTTAGTAGAGTATTTATAAATAAATACTAATAAGTTTATCTAAACATAATTAAATAACAATTAATTATAAATTAATGCTAAAACCCTAAATTTATTACTATTTGTTTACAAGTCCTCCATATTTTTTCAATTTAATTATGATGTGTCATCTTATTATTCATTAATGATACATGAGACTTATGCCCCAATGGCCTCTAAGCCTTAAACCTACAATATCCTTAATCCTTCTAAAAATACCCCGCTCACCGCTACTCAAACCTTTTAAGCTGTCTTCTATTTCTTTCTCGCCAGACCAAGTAAATGAAAGAATACCATGCTAGCTTCAGAATGTAAACAATATAGAGATTTGCCTTTTAAGTCTTGTGCAAAGCCACTTCATCTCATTATTCCATTCCCCAACCTTTGAATACTACAAAGCTGTAAAACGCTGCCCCATACAGTTTTGGCAAACGTACAATCTGCAAAAAGATGATCTCTAGTTTCTTGGTTCCCTTGACATAGCAAACAATGACCCTCCAACTTTACAAAAAAAAAAAAAAAAAAAAAAAACAAAAAAAAAAATTCTCCATTTAATTTTTCATCTTTTTTAGCTTTTGAACTTACATTTTTATCATATCACCTCAAAATGAATGAAAAATTTATGTTTGATAACTTTGCTTATGTGGCAATCCATGTGCATGCAAAGTTAGCAATTAATTAATTTTTAAAATGTTTTTTAAATATTTTTAAAAAAATTTCAAAATTAAAAAAATTAATTGTTGACATGTCATCTACAGGGCAATCCAATGTATATAACATCATTAAAGTTCACAAATGTCAACTTTTTTTTTATTATCTATTTTGAATAATTTGACAAATAACACAAGTTTAAAAGATAAAAGAAGTAAAAATTTAGATAGAGAGCTAAAATGAATTTTTTTTATAAAGTTGAAGGGTTAAATAAATTATGTATGCCTAACTTTTTTTAAGGTAACTCATTAAATAACTTATTTTAAGTAATTAATGGAAACTACATAAATATGTGAGTCCAACTTAATTAGAAACAAGCATATTCCCCTGTCGATTGCATCAATAATAATCATTCAACAATCATTGTAGTAAATATGAAATCTCGAAGTTTTATAGCAAAAGGCTTCTTTCTTTAAAAAGAAAAAAGAAAACAAATTTTGCTTTAGGTTAGATTTATGCTGCTGAACATTTCATCCAAATAAAAAAGGTCCACGTCTGCTAGCTATATTTATCAGTATATAAATCTTCACACTCATCTACTCTTTTTTATTGTATTTATAAGGAAGAGTTATGATGTTATCTTATAATGAAATTTATGTCAACAGGTTGTCATTCCTTGTTTGAAGTATCTGGAATTGTCCTTCGTTAACATTCAGGAGATATGGCACCACCCATCCTCCCCATCTGTCGGATGCCTAAATTCCTTGCAAGTGAAGAGGTGTCACAATTTGAAATACCTGTTCCCGTCTTCCTTGGTAAAAGATCTTGTGCAACTCCGACGCCTTGAAATTTTGGACTGTAATATGATGGAACAAGTAATATTCACGGATGGATTGGTTGAAGAACATCTAGGGAGGAATCAGATGTTTTTCCCTGAACTAGAATTGCTGTGGCTAAAAGACCTTCCCAAACTCACAAGTTTGTGCTTTGAAAATTACTTTGAATTCCAATGTTTGACAGATTTAGCACTAACAAATTGTCCATTGCTAAAAACATTCATCTCTAAATGTGTATCCGACGATGAACCTCAAATTGGCCAACATGGACAAGCAAGTAACTTGGAGGTTCATAACTCATCTCTCCTCAATAAGAAGGTCATTTCTTTACAGATTCTCCTTTTAATTTATGTTACTTCGATTGATCTTATTCATTTCAAGTTCTTTCTTTTTCGTACATATTTCAGTTATTAACCTAATGATATTGTTTATTAGGTTGTTTTCCCTAGTCTGGAGAAGTTGTGGATTCAGAATTGTGATTCGTTAGAACAAATTATTGATCCGCAAGGAGTCATTGCTGATGAGTCACAGTCAACATCAGCTGCTCAATCTATTGTGGCTGAAGCAGTGACGACCAAGTTTGTATTTCCCAAACTAATAAATCTTGGATTGGATAAGGTGCCGAGATTGAAAAGTTTCTACTCTAGGATACATACCACCAAGTGGCCTTCATTGAAACAAATGGACATTATTGAATGCCCCAAAGTACAGATATTTACTCCACAATGTCCTGAGAGTCAGGTTGGAATCTCAAACCAGCAACCCTTGTTTTGCGTCAATGAGGTAAGCTCACTAACAGTTTCATATCCCATGTTCATTACTTGAGATTACCTGTAAATTGCCTTTTGTAATAATTAATATTCTCTCCTCTTTTACATTTATGAGAAAGAAAACGGAAATTATATTCATTTTGTAGTCTAGTTCTTAATGTTTAATATATTCGTTGCCATCCAGGATACTTTCCCTGTATTAGAAGAACTAACACTGAAGACGAATGATATGGTGAAGGGGATATGTGATGGACAGCTCTCATTGCAGTGTTTTCAAAACCTTAAACTTCTTAACCTCCAATTCTTTCCTGGGACATCCACTACTCTTCCATATTCATTCATTCGGTCACTACCAATGCTTCATAAGCTTGTTATAGACAATGCTTCCATTTGTCAAATAGCACAATCTGAAGGACTCAGCGACGAGGAAAGGCATACATCAGCATTCTATCAGCTAAAGGAATTAAGTTTGTCTCAACTTCCAGAGTTGACGTTAAAGACTTTTGAACCATCTTTGCTGTCTTTCAAAAATCTAACAGCACTGGAAGTTTCAAGATGCCATGGATTCATCAATTTAATGGCATGCTCAACAGCTAAGTGCCTGGCGCTACTGGAAAGATTGAGCGTAGATGATTGTGAGATGATAGAGGAAATCATAGCGTGTGAGGCTGAAGAAATACAAGGCGGCATTGTATTTCCCAAACTGAAGTATTTGCAACTAAGCTGTCTGCCATGTCTAGCAAGCTTTTGCTTGGCCCATCACTCATTGGAATTCCCAGTCTTGCTAATGGTGAAGGTGACAAAATGCCCCAAAATGAGGAATTTCTGCCAAGGAGATTTAAGCACACCAAGGCTGGAACAAATGCACTTAACAAGAAATGAGGAAGGTGAACTGCAGTGGGAAGGCGGCCTTAACACTACTATAAAACATATGTTCGATGAAATGGTACAAATCATTTCAAGGATTTAAATTCTTGTGTTTTTACATACATACATAGTTAATTGAACAATTCTTGGTTTCTTATGATCATGCACAGACTCTGCAAAATTCTGAGGTGACGGAGGATACTGATCAGTTGCCCAAGCTGGAATAAGAAAATATGTTTGGGTGCTTATGCGAAAAACTCAATTTCGTTTGAATTCAAAACAAATGGTAATTGACTCTTCTATTTTCATCATGGCTTAACTAATGCTTTATAAAGTGACCATAGAGACGCCCTTTTCATTGTAGGTTGAGTTGCTCTACTGAAGCACATGGCTGCATCTGTTGGTAGAACGTGAAGGTTATTTCAGTTTTTGTAAAACTACAGTTTGAACTGTTCCATTTCACATCATAACCTCAATATTGAATTTCAAGTGCATCATGCATGGCATTGGGAACTACAAACATGCAAACTTTTACTAGTAAGGTTGACCCCTGTTTTAATATTCCAATTCTTCTTAAAGGTGGATGGATTTGCCAACTTTTGATGGTTACCATATCAACGTCAGCTTGGGGTTTAGGCGATGTGCTTAAAGATTGCTATACATATTGTGTTTGTGCTTGTTTCATCTTTCTTGTTCTCTCTATAAAGATTATTACGTACTTATTTCTATGCAATCTCACAGTTTTCTGATGAAAAGTTTAAGCTAATAACTCCATTCCCAAGTTTCCCATATTCATCCTCACAAAAACATAAATGATAAAAACCCCATTTCTCTTTTAATCAATAGGAGAAACAATCTAAAGCTAGAATAAAACAAACCAATGCCATGCCTATATTGAATTAAATCGCATGCATGCATGCATCAATTGTTCTGTAGTGAACAACAGTGACGTTATATTCAACTATGGCATCTCCAATCTTATTAAACCAAGCTACAATGTAGCCTGATGATTTGCATGGCTGTAGGGTGTAATAGTAAAATATTGATAAGATGTGCGATCCACGTGATTATTCTTATATTTAAATATAATAAGTTCATTTAATAATTTTTATACAAATATAATAATTCAAATATAATAATTCAAACGAAATTTTAAACAATTGAATTTAATTTGATTATAAAAAATCTAAAAATTTAAACTTATGCAATCCGGATTCAAATGAACTTGAAAGGAATTTATTGAAAAATTCAAGCTTCAAACTCAAGTGATTTGAACTTGAACATAAAATTATTACTTGGATGTGAAAATGATTTGAACCGAAATGGTATGAAGAATGGTCTTTCAAATCATTGCCCCATTGTGCTGTCAACGGAATCTAAAGATTGGGGCCCCAAACCATTCAAATTCCAGGACAGTTGGATGCAAGCTAAAGAGTTAGTTCGACTTATTGATGATCGATGGAAGGAAATGGAGGTTCACGGCGAGGCAAATCAGACCTTGAGAATGAAACTAAGTTGTTTAAAGTGTTCTCTGAAGAAATGGAACAAAATTTCTTTTGGTAATTTGGATCATAGAATTCGCTTGATAGAAAATAAAGTGGAGGATGTTGATAAAAGGGGCGATATTTCCGTCATGACTGAGGAGGATGTCAACCGTGGAAAAGAGACTGCGGGTGAATTATGGAAACTTAACCGTTCTCGATATATCTTATGGAGACAAAATTATAGAGTAAAGTGGATTGGGGAAGGCGACCGTAATATAAGTTTCTTCCAGTGCAAAGCCAAATTCTGAGCTAGGAGTAATTGCATGGAAGGTCTGTTTGTGATGGGGTCATTGCAACAAACCTGCTTTAAGGGGTTTGGATTTTAAGATATCTTTGCTTCTTCCCAATGGTCTCAAAGCATGTTTTGGTGTTTGAGTCTGATTCAATGGTTACGTTAACAAGCCTGCACCCTATGTGGCTTGGCTGTTGTTTATTGCACCTTTTAACTTCAGAATAATTTGAAGTCGTTTAATCTAAATTAAATTGATTCAAATTTCAAAATAATTTGAGTGATAAACTCGAAATAATCTTACTAGAAAATTCAAATTTTAAAATAATTTGGGTGATTTAAACTTAGATTTGACTTTAATATGAAACTGATTTGAATTGAAATGATTTTAAAATTTCTAATTTTGAATAATCTAATCTAGATTAAAAAAAAACCAACTCTAGTTATAGCCCAAGAGCCATCACAAACATATAACAAAAAGTTTGAGAAAATATGAGACAACTCGTAGGTATAGTGTATATGAAATTGGATAGTTATCCTCTCCCTAAAATATATGTCGCAGCGTACTCAATTATATATTTAGGATTCTTTCTCCTCTCCGATGTGGAATAAATGACTTTAATCATGTGTCCATAAATGACTCGAAATTTGGAGTCATAGGTGATAAAATGTTCTGGTGTTTAACAATCAACTATGCTCAACCAGAGCTCGGTAATCAGTTGGACGAGTAGAGTAAGCGATATCAAACATTAAGCGCATAATTTCATAATCTTTGGACTCCAGCAGAGCTAAAGCTAACGTAAGGGAAACCTACCATATCAAACGGCTCGATACATTTTCCGAAGTATAATTTGGAAATGTTTTGGACTGTGCTGAGGAACTTGGGTGATGTTGGCCTTTCATAACAAATATAAATTTCCAATAGTTTAAGCGCATTTATCCTTTTGTTTCTATAGCATGCGATCGGGGGAGAGGCCGTGTTGATACATTGAATCAATGGATGTGAAGATGGAAGGGAATGAATTCTAAGAGAATACACCAAAGCTATTGATTTGACAAAAAAAAATAAAAAATGTTGTATAATTATAATAAAAATAACTCGAATCGAAATTTGACTCAGGATTCGACTCTATATAATAAAATTCTACAAACATCCCAGAAAAAAAAGAGGATCTTCTTTTTCTTTACACGGCTAGACTAGAATTCTCTCTTCTCCATCTCCACATCCGTTGATCTAATGAATCAACAATCGGTAATATTTTGGACAGTATATTTTGATTTATAATGTATTAATTAGTTCAAATGATTAATATAATTTGAAAACATATTTTTAAATCTAAAAAGTAGAATGACTAAATTCTTGAAAGTAAAAATAGAGAACTAAGTTTCAAATGTATAAAATATGACCTTCGAGCATATTTTAACCTTCAATTTTTTATTTTATAATTTGATACAAATAAATAATCAATCTAATGTGAAACATATATGGACTATACTAATTATTGTAATAATTAACTTTTTTTAATGTCGTTCGTGCAATTAAATAACAACGATAAAAGCTAATCTTTTTCAGCACATGCCTACACTCTCATTTAATAAATGATTTTAATTTTTATATAATTCTTCATTCAACTTAATGTAATTCACAGTTGATTATAAATGTGAAATCAGAAAAAAAATATGAGATCAAAATTTACGATAGTAAAAATATAATTTTACCATTTTAATAGTTTATGCCTTTATAATTTTAAAAGATTAACCAAAATTGATTAAAATGTAATTTTACTATTATTAATTTTTAAAATTTTAATTTAAAATCCACTTTGCTTAGTTGGTGAAAGGCTGAAAGCGAAAGCTGTGAGTATTGAATAATCAGATTCGAAATTTAGAGTGAGAGTATATACAATATTTTCCCATTAAAATATGTTTTGGTAGAAGACATTTTAGGACTGTTTTCTGAGCTGTTTCCACGAGATTTCCTTTCTTTTAAAGCAAGATGAAGTCATCCTTCTCAAATCATTACTTTCTGGCTTTGCTCTCTGTTAAGATAAAGAAAAAAAGACAGAAGGGGGAAAATTATCAGTCATTGATCATAGCCAAAAGGTACGCCACCTGCTTTTCTCTTACTCTTTTGAAATACTTGTGGGTATAAATAAGCTTATGCAGGCAGTTTTAACCATGAAAATGGACTTCTTTTATGCTTTAAATCTATTTAGCCCTTCTATTTTAGCTTTAAGATTTTGAGTCCTCTACTTTTTCGATTTTAAAATCTTCATCTTTCCATTCAAGTTTACCCTTACTGTCGTTGACCTGACAAATATAAAAAGATCAAATAAATTTTTTAGCATTAATTTCATCTTTACTTTTTAAAATTACATAAAAATTCTGAATTGAAACAGGTAAACATATTTTCAGTAAAATCCATAAAAGAAATTATGGGAAAAACTCTTTAAAGTTAGTAGAAAAAAGGGATAAGAAGGGGTGACTATTAGGAAAGCTGCATAAGCACTTTTGTTTGGTATCTCTCAACAACTTGTGGCTTCCACATACTGCAATATGGTTATTAAGAGGTTGACTACTGATTTATGGTGTAGAAGAAGGATTTGTAGTAGATCTGGTCATGGTTTGAGTCAATATAAAAATTTTAGATTTGTTTTTGGCTCAACTAAAAAAATGGGTCTAAAATTTTACTTAAGTTCGACCTAGATAAAAAAATACTAAATCTGAACCCGTCATTAAATTTTTTAGATTACTTTTTATATAGAAATAAATTTAAAAAATATAATATATTAAATACTCTAAAAAAAATTAAAATAAATATTTCTCAACAAATTAAAAATATATTAAGGAAAATCTTTATACTTAATTAACACTAACATTGCAACTTAGCAAACAAATGTTTTTAAAATAATAGTAAAATTAAAAATAAAATAAAAATTATACAATATCTTAATAATAGTAACAAAATAGTAGTAATATAATAGTGAAACAGTAGCAAAATAACAAAATAACAGCAAAAAACAGCAACATAAAAGCAGTAAACAGCAGCAAAAAAATAATTAAATTCAGGTTAGGTCCAAACTAAAAAAATCTTGAATCTTGTCTGAGGCTTGGCCCGTTTAAAACTCAAATCTTATTTATTTTCGAAGCTTATTTTTTGGGTTTATATTACTACCTAAACTCTTTTATGTTTTGGATGGACTTTGTAATTCGACTAATGATCAAGTCTATTTTATAGTGAAGGTTGGAAAGATGGTTTGATAGGGTACTAAAATTAACTGAAAAATCAATTAGAAAACAAATTAAATATTCAAACATTAAATATATTTTATATAATTGATTTGAAATAAATTGACAAAATACTTTGATACTGCTTGTACAATAAAAAAAAAACAGTACACCAAACAATCACCTGTTTAATCAAAATATAAGAAATAGGTATAATTTTGAATTAGTTGAAAATAATTTAAATAATAATTAGAAAACTATTTTCTAAAAGATAATTATTCCTTCAATGCTTAGCCAAAAAAAAAAAAAAAACTATTCCTTCAAAAAAAGATAATTATTAAAAAAATATAGTTAGATATATGTCTATACTCTATATTAATAAAAGATTATCTATTAACACAAAATTACTTTACTTTAATTGTCATAAAGTAAAACATTAATCTCATATTTATAATTTTAAAATTTTAACTCTTCAATGGTAGTTAAGATTATGCAAATGAGTTTTTAAAAATTATATAAGATAATTCAAGTTTTGGTCTTTGTTGTCGCTGTGGTTATTCAGTTTGCTCTCTCAATGGAGATTGTTATTGCCATTGTTGGCTCTATTGTCGCTAAAGCTGTAGAGTATACGATCTCTCCTCTCAAAAACCATGTCAAATATCTTTCCAATCATCAGAAAAATGTTGAGACCCTCAAGAACCGAGCTAATAGGCTGAAAGATGCAAGGGACGGAGTGCAGCATTGTGTTGATGCAGCTAAACGAAACGGTGAGGAGATTGAAGGTGATGTTGACAAATGGCTGTCTGCAGTCGACAAAAAGATCCTTGAACAAGTAGAGGAAGTGATGCAAGATGAAGAAAAAGCAAAGAAAAAGTGTTTCATTGGTTTGTGTCCTAATTTCAGGACTCGTTACAAGCTTAGCCTGAAAGCTGAAGAGGAGTTAAAGGCTGTTGCCGAGCTACTTGAACATGGCAAGTTTGAAAGGGTTTCCTATCGTGCAGCTCCGCAAGGTATCGTGGTTGCACCAGTTAAAGGTTACCAGGAATTCGAGTCAAGAACCTCGATTTTGAATGGAATAATGGAGGCACTAAAAGATGATAGCGTCAGCGTTGTTGGGGTGCATGGTATGGGTGGGATTGGAAAAACAACGCTGGTCAAAGAAATAGCTAGAAAGGTCAAGGGCAAGTTGTTTGATTCGGTTGTCATAGCAACCGTAACTCAAGCCATCGATATTGAGAAGATTCAGAACCAAATTGCAGACTTCTTGGGCTTGAAATTTGAGGAACAGAGTATGGTTGGAAAGGCATTTCGACTACGAGAAAGAATGAAGGAGAAGAGGATTCTGGTTGTGTTGGATGATATTTGGGAAAAGTTAGATATTGAGGAAGTTGGGATTCCTTTGGGAGATGAACACAAGGGATGCAAGTTGCTGTTAACTTCTAGAGAACTCAATGTTTTATTAAATGGGATGGATGCTCAGAAAAATTTTCCCATTGGGGTTTTAAATGAAAAGGAAGCCTGGGACCTGTTCAAGAAGATGGCTGGCGACTGTGTTGAAAGTTGCGATTTGAAGCCTACAGCTATGGAGGTAGCCAAAAAATGTGCAGGATTGCCAATAGCCATTGCGACAGTTGCAGGGGCTTTGAGAAACAAAAGATTGTTTGAATGGAAGAATGCTTTACGAGAACTGGAGAGGCCTTCGTCAAGCAACTTCACGGGGATAAATGCTGCATATTCAGCTATAGAGTGGAGTTTTAATTATTTAGAAAGCGCGGAAGTTAAGCTGACTTTCTTGCTTTGCAGTGTAATAGGCCATAATGGTCTGGTGGAGGACTTGGTAAGATATACTCTAGGTTTGGGTTTATTTGACGGTGTCTACACTATGGAAGAAGCTAGAAATAAAGTATTGACGGTTGTGGCTAATCTCAAAGCGTCTGCCTTGTTGCTTGATAGTTATAATGATGAGTGCTTTGATATCCATGATGTTGTTTGGGATGCTGCTTTAGCTATTGCATCGAAGGACTACCGTATGCTTGTTTTGAGAGATCATGATTCAAAGGAGTGGTCTGATAAGTTGAAAATGAAGAGCTGGAGTGTGATCAGCTTACGTTGTCCTCAGATTATAGCTAACCTTCCTAAGGAGATGGAGTGTACAGGTCTTTCCTTCTTCCATATGGCCGGCGCAGTTAAAATTCCTCCCAATTTTTTCAAACAAACCAAAGGCCTCAAAGTCTTAGATTTGTTTGGAATGCAGTTTTCATCCCTACCTAAATCAATTATTCACCTCACAGACGTTCGCATGTTGAGTCTAAAAGAATCTGCAGTTGATGACATAACCATCATAGGAGAGCTGAAGAATTTAGAAATCCTTGACCTTGCTAAGTCAGGTATCAAAGAACTACCTAAGGAGATGGCACAATTGACTCAATTAAGGTTGTTAGATTTGAGTTGGTGTAGAGAACTCGAAATCATCTCACCAAATGTCTTATCAAGTTTATCTGAATTAAAAGAATTATATATGGGTGGAAGCTTTGTTGAATGGGAAAAGGAAGGAGTAGCTGAAAATGAGAAGAAAAATGCAAGCCTTGACGAGTTAAACAATTTGCCTTGTCTGAGTACTTTATTTGTTCATATCCCTGATGCCCAAATGATTCCAAAGCATCGATTCGTTGAAACTTTGGACAAATATGTTATTTGTGTAGGTGATTATAATAGGTCTGTATGGTACCAAAATCATGAATGTTTGAGAACATTGAGGCTCAAGTTATGTACAAACATTCATTTGGACAATGGGTTGAAAATGTTGCTGATAAAGACTGAAGCTTTGTACCTAGAAGGACTTGAAGGCGTCAAGAATATACTTGCGGAGTTAAATAATGGGAAAGATCTTCTACATTTAAAGAGACTTCACGTCAAAAATGGTATGCATGTCCAGTATATTACAATGAATGAAATTGGGGTTTCGGAATTATGCTCCATCACCCTTAAAAATCTACCGCAACTCATTAGCTTTTGCTTTCAAGACAAAAGGTTCACTGTTTCTGAGCCCTTACCACTTTTTGATAAACAGGTATTTTTTTGCCTTTATTCATAATTTCTTATAAACTTTTAGTTAGTAATACTTCTAATAATAAAAAGAAATAATATTGTATAATGGTTTCAGGGTTCAAAAATAAATTTCAAACTTAAAACAAATGGAAATTTAATTTCTAATCCAAACTGACTGCCTAACAATTTTTTTTTTTTAATTCTAAAAATGAAATTGGAATCAACAATTCCAACTAAAATTGTCTTTAAAATTTAAAATCATATTTCCAAATTATGTTACATTCTATCTTTGCCTTTCCTCTCCTTTTAGATTTTAAAGAATAAATATAATTGTGTGTAAATATGTGCAATTTGTCTTCCATCACTTGGAAAGCTTGCAATTAACACCAAAATACTATGGCACAACCAGGCATGTCATTGGATTACGAATTTGAGGAGCTTGATCATCGACGGATGTGGTAAGTTGGAGCATCTGTTATCACCTTCTCTCACTAGAAGTCTGTTGCAGCTCCAATGCTTTAAGATAAAGGATTGCGAGGGCTTAAGGGACGTAATACTTACAGAGAAAATTGAAGAAGAAAGGAAAGATGTGATTTGTTTGCCTCGGTTAAACTCCCTGCATATAGTAGGACTTCGAAACCTCATTTTCTTTTGCTCAGGAAATTATAATATCGAGTTCCCATTGTTGAAAAAGCTGGAGATTGAGGGTTGCCCAAAATTAAAAGAATTCATTAGTCAAACTAGTACGCAGTCCGGCATGCATACTCTCTTCAATGAGAAGGTGATTTATCTCATTACTCTTACACCCTAAAAAATTCAGCTGCTTTGTCCTTGTTATTTTGTCTGCATTATATGAGCTAACTTTTGTATGGGCATGAATTATATATTGTATAGGCTGCATTTCCTAGGTTGGAAAGGATGAAAATCGTCAACATGATAAATGTGAAGATGATATTTCATAATGACCTAGCATCAAGTTCCTTACAAAATCTACGAGAAATAAGAGTTGAGAGATGTGGGAGTCTGAAAAATCTATTTCCAGTGTCAATAGCCAAAGATCTTCCACAACTTGAAGATTTATGCATCACTAATTGTGGAGTGGAAGAGATTGTATCGAAAGGGGAAGGAGTGGAGGAGCAGCCTGTGAGGTTTGAGTTTCCGCAAGTGTCTTCCCTTGAGGTTACATCCCTAAAAAACCTCAAATGTTTCTATGAAGGGCAATATACAATAGTCTGGCCCATGTTGAAAAAATTGAAAACAGATTGTTCTGCTTTGCTAAAGATAGTGGCTTCGGAACATCTTAGATTAATCCAAGGAAATGAGCAGGCAGTTTTGTTGGTTGAAGAGGTATGTATATCATTACAACTATATTTCTTTTCATGATTTAAGCCCTGTCACATGTATCTCAGGTTGATATATGTCACGATCATGCATTTCTAAGTATTATAATTTAAATCACGGTCACATGCATCTCAATTTGATATAATTTTTTATTTTGTTTTATTTTTAAATTTTTTTTATATATTTTTGAATTTTGATATTTTTTTTAAAACTTTTGTTACATATATATATATATTTATTTTTAAAAGCAAGAATGAATAGACATAACAGGTAAATATTGATGGCTAATCTTGATATTTTAGAATTAAGTCTAAATTGATAGATAATGTAAGTTTCGAGGATTGAATTTGTTATTATGCCAAAAAAAGAAAAGAAAAATGCTACATTAGCATCCTGTTAGGGACTTAGCAGCATAGCGAGTAAAATATTAAACTTCTCTAACAGTAGTGGTTAAATTGAGGTTTTATTTGTTTTCAAGTAATCAAAATAAATATATTCTATTACTTGAGTGAGTATTGATGTAATTTACCCTACATTTAAGTAATGGGTAGAAAATAAATCCCAACCCTTCATTCACTCCAAAGAAAAAATAACCATTCAATAAAAAGTCAAAATTTTAAGAGTTAATTATACTATATATCCCAAATTATAACATTCATTTTAAATTAGTCCCCAAACTTTAAAACTTTCTAATTACTCCCTCAAACTATTGAGATTATATCAATAAAGTTTTTCTGTTACTAAACTTGTTAATTTAACCATTAAATTAGACCAATGTAATATTTTAAAACCTTAGTGTTTTAACTACACTATTCTGCATATATTTTTATCATAGAAACATATAAATATATATATATATATATGTTTTTATCTGAAACGGTGGTTGTTTATCCATTTTAAGTTCGATTTGCTGCTCTTCTTTCAGCTTATTTTTATCAAGTTTTATTTTTAAGGTATTGTGTTTTCTTAAAACAAAAAATTCATCTATTTTGATTCGTTTGCTTTAATATTGATTTTGTTGGGACTTAATCATCAAAATCAAACATTAAAATTGTAGATCTTATGTTCTTTTTAAGCATATAGATCAAAATTGTGCCTAACTTGTTTATGTTTAATTGGTTTCCAAGGTGATTCCCAAATTAGAGAAGCTTAAGTTACTAGATTTTGGTGATATGGACCAGTTTCCACCAGCTTTGTTTCAAGATATTAAAGTTTTGGAAGTGACAGGTGGCACTCGATCTTCTATATTTCCTTTCGTCCGAAGATTCTGCAATCTGGATAGTTTTCAGCTTTTTGGTTTTAATTTCAAATACATAGTCCCTTGTAAAGGAGACGCTGGGACTCGCTCACCAATTAGAAATTTGGTATTGGTTAATGCCATAAATCTTAAGCATATATGGAGGAAAGATTCGGAGCTTGACCATATTCTTTCTAATCTCCGAACACTCAGAGTTGGGGCATGTGATGATTTGATAAATATTAGAGCCTCCTCATCATCTTTACAAAATCTCACAACTTTGAATGTGTACTCTTGCAAAATGATGACAAACTTAGTTACACCCTCAGTAATTAAGAATTGTGTGCAATTAACGACAATGAGCGTAGAGTACTGCACTAAAATGACAGAAATAGTGGGAAACGAGGGAGACTACCATCAGACAATAGTTGTGAGTAAATTGAAATGTTTAGAACTAAGCAATTTACAGAGCCTCACAAGCTTTTGTCCAGGGAATTACACCTTCAACTTTCCTTGTTTGGAAGAATTAATTGTGGCACAGTGTCCTAGGTTAAAGATCTTTTCTGAGGGAGTTTTAAGCACCCCACAATTACAAAGAGTAAAACAGTCGGGTTACCGTGAGAAATGGAGTTGGACAAGTGACTTGAATACAACCATACAACAGCTTTACACGGAAAAGGTACAAAAGTTAATAAGTTCATAAAACTAGCTAGCTTCTTCCTGTCCTAATACAATTAATTTTATTACTACTTCAATAATCATTGAAGAGCATTTATCTTTATTTTGTTATTGTTTGCATTTTCTATTTATGATTGCTATCTAGTGGAATAATATCATATATTTTTTTAGGATGGATTCTTTGACGGACAATCTTTGGACATCTCTGACACATGTCCCAAGTCAATAGAAATATGGATTAGGAACCCTCAAGAAATTTTGGGCAGAAACCTTATTTCTCTGAATTATTATAAATGTAGCAGCTTGAAGTACATTTTTACTCTGTCTTTGCTTTTGAGCCTCAGTCAACTAGAATGGCTAGAAGTAAAAGAATGCAATTCAATGGAACAAGTGGTTAGGGAGGAGGAGGAGGAAGCAATGACACATAAATTTACATTTCTTGAGCTATTCTCCATAAGAATTGAGTCATGTCCCAACTTGACAAATTTCCATTTGGGAAGTCAAGCTCTTGAATTTCCAGAGTTGCTTAGAATCAAAATAGTTGATTGTCCAAAAATGACTGCATTTTCTTCCTCAACTTCAAGAGAGAGTGGTGATGCAAGTGAAAACGTGGTTGGCGAAGGGGGCATCTATGATAACAATGCAGCATTTTTCAGCAATAAGGTAAGTTTGGTATTTAATATTTATCTGCACAACTTATTTCACATTTTCTTTTTATTTGATCACCATGAGTGTCTCTGGTCTATATATAAATACTAGTATTAATGTCACGTGCTACACGTTGTCAAAATTTAATATAATAAAATCCATAAAATATTAATAAATTTATTTCAAAAAAATTGGAGTTGAAAGTATAAATAAATATATAAAATAAGAATTGAAGGAAAAACTTAAAGTGAAATACTAATAAACAATAAGAATTTAAGAGAAGTTTTAAATTAAATACTAATAGACAATAAATAATCAAATAATAATAGAAAAAAAAAACTAATATTCTTCTATTTATATTTGAGAGAATATTTGATGTATTGTTGGTGCATAAATTCCATATACCATCAATGAATAAATAATAAGACAAAAAATTGTGAAGTGTTTATAAATAAATAGTAATAAATTTATCTAAACATTATTAAATAATAAATAAATGCTAAAATCATAAACCATAAATCTAAGACCCTAAACCATTAAACATAAGATCTTAAATTTGAGAGTTATAAATATTTATTTATAATAGCTACGTTTAATGTTATTTATGTTTAAATAAGTTTATTTTTATTTTTTTTGGTGAGAAGTTTATTATTATTTATTTGTAAGTCCTCCATATTTTTTTGTTTAATTTAATTATATTGTGACATGTTATTCAATGGCAGAGCCAGGATATTAATCTTAGGGGGGTTAATCTAAAATTAGAAGTGCTATGTAACAGTCGATTTAAATATATAAACAATCAATTTAAAAGAAGCAATATTCCAACATGAAAATCGATCTAAACATATAAAAAATATATTTAAAAAAGGCAGTATTCCAACAATTAAGACAAAATAGCTATCATTTGACTCGGTTAACCCTTTTTTATTCCAAATTTGAAGTATAAGGTATGTTTTTCTTCAAACTTTTCATAGGTTTTGAATATTTGAAACTTGGTTTACAAATATATACCAATAGTTTTTTGTTTTATCGAGTATATTAAAAGTTGTCATTAAAGGATATTGACGGAACTTGGAAGCTTATAAAATTAAGTGAAATGTGTATGTTTTTGGATGGAAATGATTAAAAGACGGTTTCTAACTTGTTAGAAGTGTAAAAATGAAACAAAAATAGTTAGATAATGTTATAGTAAGTTTTGGCCAAAGTAAAGGGGAGGAAGAAAACCTTGGTCACTTTGTTTAAAATTATGTCAACTGATAGCTTGTGAAGCAGTGAGCATTCCAGTAAAAACGGAATAAAAAATAGTTAACCAAGTCAAATGATAGCTATTTCGTCTTAATTGTTGGAATACCGCTTCTTTTAAATATATTTTTTATATGTTTAAATTGATTGTCATGTTGGACTACTGTTTCTTTAAATAGATTGTTTATATATTTAAATCGACTGATACATAGTACTTCTAATTTTAGCTTGGCCCTCCCAAGATTAATATCCTGACTCCGCCACTGAGTACTTCTAAAAATGTTCTGCTCACTACTACTCAAACCTTTAAACTGTCTTCTATTTCTTTCTGGCCAGACTAAGTTAATGAAAACATTCCATGCTAGGTTCAGAATGTAAACAATATAGAGCTTTGCCTTCAAGTCTTGTGCAAAGCCACCCGATCTCATGATTCCATCCCCCAACTTCTCTTTGAATATTACAAAGCCGTAAATCGGTGCCCCATACAGTTTTGGCAAACATACAATCTGCAAAAAGATGATCTCTTTTTTCTTGGTTCCCTTGACATAGCAAACAATGACCTTCAATGCTCATTTCTCTTCCAATAACTTTTTAGCATGATGAATCTCCAACTTTACAAAAAAAAAAAAAAAAAAAAAAATTAACTTTCCATTTAAATTTTCACCTCTTTCGGGCATTGAATTTTCATTTTTGTGACATAACAATCCATTTGTATGCCATGTTATAAAATTAAAGGGTTAAATTAGTGATTATGCTTAACTTTTTTTTAAGTTAACTCATTAAAAAACTTATTTTAAGTAATTAATGTAAATCATTGATGGAAACTACATAAATATGTGAGTCCAACTTAATTAAAAACAAGCATATTCCCCTGTCGAATTGCATTAATAATAATCATTCAACAGTCATTATAGCAAATATGAAAGCTCGAGGTTTTATAGAAAAAGGCTTTTTTATTTAAAAAAAAAAAAAAGAAATTTTGCTTTAGGTTAGATTTATGCTGCTGAACATTTCATCTAAAAAAAGGGTTCACGTCTCCTAGCTATATTTATCACTTTAAATGTCAAGTGAGGTGATGTTTGAATATTAACCTCAACTTATCAGTTTATAAATCTTTATACTCATCTACTCATTTTGATTATATTTACAAGTACAGAAGGAAGAGTGATATTATCTTATAATGAAATTTATGTCAACAGGTTGTCATTCCTCGTTTGGCGAATCTGCATTTGTCCTGCATTAACATTCATGAGATATGGCACCACCCCTCTTCCCAATCTGTTGGATGCCTAAAACACTTGCAAGTGAAGAGGTGTCACAATTTGAAATACCTGTTCCCGTCTTTCTTGGTAAAAGATCTTGTGCAACTCCGACGCCTTAAAATTTTGGAATGTAATATGATGGAACAAGTAATATTCACGGATGGATTGGTTGAGGAACATCAAGGGAGGAATCAGATGTTTTTCTCTAATCTACAGTTGCTGTGGCTAAAAGACCTTCCCAAGCTCACAAGGTTGTGCTTTGAAAATTACTTTGAATTCCAATGTTTGACAGATTTAGAACTAACAAATTGTCCATTGCTAAAAACATTCATCACTAAATATGTATCGGAAGATGAACCTGAAATTGGCCAACATGTACAAGCAAGTAACTTGGAGGTTCATAACTCATCTCTCCTCAATGAAAAGGTCATTTCTTTACGGGTTCTCCTTTTAATTTATGTTACTTATATTGATCTTATTCATTTGAAGTTCTTTCTTTTCCATGCATATTTCAGTTATTAACCTAATGAAATGATTTAGCAGGTTGTTTTCCCTAGTTTGGAGAAGTTGCGGATTCAGAATTGTGATTCGTTAGAACAAATTATTGAGCTGCAAGGAGTCATTGCTGATGAGTCACAGTCAACATCAGCTGCTCAATCTACTATGGCTGAAACAGAGACGACCAAGTTTGTATTTCCCAGACTAATAAACCTTGGATTGGATAAGGTGCCGAGAATGAAAAATTTCTACTCTAGGATGCATACCACCCAGTGGCCTTCATTGAAAAAAATGGACATTATTGAATGCCCCAAAGTGCAGATATTTACTCCACAATGTCCTGAGAGTCAGGTTGGAATCTCAAACCAACCACCCTTGTTTTGCGTCAATGAGGTAAGCTCACTAGCAGTTTCATACTCCATGTTCATTACTTGAGATTACCTATAAAATGCCTTTTGAAATAGCTAATATTCTCTCCTTCCTTTTAAATTTATGAGAAAGGAAATGGAAATTATATTCATTTTGTAGTCTAGTTCTTACTAATTGAAAACTCTTTGATTGATGTTTAATATATTCGTTGCCATCCAGGACACTTTCCCTGTATTAGAAGAACTAACAGTGAAGACGAATGATATGGTGAAGGGGATATGCGATGGACAACTCTCATTGCAGTGTTTCCAAAACCTTAAACTTCTTAACCTCCAATTCTTTCCTGAGGCATCCACTACTCTTCCATATTCCTTCATTCGGTCACTAACAATGCTTCATAAGCTTGTTATAGTCAATGCTTCCATTTGTCAAATAGTACAATCTGAAGGACTCAGCAACCAGGAAAGGCATACATCAGCATTCTATCATCTAAAGGAATTAAGTTTGTCCCAACTTCCAGAGTTAACGCTAAAGACTTTTGAACCATTTTTGCTGTCTTTCAAAAATCTAACAACACTGGAAGTTTCAAGATGCCATGGGTTCATCAACCTAATAGCATGCTCAACAGCTAAGTGCCTGACGCTTCTGGAAAGATTGAGCATAGATGATTGTGAGATGATAGAGGAAATCATAGCGTGTGAGGTTGAAGAAATACAAGGCGGCATTGTATTTCCCAAACTGAAATGTTTGCAACTAAGCTGTCTGCCATGTCTAGCAAGCTTTTCCTTGGCCCATCACTCGTTGGAATTCCCAGTCTTGCTAATGGTGAAGGTGACAAAGTGCCCCAAAATGAGGAATTTCTGCCAAGGAGATTTAAGCGCACCAAGGCTGGAACAAATGCACTTAACAAGAGATGAGGAAGGTGAACTGCAGTGGGAAGGCGACCTTAACACTACCATAGAACATATGTTCGATGAAATGGTACAAATCATGTACAGGATTTAAATTCATGTGTTTTTACATACATACATACATAGTTAATTGAACAATTCTTGGTTTGTTATGATCATGCACAGAATGCGCAAAATTCTGATGTGACGGAGTTACTGATCAGTTGCCCAAGTTGGAATAAGGAAATATGTTTGAGTGCTTATGCGGAAAGCTCAATTTCGTTTGAATTCAAAACAAATGGTTATTGACTCTTCTATTTTCATCATGGCTTAACTAATGCTTTATAAAGTGACCATAGAGACGCCCTTTTCATTGTAGGTTGAGTTGCTCTACTGAAGCACCTGGCTGCAACTGTTCCCTTTCACATCAAAACCTCAATATTGAATTTCAAGTGCATCATGCATGGCATTGGGAACTACAGACATGTAAACTTTTACTATTAAGCAAAAAAAAAAAAAAAAATCATATATTAGAGTATGAAAGTAAACATATTAGAGCATACTTTTTGGTTTCACAATTTAAATGATTTGAGTTAATTTGAAGCCATAAAAAAAAGATAAATTCAATTATTAATTATGATATTTGAAAAGTTTTCAATAATAATAAATAAATGCTTAATGAAGTAATTAAGATTATGAGGCAACGAGCTTAATTAAGAGGAGTATTTGTAAATATTAGTAAAATTTACGGTAATTATTGTATGAAATAAGCAAATTTAAATTTTAATGTAACTATTTTGAATTTTATTTCAATTAAAAGGGAATTGAATTATCTGCAAATCAATATATTAAAAAAATAATATTTTAAATTTGGGAAGATTTACTTGTAATAATGCTATCTATTGATAATAAATATTATAATCAAAATAATATTTTCGTGGTAAGCTTAGCTATCGTTTACCGTCAACATCCTTTATGGGTTGCTTATAGTATATATAGATGAAGCTTTAGTTCAACACTAATCTTAATTTAATATTTTGATTATACATATAGACACATTAAAATTCTTTTTAAAGTTTTATAAGTCAGAAATATTTTTATTTTGAATAGTCTACTTACAATTATAGTCCATTTAGTATATTGGAATTTGAGATTTAATCACCTTAGGTACAAATATATTTCGTCTACCAATATGATTATGCATTATAATAGTTGGTTTTGATTATAATTTGATGGTTGGTGGTTATTGGAGCTTCATTTGGTCAACTCTCAAGCTCAAGTGTTGCTTGAGTCTGCTGATCTACAGGTTGCTGTCTTTCATCTTCAATTTTAGTGTTAACAAAGGTTTGAGAAGGTTGATGGTCATCCCAATTTGAAGTGCTCGACCAGATCCATGAACACTTTTATATAAAAAGAATATAGTCGAATTGACGTAGTTTAGTTCCACAAGTTCAAACTTCAAATTTACGAGTGTATTATTAAAAGTTTTCGTCTTCTGCATTACTTGTTAGTTTTTGTCTTTTAATTCATTGAGAAGTAACAAGCATGTATGGATGTCAATGTCCTACCATAATTGTCTTCTAAAGAACTTTATAAGGAAAGCTATGCCACTCTATTCTTTAATTATTACTTCCACTAATTTTGCAAATTCTTAAATTTCTAGGCAAGTTCCCATGGCCTTGTACGGTAATACTCTTATCGAATATAAAGCCTTGTTTAAATGAAGATATTCATAAATAAGAGGAAAAATATCAAATAATGTAAGTTCACTCATGCCTGGTCACTGTGACCCCCTTTGTGAGGAGGCACCTCTTCTCCTAAAGTTTCAAGGCTATTTGCCAAGTTCCTTAGAGAGAGTTGTCTCACACCCCTAAGTATTCTCTACCTACCCACTTGTGTCAGTTTCGGGTATAAGCACCCTTTTGTTGAAGGTCGTTCAAACTTTTCCTGGAAGTATAGCATGAATTACTTTAATACCATAGCACCTAGTACTTAAACATTGAGTTGGAACATTTTCTCTACCCCTTCTTATCCTGAAAATGTAAAAAAAGTAGAGTCACCTTGCATCCATGAACCAATAACCATTTCGGCTAACCTAGCTATACATCATATAATTAAAAAGAAATCTACTCAGTGTTTGAATTTTTGTTGATTGGAATATATTATGTTATATAAACAACAATGAAGATGCATATTATTTCTAAGAATATTTTATAGTTTTCATGAAATAATAATTTTTACTATTACCAAAAAAAATATTATAATTTTCCATTTACAATTTCATAAAATAATAATTTATCAATTCAAAATATTTGAATCAAGATTAATTTGGAGCTCCTCACTCAGGCCTATACTTTTGTGCCTTAATACTTCAGTGGCAGCACTCCCCCCTTGCCTTAATTGATGAAATATTTCCCTTAAAAATTTGAATAAAAATTGTACCTTTCATTTCCTTCCCTCAAACAAGTTGTTCATTGTTGCTCCCACCCTTCAGTCTTCTCCAAAATAATGTAGGAATCCCATGTCACTATAATTAGGTGATGAAGATGGTACTCATTTTTTTTTTTTTTTGGGAATTATCAAGAAATTCATCGCTGATAGCAATGACTAAAATTTTCGTTGCGAATTCTTGTGAGAGCTTATGTAAAAGTTTGGTATAGTTCAATAATTATTTTATAATATTTTAAAGTTAAATAACTGAAATATAAATTAGTTAATAGTTTAGAGACTTTAGGCGTGGTTTACCCAAAAACATATCAATATAATCCCCCAATGGAGTCCGAAGCCATAGCTCACAATTTGGGTTAACATTTGACATTTGGGGTTTCAAATTGAGAAATTAATTGAAATAGATAACAATTAGCAATTAAATAAACAAATTATATTCCATATACTGTAGTATTGAGTATATGTTTACTTCATTAAAGGTCTCTTTTTTATTCAATTAATTTCTTGTGTTTTTTCATGCATACATAGTTAATTGAACAATTCTTCGCTTCTTATGATCATGCACAGACTGTGCAAAATTCTCAAATGACAGAGGTTACTGATTAGTTGCCCAAGCTGAAATAAGGAAATATGGTTGGGTGCTTATGTTAAAAGCTCAATTTCGTTTGAATTCAAAACAAATGGTAATTGACTCTCCTATTTTCATCATGGTTTAACTAATGCTTTTAAAGTGACCACAGAGACGCCCTTTTCATTGTAGGTTGAGTTGCTCTAGTGAAGCACATGACTGCATCTATTGGTAGAACGTGAAAGGTTCTTTCAGTTTTTGTAAAACTACAATTTGAACTGTTTCATTTCACATCATAACCTCAATATTGAATTTCATCAAGTGCATCATGCATGGCATTGGGAACTACAAACATGCAAACTTTTACTAGTAAGGTTAACCCCTGTTTTAATATTCCAATTCTTCTTAAAGGTGGATGGATTTGCCAACTTTTGATGGTTACCATATCAATGTCACCTTGGGGTTTAGACGATGTGATTAAGATTGCTATACATACTGTGTTTGTGCTTGTGTCATCTTTCTTATTCTCTCTATAAAGATTATTACGTACTTATTTCTATGTAATCTCACAGTTTCTGATGAAAAGTTGAAGCTAATAACTCCATTCCCAAGTTTCCCATATTCATCCTCACAAAAACATAAATGATAAAAACCCCATTTCTCTTTTAGTCAATAGGAGAAGCAATCTAAAGCTAGAATAAAGCAAACCAATACCATGCCTATATTGAATTAAATCGCATGCATGCATGTATCAATTGTTCTGTAGTGAACAACAGTCACGTTATATTCAACCATGGCATCTCCATTCTTATTAAACCAAGCTACAATGTAGCCTGATGACTTGCATGGCTGTAGGGTGTAATACTAAAATATTGATAATGCCATAGTAAAATATTGATAACATGTGCTATCCACGTGATTATTCTTATATTTAAATATAATAAGTTCATTTAATAATTTTTATAATAAATATAATAATTCAAATAATATGGATTAAGTGAAATTTTAAACAATTGAATTTAATCTGATTATAAAAAGTCAACAATTCAAACTTGTTCAATTCGGATTCAAATGAACTTGAAAGGAATTTATTGAAAAATTCAAGCTTCAAACTCAAGTGATTTGAACCCGAACATAAAATTATTACTTGGATGTGAAAATGATTTGAACCGAAATGGTGTGAAGTATGGTCTTTCGGATCATTGCCTCATTGTGCTGTCAAATGAATCTAAAGATTGGGGCCCCAAACCATTCAAATTCCAGGACTGTTGGATGCAAGCTAAAGAGTTAGATCGACTTATTGATGATCGATGGAAGGAAATGGAGGTTCATGGCGAGGCAAATCAGATCTTGAGAATGAAATTAAGTCGTTTAAAATGTTCTCTGAAGAAGTGGAACACAATTTCTTTTGGTAATTTGGATCATAGAATCCGCTTGATAGAAAATGAAGTGGAGGATGTTGATAAAAGGGGCGATATTTCCGTCATGACCGAGGAGGATGTCAACCGTGGAAAAGAGACTACGGGTGAATTATGGAAACTTAACCGTTCTCGAGAAATCTTATGGAGACAAAAATGTAAAGTGGATTGGGGAAGGCGACCGTAATACAAGTTTCTTCCAGTGCAAAGCCAAATTCAGGGCTAGGAGTAATTGCATTGAAGGTCTGTTTGTGAAGGGGGAGCGGATTTCTTGTCCGAAATTAGTCAAAAATGCAATTTGGGAATACTTCCGGAAATAGTTCTGTGGCGTTCATTGGGACAAACCTGCTTTAAGGGGTTTGGATTTGAAGATATCTTTGCCTCTTCCCAATGGTCTCAAAGCATGTTTTGGTGTTTGAGTCTGATTCAATAGTTGCGCTAACAGGCCTGCACCCTATGTGGCTCGGCTGTTATTTATTGCACCTTTGAACTTCAAAATAATTTCAACTCGTTCTTTCTGAATTAAATTAATTCGAACTTCAAAATAATTTGAGTGATAAACCTGAAATGATTTTATTAGAAAATTCAAACTTCAAAATAATTTAGGTGATTTGAACTTAAATTTGACTTTAATATGAAATTGATTTGAATCGAAATGATTTTAAAATTTCTAATTTTGAATAATCTGATCTAGATAAAAAACCAACTCTAGTTATAGCCAAAGACCCATCACAAACATAGAAAAAATAGTTTGAGAACATATAAGGCAACTCGTAGGTATGGTGTATATGTAATTGGATAATTACTCTCTCCCTAAAAGATATGTCGCAGCGTACTCAAATATATTGTAACGGGCCAAATCTGGCCAAGCCCAAACTAACCTAGCCCAACTACCCAAATAACCCAAACCAGCCCAAACACCAAATAGAAAACTAAAAACCCTAGCCCCTCAAGTTGCTGCCGCCTCTGTCAGTGTCCCATCCTCCACCGCCCAGTGTCCCATCCTCCACCGCCCACTTACCTGCAAAAAAGAGGAAGAAAGACAGATAGTAGAAAAAAGAAAAAGCTTGTAACAAGGCTATAAAAAGCCATCTCAAAACCGAATGAGGGGGCTGATTTTTTTGATGATTCCCTCTTCTGGATTCAAAAAACACAAGTGAAATACAAAAACATCAAAAACAGAGTTTGAATATACTAATCTCAGCAAGAAACATCACAGACCGAAGCAAAGGTCTATCTTTTTTCCTTTTTATTTATCTTTCTTTTATCAAATTTGTGCGCATAAACAATACATGCATGTTAGACAAGTATTAAAAATAGCAAAAAATATAAAGAAAATCTTACCTAAAAAATGATTTAGGCCACTGGTATGCGGTGTGCTCGCACTGAACTCCACGGTGGGCAGCGACAGACGGCTCCTCGCCGGTTTCTGGGCTCGCAGCAGGGAAATGAAGAAAAGGAGAGAGGTTTTTCAGGTTTTTTTTTGGGGAGAATAAAAAATGAAGTGTTTTAAAAAAAATTTTGGCTTTTAAAGGACCCCGGTGCGACGTCGTTTTGGGGCGTGCATTCAAGACTCCAAAGCAGCGCCGTTCGCCTTGCCCAACCAGAACCGACTGCTCCACCAAAGGATCGCAGCGTTTTGATAATTGGGACAATTTCCTATCACGGTCCTTCCGCATTTTTTTGTTTTGATCGGGCCTTTTGATATTTTTAAATTTAGCTTTGAAATTTTAAATCTGCTTTAATTTAGTCCTCTGTTCGTGTGAAGGGGGAATATTTGGACGATGTCGTTTAGAAAGGTTGGGTTATTTGCTCCTTTAGGCCCTCATATTTGCTCGCGTGTTCAAATCAGCTCCCCCTTTCTTTCACCTCTCTTAAATTCGCCCCGTAAATCCCATTTTCAATTCAATTTCATCCATTTTTTATTTTTTCTTCATTTATTCTATCTTAATTCTCATATTATTAATAATATTATATTTTATTACTGTTACCATATTAATATTTATTTATTAGCATTTCATTATGTTCATTCTTGTTTAAAATCTATATATATATATATATATATATGTTCATTTAGTGTAATACGCACATATATATTAGCATTATTATATGTATTTGTTCCTTTTAAGTATTATATAAATATATAAATATGTATATTTTATGTACACTATACATATATATATATATTTTTAAATATCTTATGCGTATATTTTGTTTTGTACATTATACATATTATGAATATGCTTTTAAATATCTATTTTCAATATAAATTTATGTAATGCTTTTATCATTATTATCGTTATCGTTATTATTATTAATATATATATATATGTGTACTATGTAATTCTGATTATATTACGTATATATTTTTATATTACGCGTATGCACCTTTTAATATTGTACTAATACTATTATATATGTATATATATATATATATATATATTTCTTTCATATATTTCTTTCAACCTCTACGTATGTACCTTAAGCCCTGTATGTATATACTTTTATATCGTTATCGTCGTCATTTTACGTTTTATACCTATTTATTTATTCATTTGCTTGCATGTTTGATTATTTCATTTCCAACGTATGTGTTTACGTTCATATAATACCTAACCTCGTTATTGTTTCATCTTTTATAATTACATATTATTGTTTTGACACTATCACTATTATTACATTTGTTTATACCGTAATTTGGCTCTCACATTTTACTATAAAATCCTATCATGTTCTTTTCGATACCTTAAAATAAGTTTTTCATAAAAGTGATGTTCCGTATTTTGGTAATTCGAGACAATCGTACCCTAACTTACTGGGTTTCGATTTTTCTCGTTCGACCTAAACAACGGAATATTCTCTCTTAAATCAATCTGAGTCTTAAGAATGCTTATTCTGAGAGTGCGAAGTGTGGTGCCCTAACTTACCGGGTGTAACATTTTGACACTCCGAAATAAGAGTTTTGCAAATAAAGGCAATGCTCAGAGTTTGAAAACTCGAGGAAACGTGCCCTAACTTACTGGGTCTCGATTTCCTTCGTTCACTCTAACTAACCGAACATCCTTTTAAAAGAAATTAAAAATATATTGATTTTAAATAAAGGGCTAGTCCAGTCTCAAAGTGCGAAATATCGTGTCCTAACTTACTGGATGGGGTATTTCATTATTGCGAGACGGGAAGTTCTTTAATATTTGAATCGTACAAAGAGGAATCGTATTTTAAATTCTTTCAAGTTTTCAAATTTTTGACACCAAGACGCTAATTAATCAACTAGGTACCAATTTTTGGGCGTATCGAGGGTGCTAACCCTTCCTCGTGCGTAACCGACTCCCGAACTCATTTTCTGATTTTCGTAGACCAAAAAATTATCATTTTAGTAAATCTTAGATTTTATTAAAATGATTAATCGAAGGTGATCCGATCATACCTCATCAAAAAAGGATTGGTGGCGACTCCCCTTTTTCGTTTTCATTTTCAAAATCCAAGTCGACTAACGTTTCACCAAAAAATGGTTACGACAGCTTGGCGACTCCGCTGGGGAACTATTTCGAGAAGTCGAGCCATAAGTTGATTCACTTTTGTCTTTTTGTCGAAATTTGAAAATTTTGGTTTTGATAAACGATCCTTTCGTTGCATTTTCACTTGTTATTTTGTGGTTTATGATATAATACTTGCTGCGTTGGTTCGAGTTTTTAAATAGTTTTGCATATCACGTTGCATGACCGTTGTGGTCACACCCTTTTAAGTGGAAGTGAGAAACTACTCCTTCGTGAGGTCTTCACCTCCGTATAGGATAGTGAATCGCTTTCGGGATACATCCGTACCAGCGTCTTCGTGAGGTTTTCATCTCCGTATAGCCGTAGGGAAATGTATTCCCCTGAATCGAACTCGGTCCGTATGAGCCTATAACGGGTGAGGATCGAGAATCTATTTGGTTCAGGTACCTTCACTTTAGAACCAAACCGCATGTAGCGAGCCCTAAGAACCTACCTAGGTAGAACCACACCGAGCCCTAGTGGTTACTGATTAGGTGCTTGATTATTTCTGCTTATTTTGATTCTTTGTTTTGATATCTTGACTCGCTTGTGTTTTCTTTGTTGTTGCATGACATCTCATCATAAAAGGGTGTTGATTCACGATTTGGTTCCTAAATAGAAGAGTTTAACATGGAAAAAGGGTTTCTTGATAGAGTGGAAGATAATGCGGCGATCAGGAGTTTGGTGCGAGAGGACACGACAAAGAAAAAGGTGATAGTTTAGCGGGGATACGAATCGAGTTGTGGGATTTCACTCGCATCGGTGTGACTCGAGCGACTGCGAGAACTAAGAGAAATATGGAGTAGTTGGAGCAGCGAGACCAAGCAACTCTTTTTTTTGCAACTATGGCGACCTACCTTATGCGCTCGACATAACGGTAGATAAACACTTATTAGGGCCCTCGCACGGTTTTGGAACCCGCCTACGATTTGCTTCACCTTGGAGGAGTTGATTTAGTACCACCGTGGAAGAATACATGGCTTTACTTAATTGCCCGAGTATTCAAGCCGGCGGAGGCCTATTCAAGACACATTAGCGTCCCTCCCTTTTCAAGAAGAAAGCGATCACGTATCACGGGAATGAGTGAACAATGGGTTGCGGCCGTATCAAGCGAGAAAGGGGATAGTAAGTGTATTCCTTGGGAATTTGAGAGATTTGATCTTGGCACATCGGATTTGAAGAAAAGGGTTGATGTTTTCGCTTTAAGTATCTACGGTTTGCTTGTCTTTCCCAAGGCATTGGGATATGTGGATGAAGTTTCTCTCGATTTATTCAATGACTTGATAAAGGTACTACTTGATCCGGCAATCCTAGCGAAACTTTTGAGATCCTTGAATGCATGCTAGGGAAGCGGGCGAAGGAAGATTTATTGGTTGTGCACAACTTCTCTTGGATTGGTTCCATGGTCATTTTGGAAAGCGAGAAAAAGGTTTCCTATCGGGTTTTCTCTAGAGACTATTCTCCATTAAGAGAATTGGTGGCCACATCAAGACGGGACGACATCTCAGAAGAGAAATGGATAACTATCCTCCAGAATTTGCAAGCCGAAAATGTTGAATGGAGAGCTCCATGGTTTCTCTCTGGCGAGATCTTGTATAGATGCGGCAATTTTGACTGGGTCCCTCTAGCTGGAATATGGGGGGCTTCTGGATACACTCCACTACTCGTATTAAGGTAGTATCGGTCGAGGCAGTTCATACCGGCAACACAAGGATTAGCTCAGTGTGAGTTCTCTATAAAGATGACGGCTATAAGAAAAAAGTTCGTGAGATATCAGATGCGTGGAATCAAACTCGAAGAATGAAGGGATTCACTGCATGAGGCCGATGACAACCCACGAGTATGAGTGGTGGCGGGGTAGGAGAGTCAACGATAACATTCCTAAACCGAATCAAGGAAGCACTCAGCCAATAGAAGAGCATTTGCGAGTAGCCCCATCTGAGCTAGAGATCATAAAGCAAGATTTCGAGAGAAAGAGCTCAGAATTTGGAAAGAAGATAGAGCAATTGGAGGAAGAAAAAATGCGGCTAAGATTGGACGTTGACATCCATAAGCTAGAGGCCGAAAAGCTAAGGAAAGGGAAGAACAAAGCTGAGGAAGACTTGGATAGTTTAAAGACCGATTATAAGAAGCTACGTAAGTCAATAAGGACTGCCGGTTTGGGCAAAACGTCGAAACAGTGGCGTCAAGAGATTGGAAAGGAAAAGACTAGAGCCAATCAATGGGAGAAGAAGTTTCATGATGTCCGAGTGCAAGAGGATGTTCTGAAAAAGAACTTGTTAGAAAGCCAAAGCGAAAAGGAGAAGATTTACGATCTCGGGTGGTTGAATTAGAAAGATCACTACATCAACATCGTAGCGTAATTCCGTAATTGAGTTGAAAGCCGGTCTAAGTAGGATCGAAGAGTTGAAAGAAGAAATAGGAAAATTGAAACCGCTTTACAAGATAGTAAAATTCGAGTGGAATTCCTTGAGGCAAACAATGAGCAGTATAGAGAACAACTCTTCCAATCTCAAGATCGGATCGAAATAGAGATTATGTCATGGGCGAAATTTGTGACTCGGAGTTCGGGAGGTAGCCGATCACTTGCAAACCACGGCGTTCGGTGATATATTGAGCTTAAAGTGCAGTCGAGAATCGGATCGAGGCGAAACTTAGCTTGGCTTCTTAGGAAAGTCAAGGTTTTAGGCATTAGGGCAAAGTCGTATATGTAACCGTCAGTTCTATGTAAAGAAACTTTTCTTCTAGTGAAGTTCTTCTAACGAAATTGAATTAGAATCAACGCCTCTTTTTGCATTCATTCATTTGCATTACATTTCATCATATGCATTAAATTTCACGAAAGAACCACGATTAAGAAAAATTATTTGATTAATCTGAAACCAACGAAAATCAACCAAGCAGAACACAGCTACTATACACCAGTAAAACCAAAGAAATGGATCAAAGACTAGAAAGATTAGAACAAGCTGCAAAGGGACATGCAAGAGCAATTACAAGCACGGATGCAAGAAGCGATTAGCGAAAATCCAACAAGATATGAGGAGCAAATGCAAGAATCCCGAGAATAATATGCTAGGGCGGTTAGCACGATTCTTTGGCTAAAAAACGCGAAAAAGGAAAAAAAACGTGTGGGAGTGACAATGAAGACCCTATCTATCCTCGGGCTTTACCCGATAAACACTCAACCGAGAGATGCACCCACGAACAGCGCTTTGTCATTATTAGGCCCCAGCAATACGGGCGGTGCCTCGATGCACCGATGAACGCCCCTATAGGTTGGGCTCCACTCCGGAGACAATCCGGCTAATCCATTTGTCCAAGACCTTGATGAGGTGGCGAAGCGAGAAAAAGAAAAGGTTGACTTGGCAAAGCAACTTGATGGCCGATGCAAATGGCTTGAAGAGAAATTCAAAGTAATGGAAGCTGCGATTGACACCGTGGGAGGATTGGCGCTAAAGATTTGAGCTTAGTCGGACACTGGTGCTCCGCCAAAATTTAAAACCCGAGTTTGAAAAGTATAATGGAGCAAGTGCCCTGAAGCTCATATTACGATGTTACGTCGAAGGATGACGGGGTATGTCAATAACGACCATTTGTTGATCCACTTTGTTTCCAAGCGATCGATCGGATCTGCGGTCAAGTGGTATAACCGACTCGGTAGTGCCCAAATTGGTTCGTGGAAGGACTGGCTCAAGCTTTTATGAAACAATATGGTCACGTGTGGACATAGCACGAGCAATTACCCTACAAAATATGAAAAAGAAAGTAGAGTGAGAGCTTGAGGCGGTATGCACAACGGTGGAGGAAATAGCGATGCAAGTCCAACCACCTCTCTTGGAGAAGGAAACAACCATGCTTTTTATTAATACCCTGAAGGCCCCATTCATTAACCATATGTTGGGAAGTGCTACCAAGAGCTTCTCAAACATAGTGATGTCCGGGGAGATGATAGAAAGCAGCGGTGAGATGTGGGAAAATTGAAGCGAGAGAAAGTGCCAAGAGATCGGCTCTAGAAGGAGGAAGAAGCGAAGTGAACAATGCAAGTATATACAATAAAAGTTATTCCAAGCCAGTCACCGTGAGCCAACCAATGGCGGTGACTACTAGCCATCAGGGCCCTACAAGGCAGGATTCTAACCCAAGGCCTAACACAGAAAGGGTTCAATTCACGCCAATCCCAATGGCGTATAAAGAGCTTTACAAGAACACATTCGATGCACATGTAGTGTCCCGTTTTACCTAAAACCCATGCAACCTCCATTTCCTAAGTGGTATGGCGCGCAAGCGCTCAATCGAATACCATGCGGGAATCTCGAGACACACGATTGAGAAGCTATGCGGCCTTCAAAAAATTAGTCGAAAGATTCATAAAGATGGGCATTGTGAAGTTTGATGATCCCACGAGGACCTAATGTGGCTGGAAATCCGTTACCAGTCATTGAGACGAAGGAGTAAACGCGATAGTCGAAGGTGGGGGCGAGAACTAAGATGGATGTATCGGAGGTAAAAACCCCTTTGAGATGGGTTTGGAAGAAAATGGTGGAAGAAGGTTTACTTACACAAGATTTAAAAGAGAAGCTGAAGGAGGAAGTACTACTGTCTGAATTCCATGGCGAGAAAGGGCATGAGATCCAAAAGTGCAATGAATTCGGGGCTGCAGTGCAGAGATTAATGGAAAATAAAGAGATCGAATTCTTTGAATGCTTGAGGACACGAAAAGAGAAGATGTATGCGCTTGAGCAAGGGCCAACCAACAATGTCAAGGGTCAATCACCCGGTTGTAATCATATCGCGTCAAGGACTAGTGAAAGGAGTACCAATTGCGCGAAGGTCATAATCCCGAAAACTGTTGCTTTCCCTTACAAAGATAGCAAGAGTGTGCCTTGGAACTATGGCGTAATGTGACAATCCGGGAAAGGAGAACCCGATTGACAACTGCGAAGGAGGACAAGATGAAGGGTTTTATACGAAGTGGAAGGCGTTATACCCCGGACACGAAGGTATAAGCGGCTAAAGGAAAATCCGTGGTTGTTGAACAAAAAAAAGAAAGCGATCGGACACTGAGTCACTGTCAATGAGCACATGCATGAGAAAAAGAGGCTAAGGAATTCTTAAAATTTACGAAACACGGTGAAGTCTGAGCGTTGTGGAGCAATTACACAAACAACGACTCGCATATCGTTACTAGCCTTGCTTTTGAGCTCGAGACACACCGCGGTGCATTGATGAAGGTGTTAAATGAAACATACGTAGCGGATAATATCTCCGTCAACAAACTTGATCGTCGATCAATAACATCATGGTGATTGATAATTTTATTTTCTTTAATGGCGATGAGATACCGGGGTATGGGATCTACAAAGGCCACGCACATCACCACTCATTGCAAAGAATATACGTTCACGGGGCGCTAATTGATAATGGATCGCGTTGAGCGTCCTGCCTTTGTCCACGCTAAATAGATTGCGGTGGATAGCTCTCACATGAAGACATGTCAAAGCGTCGTGAGAGCATTCGGATGATCTTGAAAGGAAAGTGATGGGAAGAATTGAGATACCTCTCTTAATTGGCCCAAACACATATGAAGTGGACTTCCTAGTAATGGACATCAAGCCCTCATACAATTGCCTATTAGGGAGACCATGGATTCACTCGGCAGGGGCGGTACCATCATCCCTACACCAAAAGTTGAAGTTGGTAGCGAGGTAGGTTGGTAACGATAAGCGGCCGAGGAAGACATCATTGCATCTGTCACCGATGGCCGCACCGTGCGTGGGTATAGATGATGAGGCGATAGAGTGTTCTTTTCGATCACTAGAATTTGTCAATGCTACATTCATCGTCGAAGGAAACAAGGTCCCAGTGCCTAGAATATCCAAGACCACAAAGATGGGCCTACGATTAACTGTTGGCAAAGGAGCCTTGCCAGGGAGAGGACTTGGAAGATGCCTCCAAGGAAGGATCGAGGTACCAGTAGTGAAGGAAAAAAGCGAGATCGCTTTGGCTTAGGATTTAAGCCGGATCTGAAGCAAAAGAAGAAAGAGTGGAAAAAGGCAAGAGATAAGAGAGCGCGTCGGTGCGGTGAGAGAAGGTCAAGTGGGAACCAATGACCTTTCCTCACTTATCCAAAACATTCGTGTCGGGAGGGACTATTTACTCAAAAAGAAGATCGGCGAAGAAAGAGCTGCTGAGGAAATATTGAGCAGTTTGAGCATCAATGCTATATCAGATGAAAAAGCGAAGAGAATTTATTTGGAATTAAGCCCTTACATCATTTGGAGCGTTTTGAACAATTGGACCGTGGAGGAGATCCTCTGTAACTTTTAGGATTAACTCGAGAGTAATGTTGAAACAAACTTATTGCTCTAAGCCTAGGGGCAATAAGAATCCTTTATGAAATAGGCATATGTCCAAGTATCGTTATTTCAATAAAAATGCATTTTTGCGTATCATCTTGAGTGAATATTCTTTTATTCTTTCCAATTCATTCATAATCATACCATACAAATAAAATATTCTTAGATTCATTATTCTTTGGATTTCTTTCTTCATCCATAACAGGTCCCCGGATATCAATGATATGAGCGATGTTGCCAATGACTCAGAGATTCCCTTTGAGCAAGACTTGTGTGTAAGAAGATACGGAAGGTTTTGAAGATGACCCAAATTGTGGCCTATCTCACGATGCATTAAGAATGGTAGAACAAGAGGAGAAACAAATCTTACCTCACAAAGAGTCGGTGGAAATTGTGAGCTTGGGAGAAGGAAAAGAGGTGAAAATTGGAGCTAGTATCCTTTGTAGAAATAAAGCAAGACCTCATCGAGTTACTCAGGGAATTCAAGGATGTCTTCTTTGGTCATATCAAGACATGCCGGATTGAATACCGATATCGTGGTGCATCGACTCCTATAAAGGAAGAATGTAGGCCAATTCAACGAAACTTGAAGGATGAGACCCGATGTGTTGTTGAAGATAAAAGAAGAGGTCAAGAAAGCGATTCACGCGCGGTTTCTTACAAGTGGTCAAGTACTCGAGAATGGGTGGCCAATATAGTCCCGAGTTCTAAGAAAGATAGAAAAATGCAATGTGCGTGGATTATCGAGATCGAACAAAGCCATTTAAAAGACAATTTCCGTTGCCTCACATTGATACGCTAGTAGATAACACGGCGAGTTACTCACTTTTCTCATTTATGGGGCGGCTTCTCGGGGGTACAACCCGGATAAAGATGCATCGAGAAGACATGGAAAAGACCACATTCGTAACCATGTGGGGACATTTTGTTATAAAGTGATGCCATTCGGGAATTTTGAAAAATGCGGGAGCAACATATCGAGAGGGCCATGGTAACTTTATTCCATGATATGATGCACAAGGAGATCGAAGTTTACGTCGATGACATGATTGCAAAATCGAGCAGAAAAAGAGCATGTGCAAGTCACGAGGAAATTATTCTTAAGGTTAAGAAAGTTCCAACTAAAGCTCAATCACGCAAAGTGTACCTTGGGCCCGGTCGGGAAAAGCTGTTGGGGTTCGTAGTGATGATGAAAGGAATTGAGATTGACCCGAATAAAGTCGAGGGCTATACAAGAATTACCTCCACCACGCACTCAAAAAGAAGTTCGAGGCTTCCTAGGAAAGGCGAATTACATTGCTCGATTCATTTCACAATTGGTGAGAAATGTGATCCAATATTTCGTCTCCTTAGGAAAGCGTAACCGGTGTTTGGGATGAGAGTGCGAAAACTTTTGACAAGGTCAAGCATTACCTATCCAATGCCCCGATCGATGCCACCTTGTCCGGATAAACGATCTGTACTTGGCGGTGTTCGAGAATTCCATGGGATGCGTGCTAGGCCAACATGGCGAGGCTGGAAGAAAAGAAAAACAATATACTATCTTAGCAAGAAATTCACTTTGAATGTGAGGCGAGATATTATTTGATCGAGAAGTTGTGTTGTGCTTTGATTTGGACAACCCAAGAAGAGCGAGGCAATACATGCTTTGTACCACACGACTTGGCTAATCTCGAAATTAGATCCTTTGAAGTATATGATAGAGTCAAATGCTTTGAGCGGAAGAATGGCTGTTGTTGGCAAGTGCGCTACGAGTTTGACATAGTCTACGTGAATCAAAAGGCTATAAAGGGAAGTGCAATAGCGATTTTTGGTGATGAGAGCTCTAGAAGATTATGAGCCATTGAGCTTTGATTTCCGAATGAGGATCTAATGTATGTTGCAACCACGGAAGAAGAGTCTCAAGAAGACCACCCTTGGAAGCTGAATTTTGACGGAGCATCAAATGCCGTAGGCAATGGAATCGAAGCGATCTTGGTATCCCCAAGCGGAGATCATTATCCTTTCACGATAAATTGGATTTTATTTGTACAAACAACATGGCGGAATACGAGGCATGCGTCATGGGCATCCGTATCTGACCATAGAACGCAAAATAAAAGTCTTTGGAGGTATACGGAGATTCGGCATTAGTGATCTACCCGACTTAGAGGTGAATGGGAGACAAGAGATCGAAGTTGATCAATTATCGAAGGTGGTTCTTGAGCTAATCGAGGAGTTTGGCGATGTCACTTTCTACTATCTCCACGAGATGGAAATCGGATGGTGGCGCCTTGGCAACCTTAGCTTCTATGATCAAAGTAAACAAGCAGGAAGATATGAAGCCTATCCAAATGAGTATTTATGAGGCCCCGGCTCATTGCTGCAACATTGAGGAAGAAGAAGAGAAAGATGATCATCCTTGGTATCAGGATATTCTACAATATGTGAAGAGTCGTGAATACCCAGACCAGGCGTCTGAAAATGATAAAAGGACACTAAGAAGGCTGGCTAGTGACTACGTCTTGGATGGAGAGATCTTATACAAGAGAAGAAAAGATCAGGTGCTCTTAAGATGTGTAGACGCTGTCAAGGCTAAGCAAATCCTAGAAGAGGTTCATGAGGGCGTCTGCGGAACACATGCTAATGGTTTCACCATGGCCAGACAGATCATGAGATTTGGGTATTATTGGTCCACTATGGAAGGAGACTGCATCAACTATGCCAAGAAGTGCCATAAATGTCAAATTTATGGAGATAAAATTCATGTACCTCATTCACCCCTTCATGTCATGACTTCTCCATGGCCTTTCTCTATGTGGGGCATGGATGTCATAGGGCCAATCTCGCCAAAGGCATCTAATGGGCATCGATTCATCTTTGTGGTCATTGATTACTTCACCAAATGGGTAGAAGCCACATCTTATGCCAACGTCACAAAGTCGCGATCGGTAAGTTCTTAAAGAAAGAAATCATATGTCGATATGGGATGCCGAGCGAATCATATCGGACAATGCGAACTTGAACAATAGCACGATAGCGGTGTGCGTGCTTGATTCAAGATTAAACATCATAACTCGTCACCGTATCGCCCAAAGATGAATAGTGCGATGAGAAGCGCCAATAAAAAACATAAAGAAAATTGTGGGAAGATGGCTGAAACTTACAGAGATTGCACGAGAAACTACCATTTGCCCTGTATGCCTACCGAGCGTCGGTCGGAACATCTCTTTGGGGCAACACCATTCTCTTTAGTTTATGGGATGGAGGCGGTTCTACCTATTGAGGTCGAGATTCCCTCCCCTACAGCGTACTTTGAGTTAAAATTAGATGAAGCGAGAATGGATCCGGTCTCGATATGACAGTTGAACTTGATTGAGGAAAAGAGGCTAAAGGCTATTCGTCATGGTCAAATGTATCAAAGGAGAATGATGCGAGCTTATAATAAGAAAGTTAGCTTGTGGAATTCCATGAAGGAGACCTTGTTTTGAAAAGATCCTTCCCATACAAAAAGACTTGAGAGGAAAATGGATGCCTAATTGGGAAGGACCTTATGTGGTAAAGAAGGCTTTCTCTGGAAGAGCTCTAATTTTGGACCGAGATGGATGGTAAAAGTGCGCCTAATCCTGTGAATTCGGATTCGGTCAAGAGGTACTTCACCTAAAAAAAAAAAAAAAAAAAAAAAAGGAGAGGCCAAGCGAAAACCCGCTTAAAGGGCGCTTTGAGACCAAAGGGTTTTGAGTTGAAAACCCAGAATGGGCAATTCAAATTTCGATCGAAGTTGGGGCATACTGGTGATCTGTCTTCTACGAATTAATAAGGAGGAGAAATGCTACATCTTGGGGCATCAACGAAATACTCTTGGTCTTCTAAATGCATCACCGAGTTGAGAGGGTCTCGAGAAATTCGTGCAACAAAGCTCACACACTGTTGATATTTGGAGCACTTTCTTATCTAATTCACTTTGCATTTTTGCGAGAATGTGCTATCTTGATTAATTCGCGATTTTCATTTTGTATCTTGGCAAATTTGCTATCCAGTTACTCTGTTCACTTTGAGCTTCACTCTCAAAATAAAATTTCATCTTGTCTACCCAATAATCATTTCAAGCATTTTTCGTTGAAATGATGATAAATGGACTAATAATATTCAAAAAGGAGTTACGCATATTACTCTGAAGTGCTTCTAAACGATACAAGGACTGAAGCAGGACTAATTTGTTTGAATTACCCTAAACTCAGGGCGTGTAATATCAAATTAAAAATGACATTCTCATATCATTCATAACACATTTAATTAGGAGCATTTGATTCATTTCGACCATGACATCCTAGTTATTTGACGCATTCATAACACATCTAGTTAGGAGCATTTGATTCATTTCGATCATAGCATCCTAATCATTTGGCATAAGCATAGAAACATGGAATTGATTCTCTGGTCATGTCTCTAGAGTCGGTGAATTCACTGACCTTAAATCACTGAGCGATAAGGTAACGAGTTGAATTGAAAGATCTCAACCCCTAGCGTAGGGAAGCAGATCGAAGATGATGAGCTTTAACTCCCTAAGTAGTAGGGTAACAAAATTTGAATTGACAAAGTCTTATCTCCTGAAGTTGCGAGTGGAAGCGGTGAAGACAGCAAATCTTATTTCCCTGGAGTTGCAGTGGAACAGATTGAAGTTAAATTACAGATCTTATCTCTCTGAAGTTGAAGTGGAGCAGGTCAAAGTTACAAGTCTTACCTCCCTGAAGTTGCAGTGGAGTAGACTGAAGATAGCAAATCTTATTTTCCTAAGCAGTAGGGAAACAGATCAAAGACGGCGAATCTTGCCCTCCTGAAGTTGCAGCAAAGCAGATTCAAGCCGCTAGGCTTTAACCCCCTAAGCAGTAGGGTAATAAGCGAATTTGCGAGATCTCATCACCCAAGCGGTAGGGAAGAAGATCGAAGATAACAAGCTTTAACCCCCTAAGCAGTAGGGTAATAGGCTGAAAATTACAGATCTTGTCTCCCTGAAGCTGCAGTGAAGTAGATCAAAGACGGCGAATCTTGCCTTCCTGAAGTTGCAGCGAAGCAGATCCAAGCCACCAGGCTTTAACCCCTAAGTAGTAGGGTAACAAGCGAATTTGCGAGATCTCATCGCCCTAGCGGTAGGGGAAGCAGATCAAAGGCGAAGGGTCTTAACCCCCCTAGCGGTAGGGTAACGAGGTTGAATTCGGATCTCATCTCTCTAAGCATTAGTGGAGATGGTGAAGACGAACAAGCTTTAACCCCTAAGCGGTAGGGTAACAAGCTGAATTCTGGACCTTGAACCCCTAAGCGGTAGGGTAATAGGTTGAAAATCACGGATCTTGCCTTCCTGAAGTTGCAGTGAAGTAGATCAAAGACGGTGAGTCTTAAACCCCTAAGCAGTAGGGTAACAGGCCAGAAATTACGAATCTTCTCCCCCCCCGAAATGGCATTAGAAGTGGCTCCAAGCCACGTGAGATCTCATAAAGTCTCGTGAGTAGATTGAAGTCACAAACCTTATCTCTCTGAAATTGCAGTAGAGTAGTTGCAGTGGAACAAATTGAAGCTAAACAAACAAACCTTACCTTGCAGGCAGCAGTAGAGCGGTGGTGAGTGAAGCAACAAGAGTGGAATGAAGCTACTTGAAGAGTAAAAGCAAGCGAAGTCAAAGTTCTCTGAGACCAAATAAGATTTGGCCCATTTTTAAAGTCTTTGCTCTATTCTCGTTACACGACAATGAGCAAAGAGGCGGTATAACGCAGCCATCAGCCAAGCCCAAACTAACCTAGCCCAACTACCCAAATAACCCAAACCAGCCCAAACACCAAATAGAAAACTAAAAACCCTAGCCCCTCAAGTTCTTTGCGCCTCTGTCGAGTGTCCCATCCTCCACCGCCTTGGTGTCCCATCCTCTCCACCGCCCACTTACCTGCAAAAAGAGGAAGAAAGGCAGATAGTAGAAAAAGAAAAAGCTTGTAACAAGGCTATAAAAAGCCATCTCAAAACCGAATGATGGGGCTGATTTTTTTGATGATTCCTCTTACGGATTCAAAAACACAAGTGAAATACAAAAACATCAAAAACGAGTTTGAATATACTAATCTCAAAGAAGAAACATCATGCATCAAGCAAAGGTCTATCTTTTTTCCTTTTATTTATCTTTCTTTTATCAAATTTGTGCGCATAAACAATACATGCATGTTAGACAAGTATTAAAAATAACAAAAATATAAAGAAAATCTTACCTAAAAAGCGATTTCGACCACAGTATGCGGTGGCAGCCACACCAGCGACTCCACGGCGGGGCAGTCGGCTCCTCGCCGGTTCTAGGCTGCATGCGAGGAAATGAAGAAAAGGAGAGAGGTTTTTGAGTTTTTTCTTTGGGAGAATAAAAAATGAAGTGTTTTAAAAAAATTTTGGCTTTTAAAGGACCCGGTCTGACGTCGTTTTGGGGCGTGCATTCAAGACTCCAAAGCGACGCCGTTTCGCCTTACCCGACCCAGAACCGACTGCTCCACCAAAGGATCGCGCGTTTTGATAATTGGGACAATTTCCTATACGGTCCTTCCGTATTTTTTTGTTTTGATCGGGCCTTTTGATATTTTTAAATTTAGCTTTGAAATTTTAAATCGCTTTAATTTAGTCCTCTGTGTTCGTGTGAAGGGGAATATTTGGACGATGTCGTTTAGAAAGGTTGGGTTATTTGCTCCTTTAGGCCCTCATATTTGCTCGCGTGTTCAAATCAGCTCCCCCTTTCTTTCACTTCTCTTAAATTCGCCCCGTAAATCCCATTTTCAATTCAATTTCATCCATTTTTATTTTTTCTTCATTTATTCTATCTTAATTCTCATATTATTAATAATATTATATTTTATTATTCATTACCATATTAATATTTATTTATTAGCATTTCATTATGTTCATTCTTGTTTAAAATCTATATATATATATATATATATATATATATATATGTTCATTTAGTGTAATACGCATATATATATTAGCATTATTATATGTATTTGTTCCTTTTAAGTATTATATAAATATATAAATACGTATATATTTTATGTACACTATACATATATATATATTTTTTAAATATCTTATGCGTATATTTTGTTTTGTACATTATACATATTATGAATATGCTTTTAAATATCTATTTTCAATATAAATTTATGTAATGCTTTTATCATTATTATCGTTATCGTTATTATTATTAATATATATATGTGTACTATGTAATTCTGATTATATTACGTATATATTTTTATATTACGCGTATGTACCTTTTAATATTGTACTAATACTATTATATATGTATATATATATATATATATTTCTTTCATATATTTCTTTCAACCTCTACGTATGTACCTTAAGCCTGTATGTATATACTTTTATATCGTTATAAATGCGTCATTTTACGTTTTATACCTATTTATTTATTCATTTGCTTGCATGTTTGATTATTTCATTTCCAACGTATGTGTTTACGTTCATATAATACCTAACCTCGTTATTGTTTCATCTTTTATAATTACATATTATTGTTTTGACACTATCACTATTATTACATTTGTTTATACCGTAATTTGGCTCTCACATTTTACTATAAAATCCTATCATGTTCTTTTCGATACCTTAAAATAAGTTTTTCATAAAAGTGATGTTCCGTATTTTGGTAATTCGAGACAATCGTACCCTAACTTACTGGGTTTCGATTTTTCTCGTTCGACCTAAACAACGGAATATTCTCTCTTAAATCACAATGAGTCTTAAGAATGCTTATTCTGAGAGTACGAAGTGTGGTGCCCTAACTTACCGGGTGTAACATTTTGACACTCCGAAATAAGAGTTTTGCAAATAAAGGCAATGCTCAGAGTTTGAAAACTCGAGGAATTAATGACTTTGATTATGTGTTCATAAATGATTCAGAGTTCGGAGTCATAGGTGATAAAAGGCTCTGGTGTTTAACAATCAACTAAGCTCAACCAAAGCTTGGTAATCAGCTAGACGAGTAGAGTAAGCGATATCAAACATTAAGTGCATAATTTTAGATTCTTTGGACTCCAGCCGAGCTAAAGCTAATGTAAGGGAAAGCTATCTTATCAAATGGCTCGATACATTTGCCGAAGTATAATTTGGAATTGTTTTGGACTGTTCTGAGGAGCTTGGGTGATGTTGGCCTTTCATAACAAATATAAATTTCCCATAGTTTAAGTGCATTTGTCCTTTTGTTTCTGTAGCATGCGATCTGGGGAGAATCTGTGTTGATACATCGAAAACGGAAGTGAAGATGGAAGGGAGTGAATTCTAAGAAAACACACCAAAGCTATTGATTTGACGAAAAAAATAAAAAATATTGTATAATTATAATAGAAATAATCTGACTCGAAATCTGACCGAGGATCTAACCTTATATAATAAAATTCTACAAACATACCAGAAAAAAGAAAAAATGATCTTCTTCTTCTTTACGGTTGGACTAGTATTCTCTTTTCTCCATCTCCACATCCATTGATCCAAAAATCAACAATCAGCAATATGTTGGACTGTATATTTTGATTTATATTGTATTAAATAGTTCAAATGATTAATATAATTTGAAAGCATATTTTTAAATCTAAAAAGTATAAGGGCTAAATTCTTGAAAGTAAAAATAGAGAACTAAGTTTCAAATGTACGAAATAAGACATCCGAGTGTATTTTAACTTTCAATTTTTTACTTTATAATTTGATACAAATAAATAATCAATTCAATGCGAAACATGAATGGACTATACTAATTATTATAATAATTAATTTTTTTTAATGTCATTCGTGCAATTAAATAACAACAATAAAGGCTAATCTTTTTCACAACATGCCTACTTCCTCATTTAATAAATGATTTTAATTTTTATATAATTCTTCATTCAACATAATGTGTTCAAAGTTAATTATAGGGGTGAAACCAGAATTTTTTTTTTTTGGATTAGAATTAAATTATATATTATTACGATATTAAAAATATAAATTTGCCATTTTAATAGCCTATATCTTTATAATTTTTAAAGGATTAACCAAAATTTTATTATTTGAGGGTTAAAATATAATTTTACTATTACTAATTTAAAATTTTTTAATTATAAAAGGATTTAAATGATTTTTTTTTCATTTTAAGAGGGCTGACACTGGTAATTATAATATGAACCATATTGTAACATATTAATTGAGTGTTTATCTATCCAAAAAAATAATTTGGATTCAAATAATGTTTTGTTACCTATGGGGTTATACATTATTTTTCAATACTTGATTGTTTTTTTTTTGGTTTTGGGTAACATTTTCCCTATGTATTCATATAATTGCCTTGAAAGTAATGTGCATTATTGTAAAGAAAGTCGATGTATTTTAACTCGTTTTTTCTTACCCTTTTTTTGCTAATACAACACAACGTTTACATTGGGACCATAATTTCATGAAGAGAGGGAAAAGACTTTGCCATTCCCTAATATCCTTGTCTAAGCAAACGAGTTCATTTTTTTTTTTTCGCTCCGTAAAAGAGTACATAAGCATATAGTCAGGCAACACTGACAAATGCAACAAAGCTTTTACAATCAGATCATACCCAAACAGCTGGACACATCACCTAAACCAAAAACATCAAGAAACATTACTCAATACCAAAAAAACCTATAATAGTATCTGATCAAAACATATCAGCAGTAACAAACCTCCAGCAGCGTCTTCCTTTGCATACCTGTCACCGTGAGAACAAACCTTGAAAAACTCAAAATATTCATAGACCAAACTCACCACCAAGCCTTAAAGGTCTACTCATACCAGTAGAAGCTAAGGCATCAGCCATTTCATTTCCACCCTCCTCAGCAAAAGAAAATGTTAACTTTCCAGCACAGGCCCTCCTTCTATCAATTTCTGCAAAAACAGAATATTGCGACCAAGGTCTACTTGATTTCTCTAAGATCCAATTAAAAACCTCCCTCGACCCCATCTCAATAATTAGAGAGCATGAAGCCTTCCATCCTATGTCATTAAAAACATCCACAGCTATGATAATTGCTCCCAATTCAACAGACTCCGTATCACAAGCAACACTCGGACCCGAGAATAGAGCTCTAACAATACCTTCCTCATCTCTCATTACACCTCCAACGCCAGATTCACCCTCAAGAGCAGCACCACTTACATTAAATTTCAAGCATCCAAGTGGAGGAGAGCGCCAGCCAGCTGACACTGAATTAGATAATCCACATCTATACGGACATAACCACCATAATCTCTCTTGAAACCTGCACTCTTCAGCAGCAGCCTTGCCCATAGTAAAGCCCTCATTTTGGAATGGAAAATCAAAGTGTCCATTGTCAACACTTTATTATCAAATACAATCTCATTTCTTGCTAACCAAATCGACCAACAAGATGCAGCGATTGAAGTTAGCCACAAACTTTTACAAGAACCAATAATCTTTGCCTTGAAACATAGCAAATAAAATTCCTCAAAGTTGCTAACCGCTAACCAGTCGATGTCCCACCAGTTGAATATTCTCTTCCAGAATCCTGCAATAAAATTACAATTAAAAAATACATGATCCGCCCTCTCCAGTTCCCTATTGCACCACGGGCACACGTTCAAGCTGTCATGAATCTTCACCCCCCTTTTAATTAGAAAATCTTTCATAGGGACTCTATCAATGGCCAATAACCAAAGAAAATTCCGCACCCGTGGAGGAACTTTTAGCTTCCATATTTTATCGAAGACAAAGACTGGACCCTCCCCCTCACCCTCACTCAGAAGCTTGGATAATTGCTTTACTGAGAACTCGCCATCCTTTTCATGATCCCATAAAATCCTATCCTCCACCTCCGGAACCAGAACATCACAACTCACCCTATCGATAAGCTGGCTAAGGATCCCCATCTCCCTATCCAAAAGAGATCTGACGAAAATATCTTCCCAATTTACATTGCTAAAACCATAGTTTGACGAATAATCAAACACTGAAGCATATTTGAGTTTAGCTAAACGAAAAAGCCTAGGGAAATCCACTTTTAATGGGTCCTTACCGCACCATTTATCCTCCCAAAATAACGTAGTCTTTCCATTCCCAATCTTCCAACTAAAATTTTTATCCCCTACCCATCGTACCACTCTAGCATCCAACGAATTCTCAACAATTCCTCTCCACACCTTTGACATATCTTTTAAATTATTCGCACTGAATCTCCATCGGGCCATATTAGAACCATACTTTGCAGAAATCACTTTATACCACATCGCATTTTTATCTATCATAAAGAGCCATCTCCATTTTGCTAAGAGGGCTTTGTTTTTTGTCCTAAGATTAACCACTCCGGCTCCCCCTTTTTCTTTGGGGCAACATATCTGCTTCCAACTTACTTTCGCCATTTTTCGTTTTCCATCAACCCCACCCCACAGAAAATTTCTCCTAATTTTATCTATTCTTCTGATAACAGATTCCGGAGCCGGAAATAAAGACATGAAGTAAATTGGCAGATTTGATAATACTGAATTTATCAACACGATTCTAGCAGCCCACGACATCGATCGACATTTCCATCGAGACAGTTTCTTTCTAAAGCTCTCAATTACAACCTCCCAAGTAGCCGCCCTCCTCGGATCTGCTCCTAAGGGGATACCTAGATAATTCATAGGCAATTTCCCAATCTTACATTTACAAATAGTAGCCATACGATAAAGAAATTCCTCATCCACCTCAAACCCTACAATACAAGATTTTTTAAAATTTATACTCAAGCCCGAGAAGACCTCAAAGCACTGTAGAATCAATTTCATATTTTCCACCCCCTGTTCCTCTGCTTTTAAAAACAAAATAGTGTCGTCTGCAAACTGTAAATGAGTAATCATATAGCCCGGGATAACCCCATGAATACCCACTACTAATCCCAACGCCCCAGCCTTTTCCAATAACAAGTGAAGCACTTCCGTAATCAGAATAAACGGGAATGGGGATAAGGGATCACCTTGTCGCAATCCTCTGCCTAAATAAAATTCGTTCAAAGCTGAACCATTTACAAGAACAGCCGCTCTCGCCGTAGAAACACATTCCAACATCCATCCAGACCATTTGACTCCAAAACCCATCTTTTGTAGCACTAATTCTAGGAAATCCCATCGGACGCAATCGTACGCCTTAAAAAAATCGAGTTTAAGAATCAAATTTCCTTCATTACCCACCATTTTATCCATCGAGTGAATCACCTCATTAGCAATGAGTATGCCATCAAAAATCTGTCTTCCTCTAATAAACGCACATTGGGTCTCACTCACCAAATCGCCTATAACCGCCTTTAGCCTTTGAGACAGAACTTTAGCTACAATCTTATACAGTGAACTAACCAAACAAATTGGGCGAAAATCGGCAATCTCATTAGGATTATCCGTTTTTGGAATCAAAGCTATAAACGAACAATTGATAGGTTTTTCCAGTTTTCCAGTTCTATGAAAGTCTGACATCATTCTAAACACATCCTCTTTCACTATATTCCAGCATCTTCTGAAGGAGCACATATTAAAACCATCCGGTCCAGGAGCTTTGGACTCCTCACAACTCCAAATAGCATCACGAATTTCCTCTATTGAGAAAGGAACCTCCAGTTTTTCGGCTTCACTCTCCTTTAATCTCTTAAAGTCTAACTCCATTTTCATCCTCCAATTCCTCCCACTCCCCCGAAAATAATTTTTAAAAAAATCAAACACTTTCATTTTTAATTCCTTTGGATCATTACAACAAGACCTCCCTATTTTCATTCTGTAAATGGTCTTTCTTTTTGCTTTTATCTTTACAGCTCGATGAAAAAAGGCTGTGTTCGTATCTCCCTCTTTCAACCACATCATTCTTGATTTTTGTCTCCATATTGATTCCTTGAAAATTGCTTCAAATATCTCCACATTCAATCTTTTTAACTCCTCCATTTCGCCTTCGTTTAACACTCTCTGATCACTAATTCCATCCAGCATCTTAATCCTATCTTCGCACTCCACAATTTTGTTTTCCAATACATTGCGATAATCCCCGTTCCATTTCTTCAAAGCCCCCTTTGATTTCCTCAACTTCTTTGTTAATTGCCCGTTCAAACTCCCCATATTTGACCATTTTTCATCTAGCAAACTTGCACATTCCTTATTCCTCAGCCACCCGTTTATGAATTTAAAAGGCCTAGGGCCCAATCTATTTCGGCGTCAGCTAATAGAACTGGGACATGATCAGAAACTGATCTTTTTAAACCCAGCTGCTGAAGATCCTTAATCTTAATCAACCAATGTTCTTCCACCAAGAATCTGTCAAGTCTGCTTTTTTTATTATCAGGACCATACCTGTTGGAACATTGGCAGCAACAAAACACAAAATAAACAACAAATTTGCTCAAGAAGATCAAGTGAAACCAAGAGCAAAAATGAGCACAAACTTGAGCTAAAGTTGAAGGAAAAATCAGCAACAAAAGAAGGAAACAGAGAACAATGAACAATGAACCAAATGCAAGAAACAAAGAACAAATTACTTGCTCACAAATGTGAAGCAAGGAAGCAATCGGCTTCAGCAAAGAAAACTGATTTTCTTACTGATATGCTTACTCATTCAATAAAGAAACAATACATTTATAGAGAAAACACATTACCAAATACTACCTACTACCACTAAGTAGCCTAGGGACTTGATAAACATAACTTGCACACATCAATAAGCTGAATTATCGGCTCTATCAGCACCTAAACCCATCAAAACATCAACAACTAAGTTCATTTTCAACCAAACTAAACTAAATTGCAACTACAACAGACAACCTGTTGCTGCAGCATGCAGCATGCATACAAGCCGTATGCACTCAACAAAAACAAGACAGCAGCATGGATGGCCAATTTCCAACACTCCTCCTTGGACTACATGCTGCAAATATCATTCATTCATCAAGTTTTTGAACTTGGCAGTCCTTAGATGCTTTCTTTCAAGCTGACCCTGCACAAGTTATCTTCAACCTTGGCCTCATTATCAACAGAATCTCACTCACACACTTGACTATTCCAGTCTTCTGTGCCTAAATATTCGTTGATCAAATGGAGTCTTCTCCTCCTTCATAGCCTCGGTTGACAACACATCTTGCCTAGCTTGTTAATTTGTTCATTACTGTCCTGTTTCTTCTTACACAAGCAGCTTGCAAGTATAGTTTGATTGCCTTCAATCTACAGCTTGCACCCTCTCGAGCTTGCATTTAGACCGTCCGCCACACTTTGGCTTGCACCCACTCGGCTTGCATTTAGACGGGCTCTCACTTTGACAGGCTCGCACTTGGTTTACCGTCTTCAACAGGCTTGCAACTTTACAACTTGCATTGAACTTCACCTTTGACAGACTTGCTCTTCACATACTGTCTTCCTTGAAACTCCTCCTTCAGCTTATCCTAAGCTTGTTTGAGAGTCTCACAGGGGTGAGTTGCTGCTGTCTTCTCCTCCTTCAACTTATAGTCTCAAAAATGTGAGTTGCTGCTACCTTAACAAATAGCCCTCAAAGATGTTAGACTTTGGCAGCTTCTTTCTTAACAAGTAGCAGAAGCAAAGACAAGCCTTCAAAGATGACAGGCTTCAACGGCTCCTTGCCATTCTAGCAGTAGAAGCAAAAATTCCAAAGGCCCTTTAAGATCATAAAAGCTCTGGATACCATTTGTTGGAACATTGGCAGCAACAAAACACAAAATAAACAACAAATTTGCTCAAGAAGATCAAGTGAAACCAAGAGCAAAAATGAGCACAAACTTGAGCTAAAGTTGAAGGAAAAATCAGCAACAAAAGAAGGAAACAGAGAACAATGAACAATGAACCAAATGCAAGAAACAAAGAACAAATTACTTGCTCACAAATGTGAAGCAAGGAAGCAATCGGCTTCAGCAAAGAAAACTGATTTTCTTACTGATATGCTTACTCATTCAATAAAGAAACAATACATTTATAGAGAAAACACATTACCAAATACTACCTACTACCACTAAGTAGCCTAGGGACTTGATAAACATAACTTGCACACATCAATAAGCTGAATTATCGGCTCTATCAGCACCTAAACCCATCAAAACATCAACAACTAAGTTCATTTTCAACCAAACTAAACTAAATTGCAACTACAACAGACAACCTGTTGCTGCAGCATGCAGCATGCATACAAGCCGTATGCACTCAACAAAAACAAGACAGCAGCATGGATGGCCAATTTCCAACAATACCAAGTAAACTTCTTTCCCACCAATGGCAAATCAATAAGCTTACAATTTTGAATAAAATTATCAAATTCCTTAGACCCCTTCGCTGAACCCACACATCTGCTCCTTTCACTTCTACTTCTCACCACGTTAAAATCTCCTCCCATAATCCAAGGACTTGCAAATTGAAATCTCAATTCCATTAATACTCCCCATAAAACTTTCTGCTCAGACGCTAAGTTAGGAGCATAAATATTAATTAATACCACTTCTAAATCCTCCTTAATCCATCTACCTTCAATCACTAACACTCTGCCATCACTCCATTCTTTTGAAAATAAAAATTCATAGTCAACAACCCACCCGATCTACCTTCAGCTGCCACAAACCTAAACTCACAATTATCATCCCCCCATAATTTTCTTACAACATCTATATTAATCAACTCAAGTTTAGTTTCCTGTAAAAAGCAAACATTTGCTCTAGCAAGTCTAAGCCCGACCCATCTTAATAGTAATAAAAAAGATAAAAATATTAATATACAATAATCAGGATGAATAATTTTTGTATAATCGTTATTGATGGGAATATATGTTAAATAAAATATAGATTAGCTATTAAATGTAAAATGGCAAAAGAATAAATTATAAAGTGTGCACATAAGGTTGATTTTGTAAAACTAAAAATTACCATTTTTTTTTACATATTTGTCAACTATTATACAGTTTTATAATTAAAAAAAAATGTAGTAAATTTGATATTTAAAGTTATAAATTAAATTGGTAATATATAGGTGTTTTTTTTAATTTGTGTTTTTAGAGAATTGAAGGAATAAATTTTTAATATTAACCATAAATTTGTAAACAATATCTTCAAAATTTAAATTTATAATAGTGAAATAATATCAAACATGCAATGAATTACATTTATTTTATTTTTTGATTTTTTATTAAATGTAGTCAACATTATATTCGAAAATCAATATTACATATTGAGAATTAATTATTATGGAGCGTGGAATGAAAACCATTTAGTTTTTTTTTTTTTTAGTTTTTCTTGAACTAATAAAAATAAATGATATTTTAATTTAATAGAAGTAAATTAATTAATATATTTAATTTAAAAAATGTTCAAGGTGTAATTACTGTATGAATAATTAAATTTAAAATTTATTAAAGATATTTATACATGTCTTTTTTTTATAATTATTAATGACATACATATAAATTAATAAATAGCGTCGTCTCTTAAAGATGATATTTACAATGACAAAGTCAGAAATTTTTTTGAGGGGTTAGAATTTAATTGTATATTGTTACAATAATAAAAATACAATTTCACCATCTTAATTGTCTATATCTTTATAATATTTAAATTGTAAAATTAAAATTTTTTCATTTTGAAGATGAGTAAAATACAATTTTATTATTACTAATTTAAATTTTTATAAATTATAAAAAATTTAAATAAAAAATTTCTATTTTAGAAAGACGTGAGCTAACACCGGATATTTAAGCCTTGAAAACATCCTTCCTTATTTCATGTATTTTTCTACTTTGGTTGTGGTTTGCTTTCTTTGATTCTAGCCACTCCTTGAAACACTTCATCTAAATATCTATATAGAGATATTATGTGAGGAATAATTGGTTGAAGAAAGGGAAAACAGAAATAATAATAAAAAAATAAATTAGTTTGGAAAATGACCTTACTTGAAAATACACATGCAATTGGATCAACCCATTCACACAACCGTCAAGAGGAGAAAAAGAAATTCCTTCTTTATTTAATACATGGATACCTAATAATTCATTTATTTAATAATTTATTTTGTTTCTCAAAAAAAAATTTTGTTCATGAATTATATATATTTATTGCTAACATTTCCCTGAAAAACAAATGCCTGAAATTGAAAAATTGAGATGGGGTCCAGCTCCAACCCCGCCATAAGCACGTCCAAATCTTTGGGACCGTCGGGTTGTCATTTCTGAGCTGTTTCCTCGAAATGCAATCAAACCTTCCCTTCTTACTTTTAAACTAGATGAAGTCGTCTTTCTCAAATTATTGCTTTCTCGCTTTGCTCTGTTAAGAAAAGACTGAAGGGGGAAAATTATCGGTTATTGCTCATAGCCAAAAGGTACGCCATCTGCTTTTCTTTTCCCTGATTTGCTCTGACTCTTTTGAAATACTTATCGGTATAAATAAGCTTAGGCAGGCAGTTTTAACCATGAAAATGGACTTCCTTTACGCTTTAAACCTCTACAAAATTTACGCCTTTTACTTTAAGCCATGAAAATAGAATTTCTAGCCTTAATTTGATCTTACTTTCTAAAATTACATAAAATCCAGAAAAAAAAAAAGAACATAATCTGAGTAAAAACCTTAAAAAGGGAGAAGAAGGGGGTGAGTATAAGGAAAGCTGCATAAGCACTTGATAAATGAAAAGTATATATGGTTGGAAAGGTGGTTTGATAGGCCACTAATATTATTTCAAATATCATTTAAAAAGACAAATTAAATCTACTTTAAGCACTAAATAGTATACTTGGTTTCTACTAAAAAAACAGATTAACAAAATATTTGTTTGAAGAGGTTGCATCTTTCTATTGAAAGAGTAAACTATATATGTATTTTTTAAAAATTCAAACTTTATTATTTTCTATCTTTTAAAAATGATTTTTATTTATTTTTACTTATTTACTTTTATTTTTAATTTTTTTTGGATATTAAAAACATCATAATTTTTTTAAAAAAATTAAGTTTTAGTGAAAATATCTAAAATGTTTTAATCTTCTTTTTTTTTACGCTTTTAAATAGTAAAAATTAAAAGGTCGTTTTTCTTTTTTATAATTGCCATGTCAATAATGCTAATGGTAAATACTTTTGTGATAGAACTTTTATTCCAAAATCATTAAAATATAGTTTATTTGTCGATATACTAAATAATCACCATAACTTATTATTTAATCAAAAGATAAGAAATAGGTATAATTTTGAATTATTAAAAATAGTTTTTTTAAATAATTTAATGGTCAAAGTAAATTTAAATTTCAAATAACTAGAAAGATTTAAATTTTAAATAATAATTAGAAAAATATTTTTTAAAAATATTATGCAAATGGGTTTTTTTTTAATTATAAGATAATTCAATTTTAAAATCTATTTAAAATAAAAATTTATAAATAATAAATTTAAAATAAAATAAATAAAGGAAAAATATTATCTTTTCATAATTTTAACATTTTTAAAATTAGAAAAAATGAAATATATGTTTTACTTCAAATTTTTAATAAATAAAATAAACTAAGATATATTATCCTAAAATATTATTTTAATAAAATTTAAAATTATTTATTAATACATTTATTTAAAAATAGATTTACATGTGATTACAATAAGCTTTTAAAAATAATTTAGTTTTATATTTTAATTTTATTTAAAATATATTTTTTTGTAAAACTTAATTTAGTATGACTTTAAAATCATAAATATTAAAATATACATTAAGATGACGAACAAGAAGAACAAACCTTTACACATGAATGAATGAATGAAAAATATAAAAACTTAAAATCTAATTAAAAAAATTTAAACAAACATTATAAACCATTTATATATAGATTGAATAACTAGACAAACTATATTATTTATATATTGATTTAAAAATTTAAAAAAAAATGATCAGTTATACTTGTTTTGATTTCGTCTCTGTTGTCGCTGTGGTTATCCAGTTTACTTGTTGTTTGCTCTCCCAATGGAGTTTGTTATTGCTATCGTTGGCTCTATTGTCGCTAAAGCTGTAGAGCTTACGATCTCTCCTATAAAAAACCACGTCAAATACCTTTCCAATCATCAGCAAAATGTTGAGACCCTCAAGAACCGAGCTGAGAGGCTGAAAGATGCAAGGGTCGGAGTGCAGCATTCTGTTGATGCAGCTAAACGAAACGGTGAAGAGATCGAAGGTGATGTTGACAAATGGCTGTCTGCAGTCGACAAAAAGATCCCTGAACTAGCAGAGAAAGTGATGGAAGATGAAGAAAAAGCAAAGAAAAAGTGTTTCATTGGTTTGTGTCCTAATTTTTGGACTCGTTACAAGCTTAGCCTGAAAGCTGAAGAGGAGGCAAAGGCTGTTGCCGAGCTAATTGAACATGGCAATTTTGAAAGGGTTTCCTATCGTGCAGCTCCTCAAGGTATCGTAGTTGCACCAGTTAAGGGTTACGAGGAATTCGAGTCAAGAAGGTCGATTTTGAATGGAATAATGGAGGCCCTAAAAGATGATAGCGTCAGCGTTGTTGGGGTGCATGGTATGGGTGGGATTGGAAAAACAACGCTGGTCAAAGAAATCGCTAGAATGGTCAAGGGCAAGTTGTTTGATTCGGTTGTCATAGCAACCGTAACTCAAGCCATTGATATTGAGAAAATTCAGAACAGAATTGCAGAGTTATTGGGCTTGAAATTTGAGGAACAGAGTACCGATGTAAAGGCCCTTCGACTACGAGAAAGATTGAAGAAAGAGGGGAGGGTTCTGGTTGTCTTGGATGACATTTGGGGGAAGGTTGATATTGAGGACGTAGGGATTCCTTTGGGAGATGAACACAAGGGCTGCAAATTACTATTAACTTCTAGAGAGCTCAATGTTTTATCAAATGGGATGGATGCTCAGAAAAATTTTCCCATTGGGTTTTTAAATGAAAAGGAAGCCTGGGACCTGTTCAAGAAGAAGGCTGGTGATTGTGTTGAAAGTTGCGATTTGAAGCCTACAGCTATGGAGGTAGCCAAAAAATGTGCAGGACTGCCGATAGCCATTGCGACAGTTGCAGGGGCTTTGAGAAACAGAAGGTTGTTTGAATGGAAGAATGCTTTACGAGAACTAGAGAGGCCTTCGTCAAGCAAATTCACGGGGATAGCTGCGGCACATTCGGCTATAGAGTGGAGTTTTAATTATTTAGAAAGCGAGGAAGTTAAGCTGACGTTCTTGCTTTGCAGTGTAATAGGCCATAATGGTTTCGTTGAGGACTTGGTAAGATATACTCTAGGTTTGGGTTTATTTGATGGTGTCTACACTATGGAAGAAGCTAGAAATAAAGTATTGACGGTTGTGGCTAATCTCAAAGCGTCTGCCTTGTTGCTTGATAGTTATAATGATAAGCGCTTTGATATCCATGATGTTGTTTGGGTTGCTGCTTTAGCTATTGCATCGAAGGACTACCGTATGCTTGTTTTGAGAGATAATGATTCGAAGGAGTGGTCCGATAAGTTGAAAATGAAGAGCTGGAGTGTGATCAGCTTACGTTGTCCTCAGATTATAGCTAACCTTCCTAAGGAGATGGAGTGTTCAGGACTTTCCTTTTTCCATATGGCCTATGATGGCGCGGTTAAAATTTCTCCCAATTTCTTCAAACAAACCGAAGGCATCAAAGCCTTAGATTTGGTCGGAATGCAGTTTCCATCCCTACCTGAATCAATCATTCACCTCACAGACCTTCGCATGTTGTGTCTAAAAAAATGTGCAGTTGATGACATAACCATCCTTGGAGAGCTAAAGAGTTTAGAAGTACTCAACCTTTCTCACTTAGGTATCAAAGAACTACCTAAGGAGATGGCACAATTGACTCAATTAAGGTTGTTAGATTTGAGTTGGTGTGGAGAACTCAAAATCATCCCACCGAATGTCTTATCAAGTTTGTCTAAATTAGAAGAATTATATATGGGTGAAAGCATTGTTGAATGGGAAAAGGGAGGAGTGGTTGAAAATGAAAGGAAAAATGCAAGCCTTGATGAATTAAACAATTTGTCTTGTCTAACTACTTTATATGTTTGTATTCTTGATGTCCAAATGATACCAAAGCACCGGTTTGTTGAAACATTGGACAGATTCAGGATTTTCGTAGGTAATTATGGAAATTATAATTGTTGCCATAATTATGAATCTCTGAAAGCATTGAAGCTCATGTTTTATACAAACATTGATTTCGACAATAGGATGAAAATGTTATTGATAAAGACAGAAGATTTGTGCCTTGAGGGACTTGAAGAGGTCAAGAATGTACTTTTGGAGTTAAATAATGGGAAAGATCTTCCATATTTAAAGAGACTTCATGTCAAAAATGGTATGCATGTCCAATATATTAAAACGAACAAAATTGGATTTTCTGAATTATGCTTCATCAGACTTGAAAATTTACCGCAACTCGTTAGCTTTTGCTCTCCAGACGAAAGGTGTTCCACTAAGCACTTGCTACTTTTCAATAAACAGGTATTTGTTTCGCTTTATTCATATTTTCTTATACAACTTTTATTTATATGCCCATTAATACTTCTAATAATAGAAATAAATAATATTGTGTAATGGTTTTTCCAGAGCTCAAAAATAAATTTCAAATCCAAAACTCCCCAACGGATTGAAAGTACAGAAGCAATTCAATACTCAAAATTTATACCCAACAATTTTTTTTTAATTCTGAAAATGAAATGTGAGCCCACAAATCGAACTAAAATTATCTTTAAAATCGAAAATCATATTTTCAAATTATGTTACATACTATCTTTCCCTATCGAAAAAGAATTGTGTGTAAATATGTGCAATTTGTTTTCCCTCACTTGGAAAGCTTGTAATTGTGTTCCATTAATGCCAAAATAATATGGTACAACCAGACATGTCATTGGATTACGAATTTGAGGAGCTTGATCATCAAAGGATGCGGCAAGTTGGAGCATCTGTTATCACCCTCTCTCGCTGGAAGTCTGGTGCAGCTCCAATGCTTTAAGATAGAGGATTGCGAGGCCTTAAGAGACATAATACTTGCAGAGGAAATTGAAGAAGAAAGGAAAGATGTGATTTGTTTCCATCGATTAAACTCCCTGTATATAGAAGGTCTTTCAAACCTCATCTTCTTCAGCTCAGGAAACCACAATATCGAGTTCCCATTGTTGAAACAGCTAACAATTCAGCGTTGCCCCAAGTTAATAGGATTCATTAGTCAGAGTAGTAATCAGTCCGGCATGCACGCTCTCTTCAGTGAGAAGGTGATTTATTTCATTAGTCTTACACTCTTACATAAAAATATTGATTTGTCCTTGATTTTTTTTTTTTCTACCTTCATTGTTTGAGCTAACCTTATTATGGTTATGGATTATATATATATACGAATAGGTTGCAGTTCCTAGCTTGGAAGACATGAATATCTCTGGGTTGAGTAATTTGAAGATGATATTTTATACTGACCTAGCACCAGGTTCCTTTCAAAATCTACGAAAAATAAGCCTGCGGTGGTGTGGGAGCGTGAAAAATCTATTTCCAGTTTCAATAGCCAAAGATCTTCCACAACTTGAAGAAATACGCATCATAGATTGTGGAGTGGAAGATATTGTATCGAAAGGGGAAGGAGTGGACATAATACTTGCAGAGGAAATTGAAGAAGAAAGGAAAGATGTGATTTGTTTCCATCGATTAAACTCCCTGTATATAGAAGGTCTTTCAAACCTCATCTTCTTCAGCTCAGGAAACCAGAATATCGAGTTCCCATTGTTGAAACAGCTAAAGATTCGGCGTTGCCCCAAGTTAATAGGATTCATTAGTCAGAGTAGTAATCAGTCCGCCATGCACGCTCTCTTCAGTGAGAAGGTGATTTATTTCATTAGTCTTACACTCTTACATAAAAATATTGATTTGTCCTTGATTTTTTTTTTTCTACCTTCATTGTTTGAGCTAACCTTATTATGGTTATGGATTATATATATATACGAATAGGTTGCAGTTCCTAGCTTGGAAGACATGAATATCTCTGGGTTGAGTAATTTGAAGATGATATTTTATAATGACCTACCACCAGATTCCTTTCAAAAGCTACGAAAAATTAGTCTGTGGTCGTGTGGGAGCCTGAAAAATCTATTTCCAGTGTCAATAGCCAAAGATCTTCCACAACTTGAAGATTTATGCATCACTAATTGTGGAGTGGAGGAGATTGTATCGAAAGGGGAAGGAGTGGAGGAGCAGCCTGTGAGGTTTGAGTTTCCGCAAGTGTCTTCCCTTGAGGTTACATCCCTAAAAAACCTCAAATGTTTCTATGAAGGGCAACATACAATAGTCTGGCCCATGTTGAAAACATTGAGAACAGATAGTTCTGCTTTGCTAAAGATAGTGGCATCGGAACATCTTAGATTAATCCAAGGAAATGAGCAGGCAGTTTTGTTGGTTGAAGAGGTATGTATATCATTACAACTATATTTCTTTTCATGATTTAAACCATTGCCACAAGCATCTCAAGTTGAAATATGCCACGATAATGCATTCCTAATTATTACATTTTGTTTTATTTGAAAAAAAATTTCGTACTTTTTAATTTTTAATATATATATTTTAAATTTTTTGTTACATTTATAATTATTTTTTCAATTTTTAAAAGCAACACTGAATAAACATAATAGGTAAATATTGAGTGTTAATCTTGACTTTTTAGAACGTAATTCAATTTGATAAAATGTATAAATGTTAAGGGTAAAATTTATTATTATGCAAAAAAAAAAAAATGCTACTTTAGCATTCCGTTAGGGACTTTGCAGCATAGCAATTAAAATATTCAATTTCTCTAACAACTGTGATTAAATTGAAATTTTATTTGTTTTTAAATGACCAAAATGGAAATATTTTATTACTTAAGTGATATTGAAGTAATTTACCCTGCATTTAAGTAGTGAACTGTAGGGGTGTGCAAAATTCGGGTAAAACCGAAAAAATTTGGTTAACCGACCGAATTCGGTTAATCGGTCGGTTAACCGAATTAATTCGGTCGGGGGTCGGTTAATAATTTTTTGAGTTTTCGGTTAACGGTTAATTCGGTTCAAAACCGGTCGGTTAACCGAAAAAATTAATAAATAAAATTATAATATATAAATAGCCCACTATTCACTCAAACCCAATCTAACATAAACCCAAATACTCAATCTAATATATATTAATCCAAGTACCCAACCCAACCCAACCCAATTTCCCAACTCAATCATAAAAATTACAAATAATTTCATAAATAAAAATAAAAATCTAAAACTAAAAATAAAAATAAAAAACATATAATTTTATACAAATAATTCGGTTAATTCGGTTAATTCGGCTAATTCGGTTAATTCGATTAATTCGGTTAATTTTATACTTATTTTAACCAAAAATTAAAAAAATATAATTTTCGGTTAATTCGGTTAACCGACCTAATTAACCGACAAAATTTGGGGTCGGTTAATTTTTTGGAAAAAAATTCTGTTCGGTTAACGGTTAAAAATTTTGAAGGGTCGGTTAATTCGGTTAATGATATTTCGGTCGGTTAACCGAATGAACACCCCTAGTGAACTGAAACTAAATAGAACCTTTAATTAGCTAATAAAAAATCGCCATTCAATAAAAAGTCAAAATTTTAAAAGTTAATTACACTAGACATCTCAAACTATGACTTTCATTTTAAATTAGTTCCAAATTATAAAATATTCTAATTACATCCTTAAATTATTGATGTTATATCAATTAGGTCTTCCTATTGTTAAAATCGTTAATTTAACCATCAAATTAGATCAGTGTAATATTTTAAAACCTTAGTGGTTTAACTACACTGTTCTGCATATATTTTTTATCATAGAAAAATATATATATAACCATGGTTGTTTATCTATTTTAATTTAGATTTGCTACTCTTCTTTCGGCTTTCATGTCGTGCAATTTTTATCAGTTTTTATTCTCAAGGTATTGTGTTTTCTCAAAACAAAAAATTCATCTATTCTGAATTCCTTTGATTTAATATTGATTTTGTTGGGATTTAATTATCAAAATCAAACACCAAAATTGTAGTTTTTTTTGTTTATTTGTTTTTTTAAAGCATATACATCAACATTAAGCCTAACTTGTATATGTTTAATTTGTTTCCAAGGTCATTCCCAAATTAGAGGAACTTAAGTTACAAAATTTTGGTGAGATGGACCAATTTCCACCAGACTTGTTTCGACATATTAAAGTTCTTGCAGTGAGTGATGGCTCTGGATTTTCTTTATTTCCTTTCGTCCGAATATTCTACAATCTAGATAGTTTGGAGCTTTTTGATTTTGATTTCAAACATGTAGTCCATTGTAAAGGAGACGCTGGGACTCTCCCACCAATTAGAAATCTGAAATTGGTTTCTGCCGAAAATCTTAAGCATATTTGGAGGAAAGATTCGGAGCTTGACCATATTCTTTCTAATCTTCAAAAACTCACAGTTTGGCATTGTGATGATTTGATAAATATTACAGCTTCCTCCTCATCTTTACAAAATCTCACAACTTTGAATGTGTCATATTGTCAAATGATGACAAAGTTAGTTACACCCTCAGTACTTAAGAGTCTTGTGCAATTAACGACAATAAAGGTAGAAGACTGCACTAAAATGACAGAAATAGTGGGAAATGAGGGAGACTGTCATCAGACAATAGTTTGTAAATTGAAATGTTTACAACTATGCAAATTGGAGAGCCTCACAAGCTTTTGTCCAGGGTATTACAACTTCGAGTTTCCTTGTTTGGAAGAATTAGTTGTGGAAGATTGTCCTAGGTTAAAGATCTTTTCTGAGGGAGATTTAAGCACTCCACAATTACAGCGAATAAAAAAATCGCGTTACCATGAGATATGGGGTTGGAGTTGGACAAGTGACCTTAATACCGCCATACAACAGCTCTACACAAAAGAGGTACAAAGTTAAAAAGTTCATAATGCTAGCTAGATTCCTCCTGTCCTAATACAATTAATTTTATTACTACTTCAATAACCATTGAAGAGTGTTAATCGTTATTTTGTTATTGTTTGCATTTTCTATTTATGATTGCTATCTAGTGGATAATATCAGATTATTTTCTTAGGGTGGACGCCATAACCGATATGGTAATTTCAACATCTCTGACACATTTCCGGAGTCGATAGAAATATGGACTAGGAACCCTCAAGAAATGTTGGGCTTCAAAAACTTTACCAACATGCAGTTTTATAAATGTAGCAGCTTGAAGTACATATTTACTCTGCCTATGCTTTTGAGCCTCAATCTACTACAAAGGATAGAAGTGAAAGAATGCAGTTCAATGGAACAAGTCGTTAGGGAGGAGGAGGAAGCAATGACACATAAATTTACCTTTCTTTCGCTACGCTACATAACAATTGAGTCGTGTTCCAACTTGGAAAATTTCCATTTGGGAAGTCAAGCTCTTGAATTTCCATGTTTGAGTAACATCACAATAAAAGAGTGTCCAAAAATGACTGCATTTTCTTCCTCAGTTTCAAAAGAGAGTGGTGATGCAAGTGAAAACGTGGTTGGCGAAGGAAGCATCAATGATAACAATGTAGCTTTTTTCAGCAATAAGGTAAGTTTGGTATTCAATATTTATCTGTACAATTTATTTCAAATTTTCTTTTTATTTGATCAACATGAGTGTGTCTGGTCTATATATACATACTAGTATTAATGTCATGTGCTACACGTCGTCAAAATTTAATATAATAAAATCCATAAAATATTAATAAATAAGATAATATTTAAAAAAAATTGGAGTTTAAAGAATAAATAAATATATAAAATAAGAATTGAAGTAAAAACTTAAAGTGAAATACTAATAAACAATAAGAATTTAAGAGAAGTTTTAAATTAAATACTAATAGACAATAAATAATAAAAATAATAATATTCCTTTATTTTAATTTGTGGGTGTATAAGAAGGAGATAATTGTGGAAGACCTTCACAAAGGTCATTTGAGATCAAAGGAGAAGAAGCAAGAAAACAAAAGGTGAGGAGTTTAAAAGAAGAAAGAACCAAATATATAAAGGAGAATTGAAGTGAGAGAGTGTGGATGGGTTTTATTTAAAGATTTAATGTTTTTTTTTTTAATTTGATAGGTAAGAAAATTTCATATATAGAAAAAATCATTAAAGAATAAAAAAGTTCAATATAATTATTTAAAGTTACTTGTCGGTTTTTTTATAAAAGTAAGTCAATTTTTTATTAATTATGAAAATGATTCAATTTAAAAATTATGTGCATAAATGACTGGATTTTTATCGTGTTTGTCGGTGCCGCCAGACACAATGGCGGCATCGACCCGCCATCATCGACCAAGGATTGTATTTTATTTTAAAAAAATAACAATTTTTTAGTAGCATTGTCAGAAAAATTGGCAGTATCAAACTGAAATGTGATTATATAAAACGTTTATGGACATGATGAAGTAATTACTCTTTTTTAATTAGCGAAAAAAGGGATGTTGCCCGTTGGTATGACAGCACCAAATTAAATGCTTTTCATTTTTTGGTCTATTTGAGTGTTAAGTTTGTCCCTTTTTTAAATTAAATTTAAATAACCCTTAAGAAATATAAGAATAACAAAAATAAACCATTCTCATTTTAAAAAAATAAACTTAAAATTTTATATAAAATTCTTATTTAAATTACCCAAATATAGCCCTCACAAAATTTCCTCAAGTTTATCTAAGTTCAAACATTTTCAATTCATTCCCTAGCATATTTAAACTTAGATAAACTTGAGGAAAATTTTTGAAGAATATATTTGGATAATTTGAATAAGAATTTTATATAATTTTTTAAGTATTTTTTCAAAAAAAATAAAAAATGAGAAGGTTTTAAATTTGTTATTCTTATATTTTTTAAGTGCTATTTAATTCTAATTTCAAAAGAGGACAAACCTAACATGTAATTAAACCAAAAGTTGAAAAACATTTAATTTGGTGCAGATGCCAGCTGGACCCCTTTTTCAACCAATCTAAAAATGTTAATCGCTTCAATAGGTCCCTGGACGTTTTATATAATCACACTCAGTCCGGTGCCGTCAATTTATTAGGCGACGCCACTATAATTTTTTTTAAAAAGTAATCATTGGCCGATGATGGGGGGCTGGTGCCGCCAGATGTGCATTATAGAAATCAGGTCATTTATGTACATGACTTTTAAGTTGGATCATTTTCTTAATTAACCAAAAAAATTTGGTTACTTTTAACTGTCTAGTTGATGTGTGAATATTAACTTTTTAAGTGATCAGTTTATAAATCTTCATACTCGTCTACTCTTTTTAATTGTCTTTCTAAGTAAAGAAGGAAGAGTGATACTATCTTATAATGATATTTATGTCAACAGGTTGTCATTCCTTGTTTGAAGCGTCTGGATTTGTCCTCCATTAACATTCATAAGATATGGCACCACTCATCCTCCCCATCTATCGGATACCTAAGGTCCTTGCACGTGACGAGTTGTCACAATTTGAAATACCTGCTCCCGTCTTTCTTAGTAAAAGATCCTGTGCAACTCGAATGGCTTCTAATTTCGGACTGTAATATGATGGAACAAGTAATATACACGGATGGATTGGTTGCGGAACATCAAGGGAGGAATCAGATGTTTTTCTCTAATCTACGGTCGCTGCATCTAAGAGACCTTCCCAAACTCACAAGTTTGTGCTTTGAAAATTACTTTGAATTCCACTATTTGGCATATTTATCACTAAAAAATTGTCCATTGCTAAAAACAATCATCTCTAATTGTATACCCGGAGATGAACCTCAAATTGGCCAACATGTTCAGGCAAGTAACTTGGAGGTTCATAGCTCATCTCTCCTCAATGAGAAGGTAAGTTCTTCAAGGATCCTCCTTTTAATTTATGTTGCTTCGATTGATTTTATTCATTTGAAGTTCTTTCTTTTTCATACATATTTCAGTTATTAACCTAATGAAATGATTTATTAGGTTGTTTTCCCTAGTTTGAAGACGTTGCGGATTAAGGATTGTGATTCGTTAGAAGAAATTATTGAGCTGCAAGGAGTCATTGCTGATGAGTCACAGTCAACATCAGTTGCTCAATCTATTATGGCTGAAACAGAGACGACCAAGTTTGTATTTCCCAAACTAACAAACCTCGAATTGGATAAGGTGCCGAGATTGAAAAGTTTCTACTCTAGGATGCATACCACCCAGTGGCCTTCATTGAAACAAATGGACATTATTGAATGCCCCAAAGTACATATATTTACTCCACAATGTCCTGAGAGTCAGGTTGAAATCTCAAACCAACAACCCTTGTTTTGCGTCAATGAGGTGAGCTCACGAACAGTTTCATACTCTATGTTCATTACTTGAGATTACCTATAAAATGCCTTTTGAAATAACTAATATTCTCACCTTCCTTTTAAATTTATGAGAAAGAAAATGGAAATTACATTCATTTTGTAGTCTAGTTCTTACTAATTGAAAACTCTTTGATCGATGTTTAATATATTCGTTGCCATCCAGGACACTTTCCCTGTATTAGAAGAACTAACACTGAAGACGAATGATATAGTGAAGGGGATATGTGATGGACAACTGTTGGAACAATGGCAGCAACTTAAGCAAAATCAGAACAAAGTCAAGAACCAAAGATGGAAGAAAAAGAACTTGATTTAAAGTGTTGTAACCGGATTGTAATTTTCATTGAATGAAAATCAAATATATGAGTAGGTTACATGAAATTGGACAGTTACCTAACAATGCAACTGCTCCCACCAATACATCACTAATACAAGTTACATTTCAAAATAAAGCTAGGCGATATATCACCATTACATCAAGTACAAATCAAAACTAATCCTATTGACTTTGATTACAAGTTACACATTAACTAAACAAGTTACATTTAAACAAAAGAAACAAAATGAACCAAACTAGCTTCTTCACTCGGTTCTGCTTCAATGCTGGTCTGCTTGGACAGCTGCTGGTCACATGTTGCATTGCAGGCCAATGCTCAACACTCCTCCTTGGGTGTATGCAACATACACCAATTTTCCTTCTTAAGTCTTCAAATCTTGTTACACCAAACGGTTTGGTTAAAATGTCACCAATTGTTCTTGTGAGTTGCAATGAATAAAGTGATTTCTCGGATTGCTCGACCTCTCGAACAAAATGTAACTTGATTTTAAAGTGCTTAGTCTTGCCATGAAAGACTGGATTTTTAGCTATGGCAATGCTGATTGATTATCAACCATAATTTGAGTAGCTTCACTTTGTTCTTCATTCAAGTCGGACAATAACTTACGAGCCAAATGGCTTGATTTACTTCTTCTCTTCTTTGCTGCAATATACTCTGCCTTGGTGTGGATTGAGCAACGGTTTGTTGCTTCTTTGAACTCAAACAAAATACCCCGAGCCAAGTGTGAAAAAAGTAACCAGAGGTGCTCTTCATGTCATCAATGAGCCAGCCTGATCCAGCCATCGTCTCGAGTAACCAATTAGCTTAAGCTCTTTCTCCTTTTTAAACATAACTCCATGGTTCAATGTTCCTTTGACATATCGAGGATTCTCTAGTTTGCTTTAAAGTGAGTCACGTAACAGGTGCATAAACCTTGACAAGAGACTGACACCAAACATGATATCAGGCCTGGTTGCAGTTAAATAAAGCAGACAACCAACTAGGCTTCGATATTCCTTTTCATCAACTCTTTCTACACTTTCACTTCTAGATAGTTTCTCCCTTGTGCCATTTGGTGTATTAAGCGGTTTGCAATTTGCCATGCAAAATTTACTTAGAATCTTTAATGCAAAGATATGTTGGCTGATAAAAATACCTTGATCAGATTGATTTACTTCCATGCCAAGGAAGTATGTCATGACTCCCAAATCTGTCATCTCAAACACTTTCAGCATTTGCTCTTTAAATTCATTGATCAGTTCCTCTTTGCTTCCAGTCACAAGTAGATCATCTACATAGAGTGACACAATCAATAAGGTTTCACCTTTTAATCTCTTCACATACAGTGTAGCTTCACTAACACTCTTTTCAAATCCGAGCCTAGGCAGGATAAGTGTCTATTACGTCATACCTGTGCTCTTGGTGTTCTGTTTCGGTGCCATATAAGGCCTTTTTAGTCTATACACTTTGTCTTCTTGTCCTTGAACCTTGAAACCCTCTGGTTGCTCAATGAAGATCTCTTCCCTCAGAAAGCCATTGAGAAATGCTGACTTAACATCAAGTTGATGAACCTTCCAATCTTTCTGTGCAGCTAAGGCAAATAGCAGCTTGATTGTATCAAGTCTTGCTACTGGTGCAAAAGTTTCCATAAAATCGATGCCATACTGTTGACTGTAGCCCTTCACCACGAGCCTTGCTTTGTATTTGTTTAGAGAGCCATCAGCATTATATTTGGTTCTAAAAACCCATTTGACACCAATTACCTTCTAATGATCTGGTCTGTTTACTAATTCCCAAGTCTCATTTTTATGAATCATGTCATTTCGGCTTCCATGGCCTTCTTCCAATGTTTATCCTTGATGACTTCTTCATAGTCCGATGGTTCAAGTAGAGAGCAACATTGCATCTTTGGTAAATATCTTCAATGGTCCTGGTGCCTCTCACGGGAGTATCATCAAAGTCTTCATTACTTGGCTCATCTTGGTGGTTCTAAGTTGTCGTTGGGTGATCTTCCTCAAATAGTTTAGCATTATCACCATTCCAACTCCAGATTTTATCTTCATCAAACTTCACATCCTCGCTTACTGAATTCCTTTTGTTGAAGGGTTATACACCCTATACCCTTTCTTTGTACTACTATAACCAACAAAGATTACAGGGACAGCCCTTTCCTCAAGTTTGTTTCTTTTTTCAACAGGAATGTGTGCATAACAGACACATCCAAACACTTTGAGATGAGAAACTGTTGGCTTGAGTCCATGCCAAGCTTCAAAGGGGTCTTATCATATGACATGAGTTGGTAGTCTGTTGAGGAGATATCAAGTATTGATTGCCTTGACCCAAAAGTTGCTTGGTAGCTTGCTTTGGAACAGCAGACACCTGGCCATGTTCAATACAGTTCTGTTCTTTCTCTCACATACTCCATTTTGTTGAGGAGTATAGAAATTTGTGAGTTGATGATGAATACCAGATTCCTCACACAATTTCTGAAATCTTTCAGACAAGTACTCACTGCCATTGTCTGTTCTCAAGGCTTTAATTTTGCAGCACTGGTGATTTTCAAACAGTGCCTTAAACTTATTAAAGGCATCAAATACTTGGACTTACGCTTCATGAAGTAGACCCAACAAAACCTGGTTAGATCATCTATGAACAGCACAAAATACTTACTGTCATTTAAGGATGAATTCTTCATTGGTCCACAAACATCAGAATGGACCAATTCAAGCTTGTCTCGAGCTCTCCATGCCATGTTGGCTGGGAAAGGCAATCTAGCCTGCTTGCCAAGTTGACAAACTTCACACACAGTATCTTTTACTTCAACTCTCGACATGTCATCCACCATATTCATTTTATGTAACAGATCAAGTGATCTGTAATTGACATGGCCTAGTCTCCTATGCCAAAGATCAGTATTATCAGCAAGGCTAGTATAGGCCTTCTTTTCAAGCTGATTCATATTAAGCATGAAACACTTATCAGTCATAGCTACTGAGATCAACTCCTAACCATAAGTGTCCTTAACAACACAGGCACCATTCTCAAAAACCAATGAATACCCTTTTTCAACCAATTGACCAACACTCAATAAATTCTGATCAATGTCAGGTACAAATAACACATCTGAAATAACTTTGTTACCTAATCTAGTGTTGATCACAACATTACCCTTGCCCTTGGCTTGAATCAAATCACCATTTCCAATTCTAATCTTGGAGACATGGCTTCTGTCTAGGTCTCCGAGCATGACTCTCATCGTGACATATATGATGTGTACACCCACTATCCACTAGCCAGTTGGATTTGACTTTATTTGAAGACACAAAACAGGAGGCTGTGAAGACATGCTCCTCCTGAACTTGAAGATCCTCAACAGCCTGAGCTTGAATTTGTTGCTGTGCTGGTGCCTTTGGTTTGTTTTTACAAACTTTCTCAACATGGCCGAACTGCTTGCAGCTTCTACATTGAATGTCCGGTCTAAACCCGCCAAAACTTTCGAGAATGTGTGGTCTTCTTGCAGTGGACACATGGTGGAAATTTCCTGCTTGCTGAATCTCTCTCGCGGCTTATCCTCTTGTCAAGCCAAGGCTTCTTTCCTTTGTGGCTTGAGTGGAGTTTTCTTTGGCCTTTGCTTGGAAGGCTCCTTCGGATGATCTTCCCGCTGTTGGCCCTTCTCTGCTCCAATGCATAAAGGAGTTCACTAACTCGGACAAAGAAATGGTTGTCAAGTCCTTGAGTCCTCAAGTGATGAGATTTTGGACTCAAATCTTTCGGGAAGTGTGGTGATAACCTTCTCAACCACTCTGCCACTTTGAAATCCTCACCAAGCGACCTTATCTTTGTTGATGGTGGCCATGATTACATGCGAGTATTGCTTAATGCTCTCGGACTCTTTCATCTTCAGTTTTCAAAGTCCCTCCTTAAGTTGATGACTTGTTGTTGCCTAGTTTTATCAGACCCCATGAACTCCTCCTTCAGCCTCTCCCATGCTTCCTTAGGTGTGCTGCAGGCCATAATCCGAGTGAAGATTACATCTGACACTCCATTCTGCAGGCAAGCTAAGGCTTTGTGCTTCTTAGTGCTCTCCTCAGCATGCTGCCTTATCTGAGCAATTGTGGGATTAGCCCTCAATGGAGGTGGTTCGATGTCGTTTTCTACTACACTCCACAAGTCTTGAGCTTGGAGATAAGTCTTCATTTTAACTACCCAAATGTGGTAGTTTTCACCAGCAAACACTGGAGGTGGAGGTGCTGTAAAGCTCATTTTGATGAAAACTCAACAGCCTCGATTTCTTCCTTCTCAAGCTTATGTTTTTCTCAACTAAGCAACCAACAAACAGAGGCCCTCAAAGAATTAGGCTCTGATTACCAATTGTTGGAACAATGGCAGCAACTTAAGCAAAATCAGAACAAAGTCAAGAACCAAAGATGGAAGAAAAAGAACTTGATTTAAAGTGTTGTAACCGGATTGTAATTTTCATTGAATGAAAATCAAATATATGAGTAGGTTACATGAAATTGGACAGTTACCTAACAATGCAACTGCTCCCACCAATACATCACTAATACAAGTTACATTTCAAAATAAAGCTAGCTGATATATCAGCCATTACATCAAGTACAAATCAAAAACTAATCCTATTGACTTTGATTACAAGTTACACATTAACTAAACAAGTTACATTTAAACAAAAGAAACAAAATGAACCAAACTAGCTTCTTCACACTGGTTCGCTTCAATCTTTGATCCGCTTGGGACATTTGCTGGTCACATGTTGCATTGCAGGCCAATGCTCAACAACAACTCTCATTGCAGTGTTTCCAAAACCTTAAGCATCTTCACCTCGAATTCTTTCCTGAGACATCAACTACTCTTCCGTATTCCTTCATTCGGTCACTACCAATGCTTCATAAGCTTGTTATAGACAATGCTTCCATTTGTCAAATAGTACAATCTGAAGGACTCAATGACGAGGAAAGGCATACATCAGCATTCTATCACCTAAAGGAATTAAGTTTGTCTCAACTTCCAGAGTTGACGTTAAAGACTTTTGAACCATCTTTCTTTGTCTTTCAAAAATCTAACAACACTTTGGAAGTTTCAAGATGCCATGGGTTAATCAATTTAATCGCATACTCAACAAATGACTAAGTGCACGATGCTCTTTGGAAAAATTGAGCATAGATGATTGTGAGATGATAGAGGAAATCATAGCTTGTGAGGTGAAGAAATACAAAGCGGCATTGTATTTCCCAAAGTGAAGTATTTGAAACTAAGTTGTCTGCCATGTCTAGCAAGCTTTTCCTTGGCCCATCACTCGTTGGAAGTCCCAGTCTTGCTAATGGTGGTGGTGACAAAGTGCCCCCAAATGAGGAATTTCTGCCAAGGAGATTTAAGCACACCAAGGCTGGAACAAATGCACTTAACAAGAGATGAGGAAGATGAACTGCAGTGGGAAGGAAACCTTAACACTACCATAAAACATATGTTCGATGAAATGGTACAAATCATTTAAAGGATTTAAATTCATGTGTTTTTTCATACACACATACATACATAGTTAATTGAACAATTATTGGTTTGTTATGATCATGCACAGAATGTGCAAAATTCTGAGGTGACGGAGGTTACTGATCAGTTGCCCAAGCTGGAATAAGGAAATATGTTTGGGTGCTTATGCGAAAAGCTGAATTTCGTTTGAATTCAAAACAAATGGTAATTGACTCTTCTATTTTCATCATGGCTTAACTAACGCTTTATAAAGTGATCATAGAGACGCCCTTTTCATTGTAGGTTGAGTTGCTCTACTGAAGTACGAGGCTGAAACTTTGGTAAAATGTGAAAGGTTATTTCAGTTTTTGTAAAACTACTATTTGAACAGTTCCATTTCACATTATACCCTCAAAATTGAATTCAAGTGCATCATGCATGGCACTGGGCTACAAACATGTAAACTTTTACTAGTAATGTTGACCCCTGTTTTAAGGATTTGCCAACTTTTGATGGTTACCATATCAATGTCAGCTTAAAGCTATCAAGTATCTTTACAAATATATATAATATATTATTCCTTAATGAGGGATAAAAGTAGGCAGCTATCCATTGATAGAACAAACTTCATTCCTACTTAAATTTGGACCACTTCATTCCTCAAGCTTCAAGTTCGAGCTTTTTGGTATATAAATTTTGGACCTTAATTTGGCATGTACTTAAGCTTATTAGTAATAATGTAATTTATGTGCCAAAGATAATGTTTTGTGTTATAAAGTACCTTGGCTATAATGAAATAAGAATAAATTGGAGTGATGAGTTTAGTGTTAAATGTAGCATCTTTTACTCAGATTTGTTATCGGATCGGGTGAGAGGTGTTACAGCTAGAATATAAATTACCCTTTCTTTTTTCTTAAGATAGATGTATTTTTTTATTAAATTTGTAATTTTTTTATTAAATTCGTACATAAAATGATATTTTGACTAAAATATTAAATTCGAAAAAGGAATTTAAGGAAAAAAAAAACATTTTAGCCAACAACATATTGTTTTGTAGAATCAAAACATTAATGCAAGAAACTTAAAACAAGGAATCGAAAGTCTAGAACAAGCGACCAAACTTATTTTATATGAGCCACCATTAAAATCTTAGAATATGATAAACAAGCAATCAAATATTTAGTGCACAATTTTAGATTCACTGTACAAGAGCTGAGAATGAGAAAGCTATCACATCAGGTGGCTTGGTACAATTAATTAGACCGTGTTGCAGTACCTCTCTAGCATCAACTTTGCTTGTAAATTTCTATAAGCTATCACTTCAATGGTGTTCATCAACTTACAGCTCTAATCTAAATTGTAGAAAACCAATTGATAACGAATTCACAATCCACGGATTGTGGGCTCATAATGCTAATGACAAATCAATGTCTCGTTATGATTCAAGTAATCCATACATCGGTGGATAGGTGCAAGGATTGTTTGAATCATAAGGGAGCATTGGTTTGTTCTTAGCATTATGTGTCCATATACCATGGATCATGAACTCATTAAGGATTGGTGGTCTAAAACTCAGATTAGAGCTATAGGCTAATAAAGGCTATAGCGACGTAAAAATTTTAGCTTTGGTCGCTAATTGTGGCGATTTATTAAACAATTGAAAACTGAATTTCGATTTCATTAAAAAAAAGAGTCGCCACTGATCTTTTTCTAGGTGTGATCGGACACCTAATAAATCATCTTTTGATAAGAAAATTCATTTTCTTCTAACAAAAAGAAGGCCAAATTTAGGTCTACATCAAAATCAAAGTAAAGTAGGGTTCGGGAGTCAGTTACGCGCGAGGAAGGTATTAGCACCCTCGCGATGCCCAAAATTGGTGTCTTGTAAAACACGTGTTGTCTTGATTTTCAAAAATACGAGTTCAATGTAATATTTAGTCATGATTCAATTGAAAAGACAAGAAACTTTAGTTTTTTTGGGTTTTTTTGAGAAGGATATATCGTTTAAACACGAGCCTACAAATTCAATCCGATACATGCTTGTACTGCTCACAGAATGCAGACGCCAAGTCTTCCAGTATCGGATCTTTTCCTTACTAAGCTGGTTGTACCACCGAAGAGCCGATCCTACTAGACTATCCTGAAAATTATGTATGAGTAGCTTATCTTCATTCACATAGCCGGTCATCTTCCGGCAAAACATGATGAGATGCGCTTTTTGGCATCTTGTCCCATCGTACTTTTCAAAATCTGGTACCTTGAACTTCGGAGGTAGAATTAGATCGGGTACCAAACTGAGTTCTTTAGCACCTAGTGCAGAGAAGACTTCAGTGCCTTCTATCGCCTTAAGTCTTTCCTCCAAGCTCCTATATTTCTCCTTCGTATCATGATCATCCGATTTTAACCTGACTATCTCTACTGGATTGTCCAAATCTGGAATAAGTGGATCAGCAGGACTAGCCCCCAGGTTTGACATGAACATTCCTTGCCCTAGATTAGCAGGCGGCGCAGGTCGTTGCTCCAGGCCTGTAGGTTCCCTTTGAACATACCCTTTTTGTGTTGTATGGGTATGCGGTGGAGTAAATCTTGGAGGATGGGGCGGATCTAGATCGAGGTTAACCCTTGATTGTGGTTCCCCAACGTCAGGGTTCATAGGACTTTTTTCTTTTACCAAGGCCGACATCATTTCCATCATCCTGGCCATTTGGTCCCTTTGTTCGAGCGATTCTTCTCGAGATCTCACTATCAGATCTCTGTTTTCTTGTTGTGACTTTGCCAAGTGTTCCTGTAATTCCCTTTATATTCTTTCTATCCTCTCAATCCTTTCGCTAAATTCAGCCTCCATTACTCTAACTTGTCGATGCGTCCTATATAAGTGGCGTGGTTCCAGATTTAAAGTATTGCAATTGCGAATTATATGATTCTAACCTTAGCGAACGATTATGGGATATGCAATGAATTAATGAATGCATAAATGTCAAATGAATGTTAGTCATGAATGAATATGCAAGAATTTAGTGTTGATTTCAAGATAGCCCTTATTTAGGCATTTCCTTAATCAAAAGAGTCCATTACACAACGTTTCGGTCACTCGCGTAATTGACTCCTCCATCAGAAACACGTTTTTTGGCAACCAATCTCTAATCAACACCTTCCTAACAAGATGCCTATGATGCATGACGAAAAATAGAAATATAGACAAACAACCTTGGTTAGCACAACACATATGAACAGAGAAAAAACTGCGAAAAATCTAACAAATTAAGCTATTTGGTCCAATGGACTCGATTCCTTTGCATAGAAAGCGTAAATGTAAAAGAAACAGAAGGTAAGATGTGTTTTTCCCGTGTACTCATTTTGGTGACTACTAAACGGAAGGAGGTTCAGCATGGCTCTAGTTGGGTGGCTCGTACGGTCCACTATATGCGGTTTCAGTTCTAGACAGGTACTCGAACTATTCGTACTATCGCTTACTAAGACTAGTACGAAGCCTCGGTCGTAGCTCATCACAAGCTCACGAGATCAATTCGAGGGATTACATTTATTTATGCTTATGCGGAGGGACAAGTTAACTCACGAAAGCATAAGTCATATGTAACCCGAAAGTATTCACTAGCCTGTACGGAGGGACGAGTTAACTCACGAAGGCGTAGCATTTACTTTCACTTAAACGGGCAGAGGCCGGGTATAGAACTCATGTTATGCAAAATGCAAGTGCACAGTGTGTGGGGAGAAACTCACAAACCTTTACGTTTTATTTTAAAAATTAAACTAAAAAACTAAAACCATAAAATTTAAAGCTAAAAAACAAAATGACAAAACGAGTTAGAAAAACATTTACAACATAATGCGAATGCATGACTTTTGAAAACGAAAATTTGAGGATCCTGACTAAATGTTAATTTGAACAAGGAAATTCGAAAATTTTGACAACACGCGTTTAACTCGACTCGACTCTCAAAAATTGTCCCCAGTGGAGTCGCCAGCTGTAGCGACGTAAAAATTTTAGCTTTGGTCGCTAATTGTGGCGATTTATTAAACATTTGAAAACCGACTTTTGATTTTATTAAAAAAAAAGAGTCGCCACCGATCTTTTTCTAGGTGTGATCAGACACCTAATAAATCATCTTTTGATAAGAAAATTCATTTTCTTCTAACAAAAAGAAGGCCAAATTTAGGTCTACGTCAAAATCAGAAGTAGGGTTCAGGAGTCGGTTACGCGCGAGGAAGGTATTAGCACCCTCGCGACGCCCAAAATTGGTGTCTTGTAAAACACGTGTTGTCTTGATTTTCAAAAATACGAGTTCAATGTAATATTTAGTCATGATTCAATTGAAAAGACAAGAAACTTTAGTTTTTTTCATTTTTTTGAGAAGGATATACCGTTTAAACACGAGCCTACAAATTCCATCCAACATAGCAATGAAACTTACGGCCTAATGTTAAATCGACACATTGCCTCACTTATTAAAAAACAAGAATAAGATTTTCGAAATAATGCTAAGCAAATTGATGTGAAATAAAAATAAACAAAGGAACCAGAAATACATTGAAGCAAATAATGAGTATGACAGTAATATAAGAAAATAATAACAATACATGCAAGATTAAATGTAATAATAGTATCAAATACGAGAAAACAATGAATATACATATATATAAAAAAATGATATTAAGAGTATGTACGTAATATATTTTTGTACACACCTATATATATAAGTAGTAATAATGTTAGAAATATACTATATATATTATTTGAACTATATATGAAATGATAAAAATATATATAACTAGTCATGTTAAAGTATATACATAATAATAAATATTGAAAGATGTATGTACATAGCGTATATAAGAAATATATATATATATATATATACATAATATAATATGCAAAAAGATAACATAGTTATTCAAAACATATGCACGATAAAAATACAATATTAAAAAGTATATATACATAAAAATGTGTATGTAATATAATATTGACATAATATACACATATTGGGAATAATGATATATATAAAAATCCTATTACGTAAATATACATATATATATATATATATCAAATATACGTATATAATAAAACAGGTTCTAAGATTAATGACAATAAATATGGATAAGAATATATACATAGGAATAGTATATCAAATATAATTAAAAATATATACATAAGATGGCATATAATTCAAACAACAATATTGAAAAATATATATATATACATAACGTAGAATAATATATATATATATATATATATATATATATATATATGCAGCACATGTTAAAAGAATACATATAATATACATATATTTCAAAGAAGATAATAATAATAATAAAAGCATAATTATTAATATGTTGCATAAAGTATATATATATAAATAATAATGGTGTTAGGAATATACTATAATAGTATAAAGATACATAACTAATAATGTTAATGTGTGTACATAATAATAAATAAAAGTATGGTATTAAACATATATATAGCATATATAAAAGATATATGTAATATGATACATAAATATATTAAATTCACATACATATACATAATACAAAAATATTAAAATATTAAAATAAAGTAGAAAGTGATACTATAGACAAATATATACGTATGCATATATATAATAAAATATACACTAATATTATATAACATTAATAAAAAAATGATGATGTAATATAAAAAAAATAATATAATAATATAAAGTAATTAAGATAAATCTATATATATATACGTACATAATAATAGTATACACTAATATTTTTAAATACTAAGAGTAAATATGATAATATTAAATAACAATGATATAATAATCTAGTGAAATTAATATTACAAATGCTATTTAAGAATTTAAAAAAACAAAAAAAAGGATGAAATTGAAGTCAAAACAGAATTCTTGGGGAAACAAAATAGGGAAATCGGACCAAATTGCAATGTGCGTGTGACTTAAAGGGACCAAAAGCGCAATATTCCCGTCTGTTAAAACGCTGCGCTTGGCTAAGGACTAAATTGAAAAGCACGACAATGTCTAGGGCCGAATTAAAACAAAAAAAGAACCTGATTTTGAAGGCATGAAAAAGCGGAGGGGCTAAAGGTGCAATTAGCCCTTCAGATGAAAAACACGCGGATCCTTGGAGCGGGTCGGGTCAGCAGACGGGTTAAGCCAAAACGACGTCGTTTTGGAGGGCTATAAATAAGCCTAATTTCAGAAAAAAAATCATTTGTGAGGGAAAAAGGAAAAAAAAAAAAGAAAGAGGGAAAGAGAGAAAAAGAGAGAGGAGGGAGAGGGGAGGGATTCCGGCGGGGTGCCGGTCCCCGGCCAATCGTCGGCCCGTCGCCACGCCGGTGCTGGCCACCGTGCACGGTGGCCAGATTTTCAAAAAGGTAAATTTTTTTATCCTTTTTTTTGTTGTTGTTTATTTTAATACTTTGTTATATTTTTAATGTATATGTATGTATAAAATAGGCCTATGGCCGAAACTAAAATGAAAAAAAAAGAAAAAGAAAAATAATCACCTTTAGTTTTCCAGTTTTTTTGATTTTGATATATTTGATTTTCTGATCTTGGTTGTGCTTCAAAATACTTGTTTTTGTGCTATGATTTCTATATATTTTTGAACTTTTGAAAGGAAAAAAAAAAAGAACTCCTTTTACATTTTGTTTCATGGCTTTTATAGCCTGTTTTCACTGTCTATTTGTTCTCTTTGTTGCTGTTGCGTGTCTTTCTCATTTTGCAGGGCATGGCTGGTGTTGGTGGAGCAGGTGGCTGGCAGTCAGGGGCATGGGGCCGTCAAAGGGTTGGTGGCGCAAGTGGGGGGTAGGTTCGGCTGAACTTAAGGTTTGGTTAGGGTTTGCTGATTGTATGGGTTTGGGCCTCTGCTGGGTTAGTTTAGGTGGGTATTGGGGCTGTTGTAAAACGGGTAATTGGGTTGAGGGTTTGTAATGTAAATGGGCCTTGAAATTGGGCACAAAATTGGCCTGTACAAAGGCCATTGAAGAAAAAGCTTATGAAAATTACAAGCGAAGTTGATGCCGGTAGGGGTGCTGCAAATGCTGCTCAAAATGAAAAGAGAAGAACAAGAGGAGCACTCTCTCTCTCTCTCTCTATATATATATATATATAAGTATATACTCTTCTCTATGCTGCACATTATTGCAAAAAAAAGAAAACAGACAAGGGACCAATCTTAGATCTTCACAAAGGTCATTTGAGATCAAAGGAGAAGAACAAGAAAAACAAAGGTGAGGGGTTTGAAGAAAGAGCCAAATATATAAAGGAAAAATTAAGTGAGTGAGGGGATGGGTTTATAAAGATTAAATGTTTCTTTTTTGGTAAAAACATTTCTTTGGTCCCTCTCAATTTTTATGTTGAGCAAATTGGCCCTTTTTTAAAAAAATTAGAGAAATTTGTTCATTGTTAATTTTGAAAGTGAGCAACTAAGTACAATTAATCACAACGTTAATATTTTTCATCAATTCTGCAATTTTTTCTTGGTATAATAAAAAATATAACCTTCAAAGTTTACACATTTTGTCAATTTGATCTTGATATAACAAATATAACTCATAACATTTTCACATTTCATCAATTTGGTCCTGATTTAACAAATTTAGCCCATAATATTTACACATTTTGTCAACAGTTACGCGGAATATATAAACATCAATGGCTAAATTTATTATTTTACCAATCAAAATTATGTATAATCAATGGAAAACATTAACGCTATAATTAATTGTCCGTAATTACTCACTTTCAAAATTGACAAGAATTAAATTGTTTTGATTTTTTAAAAAGACCGATTTACTTAATATCAAAATTGAGAGAAATCATACAGATTATTTTACTTTTCTTTATTTAATTGGTAAGAAAATTTAAAATCATTGAAAAAAAAAAAGAGTAAGTTGTATATAATTATTTAAAGTCACTCTCACACTATTATTTTTCCCATTCAAAGTTGAAAAGTCTTTTATGTAAAAAATGGTATAGCTCTTCCATTTGGGTTAACATTTTGGTCCCCGCCATGTGATGAAGGAAAATTGACAACATCACACAATCAAATCCCTTTTTTCTGCCATACCCTTATGCCTCCGAAGAAAGTTGAATTATTAAGGCACAAAAGTACCAAAGAGTAGAAGCTACCAAAAGAGGAGCATGAAAATAAAGAGAGATACATATATTACTGGCATCAAATATTTACATTTTTTATTAATTTAAATTTTTATACTTAAATTTAATTTTAAATCCCTTAAAAAGAGTTGAATTCGAAACATGGCAATCCGTATAACAATCCATTCGTAATTCATGCTTGTTTTTATTTGATTTTTATGAACTATTTTTGTGGGAAATTTTTATTTTTTAATATTTTTAATATTTTTAAATTTTTTATTAACGTGAGATATAAGATAAATAATGCTATGTCAACGTAAAGTACATGTGGACTGCCACATGGGTTGCCATGCCAACTTTGTTAAAAATTAATGTTTTAGTCAACATTTTTATTAAAAAACACGATTTGACTCTTTTTTATAGGTTAATGGTCAAATTTAACTTAAAAAATAATAATGATTAAATTAACAAAAGATGTAAATATTAAGTGCTGAATTTATCATTATACTTCAATTACTTTAAGGAAAATTTTTGGATTTGAATTTGAATTATTTCAACTTTAGACTATGTTGAGTTCAAGTAAGTTCAAACTCGAATATTTTGAGAAATTTAAATAGTTTTGAGCTCAGAACATTTCAAGTGAAAATTAGCAAGTCAAAATTACAATTATAAAATAATATATATCATTTATCTGTTTATCTGTATAAGTTTGAATTACAAATTAATTACTAAAAGTGATTGAGGCATTAGTATTTGTGTTGACGCATGAGAGTTTAGGTTCAATCTCTTGATTGAAATAATATTTTTAAAATATTTATTTAACTTTTCAATATACATCAAAATCCTTATTAAATTTTAATTTTAATTTTATTATTAATTTATTTTTAGAATACTTGAATTAATAAAATTTTAAGGCACATATCAAACCCAACAATCAAAATTAAATAACACCAAAATAAGGCCAAGAAATTCCTGAACAGCTCACCAAGCAACACTCAAATATCATAATTTAACCCCCTTGCAAATAATAAGAGCATAGACGGATGAGCCCCAGAAAGACTTGCTGCAGATAAAAGGTCCCATGCCCATAACAAGCTCTGCCCATCAGTCCCTGCCAGAGGAGCCATGGCCAAGAAAACTATCAGTCTTAATGAAAAACTTGTTGGGGCTTTTCCTTAAGGTCAGCTCTTTTGAGTTCAAGTCCTTTTCGCTGGCAAATTTGTTGAAATAGGAGCAACATTGGTCATCATGATGAACAAAGGTCCAACAAAGAAAAACCCAACATGCAGTGACAAAACTCAAAACCTACTGCCATTAAGTCCAACACGGCAACAAGTTCTCCACTGGAGAGAAACCCAAGTCCACAAATTTGAACCCACAACAAGCAGCCGAAGACCAAAAGATGCCCAAAAGGGCGGCACAAGCACGACATCACCACATCCAAATACTATCCCTTTTCCCCCATGACTCATGGGACTCAAACATAACCTCCCAAGAAAGAAAAACCAGAAGTGTAAAAAACTTAAGAACGATAAACAGGTAGCATCTTAACATAAACAAGGAACCACAATGATAAAAAAATGCAGACAACTGTGAAGTAAAACACAAGAAAAACTAAAACATTTGACCAGCCAAGTAAAGCAAAAAAAATCTCCTAGCCAACTCAAAATTTCTTGTTCATCCCTGCCATTGAAGTTGAGAAACTTGAAATTTCATTCCTTTCACTACTAGCTTGATTCGTATCATCGCTCTCACCTTTTTGAGCTTGCATCTGATTGTGAAACCAAAGATTAGTGAAAGCCTTCGCACCAACACTGAGTTCTGGGAACTGCAATAGGATCAATTTCAACAACTCTAATGGGATATTGAACATTCCCAACTCTTAAGATCACCATCTCATTAATTTTACACAGTCAAATGAAATGTTTCCCTTCACAAAAGATTTAGGATGAGCAGTACCGTCGTCCACACTAATAAAACTTCCCCAATGATTGGCGATGTTTTTAAATGTAGAGATCGGACAAGCATGGATCGGAACCCCGAAAGTTCTTCTACAATTAACCAAAACGTTTTCAGACAATGACTCAACTTTTGTGAACCACCTCATCAAAATTTCAATAAACTCTTAAGAAAACCATGAAGTTAATAATGATGTAATTGTCATTTACTATTCATATAATTAAACTTAATCTATTTTTCTCTCTCTCTCTCAAAATTAAAAAAGAAAAAAAGAAAACCAACTTTGCTTAGTCCATATTCCCATAATATGCGATTGTCATATGTGAGTTTTAATCCAGTTAATCTAATTTGTTGCCTTTAGTTTTAATTGTACCGACTTTTATTCTCGTTGTGCTCTAATGATTTGATTCTATTTCGTGATTCCTTATATAATTCGTGCTGTAATAGTTTGATACTTGTAACAAACAAATCCAATTTAAAAAATGGCTAGTATTTGGTACATTGTTAGAATATTATTATGAGATATTATCTTTTAGGAATATCTAAATATATTGTATATTATTATATATCTTTCCTATTCCTACTTGACTACTGTTATATAAATATTATGTATATTCTTGAAGCTTATCAATAAGATTGAAAGGGATTACCCTATTCTTGTCATGGTATCTAAGCTTGGTTTTTAACACACACACAAAAAAATTAATCGTTTCCAATGGCTGGTAGCGATTCCACCAGGGGCAATATAATCATCAGGGGGAGGGCGACACTTCTTGGTTTTACTGCGGAGCAATGACAATTTTTTCTGGTGGTGTTTGGTAATACACAATCAACTACCAATCGGTTGAATGGACCTTCATTCAAGGGAGTTGATTGGAGCGGATGAGAGACGAGATGGATTTTATTACTTCCGGCAAGTATCAACAGTCAAAGTGGTTTTGATTAAAGCTTTATCCTATTTGGAACTTTGGCATAGAAGATTGACTCACCCTTCCAAGAAAGTAGTAAAGTTACTTCCCTACGTTAGTAACTCTAGAGATAATTTGAATAAAGCATGCAAAATTTGTTATCATGCTAAACAAACTAGAAATAGTTTTCAATTAGTGAACAGAAAGCCACTTGTATTTTTGAGTTAGTTTATTGTGATTTATGGGGGTTTTATGATACTCTTTCATATTGTGGATCTCATTATTTTTTTATATTGGTTGATGATTTCTCTCGTGCTATTTGGGTATATCTATTGGTTAATAAGAATGAGGTTTTCAAGCAGGGGCGAAGGTAGAAAATTTTTCTAGGGGGTCGAAATTAAATTGTAATTTTTAATAGTCCATATCTTTATAATTTTTAAAGGATTAAATCAAATCTTATCATTTTTAGGAGGACTAAAGTATAATTTTACATTTACTAATTTAAATTTTTAAAATTTCTAAAGAGCCTAAATGAATAATATTCCATTTTAAGGGGGGCTAGGGCTTTTGCCAGCCCCCTAGATCTGCCACTGTTTTCAAGATTTTCATGTATTTTATTACTATGATTAATCGTCAATTTTCTCAATAGATAAAGTTTGTTAAAAGTGATAATGATACTGGATTTAATTGCCTCCAAGATTATTTTCTTAGAAATGACATTATTTTTCAAACATATTGTGTTGGTACTCCTCAACAAAATGGGAGAGTGGAGAGAAAAACATCAACATATTTTAAATGTGGCTTGTGTTTTGCATCTTAAAGGAAATTTGTCTATATTGTTTTTGGGGAGTGTGTTTTGACTACTTTTCATCTTATCAATTGAACTCTTTCACCTCTTTTTTATCATAAAACACCCTATGAAATGTTGTTTGGTAGACTTCCTTTAATTGATGATCTTTGTGTGTTTGATTGCTTATGTTTTGTTCATAATCAACGGTCTAAAGGTGATAAGTTCACTAGTGGGAGTTGAAAGTGTATTTTTGTTAGCTATCCTTTTGTTAAAAATTAATAAAATATGTTTTGGTATAAGATATTTTTGGACTGTTGGCATGTCATTTCTGAGTTGTTTCCACGAAATGCAATCGATACATGTAAATTAATCAATAGCATCATCTCTCAAAAATGATATCTAAACCTTCAAAACATGCTTCTTTATTTCTTGTCTTTTTCTACTTTGGTTGTGATGTGTTCTAACCACTCCTTTAAATAAATCAACCAAAAAAAATATTATATGAGGAGTAGGTGGTTGAAGAAAGAGAAAGCAAAAATAATAATAAAAAAAGGAAATTAATTAGGAAAATGACCTTACATGAAAATACTCATGCAATTGGATAACTCATTCACTCAACCTGTAAGAGGAGGAAAAGAAAAGCCTTGTTTATGTAATACATGGATACCTAATAATTCATTTATTTAATAACTTATTTATACTTTGGTATAAGACATTTTGGGTTGTCATTTCTGAGCTGTTTCCATGAAATGCTATCGAAACTTCCTTTCCTACTTTTAAAGTAAGTAAGAAGTCATCTTTCTCAATTTATTACGTTCTGGCTTTGCTCCGTTAAGAGAAAAAAAAAAAAAAAAAAAAAAAAAAACAGAAGGGGGAAAATTATCGGTTATTGATCATAGCCAAAAGGTACGCCATCTGCTTTGTTCTTACTCTTTTGAAATACTTGTCGATATAAATAAGCTTAGGCAGGCAGTTTTAACCATGAAAATGGACTTCTTTTATGGTTTAAGTCTCTAAAAAAATCTTTATTCTCTCTTAAATTTTAAAATTTAGTCCTTTACTTTAATTTTAAGATTTTAAGTACTCCTGTAATTTTTTCGATTTAAAATCTTCATCTTTCCATTCAAAATTATCATTAGTGTCGTTGACCTGATAAATATAAAAATATAAAATAAAGTTTTTAGCCTTAATTTGATCCTTACTGTTTAAAATTACATAAAAATTCAGGAAAAAAATAAAAAGAAAACATATTTAAAGTAAAATCCTTAAAAAATTGTGGAAAAAGCTCTTTAAAATTCGTAGACCTCCTATTTTTATATTCAATGCTTTATTTCCATTCAAAACTATATATGGTTGGAAAGATGGTTTGGTAGCCCACTAAAATTATATGAAAAATCATTTAAAAAAACAAATTAAATATATATTTTTTATACATAATTTATTTGAATTAAATTGACAAAATACTTTGATAGTATTTAGAATTTTGTAACGAAAAAATTAGTGAGAGGTGAATATCTTAAGTTTCTTCTAAAAAAAATTAACAAAATACTTGTTTGAATCTAATTTGGTACATGTTGACCTTATTACATTATTGACCCATTTTATATGTTTTATTATTTTCTATTTTTTAAAACGATTTTTTTATTTTTTAAAAATGATTTTATATACTTTATTATTTTCTTTTTAAAAATGATTTTAAATTTTATTGTTTATATAAACATTTTAAAACATATGAGGCAACAAAAATCATTTGAATTTTTTTTCTTATCTTGGCTTGTATTTTAAAAAATATTTTTACCTTACAATATTTAAAATATGAATTAATATTAAAAAATAAATAAAACAAAAATATAAATATAAATAGGATGAGTATTTGGTACACTCACAATGTACTTTTTTTATTTCACAGGTAGCCTTAAAAAATTGACATATGTCTCTTTTTTTTAAAAATATGTTACTATACTCTTACAAGACACTTGTTAGCCTCCTAACCCTACTTGTAGAGTCTAAAAACTCTACTATTAGTGTACTAAACTATTTCCCATAATTTTTTATTAATATTTTTAGACTCCATAAGTAGGGTCAAGAGATTAACAAGTGTCATATAGAAGTACAGCAAAATATCAAAAAATTAAATATTTTTTAAGAAAAGAAATAAAATTTTTAAAGCGGCTTGTGGAATAAAAAAGTATACTGCTAGTATACCAAATAATCACCCATAACTTATTGCTTTAATCAAAATATAAGAAATAGGTATTACTTTGAATTAGTTTAAATTAATTTAAAGAAATTTAATTTAATTATAAAAAATTTAAATTTCAAAATAATTAGAAAGATTTAAAATTTAAATAATGATTAAAAACAATTGTTTAAAAGATAGGCTGTAAAAATATTCAAAGTTTAAAAAGACAATTTATTCCTTCAATGCTTAGGAAACAATATTCCTTAAAAAAAAGGATAATTATTAGAAAATATCATTAGATATATGTCTATATTAATAAAAAGTTATCTACAAACAAAACCACTTTAATTGTCATAAAAGTAAAACATTAATCTTATATTTATAATTTTAAACTTCTACCTCTTCAATGCTAATTAAGATTATGCAAATGAGTTCTTTTTAAAAAATGTGTAAGATAATTCAAGTTTTGGTCTTTGTTGTTGCTGTGGTTATTCAGTTTGCTCTCTCAATGGAGTTTGTTATTGCCATCGTTGGCTCTGTTGTCGCTAAAGCTGTAGAGTATACTATCTCTCCTATCAAAAACCATGTCAAATACCTTTCCAATCATCACCAAAATGTTGAGACGCTCAAGAACCGAGCTAAGAGGCTGAAAGATGCAAGGGACGGAGTGCAGCATTCTGTTGATGCATCTAAACGAAACGGTGAAGAAATCGAAGGTGATGTTGACAAATGGCTGTCTGCAGTCGACAAAAAGATCCTTGAACAAGTAGAGGAAGTGATGCAAGATGAAGAAAAAGCAAAGAAAAAGTGTTTCTTTGGTATGTGTCCTAATTTCAGGACTCGTTACAAGCTTAGCCTGAAAGCTGAAGAGGAGGCAAAGGCTGTTGCCGAGCTACTTGAACATGGCAAGTTTGAAAGGGTTTCCTATCGTGCGGCTCCGCAAGGTATCGTGGTTGCACCAGTTAAAGGTTATGAGGAATTCGAGTCAAGAATGTCGATTTTGAACGGAATAATGGAGGCACTAAAAGATGATAGCGTCAGCGTTATTGGGGTGCATGGTATGGGTGGGATTGGAAAAACAACGCTGGTCAAAGAAATCGCTAGAAAGGTCAAGGGCAAGTTGTTTGATTCGGTTGTCATAGCAACCGTAACTCAAGCCATCGATATTGAGAAGATTCAGAACCAAATTGCAGACTTCTTGGGCTTGAAATTTGAGGAACAGAGTATGGTTGGAAAGGCATTTCGACTACGAGAAAGAATGAAGGAGAAGAGGATTCTGGTTGTGTTGGATGATATTTGGGAAAAGTTAGATATTGAGGAAGTTGGGATTCCTTTGGGAGATGAACACAAGGGATGCAAGTTGCTGTTAACTTCTAGAGAACTCAATGTTTTATTAAATGGGATGGATGCTCAGAAAAATTTTCCCGTCGGGGTTTTAAATGAAAAGGAAGCCTGGGACCTGTTCAAGAAGATGGCTGGCGACTATGTTGGAAGTTGCGATTTGAAGCCTATAGCTATGGAAGTAGCCAAAAAATGTGCAGGATTGCCGATAGCCATTGCGACAGTTTCCGGAGCTTTGAGAAACAAAAGATTGTTTGAATGGAAGAATGCTTTACGAGAACTGGAGAGGCCTTCGTCAAGCAACTTCACGGGGATAAATGCTGCATATTCAGCAATAGAGTGGAGTTTTAATTATTTAGAAAGCGAGGAAGTTAAGCTGACTTTCTTGCTTTGCAGTGTAATGGGCCATAATGGTCTCGTTGAGGACTTGGTAAGATATACTCTAGGTTTGGGTTTATTTGACAGTGTCTACACTACGGAAGAAGCTAGAAATAAAGTATTGACGGTTGTGGCTAATCTCAAAGCGTCTGCCTTGTTGCTTGATAGTTATAATGATGACCGCTTTGATATCCATGATGTTGTTTGTGATGCTGCTTTAGCTATTGCATTGAAGGACTATCGTATGCTTGTTTTGAGAGATCATGTTCCAAAGGAGTGGTCCGATAAGGAGAAAATAAACAGCTGGAGGGTGATCAGCTTAAGTTGTCGTCAGATTATAGCTAACCTTCCTAAGGAGATGGAGTGTTCAGGTCTTTCCTTCTTCTATATGGCCGGCACAGTTAAAATTCCTCCCAATTTTTTCAAACAAACCAAAGGCCTCAAAGTCTTAGATTTGGTCGGAATGCAGTTTCCATCCCTCCCTGAATCAATTATTCACCTTGCAGACCTTCGCATGTTGTCTCTAAAAGGATGTGCAGTTGATAACATAACTATCCTTGGAGAGCTCAAGAGTTTAGAAGTACTCAACCTTTCTCACTTAGGTATCAAAGAACTACCTAAGGAGATGGCACAATTGACTCAATTAAGGTTGTTAGATTTGAGTTGGTGTAGTGAACTCAAAATCATCCCACCGAATGTCTTATCAGGTTTGTCTAAATTAGAAGAATTATATATGGGTGGAAGCTTTGTTGAATGGGAAAAGGGAGGAGTAGCTGAAAATGAGAAGAAAAATGCAAGCCTTGACGAATTAAACAATTTGCCTTGTCTAACTACTTTATATGTTTATATCCCTGATGCCCAAATGATTCCAAAGCATCGATTCGTTGAAACATTGGACAAATACGTTATTTGTGTAGGTGATTATAATAGCTTTGTATGGTACGAAAATCATGAATGTTTGAGAACATTGAGGCTCAAGTTATGTACAAACATTCATTTGGACAATGGGTTGAAAACGTTGCTGATAAAGACTGAAGCTTTGTACCTAGAAGGACTTGAAGGCGTCAAGAATGTACTTGTGGAGTTAAATAATGGGAAAGATCTTCCGCATTTAAAGAGTCTTCACGTGGAAAATGGTATGCATGTCCAGTATATTACAATGAATGAAATTGGGGTTTCTGAATTATGCTCCATCACACTAGAAAATCTACCGCAACTCATTAGCTTTTGCTCTCAAGACGGAAGGTGTTTCACTGTTTCTGAGCCCTTACCACTTTTCAATAAACAGGTATTTGTTTGCCTTTATTCATAATTTCTTATACAACTTTTAGTTAGTAATACTTCTAATAATAAAAATAAATAATATTGTATAATGGTTTTCGGGGTTCAAAAATAAATTTCAAACTCAAAACAAATGGAAATTTAATTTCTAATACAAACTGATTGCAAAACAATTTTTTTTTTAATTCTGAAATTGAAATTGGAACAAACAATTCCAGCTAAAATTGTCTTTAAAATCATATTTCCTGTTACATTCTATCTTTCCCTTTCCTCTCCTTTTAGATTTTTAAGAATAAAAAGAATTGTGTGTAAATATGTGCAATTTGTTTTTCATCACTTGGAAAGCTTGCAATTAACACCAAAATAATATGGCACAACCAGGTATGTCGTTGGATTACGAATTTGAGGAGCTTGATCATCACAGGATGTGGTAAGTTGGAGCATCTGTTATCACCTTCTCTCGCTAGAAGTCTGGTGCAGCTCCAATGCTTTAAGATAAAGGATTGCGAGGGATTAAGGGACATAATACTTACAGAGGAAATTGAAGAAGAAAGGAAAGATGTGATTTGTTTCCCTCGGTTAAACTCCCTGCATATAGTGGAACTTCGAAACCTCATTTTCTTTTGCTCAGGAAATTATAATATCAAGTTCCCATTGTTGAAAAAGCTAAAGATAGAGGCTTGCCCAAAATTAAAAGAATTCATTAGTCAAACTAGTACGCAGTCCGACATGCATACTCTTTTTAATGAGAAGGTGATTTATTTCATTACTCTTACACTCTAAAAATTTCAGCTGCTTTGTCCTTGTTATTTTGTCTGCATTATATGAGCTAACTTTTGTATGGGCATGAATTATATATTGTATAGGCTGCATTTCCTAGGTTGGAAAGGATGAAAATAGACATCTTGACGAATGTGAAGATGATATTTCATAATGACCTAGCACCAGGTTCCTTACAAAATCTACGAAAAATAAGAGTTGAGAGATGTAGGAGTTTGAAAAATCTATTTCCAGTGTCAATAGCCAAAGATCTTCTACAACTTAAAGATTTATGCATCACTGATTGTGGAGTGGAGGAGATTGTATCGAAAGGGGAAAGAGTGGAGGAGCAGCCTGTGAGCTTTGAGTTTCCGCAAGTGTCTTCCCTTGAGGTTACATCCCTAAAAAACCTCAAATGTTTCTATGAAGGGCAACATACAATAGTCTGGCCCATGTTGAAAAAATTGATAACAGATTGTTCTGCTTTGCTAAAGATAGTGGCTTCAGAACATCTTAGATTATTCCAAGGAAATGAGCAGCCAGTTTTGTTGGTTGAAGAGGTATGTATATCATTACAACTATATTTCTTTTCATGATTTAAGCACTGTGACATGTATCTCAGGCTGATTTATAATTTAAATCACGGTCACATGCATCTCAATTTGATATAACTTTTTGATTATTTTTATTTTTAAAATTTTTATGTATTTTTAAATTTTTGATATTTTTTAAAAATTTTTTTACGTATATACATATTTTTTAATTTTTAAAAGTAAGACTAAAAAGATGTGACAGGTAAATATTGAGGGCTAATCTTGATCTTTTAGAATCAAGTCTAAATTGATAGATAGTGTAAGTTTCAAGAATTGAATTTGTTTTTATGCAAAAAAAAAAAAAAAAAAAGAGAGAAATGTTTCATTGGCATCCTGTTTGGGACATAGCAGCATAGCGATTAAAATATTAAACTTCTCTAACAATAGTGGTTAAATTGAGGTTTTATTTGTTTTCAAGTAATCAAAATAAATATATTCTATTACTTGAGTGAGTATTGATGTAATTTACCCTACATTTAAGTAATGGGTAGAAAATAAATCCCAACCCTTCATTCACTCCAAAGAAAAAATAACCATTCAATAAAAAGTCAAAATTTTAAGAGTTAATTATACTAGATATCCCAAATTATAGCATTCATTTTAAATTAGTTACCAAATATTAAAATATTCTAATTACACCCTCAAACTATTAAGATTATATCAATAAAGTTTTTCTGTTACTAAAATTATTAATTTAACCATTAAATTAGACCAATGTAATATTTTAAAATCTTAATGTTTTAACTACATTATTCTGCATATATTTTTATCATAGAAATATATATATATATATATTTATATATATGTTTTTATCTGAAACGGTGGTTGTTTATCCATTTTAAGTTCGATTTGCTGCTCTTCTTTCAGCTTATTTTTATCAGTTTTTATTTTTAACGTATTGTGTTTTCTTAAAACAAAAAATTTATCTATTTTGATTCGTTTGCTTTAACATTGATTTTGTTGGGACTTAATCATCAAAATCAAACATCAAAATTGTAGATCTTATGTTCTTTTTAAGCATATAGATCAAAATTGTGCCTAACTTTTTTATGTTTAATTGCTTTCCAAGGTGATTCCCAAATTAGAGGAGCTTGAGTTATTAGATTTTGGTGATATGGACCGGTTTCCACCAGCTTTGTTTCAAGATATTAAAGTTTTTGTAGCGAGAGGTGGCACTCGATCTTCTATATTTCCTTTCGTCCGAAGATTCTGCAACCTGGATAGTTTTAAGCTTTTTGATTTTGATTTCAAATACGTAGTCCCTTGTAAAGGAGATGCTGGGACTCTCTCAAAAATTAGAAATTTGGAATTGGGTAGTGCCATAAATCTTAAGCATATATGGAGGAAAGATTCGGAGCTTGACCATATTCTTTCTAATCTCCAAACACTCACAGTTTCGGAGTGTGATGATTTGATAAATATTAGAGCCTCCTCATCATCTTTACAAAATCTCACAACTTTGAATGTGTATTTTTGCAAAATGATGACAAACTTAGTTACACCCTCAGTAATTAAGAATTTTGTGCAATTAACTACAATGAGGGTAAGCGGGTGCACTAAAATGACAGAAATAGTGGGAAACGAGGGAGACTACCATCAGACAATAGTTGTGAGTAAATTGAAATGTTTAGAGCTAAGCAATTTACAGAGCCTCACAAGCTTTTGTCCAGGGAGTTACACCTTCAACTTTCCTTGTTTGGAAGAATTAGTTGTGCAGCGGTGTCCTAGGTTAAAGATCTTTTCAAAAGGAGTTTTAAGCACCCCACAATTAAAGAGAATAAAACAGTCGCATTACCGTGAGAAATGGAGTTGGACAAGTGACCTTAATACCACCATACAACAGCTCTACACAGAAAAGGTACAAAGTTAATAAGTTCATAAAACTAGCTAGCTAGCTTCTTCCTGTCCTGATACAATTAAATTTATTACTACTTCAATAATCATTGAAGAGCATTTATCGTTATTTTGTTATTGTTTGCATTTTCTATTTATGCTTACTATCTAGTGGAATAATATCATATTTTTTTTAGGATGGATTCTATGACGGACAAAATTTGAACATCTCTGACACATTTCCCAAGTCAATAGAAATATGGATTAGGAACCCTCAAGAAATTTTGGGCAGAAACCTTCGTTCAATGTATTATTATAAATGTAGTAGCTTGAAGTACATATTTACTCCGTCTATGCTTTTGAGCCTCAATCAACTACATAGGCTAGAAGTAAAAGAATGCAGTTCAATGGAACAAGTGGTTAGGGAGGAGGAGGAAGCAATGACACATAAATTTACATTTCTTGCTCTACTCTCCATAACAATTGAGTCGTGTCCCAACTTGACAAATTTTCATTTGGGAAGTCAAGCAATTGAATTTCCAAAATTGTTTAGAATCTCAATAGTTGAGTGTCCAAAAATGACTACATTTTCTTCCTCAACTTCAAGAGAGAGTGGTGATGCAAGTGAAAACATGGTTGGCGAAGGGGGCATCTATGATAACAATACAGCTTTTTTCAGCAATAAGGTAAGTTTGGTATTCAATATCTATCTGCACAACTTATTTCACATTTTCTTTTTGTTTGATCAATATAAGTGTGTCTGGTCTATATATACATATATTAATATTAATGTCACGTGCTACATGTTGTCAAATTTTAATATAATAAAATCCATAAAAATATTAATAAATAAGATAATATATTTAAAAAAATTAGAGTTTAAAGTATAAATAAATATATAAAATAAGAATTGAAGGAAAAACTTAAAGTGAAATACTAATAAACAAGAATTTAAGAGAAATTTTAAATTAAATACTAATAGACAATAAATATTAAAATAATAATAGAAAAAAAACTAGTATTCTTCTATTTTAATTTGAGAGAATAATTAATGTATTGTTGGTGCATAAATTCCATATACCATCAATGAATAAATAATAATACAAAAAATAGTGAAGTGTTTATAAATAAATAGTAATAAATTTATCTAAACATTATTAAATAATAAATAAATGCTAAAATCATAAACCATAAATCTAAGACCCTAAACCATTAAACCCAAGATCCTAAATTTGAAAGTTATAAATATTTATTTGTAATAGCTACCGTTAGTGTTTATTTATGTTTTAATAAATTTATTAGTATTTATTTTCAAGTCCTCCATATATTTTATAGTAAGTTTCGGCCAGACTAAAAGGGGAGGAAGAAAACCTTGGTCACTTTTTTTAAAATTATGTCAACTGATAGCTTGTGAATAAGCAGTGAGCATTCCAGTGAAAACGGAATAAAAAATGGTTAATCGAGTCAAATGATAACTATTTCGTCTTAATTGTTGGAATACTACTTCTTTAAAATTAATTGTTTATATATTTAAATCGATTGATACATAGCACTTCTAATTTTAACTTGGCCCCCCAAAATTAATATCCTGGCTCCGCCACTTATCCTTAGTACTTCTAAAAATGTTCTGCTCACTACTACTCAAACCATTAAACTGTCTTCTATTTCTTTCTCGCCAGACCAAGTTAATGAAAACATTCCATGCTAGCTTCAGAATTTAAACAATATAGAGCTTTGCCTTTAAGTCTTGTGCAAAGCCACCCGATCTCATGATTCCATCCCCCAACTTCTCTTTGAATATTACAAAGCCGTAAAAAGCTGCCCCATATAGTTTTGGCAATCATACAATCTGCAAAAAGATGATCTCTTGTTTCTTGGTTCCCTTGACATAGCAAACAATGACCTTCAATGCTCATTCCTCTTCCAATAACTTTTTTAGCATGATGACTCCCCAACTTAATTTACAAAAAAAAAAAAAAAAAAACCTCTGCATTTAAATTTTCACCTCTTTCGGGCCTTGAATTTTCATTTTTGTGCCATAACAATCCATTTGTATGCCAAGTTAAATACTTTAAATATTTTTAAAATGTTTTTAAAATTTTTCGAAATTAAAAAAATTGTTGACATGGTATCTATGTGGCATCCCAATGCATACCATGTCAGTAACGTTAACAAATATTAATTTTTTTATCCATTTAGAATAATTTGACAAATAATACAAATTTAAGAAATAAAAGAAACAAAAAATATTTTATATAAAATTAAAGGGTTAAATAAGTGATTATGCTTAATATTTTTTAAATTAACTCATTAAATAACTTATTTTAAGTAATCAACGTAAATCATTAATGGAAACTACATAAATATGTGAGTCCAACTTAATTAAAACAAGCATATTCCCCTATCGAATTGCATTAATAATAATCATTCAATAATCATTATAGCAAATATGTTGGTGTTTTGAGAGACTTTATCCGGAGGAAGTATGAAGCTTAGCCTAAAACTTAAGTAACAACGTAATAAATCTGGATGAAGAATGAAGAAAACTTGAAGTTAAAGTCTGGTGATCTTGAGCTTGAAAAACAGAATAGAATTGAAAGCAAAGAAAAGAGAGAGTATTTTGGTTGAAATTCTAATAAATTTTCATTACTTGAATGAAGGCTAAAAGCCAATACATATACTGACACAAGCTGGTCAAAAATGAACAAATTTCACCTAAACAAACACCTACTTCCACTAAGCAACATTGAAACTTGTAAAACATTACTTGTACACAAAGATAAACTGATTTATTAGTCCATCAGTACCTAATTACATCAAAAACAATGTCAACTTAGTTCAAATATGACTAAATTACAAAACAATATTTAAGGTAAGTAATCAGAATGAAATACGATAGCAGTAATGTGCTTCAGCATCTGCATGCATACTTCATGTGCTGAAGGTATGGCTTGATCTGCTTCTCTATACTTCATCCGCATAACTTGTGCAACATAGTCAGCTCATTGCTGGCTCATGTGTTGTATGCATACTTCATCCGGTAATAATATAGCAGCTTGATCTTCCAGCTTGATCTTCAACACTTCATCCACATGACTTGTGTTGCTTGGTCTGCTCCTTGGTTGCTTCTTATGCTGCATGCAGGCCAACTCCAACAAAATATGAAAGCTCGAGGTTTCATAGAAAAAGGCTTTTTTATTTAAAAAAAAATTGCTTTAGGTTAGATTTATGCTGCTGAACATTTCATCTAATAAAAAGGGTTCACGTCTCCTAGCTATATTTATCACTTTAACTGTCAAGTGGGTTGATGTTTGAATATTAACCTCAACTTATCAGTTTATAAATCTTTATAGTCATCTACTCATTTTGATTATATTTACAAGTAAAGAAGGAAGAGTGATATTATCTTATAATGAAATTTATGTCAACAGGTTGTCATTCCTCGTTTGGAGGAGCTGGATTTGTCCTCCATTAACATTCATAAGATATGGCACCACCCATCTTCCCCATCTGTCGGATGCCTATATTCCTTGCAAGTGAAGAGGTGTCACAATTTGAAATACCTGTTCCCGTCTTTCTTTGTAAAAGATCTTGTGCAACTTCGACTCCTTGAAATTTTGGACTGTAATATGATGGAACAAGTAATATTCACGGATGGATTGGTTGAAGAACATCAAGGGAGGAATCAGATGTTTTTCTCTGAACTAGAACTTCTGTTGCTAAAAGACCTTCCCAAACTCACAAGTTTGTGCTTTGAAAATTGCTTTGAATTCCACTGTTTGGCGTATTTAATACTAATAAATTGTCCATTGCTAAAAACATTCAACTCTAAATGTGTACCCGGAGATGAACCTGAAATTGGCCAACATGTACAAGCAAGTAACTTGGAGGTTCAAAACTCATCTCTCCTCAATGAAAAGGTCATTTCTTTACGGGTTCTCCTTTTAATTTATGCTACTTCGATTGATCTTATTCATTTCAAGTTCTTTCTTTTCCATGCATATTTCAGTTATTAACCTAATGAAATGATTTAGCAGGTTGTTTTCCCTAGTTTGGAGAAGTTGCGGATTCGGAATTGTGATTCGTTAGAACAAATTATTGAGCTGCAAGGAGTCATTGCTGATGAGTCACAGTCAACATCAGCTGCTCAATCTATTATGGCTGAAACAGAAACAACCAAGTTTGCATTTCCCAAACTAACAAACCTCGAATTGGATAAGGTGCCGAGATTGAAAAGTTTCTACTCTAGGATGCATACAACCCAGTGGCCTTCATTGAAACAAATGGACATTATTGAATGCCCCAGAGTACAGATATTTACTCCACAATGTCCTGAGAGTCAGGTTGGAATCTCAAACCAACAACCCTTGTTTTGCGTCAATGAGGTGAGCTCACTAACAGTTTCATACTCTATGTTCATTACTTGAGATTACCTATAAAATGCCTTTTGAAATAACTAATATTCTCACCTTCCTTTAAATTTTATGAGAAAGAAAATGGAAATTATATTCATTTTGTAGTCTAGTTCTTACTAATTGAAAACTCTTTGATCGATGTTAATTTAATATATTCGTTGCCATCCAGGACACTTTCCCTGTATTAGAAGAACTAACAGTGAAGACGAATGATATGGTGAAGGGGATATGTGATGGACAACTCTCATTGCAGTGTTTCCAAAGCCTTAAGCATCTTAACCTCCAATTCTTTCCTGAGACATCCACTACTCTTCCGTATTGCTTCATTCGGTCACTACCAATGCTTCATAAGCTTGTTATAGACAATGCTTCCATTTGTCAAATAGTACAATCTGAAGGACTCAGCGACGAGGAAAGGCATACATCAGCATTCTATCAGCTAAAGGAATTAAGTTTGTCTCAACTTCCAGAGTTGACGTTAAAGTCTTTTGAGCCATCTTTGCTGTCTTTCAAAAATCTAACAACACTGGAAGCTTCAAGATGCCATGGATTCATCAATTTAATCGCATGCTCAACAGCTAAGTGCCTGACGCTACTGGAAAGATTGAGCATAGATGATTGTGAGATGATAGAGGAAATCATAGCGTGTGAGGCTGAAGAAATACAAGGCGGCATTGTATTTCCCAAACTGAAGTATTTGAAACTAAGTTGTCTGCCATGTCTAGCAAGCTTTTCCTTGGCCCATCACTCGTTGGAATTCCCAGTCTTGCTAATGGTGATGGTGACAAAGTGCCCCCAAATGAGGAATTTCTGCCAAGGAGATTTAAGCACACCAAGGCTGGAACAAATGCACTTAACAAGAGATAAGGAAGGTGAACTGCAGTGGGAAGGCGACCTTAACACTACCATAAAACATATGTTCGATGAAATGGTACAAATCATTTGAAGGATTTAAATTCATGTGTTTTTACATACATACATAGTTAATTGAACAATTCTTGGTTTGTTATGATCATGCAGAGAATGTGCAAAATTCTGAGGTGACGGAGGCTACTGATCAGTTGCCCAAGCTGGAATAAGGAAATATGTTTGGATGCTTATGCGAAAAGCTCAATTTCGTTTGAATTCAAAACAAATGGTAATTGACTCTTCTATTTTCATCATGGCTTAAATAATGCTTTATAAAGTGACCCTAGAGACGCCCTTTTCATTGTAGGTTGAGTTGCTTTACTGAAGTACGAGGCTGCAACTTTTGGTAAAATGTGAAAGGTTATTTCAGTTTTTGTAAAACTACTATCTGAACTGTTCCATTTCACATTATACCCTCAAAATTGAACTTCAAGTGCATCATGCATGGCATTGGGCTACAAACATGTAAACTTTTACTACTAAGGTTTACCCCTGTTTTAAGGATTTGCCTACTTTTGATGGTTACCATATCAATGTCAGCTTAAAGCTATCAAGTATCTTTACAAATATAATATATATATATATTTCCTTAATGAGGGATAAAAGTAGGCAGCTATCAATTAATGATACGGCTGATTCTGAAAAGACGGCTGAAATTGAATGAATGGGCTGTGGTATTTGCCTGATGGAAGAACAGGGCCTAATGTTACTTGGATTCTGACCAAGTTTTAAATTTTCAGTTGCGGGCATTACCGATTGTTGTCAGTTGGTTGTTGATCCTCTGATTTTACGGTTGACTGTCTTGCTTATACGTTGCAAGGTTGGCGGGTCTCAAGTATGAATTTCCAAGCTGGCTTTCATCCATAATTAACTAAGTGTTCCAATCCATGGAGTTGATCGTGATAGTTATGTGAGGCTGTTTTAGTAATTAGATTTTCTTTTAATGTTTGTTTTTTAATTTCTTTTAAATTTCTATGACATTATTTCTTTTAATTTCTGATTTTGGGTTGGCCTCAGGTCGGTGGCTTGGGATTGAGATTGGGTTTGGTTTTAGTTTGTAAATGGGTTATGGGATATTGAGCTTGGGTTTGGGTTTAATATATACTCTTTTTAATAAGTATGTTTAAGTTAATTAATTCAGTTAAAACGGTTTTGAAATTTAAAATCGAAATTAACCTAAGGTCACCGACTTAATTGAAACGATAAATTGATTCAAAACTAAAATTGCTTAAATTAACCTGAAAAATTCGAATTAGATCACTTTTTTATAGATTCAATTGATTTTTGCTCATTCAACTAATTTCAGAATTGCTCCAATTTCGATAAATATGTTAAAATTCGTTTCTATAATCTTTTTCTATTTTGATATTAAACAAATTGGTATCTCTAAAAATATCAGAGTTATTCAATCTTTTTCATTTTTAAAAATGAGAAATTAAGGATAATTAATCACAACGTTAATATTTTTCATCAATTATACATAATTTTCTATTGGTATAATAAAAAATTTAGCCCTCAAAGTTTACCCATTCTATCAATTTGGTATTGATTTAATAAATTTAACCCACAACATTTACACATTTCGTCAATTTATTCATGATTTAACATATTTAACCCGTAATATTTACACATTCTATCAATATTTATGCAAAATATATAATCATCAAGGATTAAATTTGTTTTTATACTAATCAAAATTATTTATAATTAACAGAAACTATTAGCACTTGATTAATTATTCGTGGTTATTTACTTCTAAAATTGATAAGGATTAAATTACTCTATTTCTTCTAGAGTGACTAATTTATTCAATATCAAAAAGATGTTTTTTTATTTTTTTATTTAATTTCATAGGTAAGAAAATTTCATAAAAGAAAATCTTTCTTTGAAATAAAAAAGTAGTATGTTGTATATAATTATTTAAAGTTACTCTGACATTATTTTTTACCCATTCCAAGCTAGCAAGTTTTTTTTATGTACAAAATGGTACAGCTATGCAATTTGGATCAACATTTTGGTCACCTCCATGTGATGTGAAAGAAAATTGACAATGTCACACAATTATTATTTTTCCCCCCATACCCCTATGCCACCAAAGAAAGTTGAATTATTAAGGCACAAAAGTACTAAGGAGTAGGAGCTAGAAAAATAGGGGCATGAAAATAAAGAGAGTTGCATATATTATTTGCATAATATAAAATTAGTCTTTAATATTTACACATTTTATTAATTTAATTTTTATTTTTATTTTTATTTAGTTAAATTTATTATTAGAATATTTGAATCAAAAAAATTTTAAGGCACATATCAAACCCAACAATCAAAATTAAATCACACCAAAATAAGGCCATGAAATTCCTGAACAGCTCACCAAGCAACACTCAAATATCATAACTTAAACCCCTTGCAAATAATAAGAGCATTGACGGATGAGCACCAAAAAGACTTGCTGCAGATAAAAGGTCCCATGCCCATAACAAGCTCTGCCCATCAGTACCTGCCAGAGGAGCCATGGCCAAGAAGACTATCAGTCTTAATGCAATCTACAAAACTTGTTGGGACTTTTCCTTAAGGTCAGCTCTTTTGGGTTCAAGTCCTTTTCGCATGCAAATTTGTTGAAATAGGAGCAACATTGGTTATCATAATGAACAAAGATCCAACAAAGAAAAACCCAACATGCAGTGAAAAAACCCTCAAAACCTACTGCCGTTAAGTCCAACACGGCAACAAGTTCTCCATTGGAGAGAAACCCAAGTCCACAAAATTTGAACCCACAACAAGCAGCCGAAGACCAAAAGATACCCAAAATGGCGGCACAAGCACAACATCACCACATCCAAATACTATCCCTTTTCCTCCATGACTTAAGAACGATAAACAAGTAGCATCTTAACATAAACAAGGAGCCACAATGAGAAAAAATGCAGACAACTGTGAAGTAAAACACAAGAAAAACTAACACATTTGACCAGCCAAGTAAAGCAAAAAATCTCCTAGCCAACTCAAAGTTTCTTCTTCATCCCTTCCATTGAAGTTGAGAAACTTGAAATTTCTTACCTTTTACTACTAGCTTGATTCGTATCATCGCTCTCACCTTTTTCAGCTTGTATCTGATTGTGAAACCAAAGATTAGTGAAAACCTTCGCACTAACACTGAGTTCTAGGAACTGCAATAGGATCAATTTCAACAACTCTAATGGGATATTAAACACTCCCAACTCTTAAGATCACCATCTCTTTAATTTTACACAATTAAATGAATGTTTGTGAAGGTTTAGGATGAGTAGTACCATCGTCCACACTAATAAAACTTCCATAATGATTGGCGATGTTTTTAAATGTAGAGATCGGACAAGCATGGATCGAAACCCCGAAAGTTCTTCTACAATTAACCAAAATGTTTTCAGATCATGACTCAACTTTTGTGAACCACCTCATCAAAATTTCAATAAACTCTTTTATAACCTTCTCCACCGTTAAACTCCATTAGCAACTGGGAGGCCACCCTCTTCTAACCGCATATCAAGGTTCTCTTGAGTTCATAAATCTCTACACCATCCCATAATACAATGTTGTAGTGTAGAAAGTTTTTCTTCCTCAATAACCCCATCTATAGGAATTGACTCTATCTCTTTCTTACCTGTAGCCACCTCCTCCATGAAACAATTCTTGTTTATAGCTTTTTCACCTCCGAGGGTTCCACTCGTATCCAAACATAAACAAGCGTGCAAAGTTGACCCATATTCTATGTCCAAATAACTGGAACCGTTCAGACGAAGCATCGCCCTTCTTGCATCAGTAAATTTTGCGAATCCCGCAAAACCAAATCTTTCTCCCTTTTATGAAGACATCCATAACCATGCCGTGATACTCGAATATCTTCCAAAGACCTCTCAATTGCATTCGTGGAGGAAGATTAACTATAAAAACAGTAACACAACTCTGTCCAGTGTCCACCATCCATCCCATTACTCATTAATAAAACTTCTACTTCATCACTTAACTAAAGCTTTCTTTTGATATTTTTATATATATTAATTTTATTTTGTATTCAAATAATTTGATATTTCATTTTTAACTATTATCCCATATTTTTTACTATAAATTTAGAGGAAGACAATCTTGATAAAATTCGTTTGAGGTAGGAACAGTTTAATGGAACAGCATAGTCTTTTATAAGATAAAAAATACTAATGCAAGAAATGAAAAAAAATTGATTAAAGGTTTAGAACAAGCAAACAAACTTATTTTATATGATTAGTGATTAAATGCACAATTTCAAATTTACTGCACAAGAGAAGAGAATAAGAAAGCCATCGCATCGGATGGCTTGGTACAACTAATTGGACCTTGTTGCAGTATCTCCAACATTAACTCCTCTTGTTAAATTTTACAAGCTTTCATTATAATGGTCTTCATCAACTTATAGCTGTAATCTAAATTGTAGAACACCAATCCTTAAAATATTCACGGTACACGACATCTGGACACAAGATGCTCAGTGATAAACCAAAACCCTATTATGATTAAGCAATCTTTGCTTGAATCATAAGGGGGCATTTGTTTGTCCTTAGCATCTCGTATCCAAATGTCTTGTATTATAAACCTGTTAAAGATTGGGGATCTACAAGGCTATTAAAGAAAAACCTTGTAAAAATTACAAGCGGCGTTGATGCAGGCAAGGGTGTTGCAAATGTTGCTCTTTAATGAAGAAGAAATCAGAAGTCCTCAAACAAATCAAAAGAGGAGTTTTCTCTCTCTATATATATATTCTTCTCCATACACACAAGGGACCAATCTTAGATTGAGAAATGGTATAGAGATTGTCGTAACCATTTTTTTTTGAAAAAACGGGAATCGACTTTGGTTTTGAAAATGAAAGAACGGGAGTCGCCACCAATCCTTTTTAATGAGGTGTGATCGGCTCACCTTTAAATTAACCATTTTAATAAAAGTTAAGATTTACTAAAATGATAATTTTTTTGGTCTACGACAATCAGAAAATGAGTTCGGGAGTCAATTACGCACGAGGAAGGATTAGCACCCTCGATACGCCCAAAATTGGTACCTAGTTGATTAATTAGTGTCTTAGTGTCGAGAATTGAAAACTTGGAAGACCTTTGAAATACGATCCCTTTTTTATAAAACAGTTCAAGTGTTAAAGACCTTCTCGTCTCAAAATATGAAATGTCACATCCAGTGAGTTAGGACACGACATCTTGAATTTTTGAGAGCGAGCTTGCCTTTTGTATAAAACTTACGTATTTTAATTTGTTAGAAGGGTATTCGGTTATTTAGAGTAAACGAGAAAAATCGAAACCCAGTAAGTTAGGGTACGTTTTCCAAGTTCTCAAACACCGAATATTGACTTTGTTTTAAAACAAATTCATATTTCTAGGTGACGAAATGTCATACCCGGTAAGTTAGGGCACAACACTTCATATCTCTGAGAATGAGCATTTTCAAAACTCGTATAGCAATTTAAAAGAGTATTCCATTATTTAGATTAAATGAGAAAAATCGAAACCCAGTAAGTTAGGGCACGATTATCTCGAATTACCAAATACGAAATATCACTTTTATGAAAGAATTATTTTAAGGCATTGAGTAAAAACATAATGTGATTCATAGTAATATATAAAAGCAGATCATGATATTAATAATAACGTGTAATAATGAATGACAATTACAAGCAATTATAAAAAGATGACATAAAAGCAAGGTTAGTAATATGTAAATATAGACTAATGCGTGAGGGAAGTGAAATGGTCGAATACGCAAGCAAATAGATAAATAAATAAATAATGGCAAAATGAAATGACAATTATGGCGATGATAACGATATAAAAGTATATACATATGTGTATTAAGGTACATACGTAGTAATGAGAAATATATAAAGGAAATATATATATATAATAATAGTACAATATTAAAAGATACATATGTATAGTATAAAAATGTATACGTAATAAAATTACATAGTATATATATGTTAGTAATAATAATTATGATGATACAAATAATGAATGATTTAAGGTTTGAAAGAATTTACAAAGGTATAAATAAATAGGTGACGAAACGATAATAATGGGAATAATGATATATAAGTGGCATAAGTACGCTAAAATACGTATATATATTTTAAATTAGTTAGTATAAAAACAATAGCATATAGGTAATTACATATAAAAAAGTTATAGTAATAAAAGTAATAATGCAATAATGATAACAGTGAGAGGCATAATAGTAATTATAGTAAAAATGCAAAAATAATGATAATAATAATAAAAACATTACATAAATATATGATAAAATCAAATGTATATACATAACATATACGTGTAATACAAAACAAAATATACACATAATATATTAAAACATATACATGACATACATAATATACATGGTAAAACATAATATGATATTTATAATGTATAAAACTATAATAAGATGATATACACGATTTAATTCACATGGGCAGAATATGAAGTATAAAATATATTAAAATTATGTATATAGGACACATATGTACTAACAAAATAATAATGCCAAAAACTAATAATAATATATAAGATAATGAAAATACATACGACTAGATAATAATAATAATAACAATAGAAATACAAAATGCAAGTATAATAATAATAATAGAAGTATTAAATTAAAGTAAAGAAAAAAATATTATAGATAAAAATATATATATACGTATATATACAAAAAAAATGTGCTAATATATAATGGTAATAGTGATAATAATAAAAATAGTGACAATGATAATAATAACGGTGTTTTAGACTAATTAATTTAATTGAAATATCAGAAATAACAAAGAACTGGGATTAAATTATGAAGAAACAAAAGTATGAGTATAGATTTTAAAATAAAAATAGAGAGATGCGATTTGAGGGGCTAAAATGAATCGCATGTGGAGATAGAGGGGCCAAATAGGAAATTAATCTAAACCCTTAAAATGATGTCGCTGGAAAGAGGACCGAATTGAAAACGAAATAACTTTTAGGGTCAAATTCAAGTTAAATAAAACTTAATTACAAAACGTGAAAAAAGCGGAAGGGTCTTGAGCGCAATTAGACCCTTAAGCGAAAACGCGCGGATCCTGGGACGGGTCGGAGCTGGTTCTCGGGTCAGGGTAGCTAAACGACGCCATTTTGGGGATTGAGTGTTAGCCCCAAAACGACGTCGTACCGGGGGCGTATAAAACCAAATTTTTCTGAAAACTTTCATTTGGTCTGAGAGTGAGGAAAAAAAGGAGAGAGAGGGGGTGGGGCGATTTTGGCCTGTGGCGATCACACGGCCGACCGAAGCCGCGCATCACGCCGATCGCCGACCACCGTGCACGGTGGCCGAAGTTTCGAAAAGTTTTTTTTTTTATATTTTATTTGTATTTTTTTACATCTTTATAATATGCGTATTCATGTGAGTAAATAGATTCTAAAATAAAAAGAAAAATAAAACGAAAAGGAAATCACCTTCGGCTTTTAGATCTTTCTGGATATTTCCGTTTTCTGCTTTTGATATTATTGGGATTTCTGTTTTTTTTGCTTGTATTTTTTAAGATAATAATGTTGTTTCTATTTTCTTCCAAAAAAAAACCATTCGTACAATAGTTTCGGGGGTGGCCTTTTATAGGCATTTCCCTTACAACTTGCTCTGCTTTCTATCTTGTCTCGTTTATTGTTTGCAGGAGCGCAACTTGGACGACGGTGGGGCGGTGCTGCAGACGTCGGTGGATGGGACAGGGGTCAGAGGCTGAACGGCTAGGGTTTCCCTTTTTTTCTTTGTATTGGGCTAGTTGGGTCAGATTAGGGTTAGAGTCTGTTTGGTTTTTTTGGGGTTATTTGGGCTTTGGGGTTAAGTTGGGCTAGCCCGGGTCAAAATGGGCTTGTACAGAGATCATTGTGGAAGACCTCCACAAATGGTCATTTTGAGATCAAAGGAGAAGAAGCAAGAAAACGAAGTTGAGGGGTTTGAAGAAGAAAGAGCCAATTTATAGAGAAATGAAGTGAGAGAGAATGGGTTTTATTTAAAGATTTAATAGGTAAGAAAATTTGTTATGTAGAAGAAAATCATTGAAAGAGAAAAAAAATTAAGTTTAATATAATTATTTAAGCTAACAATTTTTTTTTGGTGAAAAAGAAATTACCAATTACATCAATTTAATTGCCTAAAAGCACTACTAACATTATCTTGTTGTAAGACTTCAAGGATCTCAATTAGGGTCACATCAAAGACTTATAAGCTCGACTTCTATGTTAGTCTAAGTTTGGCTAGCCGATCTGCAACAATGTTGTATTCTCTAGGCGTATATCTTGTATGCATAAGAATTTGGGTTTAATCCCGAACATCGCCATTTCCCTTTCCCAATTATCAAAAATTATATATAATTATTTAGTGTTATTTGTCACATTAATTTTTTATGTGGGCACTTTTGAGGGAATATATGTTTTAAATAGAAATAATATAATTAATTAACAAATTAAATCTAGGGGGTTTTTGGTAAATTGGAAATTGAAAATTTAAGTGGTGTTGGTATTTTTATTTAAGTGCTGAAAAATTAAGTAGTAAATTCTTATTGTTAAATTTTATTAGCACTGAATTTATATCAGAAAATTGTTTGGTAAATTAGTAAATATAAATATTGAATATAATTATATTGTTTGATAAAAGTAAATATTGATTTTTAATAAATTATTAATTTTTAAATTTTAATCTTATTAATATAATTTTTATATTATTTTGGATAATTTTAGATGAAAGATAAATAGTTAATTTGAATATTTTTAAAATAAATTATTTTAATTTTTTAATATTTTCTACTTACCTACTTATTTATTCAACACTTTTTGTTGAATATTTTATATTAAATGAAAAATTAAAATAATTTATCAATGTTGAAAATACAAAAATGGTATGGTGCTCCTATTTTGATTAATTTATCAATTTTTTTATACAATACTTATAACTAGTCATAACTCCTCTTCAACCTTTAAATAGGAAGATAAATGCAGTTAATAACGCTCAAACCAAAGTCCTACATTAAAAACAATATCAATACCAACTAAATTAAGACCTAACCGATTTTTACCAGTATTAAAAATTTTCATTCATGCCCATGTTAAAAATTTGAAAAATATGAAAATATATAATTTTAATTGTTTTTTCACCAATTAAATTGATTTTTGATAGGTTTAACTATTGACTTAAAAAAGAGTGTTAATTTCAATGGTTAAATATAATGGATGCATGGTTTGAATGTCTGACATCGACCACATGGAAAAAGGGATTAAAAATGGAAATTAAGCAAAGGCAAATTGAATATATTTGTTGTTTTCTAATTTGGTGTAGGGTGCTATATTTGTTGATAGCCACTGCCTTAACATTTTTCACTAGTACATTATAAATGGAATAATTGCCTATTTTACCTTTTTCTTGAAATTGATTGACATCACCAGCTCATTTTTCAACCATATTGCTCAAATGATTGACAAAGAGAGGTAAAAGTATTTTATAAATGTTAATTATGTATTTCTTTTTTGTTCGAGTATAATTTGTATTTATTTCTAGCCATTTTTATAAAGTTATTGTTTATAAAAGGGGTAATTATCGAATTTATATATGATTTTTTGATTCAATGTACAATTTGATACAAACTTTGATTTTGTACAATTATACACATAAAACTTGAATCGTGAATCATATGAGCACATAAAACTTTGAATTTGATTCAATTGTGTGCATTTAATGAATATATATGTTTTTAAAAAAATGAATACATATATTTATTTTCATATTGGATTATATACAGGGGCGAAACCAGAAATTTCTTTTAGGGGGCCGAAATTAAATTGTAATTTTTACAATAGTAAAAATATAATTTCACCATTTTAATGGCCTATATCTTTATAATTTTTAAATAATTAAATCAAATTTTATATCTTTAGGGGTTAAAATACAATTTTACCTTTACTAATTTAAAATTTTAAAAATTTTAAAGGGCCTAAATGGAATATATCAACATCAAATTGTGCTAATTCAATAATATTGTTAGTGATTTCTGAAAATTGAATCAAATCAATATTTCTTATATAAAATTATATAAAATCAAAATTCATATGACATATATAAATAAAAAGTTCATATATGACAATATACATTAAATCAAAATTTATATATAATTTTGATATTTATCCCATTCTTTATTAATTATAACGTGTGAATGTGGTGAATCCAAATTTTGTCAATTATTTTCCTACCATCATTGAAAAACAAATTTCTACGGAAAAAATAATTAACATTTTCAAATTCCATTATGATAGACCTGTTCATTGGTCAAGCTCCCGGCTTAGGTTTGAAGGTCGACCCAAATTTTAGGAGGGTTTAGGTAAAAATATTAAGTCCAAAAAATAGGCTTGGGCAAAAATATTAGGCCCCTTTAAAATATGGGTCAAGCTTGGGCTTGAACATTCAAGACTCGACTTGTTTTAAGTTTATAATATTTTATATTATATTATTTTTATATATTATGTAATTTAGAACATATTTAAAAAATAAACCTATAGTAAATATATAATACTACTCTAATGTAAACATTAAAATAATGCTAAAATGACTATAAAAAATTTCAATAAATAAAAAATGTAAAAAATTATTAAATATTAAAATAAAATAATATAAATATTTTTAAAAAAATTAATATGGGCGTGTTTGGGAGAAATTTTAGACCCAAATTTTAAGTCGGACCAGATTTGAACAAACATAAAGTATTTTAATATCCTTAGACCCGACCAGATCTATGGACACCTTTATATAAAAAGAATATAGTATGAATTGACGTAGTTTAGTTCCACAAGTTCAAACTTCAAATTAATACGAGTGTATTATTAAAAGTTTTCGTCTTCTGCATTACTTGTTAGTTTTTGTCTTTTAATTCATTGAGAAGTAACAAGCATGTATGGATGTCAATGTCCTACCATAATTGTCTTCTAAAGAACTTTATAAGGAAAGCTATGCCACTCTATTCTTTAATTATTACTTCCAGTAATTTTGCAAATTCTTAAATTTCTAGGCAAGTTCCCATGGCCTTGTACGGTAATACTCTTATCGAATATAAAGCCTTGTTTAAATGAAGATATTCATAAATAAGAGGAAAAATATCAAATAATGTAAGTTCACTCATGCCTGGTCACTGTGACCCCCTTTGTGAGGAGGCACCTCTTCTCCTAAAGTTACAAGGCTATTTTGCCAAGTTCCTTAGAGAGAGTTGTCTCACACCCCTAAGTATTCTCTACCTACCCACTTGTGTTAGTTTCGGGTATAAGCACCCTTTTGTTGAAGGTCGTTCAAACTTTTCCTGGAAGTATAGCATGAGTTACTTTAATACCATAGCGCCTAGTACTTAAACATTGAGTTGGAACATTTTCTCTACCCCTTCTTATCCTGAAAATGTAAAAAAAGTAGAGTCACCTTGCATCCATGAACCAATAACCATTTCGGCTAACCTAGCTATACATCATATAATTAAAAAGAAATCTACTCAGTGTTTGAATTTTTGTTGATTGGAATATATTATGTTATATAAACAACAATGAAGATGCATATTATTTCTAAGAATATTTTATAGTTTTCATGAAATAATAATTTTTACTATTACCAAAAAAAATATTATAATTTTGACTTCCACTTACAATTTCATAAAATAATAATTTATCAATTCAAAATATTTGAATCAAGATTAATTTGGAGCTCCTCACTCAGGCCTATACTTTTGTGCCTTAATACTTCAGTGGCAGCACTCCCCCCTTGCCTTAATTGATGAAATATTTCCCTTAAAAATTTGAATAAAAATTGTACCTTTCATTTCCTTCCCTCAAACAAGTTGTTCATTGTTGCTCCCACCCTTCAGTCTTCTCCAAAATAATGTAGGAATCCCATGTCACTATAATTAGGTGATGAAGATGGTACTCATTTTTTTTTTTTTGGGAATTATCAAGAAATTCATCGCTGATAGCAATGACTCAAAATTTTTAGTTCATGAATTCTTGTGAGAGCTTATGTAAAAGTTTGGTATAGTTCAATAATTATTTTATAATATTTTAAAGTTAAATAACTGAAATATAAATTAGTTAATAGTTTAGAGACTTTAGGCGTGGTTTACCCAAAAACATATCAATATAATCCCCCAATGGAGTCCGAAGCCATAGCTCACAATTTGGGTTAACATTTGACATTTGGGGTTTCAAATTGAGAAATTAATTGAAATAGATAACAATTAGCAATTAAATAAACAAATTATATTCCATATACTGTAGTATTGAGTATATGTTTACTTCATTAAAGGTCTCTTTTTTATTCAATTAATTTCTTGTGTTTTTTCATGCATACATAGTTAATTGAACAATTCTTCGCTTCTTATGATCATGCACAGACTGTGCAAAATTCTCAAATGACAGAGGTTACTGATTAGTTGCCCAAGCTGAAATAAGGAAATATGGTTGGGTGCTTATGTTAAAAGCTCAATTTCGTTTGAATTCAAAACAAATGGTAATTGACTCTCCTATTTTCATCATGGTTTAACTAATGCTTTTTAAAGTGACCACAGAGACGCCCTTTTCATTGTAGGTTGAGTTGCTCTAGTGAAGCACATGACTGCATCTATTGGTAGAACGTGAAAGGTTCTTTCAGTTTTTGTAAAACTACAATTTGAACTGTTTCATTTCACATCATAACCTCAATATTGAATTTCATCAAGTGCATCATGCATGGCATTGGGAACTACAAACATGCAAACTTTTACTAGTAAGGTTAACCCCTGTTTTAATATTCCAATTCTTCTTAAAGGTGGATGGATTTGCCAACTTTTGATGGTTACCATATCAATGTCACCTTGGGGTTTAGACGATGTGATTAAGATTGCTATACATACTGTGTTTGTGCTTGTGTCATCTTTCTTATTCTCTCTATAAAGATTATTACGTACTTATTTCTATGTAATCTCACAGTTTCTGATGAAAAGTTGAAGCTAATAACTCCATTCCCAAGTTTCCCATATTCATCCTCACAAAAACATAAATGATAAAAACCCCATTTCTCTTTTAGTCAATAGGAGAAGCAATCTAAAGCTAGAATAAAGCAAACCAATACCATGCCTATATTGAATTAAATCGCATGCATGCATGTATCAATTGTTCTGTAGTGAACAACAGTCACGTTATATTCAACCATGGCATCTCCATTCTTATTAAACCAAGCTACAATGTAGCCTGATGACTTGCATGGCTGTAGGGTGTAATACTAAAATATTGATAATGCCATAGTAAAATATTGATAACATGTGCTATCCACGTGATTATTCTTATATTTAAATATAATAAGTTCATTTAATAATTTTTATAATAAATATAATAATTCAAATAATATGGATTAAGTGAAATTTTAAACAATTGAATTTAATCTGATTATAAAAGTCAACAATTCAAACTTGTTCAATTCGGATTCAAATGAACTTGAAAGGAATTTATTGAAAAATTCAAGCTTCAAACTCAAGTGATTTGAACCCGAACATAAAATTATTACTTGGATGTGAAAATGATTTGAACCGAAATGGTGTGAAGTATGGTCTTTCGGATCATTGCCTCATTGTGCTGTCAAATGAATCTAAAGATTGGGGCCCCAAACCATTCAAATTCCAGGACTGTTGGATGCAAGCTAAAGAGTTAGATCGACTTATTGATGATCGATGGAAGGAAATGGAGGTTCATGGCGAGGCAAATCAGATCTTGAGAATGAAATTAAGTCGTTTAAAATGTTCTCTGAAGAAGTGGAACACAATTTCTTTTGGTAATTTGGATCATAGAATCCGCTTGATAGAAAATGAAGTGGAGGATGTTGATAAAAGGGGCGATATTTCCGTCATGACCGAGGAGGATGTCAACCGTGGAAAAGAGACTACGGGTGAATTATGGAAACTTAACCGTTCTCGAGAAATCTTATGGAGACAAAAATGTAAAGTGGATTGGGAAGGCGACCGTAATACAAGTTTCTTCCAGTGCAAAGCCAAATTCAGGGCTAGGAGTAATTGCATTGAAGGTCTGTTTGTGAAGGGGGAGCGGATTTCTTGTCCGAAATTAGTCAAAAATGCAATTTGGGAATACTTCCGGAAATAGTTCTGTGGCGTTCATTGGGACAAACCTGCTTTAAGGGGTTTGGATTTGAAGATATCTTTGCCTCTTCCCAATGGTCTCAAAGCATGTTTTGGTGTTTGAGTCTGATTCAATAGTTGCGCTAACAGGCCTGCACCCTATGTGGCTCGGCTGTTATTTATTGCACCTTTGAACTTCAAAATAATTTCAACTCGTTCTTTCTGAATTAAATTAATTCGAACTTCAAAATAATTTGAGTGATAAACCGAAATGATTTTATTAGAAAATTCAAACTTCAAAATAATTTAGGTGATTTGAACTTAAATTTGACTTTAATATGAAATTGATTTGAATCGAAATGATTTTAAAATTTCTAATTTTGAATAATCTGATCTAGATAAAAAACCAACTCTAGTTATAGCCAAAGACCCATCACAAACATAGAAAAAATAGTTTGAGAACATATAAGGCAACTCGTAGGTATGGTGTATATGTAATTGGATAATTACTCTCTCCCTAAAAGATATGTCGCAGCGTACTCAAATATATATCTAGGATTCTTTTTCCTCTTTGAGGTGGAATTAATGACTTTGATTATGTGTTCATAAATTGTAGCGACGTAAAAATTTACTTTCGGGTCGCTAAATTGTGGCGACTTATTAGAAAATTGAAAATTGAAAATTGGTTTTAAAAATAAACCGGGAGTCGCCACCGATCTTTTTCTAGGTGTGATCGGACACCTATTAGATCTTTCTTTAAAAACAAATAAAAGGCTAGGTTTACGTTAAAATCCAGAGAAAAATTAGGGTTCGGGAGTCGGTTACGTGCGAGGAAGGTATTAGCACCCTCGCGACGCCCAAAATTGGTATCTTATAAACACGTGTTGTCTTGATTTTCAAAAATACGAGTTCAATGTAAAACTTAGTTGTGATCCGATTAAAAAGACGAGAAATTTTAGTTTATTTTCTTTTTTTTTTTTTTTTTGAAAAGGAGGGTACATCGCTTTAACACGAGTCAATTGACATTCACCCAACATAGCGATGAACTCGATGACTTAATGTTAAATCGATATATTGCCTTGATTATTGGAATTACTTAGCAAAACAATAACAGGGTTTTGAAATAATGTAAAGCAAATTGGAATAAAAATGAATAATCGACATAACCGTAAATATATTGAAGCAAATAATAATCATGACAATAATCTCAAAAGTAATAATCGGGCATGCTATGTAAAACATATTAATAGTATTAAACTAAAATATTATAAATATATACATGTATATATGAATGTACACTAGCGATGATAATGATAGCAAAAATAAAAAAGATAGGTATATATATATGATTTTAAAGCAAGTGAAAATATAAGAGTAATAATGAATAATATGATATACAAAGATAATATTAATATAAAAGTATATATACATACATATAATGAAATATGTGAACTAATATGCAATAAAATATAATATATATGCATGGTATAATATTAAAACATAGATATAAAGATATAATATCAAAATATACATATAATATATAAGGGTATATACATCGTAAAGGTATTAAAATTAGTGCAAGATATATATAATATAATGTTAAATGTATACGTATAAGATATAATAAAAAGTGTAAGCATAATACAAAAATGTATATATAATATAACTATCTTGTGTAATATATATGCATTAAAGAGTAATAATGTTATAAACAATTCAATATACTACTTTATAAATATATATTTATACTAAAATATTCAGTAAATATAATATATATATACAAAGTGCATTAATATTTAAAAATAATACTGAAATAAAGTAATTAAAATGGTACTACATATATACATATACATACATAATATACATATATTAACATTAATAATAATGATAACAAAACTAGAAATAATAATCATTTATAATAATAATACTTTAAAAATAATTAATATATTAATAAAATAGCAATAATGAAAATAATACTAATAGTAATAATAAGAATAAAGATAATAACAGAAATAAAATAATAATATTAATAATATAAAAAAAATTTGAAAATGAATGAAAAAGGACTAAATTGAACTAATAATAAAGATTTGGGGTAAATCTGAAATAACAAATAAAGGAAAACGACTAATTTTAACGCGCGTAAATAATGGGGGGACCAAAAGGGAAATTATCCCGGAGTATTCAAAACGGTGCGCATACAAGGGGACCAGATTGAAAATGATGCAAAATTTTAGGGCCGAATTACAAAACATAAAGATTTGATTGTAACGTAACAGAAAAGCGGAAGGGCTGATTGCGCAAATAGCCCTTCCGCTTCAAAAACACGCGGATCCTTCCGGTGCGGGTCGGGTCGACCCGACCCGCGTTCAAAAACGACGTCGTTTTCCCATTAGCCAGGGGGGTCCAAAACGGTGCGTTTTGGACCCCTATATAAGTTAAAAATTTTTTGTTTTTTCATTTGTGCAAGGGGGAAGAAAAAAAGAAGAGAGAAAAGGAGAGAGGAGAAAGGAGAGGGAAAGAGGGGTCCTGGCCAGCCTCGATCGTCGTCGACGGTCACGGACGATCACTTGGACCACCGTCGTGGCATTGCGCCGGCGCTTACACTGCAATGGCGGAGAGGTATTTTTTTATTTTATTTTTTTGCTTTTTATTTTATTTATATTTTATATAGTTTAGAGATTGTTTTTATTTATTAGTTATTTAAGAAAACTCGAAAATGAAATTAACAGAAATGGCAAAGTATTCACCTTAGGGTTTACTTTACGGTTTTGAGTGTTTGAATCATTTGCTTCTCGTGTGTACTATACCTTAGTAATCTCTTTTTGATCTCTTGATTGTTGAAAATACAAAGATATGGAAAAGGAAGCCAGAACCTTTTTTAATTTCGATTTTTTAAATCATCGAAGGGGGAACCCCTTTCACATTTGTTTTCCAGGCTTTTATAGCCTTACAATTTGATTTTTTTTTACATTTTATGTCCTATCTCTTTGCAGGTACAAGACGGTGGAGGTGACCTTGGGGCAGGTGGCGAGGCATGGGGGCACAGAGGGTGAGTCGAGCGGTGGGGGGGGAGGTGCAGGCGCACTAGTGGGATTAGGGTTAGGTAGGGTTTGGGCTTCATGGTGGGCCAAGGGTAGTGGGCTAGTGGGTTAGGGTTGATGGGATAGATGGTTTAGGGTTTCAGGTTTTCTGAAACCCTAACCTGTTAGTTGGGTCTGTTGTAAAAAAAGGTAATTGGGCTTTGTAGTGGGCCATTCGGGTTTGGTTGTGTTTGATGGGTTTAAAAATGTATTTGGGTTTGGGGTAAAGGCCCAAATTGGCCTGTACAGCTGCCCCTCTTTGCTCATTGTCGTGCAACGAGAATAGAGCAAAGACATAAAGAAAGGCCAATTTTGCCCTGTATTGCCGGGTCTTGACCCCGTTGGTGCTCTTCTCGTTCAGGCGATCTTCTTCTAGTCCATCGTATCTCGTAGCTTTGGTTCAATCCATTGCATTTTCTGATATACGCCTTGTTGCTTCAATCTTCTCTAGTATGACTTTAAGAATATGAGATTTGTGGCTTCGATCTGCTTCCATGTAGCTTCGGAAAATAAAATCTCGACTTGATCCGCTCTCCTATCATTTGGTGAGATGAGATTTGTGATCTTTTTTCTTCAGTAACTCTAAAAAGCGAGCTTTGATATCTTCGATCAGCTCCTTTGCAACTCCGGGGACAGGACTTGCAACTTTGACTCGCTTCAGCTGCAACCGGGGAGACCAAATCGATGTCTTCAATCGGCTCAAATCTTTATTCTTTACGATATGTGATCCACGAGCTCAACTCATTTCTCATAATATGAATTGACTCTCTAAAAAAAAGCAGACATTAGAAACAAAAATTGAAAATAGAATTTAAAAATACCTCGGCATGTGAGCCGAGACTCAACTCACCTCTCGCAATATGAGTTTATTTTTGAAAAACGAAAATTAAAAAGCTCAACTCACCTCTCGCAATATGAATTGATTTTAGAAATTAAAAATAGAGTTTGAACAATAGAATTTGAAAATACTTCGGCATGTGACCCAAGGTTCAACTCACCTCTCGCAATATGAGTTGATTTGTGAAAACATGAATTAAAAAAACAGGAATTGAAAATACCTCAGCGTGCCCTGAGGCTCAACTCACCTCTCGCAATATAAGTTGAAATTAAAACACAAAGGTTGAAAATACCTCAGCGTCTTGAGGCTCAACTCACCTCTCGCAATATGAGTTGATTTTTGAAACATAAATTGAAATTACCTCAACGTGTCTTGAGGCTCAACTCACCTCTCGCAATATGAGTTGATTTAAAACACAAAAATTGAAAATACCTCAGCGTGCCCCGAGGCTTGACTCACCTCTCGCAATATGAGTCAATTTTTGAAACATAAACTAAAAATACCTCAGTGTGTGGCCTAAGGCTCAACTCATCTCTCGCAATATGAATTGATTTTTGAAAAGCAAAATTTGAAAAGCAGAAATTGAAGATACCTCGGCGTGCCCCGAGGCTCAACTCATTTCTCGCAATGTGAGTTGATTTTTGAAACATAGAATAGAATTACCTCAACGTATCTTGGGGCTCAACTCACCTCTCGCAATATGAGTTGATTTTCTTGAAAAACATGAATTAAAACATCAAAACCAAAACCTGTACTTTGGCAGAACTCAGGTGTCTTTTCATTTGATTCAATGCGACTCTCATTCCAGATTTCTTGCTCTGCTGGAGTACCTGTATATACTATGCATGTTGTTATCATGATATGCACATGTTTGTCTTAAATGCTTTCATGCCTACATGATTATGCAGTGCTCCTTAAGCATGTTTGTCACTTGTCCTTTTGGTCACGACTTTTCATGATCTGTGTCTGTTGCTTTGGCTCTCGACTTCTTTTTAAGCCCTGTACTCGCCTTTAGGCTTTACAAGTAATCAACGTTTCTCAGATATCGCTCTTTAGCCCCTGGTTGAATTTTATTCTTGCTTTGAGGCTCTTGTGTTTATCAAGTTTTCATCCAAGTAATTCTTAACATTTCTTTCGTTTAGAGCATGTCATTTCACCATTTATCATGTAAATAAACACATAATGAGATGCATGAAACAAAAGGTCAAGTAGGGACAAAAATGATATCTCGTATTCATTTATTTCAAGTGTGGCAAACAAAGGAAGTTAACCAATGAGAGTAAAAATGTCAAAAAGGGAAAAAGGATCATATTCAACGGATACAAATGCTCTAGATATTCAACACATGAACTCTTCCACGTTCCTCGATCAAGAATCTTTTCGAGTCTGGCTCCTTGCGTAGAAGATTTTGAGCTTTCAGAGATGCTTCAAATACTGTAGTCTCACTGTTTGCCGTATGGTTTAAAACATCTTTCCTTGTAAGCCGAATGTTTGCTTCATTAGAATGCCCTCTCGGGTTTTCATCCTAATCTTTTTTAATCAAAGCGCCCTTTTCGGGTTTTCGCTCTGATCCCTTTTTTTTTTTTTTTTTTTTTTAAGATGCCCTTTTCGGGTTTTCATCTTGACTTTCTTTTTCAAGCATAGTACTTCTTCACCGCATCTGAGTTCACTGGATTTGCTAACTCTTTCCCATCCATCTCGGTAAGGATCAAAGCTCCACCCTGAAAATGCCTTTTTACGACGTATGGTCCTTCCCAGTTTGGTGCCCATTTTCCTCGCAGGTCCTTTTGTATCGGGAGAATTTTCCTCAACACAAGTTCTCCTTCACGGAATTCTCTTGGTCGTACCTTCTTGTCATGTGCCTTGCGATCATTCTCTTTTGGTACATCGCCCATGACAAATTGCTCTTAGACGTTTTTCTTCGATGAGGTTCAAGCTGATCATATCGAGCTCGAACCCATTCTCGCTTCTTCTAACTTTGATTCCATTAAGACTCATGAGAGAGGGGATCTCAACCTCGATAGGTAGCACGGCTTCCATTCCATAGACTAGAGAGAAAGGAGTTGCTCCCGTAGATGTTCGCACAGATGTGCGATATGCAAACAAAGCAAATGGAAGTTTCTCGTGCCAATCTTTATACGTCTCAGTCATTTTCCCAATGATCCTCTTAATATTCTTGTTAGCTGCTTCAACTGCCCCGTTCATCTTTGGGCGATAGGGCGAAGAGTTATGATGCTTTATTTGGAACTGCTCGCACACTTCTTTCATCATCTTATTGTTTGATTCGTGGCATTATCTCGAAATGATTCTTTCGAAGCAATCCGCACCGACAAATGATCTCCTTTTTCAAAAACACGCAAAGCTGCGATCCTTGTCACATTGGCAAGCGGCGGCTTCTATCCATTTTGTGAAGTAATCGATGACTACAAAGATGAATCGATGTCCGTTTGATGCCTTTGGAGAGATTGGCCCTATAACGTCCATGCCCCACATAGCAAAAGGCCACGGAGAGGTCATGACATGAAGAGGAGAAGGGCCACATGAATTTTATCGCCGTAGATTTGGCATTTGTGACATTTTTCGGCAAAATTGATGCGATCACTTTCCATTGTCACCAATAATAACCAAGTCTCATGATCTTTCGCCATATTGAATCCATTGGCATGTGTTCCGCAGATTCCCTCATGGACCTCTTCAAGTATTTTCCTAGCTTCAACATCATCCACACATCTCAAGAGCATCCGATCCTTTCCTTTTTGTATAGGATGTCCCCATCAAGAACAAATCCGTTGCCATTCTTACGATTGTTCTCTTGTCGTTCTCATTCGCTTGTTCGGGATAGCTTCGATTCTTGATATATTCTAGGATATCGTGGAACCATGGACGTCAAATGCTTCTTTTTCAATGCTACAATTGTGTGCGAGGACACGATATATACTCATTTTGAGGGGCATTATTTCTGCTTCTTTACTTGCTTTGAACATTGAAGCCAAAGTGGCCAGGGCATCAGCCAGTTGGTTTTCTTCTCGTGGGAAATAGTGAAAAGTTACTTCTTTGAATTTCTTGATCAATTCAGCCACTAAATCACTATACTTAATCAATTTTGGATCTCTCACTTCCCACTCTCTACGGATTTGGTAAATTACTAGAGCTGAGTCTCCGTACACCTCTAGGATTTTGATGTCTCGATCAATAGCTGCACGAAGCCCCATAATACAAGCCTCATATTCTGCGATATTATTAGTACAAAAGAAGTTCAGTCTTGCAGTGAATGGATAATGATTCCCCTCTGGTGATACGAGATTGCTCGATTCCATGCCCTAAAGCATTCGGACGCACCATCAAAACACATCTTCCATGACTTCTCTTTTGATGACTCGGGTTCTATTTCTGTGATGCACATTAAGTCTTCATCAGGGAAATCGAATCTTAAAGGCTCATATTCCTCTGTCGTTCGAGTTGCTAGGAAATCAGCTATTGCACTTCCTTTTACCGACTTCTGGCTCACATAGGCAATGTCATATTCCGAAAGGAGGATCTGGCCATCGTGCCATCTTTCCGGATAATGCGGTGATTCCATCATGTATTTTATCGGGTCCAACTTTGAAATCAACCATGTCGTATGGTACAACATGTATTGTCTGAGTCTCCGAGCTACCCAAACCAGAGCGCAACAAAATTTTTCAATGGACGAGTACTTTGCCTCATATTCAGTGAACTTTTTGCTGAGGTAGTAGATCGCCTTTTCTTTCTTTCCTGTCTCATCGTGTTGCCCCAGTACGCAACCCATTGAATTTTCGAACACCGTCAAATACAAAATCAAAGGTCTCCCCGAAGTTGGCGGTACTAGCACCAGGGCCAGTCACCGGCCGACCGCCGTGCGCCACCGTCGCCGACCACCGTGCACGGTGGCCGAAGTTTCGAAAAGGTTTTTTTTTTATATTTTATTTGTATTTTTTTACATCTTTATAATATGCGTATTCATGTGAGTAAATAGATTCTAAAATAAAAAGAAAAATAAAATGAAAAGGAAATCACCTTCGGCTTTTAGATCTTTCTGGATATTTCCGTTTTCTGCTTTTGATATTATTGGGATTTCTGTTTTTTTTGCTTGTATTTTTTAAGATAATAATGTTGTTTCTATTTTCTTCCAAAAAAAAACCATTCGTACAATAGTTTCGGGGGTGGCCTTTTATAGGCATTTCCCTTACAACTTGCTCTGCTTTCTATCTTGTCTCGTTTATTGTTTGCAGGAGCGCAACTTGGACGACGGTGGGGCGGTGCTGCAGACGTCGGTGGATGGGACAGGGTCGAATTTGAAGCAGCTAGGGTTTCCCTTTTTTTCTTTGTATTGGGCTAGTTGGGTCAGATTAGGGTTAGAGTCTGTTTGGTTTTTTTGGGGTTATTTGGGCTTTGGGGTTAAGTTGGGCTAGCCCGGGTCAAAATGGGCTTGTACAGAGATCATTGTGGAAGACCTCCACAAATGGTCATTTTGAGATCAAAGGAGAAGAAGCAAGAAAACGAAGTTGAGGGGTTTGAAGAAGAAAGAGCCAATTTATAGAGAAATGAAGTGAGAGAGAATGGGTTTTATTTAAAGATTTAATAGGTAAGAAAATTTGTTATGTAGAAGAAAATCATTGAAAGAGAAAAAAAATTAAGTTTAATATAATTATTTAAGCTAACAATTTTTTTTGGTGAAAAAGAAATTACCAATTACATCAATTTAATTGCCTAAAAGCACTACTAACATTATCTTGTTGTAAGACTTCAAGGATCTCAATTAGGGTCACATCAAAGACTTATAAGCTCGACTTCTATGTTAGTCTAAGTTTGGCTAGCCGATCTGCAACAATGTTGTATTCTCTAGGCGCATATCTTGTATGCATAAGAATTTGGGTTTAATCCCGAACATCGCCATTTCCCTTTCCCAATTATCAAAAATTATATATAATTATTTAATGTTATTTGTCACATTAATTTTTTATGTGGGCACTTTTGAGGGAATATATGTTTTAAATAGAAATAATATAATTAATTAACAAATTAAATCTAGGGGGTTTTTGGTAAATTGGAAATTGAAAATTTAAGTGGTGTTGGTATTTTTATTTAAGTGCTGAAAAATTAAGTAGTAAATTCTTATTGTTAAATTTTATTAGCACTGAATTTATATCAGAAAATTGTTTGGTAAATTAGTAAATATAAATATTGAATATAATTATATTGTTTGATAAAAGTAAATATTGATTTTTAATAAATTATTAATTTTTAAATTTTAATCTTATTAATATAATTTTTATATTATTTTGGATAATTTTAGATGAAAGATAAATAGTTAATTTGAATATTTTTTAAAATAAATTATTTTAATTTTTTTAATATTTTCTACTTACCTACTTATTTATTCAACACTTTTTTGTTGAATATTTTATATTAAATGAAAAATTAAAATAATTTATCAATGTTGAAAATACAAAAATGGTATGGTGCTCCTATTTTGATTAATTTATCAATTTTTTTATACAATACTTATAACTAGTCATAACTCCTCTTCAACCTTTAAATAGGAAGATAAATGCAGTTAATAACGCTCAAACCAAAGTCCTACATTAAAAACAATATCAATACCAACTAAATTAAGACCTAACCGATTTTTTACCAGTATTAAAAATTTTCATTCATGCCCATGTTAAAAAATTTGAAAAATATGAAAATATATAATTTTAATTGTTTTTTCACCAATTAAATTGATTTTTGATAGGTTTAACTATTGACTTAAAAAAGAGTGTTAATTTCAATGGTTAAATATAATGGATGCATGGTTTGAATGTCTGACATCGACCACATGGAAAAAGGGATTAAAAATGGAAATTAAGCAAAGGCAAATTGAATATATTTGTTGTTTTCTAATTTGGTGTAGGGTGCTATATTTGTTGATAGCCACTGCCTTAACATTTTTCACTAGTACATTATAAATGGAATAATTGCCTATTTTACCTTTTTCTTGAAATTGATTGACATCACCAGCTCATTTTTCAACCATATTGCTCAAATGATTGACAAAGAGAGGTAAAAGTATTTTATAAATGTTAATTATGTATTTCTTTTTTGTTCGAGTATAATTTGTATTTATTTCTAGCCATTTTATAAAGTTATTGTTTATAAAAGGGTAATTATCGAATTTATATATGATTTTTTGATTCAATGTACAATTTGATACAAACTTTGATTTTGTACAATTATACACATAAAACTTGAATCGTGAATCATATGAGCACATAAAACTTTGAATTTGATTCAATTGTGTGCATTTAATGAATATATATGTTTTTAAAAAAATGAATACATATATTTATTTTCATATTGGATTATATACAGGGGCGAAAATAAACCAGAAATTTCTTTTAGGGGGCCGAAATTAAATTGTAATTTTTACAATAGTAAAAATATAATTTCACCATTTTAATGGCCTATATCTTTATAATTTTTAAATAATTAAATCAAATTTTATATCTTTAGGGGTTAAAATACAATTTTACCTTTACTAATTTAAAATTTTAAAAATTTTAAAGGGCCTAAATGGAATATATCAACATCAAATTGTGCTAATTCAATAATATTGTTAGTGATTTCTGAAAATTGAATCAAATCAATATTTCTTATATAAAATTATATAAAATCAAAATTCATATGACATATATAAATAAAAAGTTCATATATGACAATATACATTAAATCAAAATTTATATATAATTTTGATATTTATCCCATTCTTTATTAATTATAACGTGTGAATGTGGTGAATCCAAATTTTGTCAATTATTTTCCTACCATCATTGAAAAACAAATTTCTACGGAAAAAATAATTAACATTTTCAAATTCCATTATGATAGACACTGTTCATTGGTCAAGCTCCGGCTTAGGTTTGAAGGTCGACCAAATTTTAGGAGGTTTAGGTAAAAATATTAAAGTCAAAAAAAATAGGCTTGGGCAAAAATATTAGGCCCCTTTAAAATATGGGTCAAGCTTGGGCTTGAACATTCAAGACTCGACTTGTTTTAAGTTTATAATATTTTATATTATATTATTTTTATATATTATGTAATTTAGAACATATTTAAAAAATAAACCTATAGTAAATATATAATACTACTCTAATGTAAACATTAAAATAATGCTAAAATGACTATAAAAAATTTCAATAAATAAAAAATGTAAAAAATTATTAAATATTAAAATAAAATAATATAAATATTTTTAAAAAAATTAATATGGGCGTGTTTGGGAGAAATTTTAGACCCAAAATTTAAGTCGGACCAGATTTGAACAAACATAAAGTATTTTAATATCCTTAGACCCGACCAGATCTATGGACACCTTTATATAAAAAGAATATAGTATGAATTGACGTAGTTTAGTTCCACAAGTTCAAACTTCAAATTAATACGAGTGTATTATTAAAAGTTTTCGTCTTCTGCATTACTTGTTAGTTTTTGTCTTTTAATTCATTGAGAAGTAACAAGCATGTATGGATGTCCATGTCCTAACCATAATTGTCTTCTAAAGAACTTTATAAGGGAAGCTATGCCACTCTATTCTTTAATTATTACTTCCACAAATTTTGCAAATTCTTTAATTGACCGTTCAATATCAAAAAGATGTTTTTTTATTTTTTTTAATTTCATAGATAAGAAAATTTCAAAAAAAAATCATTGAAATAAAAAAATAGTATGTTTTATATAATTATTTAAAGTTACTCTCACATTATTTTTTACCCATTCAAAGCTGGCAAGTCTTTTATATACAAAATGGTATAGCTCTGCAATTTGGATCAACATTTTGGTCACCTCCATGTGAAGTGACAGAAAATTGACAGCGTCACACAATTAATTTTTTTTTCCCTCCTACCCCTATGCCTCCAAAGAAAGTTGAATTATTAAGGCACAAAAGTACTAAGGAGTGAGGAGCTAGAAAAAGAGGGGCATGAAAATAAAGAGAGTTACGTATATTATTTGCATAATACAAAATTCAGTCTTTAATATTTAAGCATTTTATTAATTTAATTTTTATTTTTATTTAGTTAAATTTAGCTTTAAATCCTTTAAAAAGAGTTAAATTTGATCATCAACCTTTCAAAAAGAGTCAAATTATTATTATTTAATGGAAACTTTAAATTTTGAAATGCATATAGCAATCCATGTGTATTTCATATTATTTTTTTAATTTTTATGATTTTTTTTTGAAATTTTGATTTTTGAATATTATTAGAAAATTATTTGGTACATTATTAGTGTAGTTTTTAAACTCCACAAACAAAATCAATGGATTAACAAATGTCTTACAGGAGTATAATAAAATATTAAAAAATAAATATTTTAAAAAAAGATATATATATATTTTTTAAAATCATTGAAATAAAAAAAAAAGTTTTATATAATTATTTAAAATTACTCTCACATTATTATTTTTCCCATTCAAAGCTGACAAGTCTTTTATGTAAAAAATAGTACAGCTGCTCAAATTGGGTTAACATTTTGGTCCCCGCCATGTGATGTGAAGGAAAATTGACAATATCACACAATCATATCTTTTTTTCTGCCATACACTTATGCCTCTGAAGGAAGTTGAATTATTAAGCCACGACAAAAGTACCTAGGAGTAGAAGCTAGAAAAAGAAGAGCATGAAAATAGAGATATATCTTTTATCAATTTGTTTTTTTTTTATTGTTAAATTTGATCCTAAATATTTTAAAAAGAGTTTAATTTGGTTATCTATTTTAAAAAAAAGTTGAATTATTATTTTTAATACAAATATTAACTAAAATGTTACATTTCGATTCGAAACATGGCAATCCATATAGTAATCTATATGTACTTCATGCTTGTTTTTATTTGATTTTTTATGAACTTTTTTTAGGGGAAATTTTGATTTTTTTTAAAATAATTTTATAATTTTTAAATTATTTAGTAACGTGACATATAAGATAAATAATGCTATGTCAGCATAAAGTATATGTGGACGGCCACATTGGTTACCATGTCAACTTTATTAAAATTTAATGTTTTAATCAATATTTTTATTAAAAAAACTATTTGACTCTTTTTAAAAAATTAATGGTCAAATTTAACTTTAAAAACAATAATGATTAAATTGACAAAAGATGTAAATATTGAGTGCTAAATTTATCATTATACTTATATTATTTTAAGTAAAATTTTTGGATTTGGATTTGAATTATTCACAAAAGGTTTAGGATGAGTAGTACCATCATCCACACTAATAAAACTTCCCCAATGATTGGCGATGTTTTTAAATGTAGAGATCGGACTAGTATGGATCGGAACCCCGAAAGTTCTTCTACAGTTAACCAAAATGTTTTCAGACCATGACTCAACTTTTGTGAACCACCTCATCAAAATTTCAATAAACTCTTTTATAACTTTATCCACCGTTAAACTCCATTAGCAGCTTGGAGGCCATTCTCTTCTAACCGCATAGCAAGGTTCCCTAAAGTACATAAATCTCTACACCATCCCATAATACAAATTTTAGCTTAGAAATTTTTCTTCCTCGATAACCCCATCTATAGGAATTGACAAATTTTAGCTTAGAAATTTTTCTTCCTCGATAACCCCATCTATAGGAATTGACTCTATCTTTTTCTTACCTGTAGCCACCTCCTCCATGAAACAATTCTTGTTTATAGCTTTTTCACCTCCGAGTTTTCGACTCGTATCTAGAGAATCCTTTGATACCTCCAGAGCCTTTGAAGCGTGCAAAGTTGACCCATATTCTATGTCCAAATAAATGGAACCGTTCAGACGAAGCATCACCCTTCTTGCATCAGTAAAATTTGTGAATCTCACGAAACCAAATCTTTGTCCTTTTTATGAAGACATCCATAACCATGATACTAGAATATCTTCCAAAGACCTCTCCATTGCATTCGTGGAGGAAGATTCACTACAAAAGCAGTAACACAACACTGTCCAGTGTCCACCACCCCTCGCATTACTCATTAATAAAACTTATAGTTCATCAGTTAACTAAAGATGTATTTTGATATTTTGATATATTTTAATTTTATTTTGTATTCAAATAATTTGATATTTAACTTTTTGTTATAGAAAAATTAATAAAACAATAAATAAAAGTGGATGAAAATACTGGATATTTTTTTATTTTCGTATTTTCACTTATAATGTGCTATTTATAAGCTCATTTACATTCAATTACATTTAATGAACTAAGTTTTCTTAATTACTCCATTTAATGGTCTCCTGATTATAAATGAAGTAAAGAGTTTTATTACATGCTTAGGGGGTTATAGACATCCATTTAATTTACAACACTCCCCTTGGATGTCTTTTAAATAAGAATGTGCCTTATTAAAACCTTTATTAGGAAAAACCCTGTAGGATAAAAACCTAATGAAGGAAAAATAGTACATAATCTCCTATTACAAGTTGCCTCGTTAAAAACCTTTACAAGGAAAACCCAGTGGGACAAAACTTTGTTAAAGAAAAATAGTACAACGTGTTTTAGACTCCCCCTAATGACGACATCACATTATATCTTTGAGTCAACGCATTCCAATCTTGTTTCATAGTCTTCCAAATGTTGAAGTTGGCAATGCCTTGGTAAAAAGGTCTGCTAAATTATCACTAGAACGAATTTGTTGAACTTCTATGTCACATTTCTTCTCAAGATCATGAGAGAAGAATAATTTTGGTGAAATATGTTTCGTTCTGTCACCTTTGATATAACCACATTTTAATTGAGCTATACATGCTGCATTATCTTCGTATAAGATAGTTGGCATATTTTCCTGTAAAAACAAATTACATATCTTCTGGATATGTTGGGTTAATAACCTTAGTCAAACACACTCTCGGCTTGCCTCATGCATTGCAATTATTTCAGCATGATTTGAAGAGGCAGCAACTAATGTTCGCTTTGTCGAACATCATGATATGGCAGTACCTTCACATGTAAATAAATATCCTGTTTGAGATCAACCTTCATGCGGATCCGATAAATATCCAGCATCAGCATAACCAACTAATAGGGATTGTGAATCATTTGAATAAAATAACCCCATATCAATGGTCCCTCTGAGATATCTAAATACATGTTTAATTTCATTCCAATGTCTACGTGTTGGAGAGGAGCTAAATCTTGCTAACAAATTTACAGCAAAAGCTATATCAGGTCTTGTGTTATTTGCAAGATACATCAATGCTCTTATGGCACTTAGATATGGTACTTCAGGACCAAGAAACTCTTCACCATTCTCACAAGGATGAAATTGATCATTATTCACATTTAACGATCGTACAACCATTGGGGTACTCAATGGATGTGCTTTATCCATAAAAATTTACTTAAGATCTTTTTTGTATAAGTTGACTGATAGACATGAATTCTATATTTTAAATGCTCGATCTGCAGGCCAAGACAAAATTTTGTTTTTCTGAGATCTTTCATCTCAAATTCTTTCTTTAAATAATTTACTGCATTTTGAAGGTGTTCAGGAGTTCCAATAATATTTAGATCATCAACATAAATAAAAATTATCACAAAATTTGATTCAGACCTTTTTATAAAAATATATGGGCAGATTGGATCGTTTTTATAACATTCTTTTAACAGATATTCACTAAGACGATTGTACCACATACGTCTAGATTGTTTTAATCTATATAAACTTTTCTTTAATCTGATTGAGCAATTTTCCCAGGAAACTCTATATTCTTTAGGGATTTTAAATCCTTTTGGGATTTTCATATAAATTTCACTATCAAGTGTGCCATACAAATAGGCTGTAACAACATCCATTAGACGCATGTCAAGTTTTTCACATACTGCCAGACTAATAAGGTATCTAAACGTGATTGCATTCACTACAGGAGAATATGTCTCTTCATAATCAATGTCGGGTCTTTGCGAAAATCCTTGTGCTACAAGTCGTGATTTATATGTTACGACTTCATTTTTCTCATTTATTTTTCGCACAAATATCCATTTATATCCTACCGGCTTTACATATTTAGGTGTTTGAACTATAGGTCCAAAAACCTCATGTTTAGAAAGTGATTTTAATTCTGCTTGAATTGTGCCTTTCCATTTTGGCCAATCTTTTCTATTTCTACATTCCTCAATAGATTTAGGCTCAAGACCCTCATTTTATTTTGCTATTTCAATAGTAACATTATAAGCAAAATTGTTGTCAGCAACTATATTTTTTCGGTTCCATCTTTTTCCTGAAGTAACATAACTTATTAAGATTTCTTCATTATCACCATTTTCAAGTACCTGAACCTCTTCTGGGGTTTTTTTATTAGATATATCTTTGGCCTCTTCTGGGGCACTTGCCTCCACAATATTACCATCTTGAATAATTGATCCTTTCCTTTTACGAGGATTTTTATCTTTGGAACCGATTGGCCTTCCACGCTTCAGGTATGGATTACTTTCTTTTGCACTAACAATTTACCTTATTGGGATATCTATTCGTATTGTAGCATTTTCAGCTGGTATGTGAGATTTTATAATTCTCTTTAGGTCAGAAAATGAATTTAGCAGTTGATTGGCAATGTTTTGCAAATGTATAATCCTTTGAATTTCTTGTTCACATTGACTTGTATGAGGATCTAATTGAAATAATGATGATCCATTCCATGTAATTTCTTTTACCAGTTGTATTTCTCTTCTCCTAATGTTGGGAATGTTGTTTCATCAAAATAACAATCAATAGATCGTGCAGTAAATAAATCTCCAGTTAATGGTTCAACATATTTAATTATAGAAGGAGATTCATAACCAACATATATTCCCAACCTCCTTTGAGGACCCATCTTTGTGCGTTGTGGTGGAGCAATTGGAACATATACTGCACATCTGAAAATTCTAAGATGGGAAATAGTTGGCTCCTGACCAAAAGCCAATTGTAATGGGGAGTACTTATTATAACTTGTTGGCCTTAAGCGCACAAGTGCTGCTGCATGCAAAATAGCATGTCCCTAAGCTGTAACAGAGAGTTTTGTTCTCACAAGCAATGACTGAGCTATTAGTTGGAGGCGTTTGATAAATGATTCAGCTAAACCATTTTGTGTATGAACATGAGCTACAGAATGTTTAACTTTTATCTCAATTGACATACAATAATCATTAAAAGCTTGGGATGTAAATTCACCAGCATTATCAAGACGAATAGTTTGGATTGCATAATCTGGAAATTGTGCTCTTAATCAAATTATTTGAGCAAGTAGTCTCGCAAACGCCATGTTGCAAGTCGATAATAAGCACACATGTGACCACCTACTAGATGCATCTATTAATACCATAAAATATCTGAATGGTCTACATGGTGGATGAATGGGCCCATATATATCACCTTGAGTACGTTCCAGAAATGTTGGAGATTCAATCCCAACTTTAGCTGGTGATGGTCTAATAATCAGTTTTCCTTAAGAACAAGTGACACAAGATAAATCATTGAATTCAAAAATCTTTTGGTTCTTTAATGGATGTCCAATTGAATTCTCGATGATTCTTCGCATCATAATAGATCTGGGATGACCTAATTAGCCATGCCAAATAGTAAAAGCATGTGGTTCTACAAACTTCTGGTTTGTAGTAACATGTGACTAGAGGTGTTCATGGGCCGGGCTACCCAGCCCAGCCCGAAGGCCTGCCCGAAACGTGAGAGGGTTTGGGCAAAAATATAGGCCCGAAAAATAGGCTTGGACAAAAAATAAGGCCCGTTTAAAAAAAACCCAAGCTTCGAGTAAGGTATTTTTAGCCCGGGCCTGGCTCGAATTCACTAAAGGATAAAAAATTTTACTTTTTTTTAATTTTTGAATGTTATTTTCTTATTGTTTTCTCCCTATTTTGCTACCATTTTACTATAAGGTTGCTACTATTTTCTTATTATTGTTTGAATATTGTATAAAACTTATTTTATTGTTAATTTTGTTATTATTTTAAAGGGGTTTATTAATTTTTTATTATTTTAGAGCCATTTACTTGTTAAGTTGCATCTATCTTAGTGTTATTTAAGTCTACATATTTTTTAAATTTTATTTTCAATTTGTTGGGATATATTTATTTTGATGTTTTTAGTATTTTTTTATGTATTATATATATTTAAAAATAATATAAAAATAATATAAAAAATTAATACGGGCGGGCCGGGCTGGGCCCAAGTTTTAGTATTTTTATCCGGGTTGGGCTTGGACAAAATTTTAGGCCCGTTTTTTAGGCCTAGCCTGGCTCGGGCCCAAAAAATGGACATGATTTTTTAGTTGAGCCCGGACCGAACCCAGCCAGGCCCGGCCTGAATCTGGCCAGACCCGGCCCATGAACACCTCTACATATGACTCAATTACACTAACATGTGTATAATATAAACCTGATGAAAAAGCAGGTAGCCTTTCCAAAATATATTTCTTTCCACATTCAACATTTGTAATATATAAATACTCAACATTTTTCTCATTCACGGTCTTAATATGATATCTATTAAGACGAATATCTTTAAAACTCAATAAATTTCTTTGAGACTTGGTGGAATATAAAGCATCATCACTGATAAATTTTGTACCTTTAGGTAATAATATAATAGCAATAAGTTTAGAACTACCCGATATTGTATTAACATGGGCATTACTCATTGTCAAATGAGAAAAATATTTTTTATCTTTGAGTATCGTATGTGTTGTAAAGCTATCTGCAAGGCACATGTCTTCATTGATTTTGGGTCCATCAAAATTTTGTTGAATATTCATATTCTTCATAAAAACAAACAAAATATAATATGAGAAACATTGCAAATATTTATTAAATATATAAATTATTCTTTATGCAAGAAAATAAAATGTATTTAAAACAACATAAAAATATCAAATAACATCAAATTTTCTAATGATTCTCAAAGAAATTTGCCATATCTAGGTGAGTTATATTATTAAAAACATTAAATTTATCATCCTCGTAGGCATGGTCAGTTTTATTATTATAGTGAATATCTTCATCTTTTGCCTCTATTTCATCATTTTGGGATATAAAATTTGTCTCCATATACTTTCCCTTCCTTTTAATGGATGCTTGATAAAGTTTCACTAAATGCTCAGGCGTACGACAGGTACGTGACCAATGCCCCTTCATACCACATCAGTAGCATATATTCTCAACAATCTTTGAAGGAATATTTTGACCACTTTTTTCTTGTCTTTCATTGTTTTTCTTTTTCTGGTGGTTAGAAGTATCATTGTTATGACCACCATGATAACGATTACTAATACGTCCTCGACCACGTCCCCCACTACATCCACAACCATGGCCGCGACTTTTATATTTTCTATTTTCATAATTATTGTGTACTGCTACATTCACTTTAGGGAATGGTGCAGAACCAGTAGGACGAATTCCATGATTTTTCATCAATAGCTCATTATTTTGTTCAGCCACCAAAAGGCATGAAATCAATTCAGAATACCTTTTAAAACCTTTTTCATGGTATTGCTTCTACAGGAGCACATTAGTAGCATGAAAGGTTGAAAATGCTTTCTCTAACAAGTCCTCATCAGTTATGTTTTCTCCACATAATTTTAGTTGAGAACTAATTTTGAAATGTTCTTAATTGTATTCACTTACAGTCTTAAAATCTTGCAACCTTAAGTGCATTCAATCATAACGAGCTTTAGAAAGTATCACAGTTTTTTGATGGTCAAATCGTTCTTTCAAATTTTTCCACAACTCAATAGGGTCTTTTACAATAAGATATTCCACTTTTAATCCTTCATGCAGATGATGACAGATTAAAATTATTGCTTTTGCCTTGTCTTGATTAGATGCTTCTTTATCTGCTAATATAGTATTTCCTAGTCCTTTAGCATCTTGGTGAATTTCAGCATCTAACACCTATGGCAAATAATTCTTGCCTGAGATGTCTAAGGTCACAAATTCAAGTTTGGCAAGATTTGACATTATAATCACTTGAATCAAAATAAAAAAAAAATTAGTAAAATAATAAGTATTCTCAATCGTAAAATAATTTAATTATATATACCAAATTTGCTAAATAATAATATGTATGTCAAATATTAGCATAAAGAGGAATAGTCATAATAATAACTTAACACAAATTAAATTAATTGAAATTTTTTTTAATAAAAAAATGTATATATAATTATCATTATTAGATTTTAGTTGTAAAAATAAATGTGCAAATTTTACCCAAAGCAAATATTTCATCTAGAAAATAAAATAAAAAAATATGAAAATACGTATACCGTATATAGTTTAACGGGAGTTATACGGGCAAATCATATAAAGTCAAAATGACGTGAACTTCACTATGAACTCATAGAAGATCGTGCTGATAACGTGTTATAGAAAAATTAATAAAACAATAAATAAAAGCGGATGAAAATATAAGATAATTTTTCATTTTTGTATTTTCACTTACAATGTGCTATTTATAAGCTCATTTACATTCAATTTCATTTAATGAACTAAGTTTTCTTAATTACTTCATTTAATGATCTCCTGATTATAAATGAAGTAAAGAGTTTTATTACTTTAATATGCTTAGAAGGTTATAGAGATCCATTTAATTTACAACACTTTTAACTATTATCTCATTTTTTTTAACTATAAATTTAAATGAAGACAATCTTGATAAGACTGGTATGAGGTAAGAACAGTTTATTGGATCAAAAATATTAATGCAATGAATAAAAAACAAGTGATTAAAGATTTAGAACAAGCAATCAAACTTATTTTATATGATTAGTGATTAAGTGCACAATTTCAAAATAAGAAAGCCATCGCATCAGATGGCTTGGTACAACTAATTGGACCTTGTTGCAGTATCTCCAACATTAACTCCACTTGTAAAATTTTACAAGCTTTCATTGTAATGGTCTTTATCAACTTATAGCTATAATCTAAATTGTAAAGCGCCAATCCTTAACATATTCACAGTACACAACATCTGGACACAAGATGCTATGTGACAAACTAATACCCCTTTATGATTAAGCAATTTTTGCATGAATCATTATGAGGATAGACCCGACTTAAGCAACGAACAAGTAAAAATAACAGATTAAATTGAGAAATTGAACACACAAATTTAACGTGAAAAAACTCCTCCAAAGAGGATAAAAAACCACGGGCAAAGATAATTTTACTATAATGGCAAAAGAACGAAGAGTACAAAAGATGAAGATAAAAAACTAAACCTCAAAAACAAAGAACCCTCAAAACGTAAATACAAAATTCTCTAAATATGTTATGAGTTCTAATCTCTAATGGGTGTATTTTCTAAGTTGTAAAAGACCTTATTTACAGGCTAAATTAACAAGTCAAATAAACTATGCTAATAATGCTAAATATATTATACTAATAAATACTAAATCTTCTAGAAAAAAATATATTTTTTGTTTAACTTAACTTGCAAGAAACTCTAACAATGTCCACCTTGACACGAATTCTTTCAATGCCATCTTTACCAAAGACCGCCATGGGCCTATCTTGAACTATGCAGGGAATTAACTGAGTCAAATCTGTGCTTAGAAGCTGGAAGACTATTAGTCTTCGACTTGTGCACTGCCAAATCAAAACTAACCCGGCTCTGATTTTCACAAACACAATGCCCTAACTTTTCAAAACCTGCATCCTAAAGAGAAACTATCTTTAACGAAATGGTCATACCTTTTTCCCTCCTATGACCAAGTTGCCTCCGCTCCAAATGAGTTGACTTCGACCGTAACGGACGATGGACGTCCGATTTCACCGGCCACTGTAGATCTTTCCAGAATATAAAAACTGCAGGTTCTTTTACCTTTTAATAAAATGAGAGCTCCACGAGATACTTTAATACCGCTCGACTCGATGTTGATTCTGCATCCTTTCAAGTCTAAAATACTTAATGAGATGAGATTCTTTTGTAAATCAGGTACATACCTGACATCTGAGAGTGTCCTAATCATCCCATCATGTATTCTAATTTTAACAGTACCAATACCAATTACCTTACTGGATGAATCGTTTCCCATGTACACAACTCCACCTTCAACCGAACCGTATGTGGAGAACCATTCTCTATTGGGACACATGTGGAAAGAACATCCCGATCTAGGATCTATTTAGACGTAAGCTTAGAGTTATCACTCATTGACACTAACAAGAAATCATCACCACCTTCATCGGCCAAATTAGCACCAGCTACATCTTCCTCGTTACTCTCAGCAGCTCTTTTATTTCGCAGTTTATAACAATCTGCTTTGACGTAACCTAACCTTTTACAATAGCGACACTTTTTGTCTCGTTTATTTGATGCTACCAAAACGGAAGGTTGCCTATCTGCCTTTCTATCCAAACCAAACTCATTGTCGAGTTTGTCTCTACTCAACAAATAACCTTTCACATATTCGAACGAGAGTTTGTCTCTACCATAAATCAATGTTTCCCTGAAAGACTTGTATGAAAGGGGCAAACAGCACAATAATAGCGTAGCCTGATCTTCATCGTCAATATGAACCTCAACATTCTTTAAATCATTTAAAAGAGTAATGAATTGACTGATATGATATCTAAGAAGCTCACACTTATTCATGCGAAACTTAAATAGAAATTGTTTCAACACTAAACGGTTAGCCAGAGATTTAGTCGCATAAATAGTTTCTAACCTTTTCCACAATGCAGATGAGGTCTTCTCCATCAATACCTCCAGTAATACCGTATTCGCGAGGCACAAATGGATTGCAGACAAGGCTTTTTCATCAAGCTCTTTCCATTCTATTTGATTTAGATTCTCAGGCTTTTTCCCGGTAATAACCTTTTTCAAGCCTGTTTGAACTAGAATTGCCATCATCCGAACTTGCCATAGATTGAAATTTTTCTCACCATCGAACTTCTCAATTTCAAACCTTGTTGCTGCCATCTCTGATCTATAAAAATTGAACTAGCTCTGATGCCACTTATTATGATCGACCCTATTTAAACAACGAACAACTAAAAATAGCAAAATAAATTGAGAAATTGAACATACAAATTTAACGTGGAAAAACTCCTCTAAAGAGGATAAAAAACTATGGGAAAAGATAATTTTACTATAATGGCAAAAGAACGAAGAGTACAAAAGATGGAGATAAAAAACTAAACCCCAAAAACTCGAAGACAAAGAACCCTCAAAACGTAAACACAAAATTCTCTAAATGTATTATGAGTTCTAATCTCTAATGGGTGTATTTTCTAAGGTTGTAAAAGACTATTTATAGGCTAAATTAGGAAGTCAAATAAAATATGTTAATAAATGCTAAATATATTATACTAATAAATACTAAATCTTCTAGAAAAAAGATATATTTTTTGTTTAACTTGACTTGCAAGCAATCTCTTAGAATTTGGGTCACACAACTCTAACAATCATAAGAGGGAATTAGTTTGTCATTAGCATCTCGTATCCAAATGTCTTGTATCATAAACCTATTAAAGATTGGGGATCTACAACTCAGATTATAGTTATAGGCTAGTAAAGGCTATTAAAGAGAAAGCTTGTAAAAATTACAAGCGGAGTTGATGCCGGCAAGGGTGTTGCAAATCCTGTTTTTAATGAAGAAGAAATCAGAAGTCCTCAAACAAATCAAAAGAAGAGTTTTCTCTATCTATATATATATTATTCTCCATACACACAAGGGACCAATCTTAGATTGAGAAATGGTATAGAGATCATTGTGGAAGACCTCCACAAATGGTCATTTTGAGATCAAAGGAGAAGAAGCAAGAAAACAAAGTTGAGGGGTTTGAAGAAGTAAGAGCCAATTTATAGAGAAATGAAGTGAGAGAGAATGGATTTTATTTAAAGATTTAATAGGTAAGAAAATTTGTTATGTAGAAGAAAATCATTGAAAGAGAAAAAAATTGAAGTTTAATATAATTATTTAATCTAACAATTTTTTTTTTTTGAAAAAGAAATTACAAATTACATCAATTCAATTACCTAACAGCACCACTCGCTTTATTTTGTTGTAAGACTTCAAGGATCTCAGTTGGGGTCACATCAAAAATTTGTAAACTCGACTTCGATGTTAGGCTAAGTTTGGTTAGCCGGTCCGCAACAATATTGTGTTCTCTAGGCACATATATTGTAGGCATAAGAATTTGGGTTCAATCCTGAACAACTCCATTTCCTTTTCCTAATTATCAAAAATTATATATAATTATTTAATGTTATTTGTCACATTAATTTTTTATGTGGGCACTTTTGAGGGAATATATGTTTTAAATAGAAAATAATATAATTAATTAACAAATTAAATCTAGAGGGTGTTTGGTAAATTGAAAATTGAAATTTTAAGTGGTGTTGTATTTTCATTTTAAGTGCTGAAAAATTAAGTATTAAATTCTTATTGCTAAATTTTATTAGCATTAAATTTATATCAGAAAATTGTTTGGTAAATTAGTAAATATAAATACTGAATATAATTGTATTGTTTGATAAAAGTAAATATTGATTTTAAATAAATTATTAATTTTTAAATTTTAATCTTATTAATATAATTTTTTATATTATTTTGAATAATTTTAGATGAAAGATAAATAGTTAATTTGAATATTTCTTTTTTTAAAATAATTTATTTCAAATTTTTTATTATTTTCTATATAAAGTGATAAATAGCTACCTACCTACTTATTTATTCAACGCTTTTTCGTTGAATATTTTATATTAAATAAAAATTAAAATAATTTATCAATGTTGAAAATGAAAAAATGGTATGGTGCTCATATTTTGATTAATTTATCAATTTTTTTATACAATACGTCATAATTCCTCTTCAACCTTTTTTTTTTTTTGTGAGAAAAAAAACAAAATTACAAGAGTAACACTTAAACAAAAGAATTGTCTGAAAACTTATTCCTATCAATTAAAACACGAGCCATCTCCACTGGGACATCTAGAACTTGTAGATTTCCTTTCTCGATCATAGCTTGCTTAGCTAAATAATCCGCAATTTAATTTTGTTCCCTTAGAATATACTGTAGAGACCAATGATTTTCTTGAGACATAATGTTATGAATACGCCTGATTAATGCGGAATTGGAAACATTTACAGAGCCTCCGTGTATGCCTTTAACAACTTCCAAGCTATCGGAATAAATGATTACGTGATCATAGCCCAAACGTTGAATTAGTTTGAAGCCCTCAAGAATACCTCACAGTTCTGCATTGAAATCTGAACATTTTCCAAGAAAATGGTAGAAACTAGTGATCCAATGCCCCTCTTTGTCACGAACAACTCCCCTAGCCACAGCAAGTCTAGAGTCTAATTGTATTGCCCCATTAGTGAAAAGATAAACCTGTTCTGTGGAGGTATGGACATCAACAGGTTGATCAAGACATCCAGAAGGGATCTCTTAAGGGAAAGAGAAGAAATGTAACGCCCAACTGTAAGATCCTTGAACTATTTCATTTGAGCTCCACGGTTTGCCTTGAAAGATGTATAAGTTCTGATTTTTCCATATGTGCCAAATAAGTAATCCAAAAAAACAAGCCCAACTAGCTCCCTCCTCATGAACCAGCCTATTCCCCTACAAGTTAAGAAAAAACCAGTATTGAAAAGGAAGATAATAAACATTTGGAATATACTTACCTGGATTAACCTGAGTCCAAACATCTTTAGCTGTCAGACAATCACGTATGATGTGCACAATGTCTTCTAAGTGAAAATCACAAATAGGACACCAAAGATCATCCAAGATACCTCTCCTAACTCTTTCAACATTACTAAGAACTCTTCCATGTAAAATCGTCCAAATGAAGGTACGAATCCATTGATGTCCAGGAAATTTCCAAGCCATCTTACTTTTTTCATCATCAGGGTTCCAATCTCTTCCCTTGATGGCCTTATAGGTAGATTTAACAGAAAATACACCTGACGAAGTATGATTCCAAGAAATTCTATCAGGACCTTCTAAAGGATGTGGAAGAGGGATACCCTTAATAACCTGAATCACCTCTTCTGATAGCCAAACTCGAATGAGATCTAAATTCCACGAGCCATCCTCAGTAATCATCTTATACAGTCGGCAATCAAAATTCAGATTAACATCAATGGGAATGTGTCTAATCAGGGGTCCAATATCTGGAATCCAGTTATCCTGCCAGCACTGAATTTTGTGGCTATCTCCAACAGACCAATGTAAATTTTCACAAAGTAAAGACCAAATTCTGGAAAGTGACTTCCAAAGAAAAGAGCTTCTATCTCTGTCAATGCAAAATGGTATCTCTTCCTTCAATCGATACTTCGATCTAAGCACACGAACCCAAAAAGCTTCCTTGTTAGAAACCAAATTAAACTCCAATTTCATCAAAAAAGAAATATTATGATCGCGAAGGTTCCTCAAACCAAGCTCACCACACACCTTTGGTTGACAAATGGAGTTCCATCCGACCAGCGCCATTTTCTTATTCCTTTTGGCTGAACCCCAGATAAATTGCTTGACTAACCTTTCAATTTCATCACAAGTTTTCCTCGGTATCATCATGGATTGCATGAAATAGCTAGGAATAGATAAGAGAACTGATTGAGCTAAAGTGATCCGCCCTGCTAATGAGAGTTTTTTGGCTTCCCAACTTTGAAGCTTTCCACGTACTTTTTCCACCACAAACTGAAGAGTGCCACTAGAAACCCTTTGGTGAAGGAGAGGGACTCCCAGGTAGTGACCAAGGTTATGAGCTCTCTAAAACCCAAACATAGTGCTAATCGTATCCACTAAATTCCTCTTCAACCTTTAAATAAAAAGATAAATGCAATTCAGAACGCTCGAACTAGAGTTTTACATTGAAAACAATATCAATACCAACTCAATTAAGACCTAATCGATTTTTTACCAATATTAAAATTTTTCATTCATGCCCATGTTAAAAATTTTGAAAAATACGAAAATATATAATTTTAATTTTTTTTACCAATTAAATTGATTTTTGATGGGTTTAACTTTTGAGTGTTAATTTCAATGGTTAAATGTAATGGATACATGGTTTGAATGTCTGACATCGTCACATGGAAAAAGGGATGGTTTGAATGTCTGACATCGTCACATGGAAAAAGGGATTAAAAATGGAAATTAAGCAAAGGCAAATTGAATATATTTATTATTTTCTAATTTGGTGTAGGGTGCCCACTTTGTTGATAGCCACTCCCTTAACATTTTCCACTAATACATTATAAATGGAATAATTGCCTATTTTACCTTTTCCATGAAATTGATTGACATCACCAGCTCATTTTTCAACCACATTGCTCAAATGATTGACAAAGAGAGGTTAAAGTAATTTATAAATGTTAATTATGTATTTCTATTTTGTTCGAGTATAATTTGTATTTATTTCTAGCCATTTTTACAAGGTTATTATTTATAAAAGGGGTAATTATCGAATTTATATATGATTTTGATCCAATGCACAATTTGATACAAACTTTAATTTTATATAATTATACATATAAAACTTGAATCGTGATTCATATGAGCACATAAAACTTTGAGTTTGATTCAATTGTATGCATTTAATGAATGTATATGTTTTAAAAAAATGAATACATACATTTATTTTCATATTAGATTATATATAGGGGCGAAACCAGAAAATTATTTTAGGGGACTGAAATTAAATTGTAATTTTTACGGTAGTAAAAATGTAATTTCACCATTTTAATGGCCTATATCTTTATAATTTTTAAATAATTAAATCAAATTTTATATCTTTAGGGGGCAAAATATAATTTTACCTTTACTAATTTAAAATTTTAAAATTTTTAAAGGGCTTAAATGGAATATATCACCATAAAATTGTGCTAATTTAATAATATTGTTAGTGATTTCTGAAAATTGAATCAAACCGATATTTCATGTATAAAATTATATAAAATCAAAATTTATATGACATATATAAATAAAAAGTTCATATATGACAATATACATTAAATCAAAATTTATATATAATTTTGATATTTATTCCATTCTTTATTAATTATAACGTGTGAATGATGTGAATCCAAATTTTGTCATTTATTTTCCTACCATCATTGCGAAACAAATTTCTACTTAAGAAGGAAAGACTAATTAACATTTTCAAATTGCATTAGGATAGACTTGTTCATCGGTCAAGCTCCTGGTTTAGGTTTGAAGGTCCACCCAAATTTTAGGAGGGTTTGGATAAAATATTAGGTCAAAAAAATAGGCCCGTCTAAAATATGGGTCAAGCTCGGGTTTGAACATTTAAGGCTCGACTTGTTTTAAGTTTATAATATTTTATAATATTATGTTATTTTTATATATTATGTAATTTAGAACACATTAAAAAAATAAACTTACAGTAAATATATAATACTACTCTAATTTAAACATTAAAATAATGCTAAAATGACTATAAAAAATTTCAATAAATAAAAAATGTAAAAAATTATTAAATATTAAAATAAAATAATATAAATATTTTTAAAAAAATTTAATATGGGCGTGTTTGGGCGAAATTTTAGACCCAAATTTCAAGTCGGACCAGACTTGAACAAACATAAAGTATCTTAATATCCTTAGGCCCGACCAGATCTATGGACACCTTTATATAAAAAGAATATAGTATGAATTGACGTAGTTTAGTTCCACAAGTTCAAACTTCAAATTAATACGAGTGTATTATTAAAAGTTTTCGTCTTCTGCATTACTTGTTAGTTTATGTCTTTTAATTCATTGAGAAGTAACAAGCATGTATGGATGTCCATGTCCTAACCATAATTGTCTTCTAAAGAACTTTATAAGGGAAGCTATGCCACTCTATTCTTTAATTATTACTTCCACAAATTTTGCAAATTCTTAAATTTCTAGGCAAGTTCCCACGGCCTTATACTTTAATACTCTTATCGAATATAAAGCCTTGTTTAAATGAAGATATTCATATATAAGAGGAAAAATATCAAATAATGCAAGTTCACTCATGCCTGGTCACTGTGACCCCCTTTGTGAGGAGGCACCTCTTCTCTCGAAGTTACAAGGCTATTTTGTCAAGTTCATTAGAGAGAGTTGTCTCATACCCCTAAGTATTTTCTACCTACCCACTTGTGTCAGTTTCGGGTATAAGTACCCTTTTGTTGAAGGTCGTTCAAGCTTTTCCTGGAAGTATAGCATGAGTTAGCCTAGTACTTGAACATTGAGTTGGAACATTTTCTCTACCCCTTCTTATCATGAAAATGTAAAAAAAGTAGAGTCACCTTGCATCCATGAACCTATAACCATTTCGGCTAACCTAGCTATACATCATATAATTAAAAAGAAATCTACTCAGTGTTTGAATTTTTGTTGATTGGAATATATTATGTTATATAAACAACAATGAAGATGCCTATGATTTCTAAGAATATTTTATAGTTTTCATGAAATATTACCAAAAAAAAAAAAATTATAATTTTGACTTCTACTTACAATTTCATAAAATAATAATTTATCAATTCAAAATATTTGAATCAAAATTAATTTGGAGCTCCTCACTCAGGCTTCTACTTTTGTGCCTTAGTACTTCAGTGGCAGCACTTCCCCCTTGCCTTAATTGTTGAAATATTTCCCTATGTATTCATATAATTGCCATATAAATAATGTGCATTATTGTAAAGAAAGTTGATGTATTATTCTTCAATACCTAACTTGTTTTTTCTTACCCTTTATTTGCTAATAAAGTAAATAAAGATCGTTATTTTATTAAAAGTAAAGGAAAGATTTTTACAGGAGAAGATTGTTTACAAAAGAGAAAAAGAAAAGATATCTAAACTATTTTTCGATCTTTTACAATGAGAAACTAAAGTAAAGAGAAAAGATTTCTAATTCTTTTTCGATGCCTTTCCTAGGCTCTTTACATTCTTATTTATAGTAGAATTTACAAATTCTATTTAATTTCTTCTTCAATCCCGAACACAGTGTTTCGATAAGGATGAATTTATTGTTGCTTCCACGTATGTTGTCGATGTCACTTCATCTCTTTGTCCATACTTGGATGCCTTGAATGTTTATTTCTCGCCAATCTTGAAAATCTTCTTTGAAAATCTTGTTGACTTTCCACGTGGTTTTTGTTTTGTCTTTTACCCTTCTTGGATGTTGTCAAGATTTAATGTCTCGATTTCATCCGGATGTAAAGACTCGTGATGGCTCCGTGAGTTCCAAGCCTTCCACGTGTCTTTGATTTCTTCTCGTTATGTCGGAAGGAAAATCATCGAGTTCCATATCCGCTATTTTCTTTTAGCGGTTGTAAGGATTCTTCATCTCTCGATTTTTGCATTAGACTATTTTTGTCACTACTATTCTTCTTCCATCGCATATGTAGTGTGTATATATACGATCTTGAAGTACGTGTTTGAGTTGTTGACATTAAATCAATTCTCGCTTGGATTTGAAGATATTTTGGATTATTATAACACTTGTCAATGGTTTTGTCAAGTGTTCTTTGTTTTCTTTAGTTGCTGATAAATAAGGACTATCAATCATTTTTGAATAATCCATATTTGATAAGGTCGATAAAAACGTTCTTTTCAAAGCAATACCAATTAGGCTACTTATTTGGATATAAAAATAGTAGAAAAATCGTCTCTATATACTAATAGTGATAATATAGCTTTTATAATAGCAGGGAAAATCTTTTAGATGATGAAAAGAGAAATTTTGTACTACTATTTCTCTAACAAAACCCCATTCAATATATCGCTTATATCAAATGGTTCATGGTCCAGTCTAAATTTTATAGAAGGAAATTCTTCTCCTATTTCATTTATATAAATAAAAGATTGTAAAAAGTATTCAGAAAAAACTTTTTTAAATTGAGCTTGCTGGTTGCAAATGACTCTATTAATTTTTTCAAAAACTTCAAATGGTAATATATTTCTAGCTTTATTATATAAGCATATTCTAAACATTTTATTCATAATGGGACTATTTGTTCCTTTATGAATAAAATATTGAAATATATCAATAAGATTATTTATCTCATTGATATTTTTGAATTCTATTTCGAATTCTTCCCAATCTCTATATAAAATGGATTTTAATAATAAATCATGAGCTTCATTTTCTTTAGTTGTTTTTTCAACTAAAAATTGGGAAAGTTTTGTAAGAGCTCTTCTGAAATTTGCTCTTTGATCTGTAATATGGGTTTTCCATATTTCATTAATAAAGTTATATAAATCTGTTGGTAAACCTGGATTATAAAAATCTTTTACTTCAGGAAAAAGTTGTTGTTGTTTCAACAAATCTTCTGCTCCTTTTATAACTTCAGAATAACTAGCTTGGAAAGTCGAGTTTGGATCCCGAGACCAAGGGAATTGGCTTGTTTGGCTTATTCTTCTTGGTGGGTACTTGGCTTGCCATTTTGGTGCATAAGATGGAGAAGATCCAATTGGTTGTCTTACCATTGGATAAGGAACATAATAACCTTGATTGGCATAATATGATGTTAATATCGGAGTAAATCCTTGATTAGGATTTGTTTGCTTCCCTTTGTTGGGTTTTTATGAACCGTAGTCCATTCTCCGACTTGTTCTAGAGGTTTTTTACCTCTATCCATAAGGCTCTGCTAAGATAATCAGCAATAACATTATCGCCTTTAACATATAAAACTTCAAAATTAAAACTACATAATTCATTGTACCATCTAATTCTTCTAGGTACATTTTCTAAACTATTATTAGTAAGAAATTGTTTAACCGCTCAGTTGTCAGTTTTGATAATAAAGTTTTGGATGCTAGATATATATAAAAAGGTTTTATTGCTTTTTGATGGCTAATAATTCCTTTTCATATATAGCATAATTGATTTCGTTTGGTTTAAATTTTCCAGAACTATATCCGCATATTAGATCTTCTTTATTTTTTGCTGTTTTAGCTTTTAAAATACATCCCCAATAATTTTGTGATGCATCAGTTTCTAAAATTAATTTATCACCTTGTTTAGGTAAATAAACTTTTGGAGTATAATTTATTTCTGTTTTTATATTTTTAATAATTTCTGAGTCTTCTTTAGACCAGCTAAAAGTTTTTCCCTTTTTTAATTTTTCATATAAGTCACCTATTTTTTGGGACAAATTAGGAAAGAAGTTTCTTCCATAATTAACTATTCCTAGAAATTGTTGAAGTTGTTTTTTATCTTTAATTTCTTCAGGAAATTCTTTTATTTTTACTATAATATGATCTTGTAGTTTAAGACCATCAGCTGATAAATTTAAACCTAAAAATTCTATTTCTGTTTTTTTCTAATTCTATTTTCTTAGGACTCAAAATAATTCCATGTTTTATGAATTCTTGAGAGATAATATTTAAATGTTTTCTATGTTTTTCAGTGTGTTTGAAAATATTAAAATATCATCTATATAAACTACATGTAATTTTTATATTTATTAAATATAGAATCCATCCATCTTTGGAAGATTTGAGGTGCATTACATAACCCAAATGGCATTACTCTCCATTGATAATGACCATTAGGTGCACTAAAAGCCGTTAATGGTTTAGATTCATCGATTAGCATTATTTGCCAAAATCTCGATTTCTGATCGAATTTACTAAAATATTTTGCTTGTTTAGCTTGATTTATCAAAACATCTTTTCTTGGTATAAAGTATCCATCAAAAATAGTATTTTGGTTTAGTCTTTTATAATTAATTACCATTCTAGCTTTTCCTCTTTTTATTTCTGCATGGTTTCTTACCATAAAAATTTGGACTTGAGTGTGGACTATTAGTTTTTCTATTAATCCTTTTCTAATAATTCCTTAATTTGTATATCAAATTCATCTATATCTTGTTTAGTATAGATCATGGGTTTGATTCTAATAATTTTATTAGGATTTTTAATTTTATCTCGCAATATCTTGGACTGTTTTCCCATAGTTTTAGTGGTTCTTCACTAAAATTATTTTCTAAGATTTTAAACAACCAATGATTTGTTTCTAGTTGTTTAATTTGTTCTTTTCTTGTTGGTCTAAAACCTTTATCACATATAAATTTATGATTTTCTATTAAAGGTATTTCTCTGTAAGTTTTTCTCGTTGATAATATAACTAAATTTCTATCTATAGAAAATGGTAAATGATGATATATAAAATTATTTCCTAATAATATATCTCCATGCATTCTGGAAACATAATATTTTAGGAATTACAAATCTAACATTATTTATGTAGATTGGTATATTTCTAGCTTTAAATTGAATTATGGTTTCTTTACCATCTATTCCTATAGCTCTAATTGGGTTTTTCATTAATTCCCATTTTTTCACAGTATTGCATTTTCTCTGCAACTCACTGGTGGTAGCTCTCTGTATCTAACAAAGCATGTAAAGAATATGTTTTATATTCTCTAAATTGAAATGTAATTTCTATATATGTATAATACTTTCTAGGTTGAAAGTTTGAAAATGTAATAATATCATTTTTTCCCATTTTCATTTGTTGAATAATGGTGGCAGATTGTATTTCTTCCATTCTAGTGTTTCTAGAATTTCTACTAGGTTTCATGGGGAAAATAGGTATTTGAACTGTTTTCATACCTATTGGTGTTGAATTTGTACTTATATTATCCTCATCTTCTTCTGTTTGAGAATTTAAGGGTAAAACTAAATTGTCATTCGTATTTGTTATAGCATTATTTTTAAAATATAGTCTATCTCCGATGACACATATTCTATTGTACTTCTTTGGTTTTGAAGTACTCGGCTCCACTTATTCTATCTATTATCCAATCTCTTGGTATTGATAGATCTTTTAAATGTAATAATTTAGGCTGGATTTGTAGTAAATTTATTAGGCTCAAATAGCTCTATTATTTTATTATTAATTTCTTTAATTTCTACTGCCAGTGTTGGTGTATTCATTAATAGAAGTCCAACTTATTGCTAGATCTTCGCTAAATCCTTAATTTCAGAATTTTTGTCTGAATTCTTAAACATAAACATTCTTCTATTAGAGGATCTGTAATGGATATAAAATAATTTGGTTTTACTTTAAATCCTATTACTCCATTATGTAAATTAGACTGAATACCTCCAATAAGTGCTTTTATTGGATTTTCAAATCTTTTATCTAATAATACTGCTATTATAGGTATATCATGACCTCTTCTAAATAAGGCTCTAATTGTTATCATAATTATTCCTAAATGTATATATCTAACTTTGAGGGTATTTCTTTTAATCCTCATGATTTTTCTTTAGTAAATAATGGGATTTCTGTTAATCCTCCTCTAGTATCTTTAGCGACTGTATTGCCACTAATTTTTTCTATATGCCTTTGACTCCAAATTTTAAACTTAGATATTTTATATATTTCTTCTTTAGAAATATGATTTTTATTAATTTTTCTATCATTTCATGAGAAAAGTCTTTTTTCTTCTCCAATTAAATTTCCTAATTTAATATCTTGCTGTTCTTTTTGAGGAATTTCTTCTAATTGGTTTTTAGAACTACTTCCTACATTAAACATAAATATATATTCTTCTTCATCTGAATCAGAATCTGTTTCTGATACTAGCTCATATAATATTTCTTCGTGATTTATTTCCTCTTCAAAACATATTTCTAAATCTTGTTCTTCAAGACTTTTAATTACCTTTTTAGCACTTTTGCCTTTATTAGGACAATTTGTTGCTATGTGACCTTCTTCATCACATATAAAACATTTACATATTTGTTTTTTAGATTTTTTAGAAGTTTTTCTTCTAATAAATTTTTTCTTTTTCTTATTATTATTACCAGTATATCTTTTATTTCACGGCTTCCATTTAACAAATTTATATTTCCTATTTTTCTTTCTATGTTTTTATAAGTACTAGGACGTATTGTTTTACATCCAAATTCCCATTCGTTTTCTAGAATTTTTGTACAATGACTATAACTTAATTTATTTTTACTTGTTTAGTGACTTTAGTTTGTAGGCAATGCAAAGTTATTCTTTCTTTTGCAAAATTTATCCTATTACCTATAGAATCTATATTTTCTTTTGCTATTCCTCGCTTCTTTACTATGTTTATCTAAATAAGATACATATTTCTTTATACATATCTCATCCCAGGTGGAGGTAATTTATGAAAATATTGGTTTTTCCAAAATTCTATATTTTAGTTTTTAACTTTTGATATTCATGAAGAAATTTTTTAGAAAATTCTTCTAAATATCTTATATCACATAATTTTATTTTTGACAAAACATAACTAGCTATACTATCTTGATCTTTTTATCAAAATAGCCACAAAATTCTGTTTTTAGAATATTTGTTAAATCTTTTAAAAGGTCTTTAGGGGTACCTATCTGATTAATTAGTTGTCCTTTTTGGAATTTTCCTACATCAGATTCTTCCCATCTTCTTAAAAATTGTAAAACATCTCTGAAATGTTCCAACAAAATAGTTTAAAATTTTTCTTTTGACCATGAACTGTTGTTGTTTACAACAATTGTCATTGATTGTGCCCAATCATCTATGGTTTTTTTTCATAGTCACTATTTGAATATTAGTCAAATCTAAATATATTCCTCCTTGGGCCACATTTCTTTTGTTTAAGTCATCTATCCTATGTGGTATAGGTATAGTTTGACTAGGTTGTTGATTAGAAGATTCTCCCATATATTCGGTTTTAATTTCATTGGTAGCTATATCTTCGGTTTGATTACCGAAAATCCTAATTGTATTATCTATTGTTTCAAACTCTTTGTTTAGCGTTCTCAGATAATCATCTTTTTGAATATCCGAATCTATTTTTCTTTTACCATATGGATCTGTAGTTTCAATATCCATAGGTTCGGTTTTTCTTCCTCATCGTTGAAGTGTCTTCTTCATCGATTTATAACTAGTAACTTTTAAATCTTCTTGATTATCGAATTACTAGAACTACTACTTTTCTGTAGTGTCATAATTTAACATATAATGATAATTAAACTTAGCAAATAGGTCTTTTGTTTTTCATAAAGTTCTTCTATTAATTTTAAATATTCTACTCTTTCATTTTTATCTTTACTGTTTGTAAATCTTCTTTTCCAATGTTCTATAAGTTCTTTATAGGATTGGAAATCATATTTTTGTTGAGTTAAGGATTTTCTTTTTTCAGATTTTTTACCTTTACTAGTAGAAGATGATTCTTTTGCAGAGGTTTCTTCCTCTTCATCTGATAAAGTTAAAATTATATTACTATTACCATAATATAAAGGACCTAGATCTATGTCTGACTCTATGTTATTATTTATAACTTGTTCTAATTTGTTATTTACTTCTGACAATATTTCTTTAGATTTGTTGTTCAAATCTAATTCCTTAATATTTCCTAGATTATTTACCTTTTCTTCTATATTATTGACCTTATTATATATTTTATTAAAATATATAGAGGTTATATCTATTAAACTATTAAATCCTTTACTAAGGGCCGAAATATTATTTTCTTGTTTAGAATCTATATGCATAATATGACTGCATGTTTTATCTTTATATAAACAATCTGTTTCTTCCATGTTATTCATCTTGGTACCTAAAACCTTCATTATTATCTTGTCTTAAACACTGTGGCCTAACGTCTCTCTCCTAGACTTAAACAGGCAAAGTTAAGACAAAATAACAGATGTATGGTTTTAAGATAAATAACCAGAGAATTAACAAAATTGTAGATTAAAGATAAGAACTTACAGTGGATATTTTAAATATTTTAGGATTATTCAAAAAATGATTGATAGTCCTTATTTATCAGCAGCTAAAGAAAACAAAGAACACTTGACAAAACCATTGACAAGTGTTATAATAATCCAAAATATCTTCAAATCCAAGCAGGAATTGATTTAATGTCAACAGCTCGACACGTACTTCAAGATCAGACATATACACTACATACTGATGGAAGAAGAATAGTAGCTGACAAAAATAGTCTAATGCAAAAATCGAGAGATGAAGAATCCTTACAATCGCTAAAGAAAATAGCGGATATGGAACTCGATGATTTTCCTTCCGACATAACAGAAGAAATCAAAGACACGTGGAAGGCTTGGAACTCACAGAGCCATCACCGAGTCTTTACATCCGGATGAAATCGAGACATTAAATCTTGACAACATCCAAGAAGGGTAAAAGACAAAACAAAACCACGTGGAAAGTCAACAAGATTTTCAAAGAAGATTTTCAAGATTGGCGATAAATAAACATTCAAGGCATCCAAGTATGGACAAAGAGATGAAGTGACATCCGACAACATACGTGGAAGCAACAATAAATTCATCCTTATCGAAACACTTTTCGGGATTGAAGAAGAAATTAAATAGAATTTGTAAATTCTACTATAAATAAGAATGTAAAGAGCCTAGGAAAGGCATCGAAAAGAATTAGAAATCTTTTCTCTTTACTTTAGTTTCTCATTGTAAAAGATCGAAAAAATAGTTTAGATATCTTTTCTTTTTCTCTTTTGTAAACAATCTTCTCCTGTAAAAATCTTTCCTTTACTTTTAATAAAATAACGATCTTCGCAGCACCACATCCTCCTCCCCAGAATCGTATATGAGGCCCCGAGAGTAATGATTCTTGGAGAATCTATATCAAATATCCATTGTAAGTTCTTATCTTTAATCTACAATTTTGTTAATTCTCTGGTTATTTATCTTAAAACCCATACATCTGTTATTTTGTCTTAACTTTGCTGTTTAAGTCTAGGAGAGAGACGTTAGGCCCACAGTGTTTAAGACAAGATAATATGAAGGTTTTAGGTAATCAAGATGAATAACATGGAAGAAACAGATTGTTTATATAAAGATAAAACATGCGATCATATTATGCATATAGATTCTAAACAAGAAAAAATAATATTTTGCCCTTAGTAAAGGATTTAATAGTTTAATAGATATAACCTCTATATATTTTAATAAAATATATAATAAGGTCAATAATATAGAAGAAAAGGTAAATAATCTAGGAAATATTAAGGAATTAGATTTGAACAACAAATCTAAAGAAATATTATCGAAGTAAATAACAAATTAGAACAAGTTATAAATAATAACATAGAGTCGGACATAGATCTAGGTCCTTTATATTATGGTAATAGTAATATAATTTTAACTTTATCGGATGAAGAGGAAGAAACCTCTGGAAGAATCATCTTCTACTAGTAAAGGTAAAAAATCTGAAAAAGAAAATCCTTAACTCAACAAAATATGATTTCCAATCCTATAAAGAACTTATAGAACATTGGAAAAGAAGATTTACAAACATAAAGATAAAAATGAAAGAGTAGAATATTTAAAATTAATAGAAGAACTTTATGAAAAACAAAAAGACCTATTTGCTAAGTTTAATTATCATTATATGTTAAATTATGACACTACAGAAAGTAGTAGTTCTAGTAATTCGATAATCAAGAAGATTTAAAAGTTACTAGTTATAAATCGATGAAGAAGACACTTCAACAGATGAGGAAGAAAAAACGGAACCTATGGATATTGAAACTACAGATCCATATGGTAAAAGAAAAATAGATTCGGATATTCAAAAAGATGATTATCTCGAGAACGCTAAACAAAGAGTTTGAAACAATAGATAATACAATTAGGATTTTGGTAATCAAACCAGAAGATATAGCTACCAATGAAATTAAAACCGAATATATGGGAGAATCTTCTAATCAACAACCTAGTCAAACTATACCTATACCACATAGGATAGATGACTTAAACAAAAGAAATGTGGCCCAAGGAGGAATATATTTAGATTTGACTAATATTCAAATAGTGACTATGAAAAAACCATAGATGATTGGGCACGATCAATGACAATTGTTGTAAACAACAACAGTTCATGGTCAAAAGAAAAATTTTTAAACTATTTTGTTGGAACATTTCAGAGGAGATGTTTTACAATTTTTAAGAAGATGGGAAGAATCGATGTAGGAAAATTCCAAAAAGGACAACTAATTAATCAGATAGGTACCCCTAAAGACCTTTTAAAAGGATTAACAAATATTCTAAAAAGCAGAATTTTGTGGCTATTTTGATAAAAAGATCAAGATAGTATAGCTAGTTATGTTTTGTCAAAAATAAAATTATGTGATATAAGATATTTAGAAGAATTTTCTAAAAAATTTCTTCATGAATATCAAAAGTTAAAAACGAAAATATAGAATTTTGAAAAACCAATATTTTCATAAATTACCTCCACCCTGGGATGAGATATGTATAAAGAAATATGTATCTTATTTAGATAAACATAGTAAAGAAGCGGGAATAGCAAAAGAAAATATAGATTCTATAGGTAATAGGATAAATTTTGCAAAAGAAAGAATAACTTTGCATTGCCTACAAACTAAAGTGCTAAACAAGTAAAAATAAATTAAGTTATAGTCATTGTACAAAAATTCTAGAAAAGCGAATGGGAATTTGGATGTAAAACAATACGCCCTAGTACTTATAAAAACATAGAAAGAAAAATAGGAAATATAAATTTGTTAAATGGAAGCCAGGAAATAAAAGATATCTTTGGTAATAATAATAAGAAAAAGAAAAATTTATTAGAAGAAAAACTTCTAAAAATCTAAAAACAAATATGTAAATGTTTTATATGTGATGAAGAAGGTCACATAGCAACAAATTGTCCTAATAAAGGCAAAAGTGCTAAAAAGGTAATTAAAAGTCTTGAAGAACAAGATTTAGAAATATGTTTTGAAGAGGAAATAAATCCAGAAGAAATATTATATGAGCTAGTATCAAATGATTCGATCGGATGAAGAAGAATATATATTTATGTTTAATGTAGGAAGTAGTTCTAAAAACCAATTAGAAGAAATTCCTCAAAAGAACGACAAGATATTAAATTAGGAAATTTAATTGGAGAAGAAAAAGACTTTTCTGATGAAATGATAGAAAAAATTAATAAAAATCATATTTCTAAAGAAGAAATATATAAAATATCTAAGTTTAAAATTTGGAGTCAAAGGCATATAGAAAAAATTAGTGGCAATCTGAATAAGCTAAAGATACTAGAGGAGGATTAACAGAAATCCCATTATTTACTAAAGAAAAAATCATGAGGATTAAAAAGAAATACCCTCAGGTTAGATATATACATTTAGGAATAATTATGATAACAATTAGAGCCTTATTTAGAAGAGGTCATGATATACCTATAATAGCAGTATTATTAGATAAAAGATTTGAAAATCCAATAAAAGCACTTATTGGAGGTATTCAGTCTAATTTACATAATGGAGTAATAGGATTTAAAGTAAAACCAAATTATTTTATATCCATTACAGATCCTCTAATAGAAGAATGTTTATGTTTAAGAATTGGACAAAAATTCTGAAATTAAGGATTTAGCAGAAGATCTAGCAATAAGTTGGACTTCTATTAATGAATACACCAACACGGCAGAAGTAGAAATTAAAGAAATTAATAATAAAATAATAGAGCTATTTGAGCCTAATAAATTTACTACAGAAATCCAGCCTAAATTATTACATTTAAAAGATCTATCAATACCAAGAGATTGGATAATAGATAGAATAAGTGGAGCCAGTACTTCAAAACCAGTAAGTACAATAGAATATGTGTCATCAGGAGATAGACTATATTTTAAAAATAATGCTATAACAAATACGAATGACAATTTAGTTTTACCTCTAATTCTCAAGCAGAAGAAGATGAGGATAATATAAGTACAAATTCAACACCAATAGGTATGAAAACAGTTCAAATACCTATTTTCCCATGAACCTAGTAGAAATTCTAGAAACACTAGAATGGAAGAAATACAATCTGCCACCATTATTCAACAAATGAAAATGGAAAAAATGATATTATTACATTTTCAAACTTTCAACCTAGAAAGTATTATACATATATAGAAATTACATTTCAATTTAGAGAATATAAAACATATTCTTTACATGCTTTGTTAGATACAGGAGCTACCACCGGTGAGTTGCAGAGAAAATGCAATACACTGTAGAAAAATGGGAATTAATGAAAAACCCAATTAGAGCTATAGGAATAGATGGTAAAGAAACCATAATTCAATTTAAAGCTAGAAATATACCAATCTACATAAATAATGTTAGATTTGTAATTCCTAAAATATTATGTTTCCAGTGAATGCATGGAGATATATTATTAGGAAATAATTTTATATATCATCATTTACCATTTTCTATAGATAGAAATTTAGTTATATTATCAACAGAAAAACTTCGTAGAAATACCTTTAATAGAAAATCATAAATTTATATGTGATAAAGGTTTTAGACCAACAAGAAAAGAACAAATTAAACAACTAGAAACAAATCATTGGTTGTTTAAAATCTTAGAAAATAATTTTAGTGAAGAACCACTAAAACTATGGGAAAAACTTGATCCAAGATATTGCGAGATAAAATTAAAAATCCTAATAAAATTATTAGAATCAAACCCATGATCTATACTAAACAAGATATAGATGAATTTGATATACAAATTAAGGAATTATTAGAAAAGGATTAATAGAAAAAACTAATAGTCCACACTCAAGTCCAAGCCTTTATGGTAAGAAACCATGCAGAAATAAAAAGAGGAAAAGCTAGAATGGTAATTAATTATAAAAGACTAAACCAAAATACTATTTTTGATGGATACTTTATACCAAGAAAAGATGTTTTGATAAATCAAGCTAAACAAGCAAAATATTTTAGTAAATTCGACTGTAAATCAGGATTTTGGCAAATAATGCTAACTGATGAATCTAAACCATTAACGGCTTTTAGTGCACCTAATGGTCATTATCAATGGAGAGTAATGCCATTTGGGTTATGTAATGCACCTCAAATCTTCCAAAGATGGATGGATTCTATATTTAATAAATATAAAAATTTTTGTGTAGTTTATATAGATGATATTTTAATATTTTGAAACACTTGGAAAAACATAGAAAACATTTAAATATTATCTCTCAAGAATTCATAAAACATGGAATTATTTTGAGTCCTAAGAAAATAGAATTAGAAAAAACAGAAATAGAATTTTTAGGTTTAAATTTATCAGCTGATGGTCTTAAACTACAAGATCATATTATAGTAAAAATAAAAGAATTTCTGAAGAAATTAAAGATAAAAACAACTTCAACAATTTCTAGGAATAGTTAATTATGGAAGAAACTTCTTTCCTAATTTGTCCCAAAAAAATAGGTGACTTATATGAAAAATTAAAAAAAGGAAAAAACTTTTAATTTGGTCTAAAGAAGACTCGAGAAATTATTAAAAATATAAAAGCAGAAATAAATTATACTCCAAAAGTTTATTTACCTAAACAAGGTGATAAATTAATTTTAGAAAGCGATGCATCACAAAATTATTGGGGATGTATTTTAAAAGCTAAAACAAAAAAAATAAAGAAGATCTAATATGCGGATATAGTTCTGGAAAATTTAAACCAAACGAAATCAATTATGCTATATATGAAAAGGAATTATTAGCCATCAAAAAGCAATAAAAACCTTTTTTATATATCTAGCATCCGAAAACTTTATTATCAAAATCGACAACCTGAGGCGGTTAAACAATTTCTTACTAATAATAGTTTAGAAAATGTACCTAGAAGAATTAGATGGTACAATGAATTATGTAGTTTTAATTTTGAAGTTTTATATGTTAAAAAGCTGATAATGTTATTGCTGATTATCTTAGCAGCCTTATGGATAGAGGTAAAAACCTCTAGAACAAGTCGGAGAATGGACTACGGTTCATAAAAAACCCAACAAAGGGAAGCAAACAAATCCTAATCAAGGATTTACTCCGATATTAACATCATATTATGCCAATCAAGGTTATTATGTTCCTTATCCAATGGTAAGACAACCAATTGGATCTTCTCCATCTTATGCACCAAAAATGGCAAGCCAGTACCCACCAAGAAGAATAAGCCAAACAAGCCAATTCCCTTGGTCTCAAGATCCAAACTCGACTTTCCAAGCTAGTTATTCGAAGTTATAAAAGGAGCGAGAAGATTTGTTGAAACAACAACAACTTTTTCTGAAGTAAAAGATTTTTATAATCCGAGTTTACCAATGTGATTTATATAACTTTATTAATGAAATATGGAAAACCCATATTACAGATCAAAGAGCAAAATTTTGGAAGAGCTCTTACAAAACTTTCCCAATTTTTAGTTGAAAAAACAACTAAAGAAAATGAAGCTCATGATTTATTATTAAAATCCATTTTATATAGAGATTGGGAAGAATTGAAATAGAATTCAAAAATATCAATGAGATAAATAATCTTATTGATATATTTCAATATTTTATTCATAAAGGAACAAATAGTCCCATTATGAATAAAATGTTTAGAATATGCTTATATAATAAAGCTAGAAATATATTACCATTTGAAGTTTTTGAAAAATTAATAGAGTCATTTGCAACAAGCAAGCTCAATTTAAAAAAGTTTTTTAGAATACTTTTACAATCTTTTATTTATATAAATGAAATAGGAGAAGAATTTCCTTCTATAAAATTTAGACTGGACCATGAACCATTTGATATAAGCAGTATTGAATGGGGTTTTGTTAGAGAAATAGTAGTACAAAATTTCTCTTTTCATCATCTAAAAGATTTTCCTGCTATTATAAAAGCTATATTATCACTATTAGTATATAGAGACGATTTTTTCTACTATTTTTATATCCAAATAAGTAGCCTAATTGGTATTCTTTGAAAAAAAGAGCGTTTTTATCAGCCTTATCAAATATGGATTATTCAAAAAATGATTGATAGTCCTTATTTATCAGCAGCTAAAGAAAACAAAGAACAACTTGAAAAAACCAATGAAAAGTTGTAAAATTATTCAAAATATCTTCAAATCCAAGCAGGAATTGATTTAATGTCAACAATCGACACGTACTTCAAGATCAGACATATACACTACATACTGATGGAAGAAGAATAGTAGCTGACAAAAATAGTCTAATGCAAAAATCGAGAGATGAAGAATCCTTACAACTGCTAAAGAAAATAGCAGATATGGAACTCGATGATTTTCCTTCCGACATAATGAAGAAATCAAAGACACGTGGAAGGCTTGGAACTCACCAGAGCCATCACGAGAGTCTTTACATCGGATGAAATCGAGACATTAAATCTTGACAACATCCAAGAAGGGTAAAAGACAAAACAAAACCACGTGGAAAGTCAACAAGATTTTCAAAGAAGATTTTCAAGATTGGCGATAAATAAACATTCAAGGCATCCAAGTATGGACAAAGAGATGAAGTGACATCGACAACATACGTGGAAGCAACAATAAATTCATCCTTATCGAAACAACATTCGGGATTGAAGAAGAAATTAAATAGAATTTGTAAATTCTACTATAAATAAGAATGTAAAGAGCCTAGGAAAGGCATCGAAAAAGAATTAGAAATCTTTTCTCTTTACTTTAGTTTCTCATTGTAAAAGATCGAAAAATAGTTTAGATATCTTTTTTCTTTTTCTTTTGTAAACAATCTTCTCTGTAAAAATCTTTCCTTTACTTTTAATAAAATAACGATCTTCCGCACCCACATCCTCCCAGTAAAAATTTAATGGTATCGTGAGCAAATTAGATATCATACCTATTGGTGTTGAATTGAATTTGTACTTATATTATCCTCATCTTCTTACATTTGAGAATTAGAGGTAAAACTAAATTGTCATTCGTATTTGTTATAGCATTATTTTTAAAATATAGTCTATCTCCGATGACACATATTCTATTGTACTTCTTACTGGTTTGAAGAAATCTGGCTCCACTTATTCTATCTATTATCCAATCTCTTGGTATTGATAGATCTTTTAAATGTAATAATTTAAATTTGGATTTTGTAGTAAATTTATTAGGCTCAAATAGCTCTATTATTTTATTATTAATTTCTTTAATTTCTACTTACTGTAGTGTTGGTGTATTCATTAATAGAAGTCCAACTTATTGCTAGATCTTCTGCTAAATCCTTAATTTCAGAATTTTTTGTGCGAATTCTTAAACATAAACATTCTTCTATTAGAGGATCCGTAATGGATATAAAATAATTTGGTTTTACTTTAAATCCTATTACTCCATTATGTAAATTAGATGAATACCTCCAATAAGTGCTTTTATTGGATTTTCAAATCTTTTATCTAATAATACTGCTATTATAGGTATATCATGACCTCTTCTAAATAAAGCTCTAATTGTTATCATAATTATTCCTAAATGTATATATCTAACTTTGAGGGTATTTCTTTTAATCCTCATGATTTTTCTTTAGTAAATAATGGGATTTTCTGTTAATCCTCCTCTAGTATCTTTAGCATTTGTATTGCCACTAATTTTTTCTATATGCCTTTGACTCCAAATTTTAAACTTAGATATTTTATATATTTCTTCTTTAGAAATATGATTTTTATTAATTTTTCTATCATTTCATCAGAAAAGTCTTTTTCTTCTCCAATTAAATTTCCTAATTTAATATCTTCTTTATTCTTTTGAGGAATTTCTTCTAATTGGTTTTTAGAACTACTTCCTACATTAAACATAAATATATATTCTTCTTCATCTGAATGAGAATCTGTTTTACGATACTAGCTCATATAATATTTCTTTGGATTTATTTCCTCTTCAAAACATATTTCTAAATCTTGTTCTTCAAGACTTTTAATTACCTTTTAGCACTTTTGCCTTTATTAGGACAATTTGTTGCTATGTGACCTTCTTCATCACATATAAAACATTTACATATTTGTTTTTAGATTTTTAGAAGTTTTTCTTCTAATAAATTTTTCTTTTTCTTATTATTATTACCAGTATATCTTTTATTTTCTGGCTTCCATTTAACAAATTTATATTTCTATTTTTCTTTCTATGTTTTTTTATAAGTACTAGGACGTATTGTTTTACATCCAAATTCCCATTCGTTTTCTAGAATTTTTGTACAATGACTATAACTTAATTTATTTTTACTTGTTTATGACTTTAGTTTGTAGGCAATGCAAAGTTATTCTTTCTTTTGCAAAATTTATCCTATTACCTATAGAATCTATATTTTCTTTTGCTATTCCTCGCTTCTTTACTATGTTTATCTAAATAAGATACATATTTCTTTATACATATCTCATCCCGTGGTGGAGGTAATTTATGAAAATATTGGTTTTTCCAAAATTCTATATTTTCGTTTTTAACTTTTGATATTCATGAAGAAATTTTTAGAAAATTCTTCTAAATATCTTATATCACATAATTTTATTTTTGACAAAACATAACTAGCTATACTATCTTGATCTTTTTTATCAAAATAGCCACAAAATTCTGTTTTTAGAATATTTGTTAATCCTTTTAAAAGGTCTTTAGGGGTACCTATCTGATTAATTAGTTGTCCTTTTTGGAATTTTCCTACATCAGATTCTTCCCATCTTCTTAAAAATTGTAAAACATCTCCTGAAATGTTCCAACAAAATAGTTTAAAAATTTTCTTTTGACCATGAACTGTTGTTGTTTACAACAATTGTCATTGACTGTGCCCAATCATCTATGGTTTTTTCATAGTCAGCTATTTGAATATTAGTCAAATCTAAATATATTCCTCCTTGGGCCACATTTCTTTTGTTTAAGTCATCTATCCTATGTGGTATAGGTATAGTTTGACTAGGTTGTTGATTAGAAGATTCTCCCATATATTCGGTTTTAATTTCATTGGTAGCTATATCTTGGTTTGATTACCGAAAATCCTAATTGTATTATCTATTGTTTCAAACTCTTTGTTTAGCGTTCTCAGATAATCATCTTTTTGAATATCCGAATCTATTTTTCTTTTACCATATGGATCTGTAGTTTCAATATCCATAGGTTACGGTTTTTCTTCCTCATCTGTTGAAGTGTCTTCTTCATCGATTTATAACTAGTAACTTTTAAATCTTCTTGATTATCGAATTACTAGAACTACTACTTTTCTGTAGTGTCATAATTTAACATATAATGATAATTAAACTTAGCAAATAGGTCTTTTTGTTTTTCATAAAGTTCTTCTATTAATTTTAAATATTCTACTCTTTCATTTTTATCTTTCTTTGTTTGTAAATCTTCTTTTCCAATGTTCTATAAGTTCTTTATAGGATTGGAAATCATATTTTGTTGAGTTAAAGATTTTCTTTTTTTGATTTTTTACCTTTACTAGTAGAAGATGATTCTTACTGCAGAGGTTTCTTCCTCTTCATCGATAAAGTTAAAATTATATTACTATTACCATAATATAAAGGACCTAGATCTATGTCCGACTCTATGTTATTATTTATAACTTGTTCTAATTTGTTATTTACTTTCGATAATATTTCTTTAGATTTGTTGTTCAAATCTAATTCCTTAATATTTCTAGATTATTTACCTTTTCTTCTATATTATTGACCTTATTATATATTTTATTAAAATATATAGAGGTTATATCTATTAAACTATTAAATCCTTTACTAAGGGCGAAATATTATTTTTCTTGTTTAGAATCTATATGCATAATATGATTGCATGTTTTATCTTTATATAAACAATCTGTTTCTTCCATGTTATTCATCTTGGTACCTAAAACCTTTCATTATTATCTTGTCTTAAACACTGTGGCCTAACGTCTCTCTCCTAGACTTAAGCAGGCAAAGTTAAGACAAAATAACAGATATATGGGTTTTAAGATAAATAACCTGAAGAATTAACAAAATTGTAGATTAAAGATAAGAACTTACTGATGGATATTTGATATAGATTCTCCAAGAATCGTTACTCAGGGGCCTCTCGATACGATTACGGGGAGGATGTGGAGTGCGGAAGATCGTTATTTTATTAAAAGTAAAGGAAAGATTTTTACAGGAGAAGATTGTTTACAAAAGAGAAAAAGAAAAGATATCTAAACTATTTTTCGATCTTTTACAATGAGAAACTAAAGTAAAGAGAAAAGATTTCTAATTCTTTTTCGATGCCTTTCCTAGGCTCTTTACATTCTTATTTATAGTAGAATTTACAAATTCTATTTAATTTCTTCTTCAATCCCAAAGCAGTGTTTGATAAGGATGAATTTATTGTTGCTTCCACGTATGTTGTCGGATGTCACTTCATCTCTTTGTCCATACTTGGATGCCTTGAATGTTTATTTACTGCCTATTATTTTCTTGTTTAGAATCTATATGCATAATATGACTGCATGTTTTATCTTTATATAAACAATCTGTTTCTTCCATGTTATTCATCTTGGTACCTAAAACCTTCTCATTATTATCTTGTCTTAAACACTGTGAGGCCTAACGTCTCTCTCTAGACTTAAGCAGCAAAGTTAAGACAAAATAACAGATGTATGGGTTTTAAGATAAATAACCAGAGAATTAACAAAATTGTAGATTAAAGATAAGAACTTACAAGTGGATATTTGATATATAGATTCTCCAAGAAATCGTTATCTCAGGGGCCTCACGATACGATTCACGGGGAGGAGGATGAATGAGTGCGGAAGATCGTTATTTTATTAAAAGTAAAGGAAAGATTTTTACAGGAGAAGATTGTTTACAAAAGAGAAAAAGAAAAGATATCTAAACTATTTTTCGATCTTTTACAATGAGAAACTAAAGTAAAGAGAAAAGATTTCTAATTCTTTTTCGATGCCTTTCCTAGGCTCTTTACATTCTTATTTATAGTAGAATTTACAAATTCTATTTAATTTCTTCTTCAATCCCGACAGTGTTTACGATAAGGATGAATTTATTGTTGCTTCCACGTATGTTGTCGGATGTCACTTCATCTCTTTGTCCATACTTGGATGCCTTGAATGTTTATTTCTTGCCAATCTTGAAAATCTTCTTTGAAAATCTTGTTGACTTTCCACGTGGTTTTGTTTTGTCTTTTACCCTTCTTGGATGTTGTCAAGATTTTAATGTCTCGATTTCATCCGGATGTAAAGACTCTGGTGATGGCTCAGTGAGTTCCAAGCCTTCCACGTGTCTTTGATTTCTTCTGTTATGTCGGAAGGAAAATCATCGAGTTCCATATCCGCTATTTTCTTTTTAGCGATTGTAAGGATTCTTCATCTCTCGATTTTTGCATTAGACTATTTTTGTCGGCTACTATTCTTCTTCCATCGATTATGTAGTGTATATATCGATCTTGAAGTACGTGTCGAAATTTGTTGACATTAAATCAATTCTGCTTGGATTTGAAGATATTTTGGATTATTATAACACTTGTCAATGGTTTTGTCAAGTGTTCTTTGTTTTCTTTAGCTGCTGATAAATAAGGACTATCAATCATTTTTGAATAATCCATATTTGATAAAGTGATAAAAACGTTCTTTTTCAGCAATACCAATTAGGCTACTTATTTGGATATAAAAATAGTAGAAAAATCGTCTCTATATACTAATAGTGATAATATAGCTTTTATAATAGCAGGAAAATCTTTTAGATGATGAAAAGAGAAATTTTGTACTACTATTTCTCTAACAAAACCCCATTCAATCTTTGCTTATATCAAATGGTTCATGGTCAGTCTAAATTTTATAGAAGGAAATTCTTCTCCTATTTCATTTATATAAATAAAAGATTGTAAAAGTATTCAGAAAAAACTTTTTAAATTGAGCTTCTTTGGTTGCAAATGACTCTATTAATTTTTCAAAAACTTCAAATGGTAATATATTTCTAGCTTTATTATATAAGCATATTCTAAACATTTTATTCATAATGGGACTATTTGTTCCTTTATGAATAAAATATTGAAATATATCAATAAGATTATTTATCTCATTGATATTTTTGAATTCTATTTCGAATTCTTCCCAATCTCTATATAAAATGGATTTTAATAATAAATCATGAGCTTCATTTTCTTTAGTTGTTTTTCAACTAAAAATTGGGAAAGTTTTGTAAGAGCTCTTTCGAAATTTGCTCTTTGATCTGTAATATGGGTTTTCCATATTTCATTAATAAAGTTATATAAATCTGTTGGTAAAACTGGATTATAAAAATCTTTTACTTGGGAAAAAGTTGTTGTTGTTTCAACAAATCTTACGCTCCTTTTATAACTTCAGAATAACTAGCTTGGAAAGTGAGTTTGGATCCTGAGACCAAGGAATTGGCTTGTTTGGCTTATTCTTCTTGGTGGTCTTGGCTTGCCATTTTGGTGCATAAGATGGAGAAGATCCAATTGGTTGTCTTACCATTGGATAAGGAACATAATAACCTTGATTGGCATAATATGATGTTAATATCGGAGTAAATCCTTGATTAGGATTTGTTTGCTTCCCTTTGTTGGGTTTTTATGAACCGTAGTCCATTCTCCGACTTGTTCTAGAGGTTTTTACCTCTATCCATAAGCACTGCTAAGATAATCAGCAATAACATTATCAGCGCCTTTAACATATAAAACTTCAAAATTAAAACTACATAATTCATTGTACCATCTAATTCTTCTAGGTACATTTTCTAAACTATTATTAGTAAGAAATTGTTTAACTGCCTGGTTGTCAGTTTTGATAATAAAGTTTTGGATGCTAGATATATAAAAAGGTTTTTATTGCTTTTTGATGGCTAATAATTCCTTTTCATATATAGCATAATTGATTTCGTTTGGTTTAAATTTTCCAGAACTATATCCGCATATTAGATCTTCTTTATTTTTTGCTGTTTTAGCTTTTAAAATACATCCCCAATAATTTTGTGATGCATCAGTTTCTAAAATTAATTTATCACCTTGTTTAGGTAAATAAACTTTTGGAGTATAATTTATTTCTGTTTTTATATTTTTAATAATTTTGAGTCTTCTTTAGACCGGCTAAAAGTTTTCCCTTTTTAATTTTTCATATAAGTCACCTATTTTTGGGACAAATTAGGAAAGAAGTTTCTTCCATAATTAACTATTCCTAGAAATTGTTGAAGTTGTTTTTATCTTTAATTTCTTCAGGAAATTCTTTTATTTTACTATAATATGATCTTGTAGTTTAAGACCATCGGTGATAAATTTAAACCTAAAAATTCTATTTCTGTTTTTCTAATTCTATTTTCTTAGGACTCAAAATAATTCCATGTTTTATGAATTCTTGAGAGATAATATTTAAATGTTTTCTATGTTTTTCAGTGTTTTGAAAATATTAAAATATCATCTATATAAACTACATGTAATTTTTATATTTATTAAATATAGAATCCATCCATCTTTGGAAGATTTGAGGTGCATTACATAACCCAAATGGCATTACTCTCCATTGATAATGACCATTAGGTGCACTAAAAGCCGTTAATGGTTTAGATTCATCGATTAGCATTATTTGCCAAAATCGATTTCTGATCGAATTTACTAAAATATTTTGCTTGTTTAGCTTGATTTATCAAAACATCTTTTCTTGGTATAAAGTATCCATCAAAAATAGTATTTTGGTTTAGTCTTTTATAATTAATTACCATTCTAGCTTTTCTCTCTTTTTATTTTTGCATGGTTTCTTACCAAAAATTTGGACTTGAGTGTGGACTATTAGTTTTTTCTATTAATCCTTTTTCTAATAATTCCTTAATTTGTATATCAAATTCATCTATATCTTGTTTAGTATAGATCATGGGTTTGATTCTAATAATTTTATTAGGATTTTTTAATTTTATCTCGCAATATCTTGGATTGTTTTCCCATAGTTTTAGTGGTTCTTCACTAAAATTATTTTCTAAGATTTTAAACAACCAATGATTTGTTTCTAGTTGTTTAATTTGTTCTTTTCTTGTTGGTCTAAAACCTTTATCACATATAAATTTATGATTTTCTATTAAAGGTATTTCTACAGAAGTTTTTTCTGTTGATAATATAACTAAATTTCTATCTATAGAAAATGGTAAATGATGATATATAAAATTATTTCCTAATAATATATCTCCATGCATTCCTGGGAAACATAATATTTTAGGAATTACAAATCTAACATTATTTATGTAGATTGGTATATTTCTAGCTTTAAATTGAATTATGGTTTCTTTACCATCTATTCCTATAGCTCTAATTGGGTTTTCATTAATTCCCATTTTCTCTACACAGTATTGCATTTTCTCTGCAACTACTTGGTGGTAGCTCTGTATCTAACAAAGCATGTAAAGAATATGTTTTATATTCTCTAAATTGAAATGTAATTTCTATATATGTATAATACTTTCTAGGTTGAAAGTTTGAAAATGTAATAATATCATTTTTTCCCATTTTCATTTGTTGAATAATGGTGGTGATTGTATTTCTTCCATTCTAGTGTTTCTAGAATTTCTACTAGGTTTCTGTGGGAAAATAGGTATTTGAACTGTTTTCATACCTATTGGTGTTGAATTTGTACTTATATTATCCTCATCTTCTTGTTTGAGAATTAGAGGGTAAAACTAAATTGTCATTCGTATTTGTTATAGCATTATTTTTAAAATATAGTCTATCTCACGATGACACATATTCTATTGTACTTACTTGGTTTTGAATCACTGGCTCCACTTATTCTATCTATTATCCAATCTCTTGGTATTGATAGATCTTTTAAATGTAATAATTTAGGCTGGATTTCTGTAGTAAATTTATTAGGCTCAAATAGCTCTATTATTTTATTATTAATTTCTTTAATTTCTACTTACTGTAGTGTTGGTGTATTCATTAATAGAAGTCCAACTTATTGCTAGATCTTCTGCTAAATCCTTAATTTCAGAATTTTTATCTGAATTCTTAAACATAAACATTCTTCTATTAGAGGATCTGTAATGGATATAAAATAATTTGGTTTTACTTTAAATCCTATTACTCCATTATGTAAATTAGATGAATACCTCCAATAAGTGCTTTTATTGGATTTTCAAATCTTTTATCTAATAACACTGCTATTATAGGTATATCATGACCTCTTCTAAATAAAGCTCTAATTGTTATCATAATTATTCCTAAATGTATATATCTAACCTGAGGGTATTTCTTTTTAATCCTCATGATTTTTTCTTTAGTAAATAATGGGATTTCTGTTAATCCTCCTCTAGTATCTTTAGCGACTGTATTGCCACTAATTTTTTCTATATGCCTTTGACTCCAAATTTTAAACTTAGATATTTTATATATTTCTTCTTTAGAAATATGATTTTTATTAATTTTTTCTATCATTTCATCAGAAAAGTCTTTTTCTTCTCCAATTAAATTTCCTAATTTAATATCTTGCTGTTCTTTTTGAGGAATTTCTTCTAATTGGTTTTAGAACTACTTCCTACATTAAACATAAATATATATTCTTCTTCATCCGAATCGAGAATGCATTTACGATACTAGCTCATATAATATTTCTTGAGATTTATTTCCTCTTCAAAACATATTTCTAAATCTTGTTCTTCAAGACTTTTAATTACCTTTTAGCACTTTTGCCTTTATTAGGACAATTTGTTGCTATGTGACCTTCTTCATCACATATAAAACATTTACATATTTGTTTTTAGATTTTTAGAAGTTTTTCTTCTAATAAATTTTTCTTTTTCTTATTATTATTACCAGTATATCTTTTATTTCTGGCTTCCATTTAACAAATTTATATTTCCTATTTTTCTTTCTATATTTTTTTATAAGTACTAGGACGTATTGTTTTACATCCAAATTCCCATTCGTTTTCTAGAATTTTTGTACAATGACTATAACTTAATTTATTTTTACTTGTTTATGACTTTAGTTTGTAGGCAATGCAAAGTTATTCTTTCTTTTGCAAAATTTATCCTATTACCTATAGAATCTATATTTTCTTTTGCTATTCTGCTTCTTTACTATGTTTATCTAAATAAGATACATATTTCTTTATACATATCTCATCCTGAGGTGGAGGTAATTTATGAAAATATTGGTTTTTCCAAAATTCTATATTTTCGTTTTTAACTTTTTGATATTCATGAAGAAATTTTTTAGAAAATTCTTCTAAATATCTTATATCACATAATTTTATTTTTGACAAAACATAACTAGCTATACTATCTTGATCTTTTTTATCAAAATAGCCACAAAATTCATTTTTAGAATATTTGTTAATCCTTTTAAAAGGTCTTTAGGGGTACCTATCGATTAATTAGTTGTCCTTTTTGGAATTTTCCTACATCAGATTCTTCCCATCTTCTTAAAAATTGTAAAACATCTCCTGAAATGTTCCAACAAAATAGTTTAAAAATTTTTCTTTTGACCATGAAGCTGTTGTTGTTTACAACAATTGTCATTATTGTGCCCAATCATCTATGGTTTTTCATAGTCGACTATTTGAATATTAGTCAAATCTAAATATATTCCTCCTTGGGCCACATTTCTTTTGTTTAAGTCATCTATCCTATGTGGTATAGGTATAGTTTGACTAGGTTGTTGATTAGAAGATTCTCCCATATATTCGGTTTTAATTTCATTGGTAGCTATATCTTGGTTTGATTACCAGAAAATCCTAATTGTATTATCTATTGTTTCAAACTCTTTGTTTAGCGTTCTCGAGATAATCATCTTTTTGAATATCCGAATCTATTTTTCTTTTACCATATGGATCTGTAGTTTCAATATCCATAGGTTACGGTTTTTTCTTCCTCATCTGTTGAAGTGTCTTCTTCATCGATTTATAACTAGTAACTTTTAAATCTTCTTGATTATCAGAATTACTTGAACTACTACTTTCTGTAGTGTCATAATTTAACATATAATGATAATTAAACTTAGCAAATAGGTCTTTTGTTTTTCATAAATTTCTTCTATTAATTTTAAATATTCTACTCTTTCATTTTTATCTTTCTTTGTTTGTAAATCTTCTTTTCCAATGTTCTATAAGTTCTTTATAGGATTGGAAATCATATTTTGTTGAGTTAAAGATTTTCTTTTTCAGATTTTTACCTTTACTAGTAGAAGATGATTCTTCTGCAGAGGTTTCTTCCTCTTCATCGATAAAGTTAAAATTATATTACTATTACCATAATATAAAGGACCTAGATCTATGTCGACTCTATGTTATTATTTATAACTTGTTCTAATTTATTATTAACTTACGATAATATTTCTTTAGATTTGTTGTTCAAATCTAATTCCTTAATATTTCCTAGATTATTTACCTTTTCTTCTATATTATTGACCTTATTATATATTTTATTAAAATATATAGAGGTTATATCTATTAAACTATTAAATCCTTTACTAAGGGTAGAAATATTATTTTCTTGTTTAGAATCTATATGCATAATATGATTGCATGTTTTATCTTTATATAAACAATCTGTTTCTTCCATGTTATTCATCTTCGGTACCTAAAACCTTCTGTTATTATCTTGTCTTAAACACCAGGGCCTAACGTCTCTCTCCTAGACTTAAACAGGCAAAGTTAAGACAAAATAATGAGATGTATGGGTTTTAAGATAAATAACAGAAGAATTAACAAAATTGTAGATTAAAGATAAGAACTTCTGATGGATATTTGATATAGATTCTCCAAAATCGTTACTCGGGGGCCTCACGATACCGATTCACGGGGGGAGGATGTGGAGTGCGGAAGATCGTTATTTTATTAAAAGTAAAGGAAAGATTTTTACAGGAGAAGATTGTTTACAAAAAGAAAAAGAAAAGATATCTAAACTATTTTTCGATCTTTTACAATGAGAAACTAAAGTAAAGAGAAAAGATTTCTAATTCTTTTTCGATGCCTTTCCTAGGCTCTTTACATTCTTATTTATAGTAGAATTTACAAATTCTATTTAATTTCTTCTTCAATCCGACAGTGTTTTACGATAAGGATGAATTTATTGTTGCTTCCACGTATGTTGTCGGATGTCACTTCATCTCTTTGTCCATACTTGGATGCCTTGAATGTTTATTTCTTGCCAATCTTGAAAATCTTCTTTGAAAATCTTGTTGACTTTCCACGTGGTTTTTGTTTTGTCTTTTACCCTTCTTGGATGTTGTCAAGATTTAATGTCTCGATTTCATCCGGATGTAAAGACTACGGTGATGGCTCAGTGAGTTCCAAGCCTTCCACGTGTCTTTGATTTCTTCTGTTATGTCGGAAGGAAAATCATCGAGTTCCATATCTGCTATTTTCTTTAGCGGTTGTAAGATTCTTCATCTCTCGATTTTTGCATTAGACTATTTTTGTCACTACTATTCTTCTTCCATCGATTATGTAGTGTATATATGCGATCTTGAAGTGCGTGTCAGTTGTTGACATTAAATCAATTCTGCTTGGATTTGAAGATATTTTGGATTATTATAACACTTGTCAATGGTTTTTGTCAAGTGTTCTTTTTATTTTCTTTAGCTGCTGATAAATAAGGACTATCAATCATTTTTGAATAATCCATATTTGATAAAGTGATGAAAAACGTTCTTTTTCAAAGACAATACCAATTAGGCTACTTATTTGGATATAAAAATAGTAGAAAAAATCGTCTCTATATACTAATAGTGATAATATAGCTTTTATAATAGCAGGAAAATCTTTTAGATGATGAAAAGAGAAATTTTGTACTACTATTTCTCTAACAAAACCCCATTCAATCTTTGCTTATATCAAATGGTTCATGGTCCAGTCTAAATTTTATAGAAGGAAATTCTTCTCCTATTTCATTTATATAAATAAAAGATTGTAAAAGTATTCAGAAAAAACTTTTTTAAATTGAGCTTCTTTGGTTGCAAATGACTCTATTAATTTTTCAAAAACTTCAAATGGTAATATATTTCTAGCTTTATTATATAAGCATATTCTAAACATTTTATTCATAATGGGACTATTTGTTCCTTTATGAATAAAATATTGAAATATATCAATAAGATTATTTATCTCATTGATATTTTTGAATTCTATTTTAATTCTTCCCAATCTCTATATAAAATGGATTTTAATAATAAATCATGAGCTTCATTTTCTTTAGTTGTTTTTTCAACTAAAAATTGGGAAAGTTTTGTAAGAGCTCTTACGAAATTTGCTCTTTGATCTGTAATATGGGTTTTCCATATTTCATTAATAAAGTTATATAAATCTGTTGGTAAACTTTGGATTATAAAATCTTTTACTTGAGGAAAAAGTTGTTGTTGTTTCAACAAATCTTCTGCTCCTTTTATAACCAGAATAACTAGCTTGGAAAAGTGAGTTTGGATCTTGAGACCAAGGGAATTGGCTTGTTTGGCTTATTCTTCTTGGTAGGTGCTTGGCTTGCCATTTTTGGTGCATAAGATGGAGAAGATCCAATTGGTTGTCTTACCATTGGATAAGGAACATAATAACCTTGATTGGCATAATATGATGTTAATATCGGAGTAAATCCTTGATTAGGATTTGTTTGCTTCCCTTTGTTGGGTTTTTATGAACCGTAGTCCATTCTCCGACTTGTTCTAGAGGTTTTTACCTCTATCCATAAGGCACTGCTAAGATAATCAGCAATAACATTATCAGCGCCTTTAACATATAAAACTTCAAAATTAAAACTACATAATTCATTGTACCATCTAATTCTTCTAGGTACATTTTCTAAACTATTATTAGTAAGAAATTGTTTAAGCGCACTGGTTGTCGAGTTTTGATAATAAAGTTTTTGGATGCTAGATATATAAAAAGGTTTTTATTGCTTTTTTGATGGCTAATAATTCCTTTTCATATATAGCATAATTGATTTCGTTTGGTTTAAATTTTCGAGAACTATATCCGCATATTAGATCTTCTTTATTTTTCTTTGTTTTAGCTTTTAAAATACATCCCCAATAATTTTGTGATGCATCAGTTTCTAAAATTAATTTATCACCTTGTTTAGGTAAATAAACTTTTGGAGTATAATTTATTTCTGTTTTTATATTTTTAATAATTTCGAGTCTTCTTTAGACCAGCTAAAAGTTTTTCCTTTTTAATTTTTCATATAAGTCACCTATTTTTGGGACAAATTAGGAAAGAAGTTTCTTCCATAATTAACTATTCCTAGAAATTGTTGAAGTTGTTTTTATCTTTAATTTCTTCAGAAATTCTTTTATTTTTACTATAATATGATCTTGTAGTTTAAGACCATCGGTGATAAATTTAAACCTAAAAATTCTATTTGCTTTTTCTAATTCTATTTTCTTAGGACTCAAAATAATTCCATGTTTTATGAATTCTTGAGAGATAATATTTAAATGTTTTCTATGTTTTTCAGTGTTTACGAAAATATTAAAATATCATCTATATAAACTACATGTAAATTTTTATATTTATTAAATATAGAATCCATCCATCTTTGGAAGATTTGAGGTGCATTACATAACCCAAATGGCATTACTCTCCATTGATAATGACCATTAGGTGCACTAAAAGCCGTTAATGGTTTAGATTCATCGATTAGCATTATTTGCCAAAATCACGATTCTGATCGAATTTACTAAAATATTTTGCTTGTTTAGCTTGATTTATCAAAACATCTTTTCTTGGTATAAAGTATCCATCAAAAATAGTATTTTGGTTTAGTCTTTTATAATTAATTACCATTCTAGCTTTTCCTCTTTTTATTTACTGCATGGTTTCTTACCATAAAAAATTTGGACTTGAGTGTGGACTATTAGTTTTTCTATTAATCCTTTTTCTAATAATTCCTTAATTTGTATATCAAATTCATCTATATCTTGTTTAGTATAGATCATGGGTTTGATTCTAATAATTTTATTAGGATTTTTAATTTTATCTCACAATATCTTGGATTTGTTTTCCCATAGTTTTAGTGGTTCTTCACTAAAATTATTTTCTAAGATTTTAAACAACCAATGATTTGTTTCTAGTTGTTTAATTTGTTCTTTTCTTGTTGGTCTAAAACCTTTATCACATATAAATTTATGATTTTCTATTAAAGGTATTTCTCTGAAGTTTTTTCTGTTGATAATATAACTAAATTTCTATCTATAGAAAATGGTAAATGATGATATATAAAATTATTTCCTAATAATATATCTCCATGCATTCTCAGGAAACATAATATTTTAGGAATTACAAATCTAACATTATTTATGTAGATTGGTATATTTCTAGCTTTAAATTGAATTATGGTTTCTTTACCATCTATTCCTATAGCTCTAATTGGGTTTTCATTAATTCCCATTTTCTACAGTATTGCATTTTCTCTGCAACTCTTGGTGGTAGCTCTGTATCTAACAAAGCATGTAAAGAATATGTTTTATATTCTCTAAATTGAAATGTAATTTCTATATATGTATAATACTTTCTAGGTTGAAAGTTTGAAAATGTAATAATATCATTTTTTCCCATTTTCATTTGTTGAATAATGGTGGCAGATTGTATTTCTTCCATTCTAGTGTTTCTAGAATTTCTACTAGGTTCTGTGGGGAAAATAGGTATTTGAACTGTTTTCATACCTATTGGTGTTGAATTTGTACTTATATTATCCTCATCTTCTTACTGTTTGAGAATTAGAGGTAAAACTAAATTGTCATTCGTATTTGTTATAGCATTATTTTTAAAATATAGTCTATCTCCACGATGACACATATTCTATTGTACTTCTTTGGTTTTGAAATCTGGCTCCACTTATTCTATCTATTATCCAATCTCTTGGTATTGATAGATCTTTTAAATGTAATAATTTAAATTTGGATTTGTAGTAAATTTATTAGGCTCAAATAGCTCTATTATTTTATTATTAATTTCTTTAATTTCTACTTCTGCCGTGTTGGTGTATTCATTAATAGAAGTCCAACTTATTGCTAGATCTTCTGCTAAATCCTTAATTTCAGAATTTTTTGTCTGAATTCTTAAACATAAACATTCTTCTATTAGAGGATCTGTAATGGATATAAAATAATTTGGTTTTACTTTAAATCCTATTACTCCATTATGTAAATTAGATTGAATACCTCCAATAAGTGCTTTTATTGGATTTTCAAATCTTTTATCTAATAATCTTTGCTATTATAGGTATATCATGACCTCTTCTAAATAAAGGCTCTAATTGTTATCATAATTATTCCTAAATGTATATATCTAACACGAGGGTATTTCTTTTAATCCTCATGATTTTTCTTTAGTAAATAATGGGATTTCTGTTAATCCTCCTCTAGTATCTTTAGCATTTGTATTGCCACTAATTTTTCTATATGCCTTTGACTCCAAATTTTAAACTTAGATATTTTATATATTTCTTCTTTAGAAATATGATTTTTATTAATTTTTCTATCATTTCATCAGAAAAGTCTTTTTCTTCTCCAATTAAATTTCCTAATTTAATATCTTTTGTCATTCTTTTGAGAATTTCTTCTAATTGGTTTTTAGAACTACTTCCTACATTAAACATAAATATATATTCTTCTTCATCCGAATCGAATCTGTTTACGATACTAGCTCATATAATATTTCTTCTGGATTTATTTCCTCTTCAAAACATATTTCTAAATCTTGTTCTTCAAGACTTTTAATTACCTTTTTAGCACTTTTTGCCTTTATTAGGACAATTTGTTGCTATGTGACCTTCTTCATCACATATAAAACATTTACATATTTGTTTTTAGATTTTTAGAAGTTTTTCTTCTAATAAATTTTTCTTTTCTTATTATTATTACAGTATATCTTTTATTTCTGGCTTCCATTTAACAAATTTATATTTCCTATTTTTCTTTCTATGTTTTTTATAAGTACTAGGACGTATTGTTTTACATCCAAATTCCCATTCGTTTTCTAGAATTTTTGTACAATGACTATAACTTAATTTATTTTTACTTGTTTAGTGACTTTAGTTTGTAGGCAATGCAAAGTTATTCTTTCTTTTGCAAAATTTATCCTATTACCTATAGAATCTATATTTTCTTTTGCTATTCTGCTTCTTTACTATGTTTATCTAAATAAGATACATATTTCTTTATACATATCTCATCCTGTGGTGGAGGTAATTTATGAAAATATTGGTTTTTCCAAAATTCTATATTTTAGTTTTTAACTTTTGATATTCATGAAGAAATTTTTAGAAAATTCTTCTAAATATCTTATATCACATAATTTTATTTTTGACAAAA